>JAMPIT010000379.1:21175000-22375000 GCA_026261815.1 Monarcha castaneiventris obscurior | reverse complement strand
TCAGAAATGTTCTTGGCATACTTTACAGCTACATGCTGGATTTCTTGAGTTCCAGAGTTTGAATTCTGTCACTCTAAAACCATTGAGTCCAACACATTTATAGGAAAGTCAGCCAGGAAAATTAAATTTGCATAAACAAATTAATCTATCAGCCTCTGCCTGCACCTACCTTCCCCAATCTTATAAATGGTCCAAAATTTCAGTCCTGCCCTCAGACATTTCCAGATATTTTCTGATTCCCTGAAATTACATCTATTGGGAAAATCATATGCCAGCCTCTGTCTGTTTAAATAAGACCATAAAAATGCAAAAATTATAAATTTTCAAAATTTTAATTTTGTGGAAACCTGTAGGATCCTTACTGATGAGCAATACCCAATTGTTCATGGTTATTTCAAGAACAGGTAAATATGCTGAAAATAGATTAGGAAAATAAGAAGTCTACAGAAACCCATCAGGAGAAGAGAGAACATGGCATGTTATATTCACAATTGTGCTTCAGAATGGAATATTTAGACATTAAAGGCAATAGCCCATATACATCTTTGTATACATATAAACAGATTTAAAAACAAATTCATGGGGGTATGCTGAATGAATCAAACACTCCATTTTGACATAATTGTTTTGTTGTTAGGATTTTAATGGTACAGCAGGGAAAATTATTGGTTTGCTAAGGAATCTGAGCAAATAATAGATAAGAACATTCTAACTATTATACTGCAAGTCAGCAACATGAAGTATGAAATACAGTTTGACATACAACTCAATACTAAATCTGCAAAATATAATTTATTGGTCTTGTTATCAAAATGAAATAATGCAAATATACTCCACAAATCACTAAGTCTGAAATATAACTCATTCTCAAGAAGATATTTATTGACTTGATGATTTTACAGGTTTTGTTGCACTGGGAATTCTGTTTTCCTTACACAGAGGAAGAACTGCCATGTAAAACTGTGACAGATATCTGACAGAACATCACTTTCTTTATTATTAAAGGGAGTTGTTTTATGTAATACTACTGCTGAAAAATGTTCAAATATGTAAGAAGTTAAATACTGGCTTACTCCATCTTTCATCTCTAAATATTGAATGAATTGAAACAGTTGTTAGAAGATCTGAAGAGGTACAGCAATGATGTCTTTACTGATACCCATTTAATGTGCCACACATTGGATTTATCTGGATTTAGCACCTATTTTATATATATATATAGCTGTAATATTGACCATTCTATTTAATGTTGCTTGGAAAGACTGCTAAACTTCACTACAGCAAAATTGTCATCAAAATGTAGTTCTTACTGGACTGATGTGGTGATCTTACACTATACCTAACAACCTTTCACTGTTAGCAGCCACTAAAAAAAAAGTGGCCTGCAGAATTAATTGATCTTCAAAGACTGTCTGTAGTCCCATTATATTGTGCATTCACAAAAGCATATGATTCTGTCCAAAAGGCCACAAATTTTAAATTGGGCCCCTTATAGGAGTGAAGTTGAGAAAGTTACATCATCTCATACAGCATGCAGTATGTTCCACCGAGAGCCATCTCCAAACACACGGTTCACGTGTGTAGCTTATTCCAAACTCAGAGAAAACCAGTTCCGAAACATTTGTAATGTGACATGCATGCAAACACAATGTGCTTACCCAAACAGCAAAGGGTCTGCTCTAAAAATGCTAGGCTAGGCTGTTCAGTATTTTCAATACAGCAAGTGAACACATATAAATGTAGTAAGAAGTGTATGTTTGGTTTCCAGGATCAGTGGTTTTGGCGAGTCAGAAACAACAGGGTGATGGATGGATACCCCATGCAGATTACCTACTTCTGGAGGGGACTGCCTCCCAGCATTGATGCAGTTTATGAAAACAGTGAGGGGAATTTTGTCTTCTTTAAAGGTAAGAAAGAACAAAAGTAAAATTTAGTGTAATACTTTTGACTGTGATGATTTCTTAAAACACATCTTGTTTATTTTTACTAATGATTTGTAAATCTTGTTGCAAATTGGTAGCTGAATGAAGAGTATGTAAGTTAAGATTTTCTTGTTTGGCAACTACATTTTTAATTTATGACTACCCTTCACAGTATCAGGTCATTTGCTCTTACATATTCAATAAAAATTTGGAAGTATAAATATGAGACATAAAAATTAAGTGATGTACTATGAAATAATTTTTGAAAAATATGTTTTAGGAAAACACAATGAACATATTTCCATTCTTAATTTTTTTGTCATTCTCTTTGCTCTTCTTCCTTTTTGCAAATGAATTTCTTATATGTTTAAATGTCATCTCTGCTATATATAAACCTCACTGTACTGCATTGTATTTGTTTCATCTAAGAACTGTGATATTAGGAGTTTCATGTGGGAAAAAATAATCTTTTTCATAGATTTAGTATTTAGTCTATTTAGTATTTTTAAGGAAGCATAAAATCCAGAAAATAGGTGATATAGATTGAATTGTTGCTAATAATTATTTTTAAATTTCTCTCCAGACACCAGCTGTTCTTCAAAATTAAAGTTCTTGAATATGTACCTAATTTAGATTTAATGATAAAGTGGTCTTATATGTTTAATAAATGCATACTTAGCGACAAAAGTCTGCAAAATATGTAAAGTATGTTTTATAAAATAATCATTTGGGAGAAGAAACTGAATAGATAAAAAATATGTGAAAAATTATTCAGCTATTTAGTTTGTTTAGTGTTGTGAATGATTAATTTTTTAACTCATTTAAAAAAAGGTAGATTTTTTTAAGTCCTTATATAAAAAATTAATTCATTTTTACAAGTGGAGTCATTTACAGGGAGTTAGAAGTAATATTTCATTCACTACAGAAACAGGATCTTGGGAATGCTAAATGAAAAATATTTAATAACATGAAGAAACACTTCCCAACAGTACAATGAAGATGAAGTTTATGCTTTGCTAATAGTGAAATAGTATTTTTCGTGTGAATCATAAGGAAAATTACATTCTATATAGTACATTTTCTATGTATATGACTTCAATACAGCAAATGCTTTTTTATTTCTGCTTCCATAAAATAAACCTCAAGTCATTAACTCTGGGAAGTTGATATGGTTGGGAATAATGATCAAGGTACCTCCAAATCTCTGTCCCACTGCTTGATTTTTAGGTCCATGGGAAATGGAAGGATAAAAATACTATTCTATAGCTATTCCTTTGCACCACTTCTACAAAGAGCAAAGTGGCTATCCTGTGCATTCCTGACTTCTGCCTTGATAATGCTGGGATCCATTACTGAGCTCCAGACTACAATTATCAAGCTTACTCTTACAGCTGCTTTCTTTTCCTTCCCAGTGACCTTGAAATATATTTTCTTATTATTTGACTCTTCACCCAGTGCTGACTGGCTCCTGTTTGGTCTTAGGGGAATGGGTTGATTCTGTAGTCTGTGGGTTATAGATAACAAACAGAAGGAGGAAGGAACTTCTCTATTTTCTGTCTGGGAAATTAAACCAAGATTTATTAAAGCAAGCAGGAGCAACAGGATTGTGCTCTTAGAAGTCAGGATTGTGTTTTCCTTTCTCATCATTCCCATCTTATGCTATCTGATTTCAGAGCAGTTAGTTTTATGACTTCTAGCTGATATCGTATGATACTTGGATTTTCTGCTGTAGGTATTTTTCCATATGACTTCTTTTCAAAGTTCATTCCAATATTTTTCCAATGACATTTGTATTATCCCTTTATTTACCTAGGTCAAAAGCCTTTGTATTTCCTTGTGTAATTTTTAAAAAAATTTGCTTCTCTGCCACTTCTTCATGACTCTTAATATCTAACTGTTAGTGTTTGTCTGTAAGTGTAATTCATGTTTTTTCCACTGCCACAGAATCACAAATTTCAGCTGAGTTTTCTGTGGGGGTGCTCTTGAGAATTCCTGTTCCAAGGATCTCAACTGCCTTGTGGAACATGTTTACAGAAACCTATATAAATAGACTGTAGGTAAACAATCATTATCTTGTATCTTCTATTCCCTCACAAAATTTCCTGGGAAAAGAGTACCTGCCCTCCTCCCAAAGGTGCTAGAAATAGACAAGTTGATTGTTGCTAAGATGATGATCAAGTTATGTGTTATCCAGGTAGTGTGCTTTACCAGTCTAAAATTGGTCCAAACAAGTAAGTTCTAGAAGGAACTTTAAATCTGAAGTCTATCATACAGATGTGTTAACAAAGCACATGCTTAAGCCAATATCCACATCCATTATTCAGAGAATAAAATATAAAAGATGAAGTGCCAGCAGAGAACTTTTACTGGATTAATGTCACTATGCACTCCTCTGACCCACATCATAATGCCACCTGTTCCTGCCCTCCCTTTAGTGCTGACCCATAATATACTACAAATATACAGGCCAGACATTAGGAAAATAAATCTTCACAGAAAGAGTGGCTGGGCACTGGAATGTGCTAACCAGGGAGGTGGTGGATTCACTGTCCCTGGAGGTGTTTAGTAGAAGACTGGATGTGGCCATGGTTTAGTTGATAAGGTGGTAGTTCACAGGTTAAACTTGATGGTCTCCAAGGTCTTTTCCAGCCTAGCTGATTCTGTGATTCTGTGATAAACTCCTCATCCATCCCAGCACAGCTCCATGTGCTCCAGCCAGTCATTGACACAGAGGGCAACACCCCCATGCCTTCTTCCCTGCCCATCCTTCGTAACGAGCCAGTAGCCTTCCATTCTAATATTCCATTCATAGAAGCCATCCCACCACATCTCTGTGATGCCAGTAAGATCACAGCCCTGCAGGTGTGCACAAATTTCCCAGCACGTCTCCAGCTCCTGTTGCTTATTCCCCATAATACATGTGTTTGCATAGAGGCATTTAATTCGGTGCCCGCAACTGGCTGGAGTGGCTGGAATTCCTTTGTGCCATTTCAGGTGCTCTCGTGATGACCTGTGATCTCTCTCCAGGCTCTGGACATCTCTTGCTGGCACTGGCATCAAACTGGTAGGAGTGGGATGGATTGAGGTTCCCCCTCCACCAGCAACTTTAGGTAAAAGCCCTCTTTACCAGCTTGCCAAGCCTATGACCGAGATGCTCTTCCTGTTCCCTGCCAGATGGACTCATCATCCCCTAGCAGACCAGACCATACTCATAAAGTACACAGTGATCTGGTGGATAGCTGCTTATAAAAACCAGATGTTTGCATTCTTGTTATTATTCATTGCCAGTGTCCATGCTGAATGATAATAAGAAGATGGCATCAGAAAGATACCTTTTTATTTTCTATTTTCTTTCTTGTTTTTTTTTTTTTTTTTTTAGTGAGAAAACGTGAATAGTAAAATTCATTCTGTGTACCTGTGGGAATTTATATAGTGCTAAAAATGAAATTGTCAAGCCATCTGCACTGTTGAATGTTATGGTAAACCAAATGTAGCAATAGAAAGGCTGCTGTAAAACTCATACTATCAGTGCCTCCATCATAACATTCAACTGCACTTACCCCATGGCCTGACAGTTTTATATTGAAAAATAGATTTACTATAGTGTCAGATTATGGAACAGAGAAATGACAGAAACTTGATGTGGGAAATAGGGAATGGAGAAAAAAGAACCCTGAATAATAATTTTAGGATACTAGTAAAAAGGCTAGATATGGGCTTGAAAGACCAAAATTAAGAGGAGTGTTGACTGGAAAAAAACAATATTCAGGATTAGATATTAAAACTTTAACTGATTTCAGTTACGTATAATTCTTTAAAAATTTGGGAATTCATCTCACCACTCTAACACAGTGATTATATGCCACACAATTCTTGCACTACACTTATACTATAATTGCAAATAATATGGACAAAAAACTTGGTTGCTGGCAGCCCAGAAGCACAGTTATTCAGAATTCAGATTCTATAAAGAAAGAACTACAGTAATTAAAAACTGCCTATTTGTTTGCAGTAGTCAGTAAGTAGTTTAACACTCTGAAGAATATCTAGAATATTGTTATTTTAAGTGAAGCATAGCAGTACAGATGTCCTTTATTTCCAGTACTTTTTTTAGAATGTTGAGAGATAGATGTTGAGAGATTTCAAATAATTGCACAGTTCATCCCTCTCAGCTGTTTCCCTACAGTGATATTTAACAAAGCATTATTGCAAGAAGTAAGACATTTTAGCTTTTTTATCACTTGCTTCACTCTCAGCTTCTGACCTTACCAATCTGCTTCTTATTATATTAGACCTTACATTAGGGAATAAAAGCAGAGACATTAAACATTCTGAAGTTTCAGACTTCATGAAACATGTGGTGCTGTATTCTCTGTGAGAATAACAAACCTACCAATGAGACCCTAAATAAACGACTTTTTAAAATAAACACAGTGGTGGTTTCTGCCAAGGGCATAGGTTTTGACTCCGAAAAAGCATTAGTTATCTATAAGAATAAAAATATGACTAGTTTGGTCATAGTTCTTTCCATTATGGTCAGAATTAATGAAGTCTTATTGACCATTTAGAAGTGGAAGTGGAATATGAGCTACATGAAAGCATATTGACTTTAGCATTAGTTTGTACTACATTTAAAGTTACATAAATATGTTAGAAAGAAAATTATCTCATTCTCATCACAGCTGGGCATCTTTTGAGCTGGTTTTTAGCTTTAACTTCACCTGACATCACGTTTTGATCAGTATTCTGTTGATCAGATCAATTCTCTGATCAAGTCACCCACTTTCCTCCAGCTGAGAGACAGAAAAAAAATCCAAAACAAGACCAACAACAAAACTCCTAAAACCCCCTAAAAAAACCAATCAAACAAAAAAACTGAAGTGAAAACTGTCAGCCAGATGGAACATTTGGATTTCTTATATACAGTACTTCTCATTAACAATCAACACAGTTATAGCAGACTAAACATGTCTTCTAAAGCAAATGTTAAATAAAATTCCCTCTAGCATCAATAGGACTTGCTCACATATGTTAGAGCTCTCAGTACTCCACTGTCTCCTTGAAATACAGTTAAATTTACCTTTACTCTGTTTTCTAAGAATTTTCTTCTTAGTAAGAAATTATGTGAAGAATTCAGTTTCTTTACTCTGTTCCCACATCTACACTTTCCTTTTACTTCAGTATATCTGAATATGCAAAAAATACCTGGCTCAGTGGTGCTGTCACTTATTATGGTTTGTGCATAACCACTGTTTATTTTGGTATGACCTGATCTTGTTAATAGTTAATTTTGCCTCCATGGGTATGGCTGATAATGATCTATTCATAACAATTGCTTTGACTTCTATTCCTTGTGAGGCACAGAGAAAAGTACTGGCATTACACACATCACAGCATATGCCTCTCAATGCTGTGCAACAGCTGTCATTTTGAATGATCTTGTGAAACAGAAATGAGCTGGCTCAGGATCATTCACTGGATGCCATCTGTTGTTCACACCATAAGTACCAACTAGTAAGGTCCAAAGCGCATGACTTCTCTTATCATTGCGTTTGAAACTGCCATTAACATCTGAAGCCTTCTGTGTCCAGTCACGTGAATTGGCAAAAGATAAACCACATAGGAGGAGGGACAGAGAATGACTGAAGATGCTCACCTCTGTCATTATCAAACCCTATAAGGGAATTTTTATAAGGCATCTCAGTAAAGGTAAATCTCAGGTTCAACAGAGAACTCAGCTCTCCATGGCTGTTCTTCATAGATCTCTGTGTCTCTTTTATTTTCAGTACTTCAAATGGCTCTGTACATACTCATTCTTTGAGTCCTTTTGTCCTTCAACTGGCAGGGGAGAGAAGGTGGATCTGTTGAGCAAACTGTAGTGTCTGTGCTTGGAAGTGGGTGACAAACAGCTGTAAAGAAGCTGATAAAAAATTAACTCTGGAAACCCAGCATGGGAGGCATGGAAACTATACCCCCTCTTCTAATTAAAACTCTGAAAAAATGAAAACATGCTTAAAATCACCACAGTACAAACAGAGAGATTAAAAAACCCCTTCCTTTGAACAAACATTTAATACCACAGAGGGATAGCTAAAATATAAAACTAACTGCAAAACAGCTCTGTGGATTTTCCCTCTTGATGATTCTGGCATACACCTGATCCTAGGTCTTTGGGGTAATATTACATTACCTTTTAAAATATTTATACAACACAGTACCTTAACCTCCTAAATCTGTGTAACAGACTGTCTAGCCTTAAAGGTAAGTTCGAAAACTAGTGTGAACAGCCATGATTTTATCTCTTACATCCCCTTTCCAAATGTGTTTGAGCAAAATATGTTTTCAAACTTTTTCCTTTATATTTTAAATATCATTGTCATGCATAACAATGGATAGACCAAAGTGAAGTATCCAGTAAGGCCAATTCAATATATATGTTCCTGGAACTTGTCTAGATTTTTCTGTGATTTATCTCAGAGGGTCCGCGTGATGTCAAAGAATATCTTCTCCTTCAGTGTAATTATTACTAAAACTAGCAATGCTTTTTGGAAACATGATGGTAGAGCTTCGAAGAGAAAATAAACACATGGTTCTTACACAATGGAGCCTATAGTCTAGCTTGGGAAGAGTGTCCCTGTGGTCTAGGTGACACAACGCAAAGAGAAGAGAGGTATCAAAGCAAGCCCGTCAGATAAGGACACAAATGCAAGTTATGCTCCCCCTTGCCTATTTATAGGGAGCATGTGGGGATCTTTATTCCCTTTTTTCAGCCAAAGCTATCTGCATTTGAAAGAGAAATCTCTGCTGAAAAGACACAGGTGGGAAGTAAGTTTTGAAGAAGAATTAGGAAAAAGCAGAAATGTAAAATGGAGAAGATAGTTGCAAGACTAGGACAGGTAGCACAGTATGTTGAGAAGTTCCTAGGAGGACAACAAAATTATTGGGGAAAATATTGGACTGTAGGCTTAATATGAGATGATGAAGTAGGTGAGATAATCATGGAAGTGTTCAGTGAAGAAGAGCTTGGCCAGGAATCTAGAGGAAAATCTAAAGCTTGGAAACTGGAGTTGTGGGCTGGTGAGGTAAGCTATCCAGCTGGAAGAGAGAGCACAGGAAGCATCCTCTCCCACAAACAGGTACAGGAGGCATCTGTGCTATAAAACTGGTGCAGCTGCTACTTCCGTAGGCATGGATCCCTACGTATACAGTATATTTATCTAGTAACTGCAGTTACCCCTCTAGCAGCAGGGGCTTCAGCCACTCAGCATTGCAGTCCAGGAAGCCCTAGGTTATCATTCATATTTAAGACAGTAACCTGAGTAACCTGGCTAATCTGAGGTTTGTGTAGACACTGTGCTAACATCAACTAGAGTCATACAACTACCTTGTATTTTCAGCATGCAATAAGTCAGTTGGGTGCTTTTGAATGATTTGTCACTGACAGACAAAGCTTAAGTCTTACTGCCACTGGCAACCTCCCATTAGTTTCAGAGACAAACGTTTTCACCTCTGGAACTTCAGATTCTCAGTTTGCTGTCTTTAGGCCACACCAAAGAAAAATGAAATTCTATGGTTATTTCTGAAATAATCATGCATCCTTTGTAAGTAATTTAACTTCTTGAAGAGAAATACAGAATAATAAAAGTATATGGTCTCTATGAGGATTGTAATTTCTATTATTTTTTGTTTTCTTACCTTATTTTCTTCACTCTTTCCTCATGAAACATAAAACTGTTGCATAGTTTTTCTGTAAATGTCTTACATTATGAACCACACAGCCTCTTAAGATGATTTCATTTTCATTCTACTTTTGATCACTACATAGTTGGTATCAAAATATTCTGTGGACTTATTTGAAGAAAAGTGCCTTATAAATGCAAGATACCCATAAGACATATTTAATTTTGCATTATCTGCAGTGATAGAACATTTTTCATTTCACTGTATTTGGAAGAACCACTACAATAGACCTTCGGGAGTCTTTCCTATTCCTTAGGAGTGTATTAATATTTATACTGAGAGTACTGATGACTAACATGTATATATGTGTATATATATCTGCTTTTGTACAGGTAACAAATTCTGGGTTTTCAAGGACACTACTCTTCAGCCAGGTTATCCTCATGATTTGATAACACTTGGAAGTGGAATTCCTTCCCATGGCATTGATTCAGCAATTTGGTGGGAAGATGTTGGAAAAACCTACTTCTTCAAAGGAGATAGGTTGGTATAGGATTTCTGCAAGGGAACAATTCAATGGATATCAGATAAACATGTTAAGCTTTTCCTCTGTTTCTCAAAAGAAGAGGTGAAGACACTTAAACAGTTTGTATTCTGTGAATGAAATTAACTCCTCCTGCATAGGTGGCTGTACTGCTTTCACATGTCTTATAACCTAAATTATATTTTTGTGAATATCATGGAATGGGTATATGTATATCCAGTAGAAAAGTTATGTTTTAGAAGTCAACAAGCAAGTCACAAATTTAAACTGAAATACTCAAAGTGATGTGTTTATGTACACTCTTACCTCTTTCTTTCTATCTACATTTCTAAACCCCAGCACATAAGCAGGCAAGGCATGATCCAAAGCTTTTAAGGTCAGTGAAAATGACTTCTTTGCTACTATTTCATGAGATAAAAAGGGAATTCAAAGCTAAACCTGGGAGCTAGAGAAGATTTTGAGCATTTTCTTTGAATTACTTCTAAATAAAGCTTATTGGGACACATATTTATGATTAATAATGAAAGAAAACCCAACACAACCCCCCACCAAAAAAAAAAAAACAACCAAACAAAGAAAAAAATGTAAAATCCAAGGGTTTTTCTATTCCTGAAATACTTGTACTAGTCAGTGTCTGTATCTTTATTTACCTGACAATAAAAAAAAAGAATATTTGTCTGCTTTACAGACATGTCAAGAGAATTCATTAATTTTTGAAAAACTGCCAGTTATCTGAATGATGGATTTTACAGGTTTTTAGTATGATACTGTGCTTATTGATTGATGTATCACTGTGCAAATTCTGTGTGCTCAGAGAAACTATTCTGTATTAATAACTGTAATGTTTCTGTTAGTATTATTAAAAATATGACTGCTTTTGTTACTGTGTGGTACTTAGTGTTCTCAGACACTGATAGTATTCATGGATCACTTAAGAAATCAATTTAATGCACATCATAGGATATGTTTAGCACACTACAGTTGGTAATTTTTTAGCAGTACTGTAAAAATTGCTCTACAGATTGCTGCAACAAATTTTATTGTTAAAGCTTTTTTTATTATTTAAAAAAAAATAGTTCTCCAACACTCATGGTGAGGGAAGCAGATATCTAAGTAAAATTTTGTAATGTTTTAAAACTAGGTATTGTTTCAGCAATCGATTTTCGTAGTGAGTAGAAGATGCCTAAATAATTTGCTTCCTGTGGTTGAGTAGATTTTTTTAAAAATTCAAATTCATTTTCAGGTACTAATTTTCCACCTCCACATACATATTGTAAAAAGATGTACAGTAGGAATCTTTTGTGACTTGTACTTCCTTTAGGCTTTGTTCAGCAGTGTCCTTTTATATTTCCATGCATAGGCAGTTACTTATAGTCAGGACTTTCCTAAAACACGGTTGGTAGTAACAGAAGACAAAAAGAGCTAGCAGAGAAAACATGTGCTGGCAGAAAAGTTGCTACTTAGAGCTAACAAGCACAATGAAACTCAGCAGGATATAAATGCAATACAGTATGTTAGAAGAAGATTGAACATGAGCCTTGCAGAGATAATTGAGCCATTACGGGATATTGACCATCAGTAGGAATAAACCCATATAACAGTAAGTTTCTCAATGTGCATTGCTTACAACATCAAATATTGGCTATAAAATAAAATAATAATAAAAATAAAATAAAAAAACCCAAACAAAACAAACAAACAAAAAAAAAACCAAAAAACCCCCAAGAAAATCCCATTAACCAAACCAGTAAGATTTAAAAGTCAAACCAGTAAATAGTCATATGTCTAAAGCAGCTCATGTATGGAACATTATTGTTGATATTTGACATTATCTATTTCAACACTGATGATAATTGTTCCAAATAATTGTATTAAACCCAAAAAGGGGAAAAATTGATTACAGAAAACATTAATCCCTCTGTCATTCCTCTCCTACCAGATGTGAGTCTTTTGGGACTAGAAGATAATAAGTTTGATGAACTTCTTGACACATGTCCTTGTTTATGTCCCTGTCTGGTCCAACTAGTTTCATGCACTTCAGAGTTTAAATCAATGTTTTTCCTTCATAAAACTTAATCCAGGATATCATTAAGTAAATAGGCTTCGATATAGGATATATTTTAGCAAATGTTTTCCAGATTCCCTTTTTCTAAAGTTATGAAGTGGACTTTCATTTTTTCCCCTCTGTTACTTTGTCAGTCTTTGAGATAGAGTAACAAATTTATATAGCTCGTAGAGCTCAAACCATTGTTAGGGAGTTTGCTTATGAGCATGCCAAGTAGAATCAAGACTAGGCTTTTCCTTACCCTGTAGACATGTTCATTATTCCAGCACAGACTGGTGAGGTGGTGTTGTGACCAGTCCTTCCCTAATAGGATTTCTCATCAGTTATGAAAACCCAGCAGTTTTTTGATTTCTGAGTGTGCACTGAGTATGCCCTCAAGGACATTTAACAACAAAGTATGTTTTTGAAAGTTATTTAGGGCTAGTGGAAAACCAGAGGTTATTAAAAGAAGGAGCTCAAAAAGGTGAAAAGATTGGAAGAAAAAAAGGAAAATTAGAGGAATGAGAGAAAAAGAAAAATGAGGGATGGAAATAGAGTTCTTGAATAGAGGAAGAGAAAAAGAAAATATATTTGTGAAAAAAAAATCCAAACTAAGGACCAAGAAACTTAGCGTTAAAAGATGAGAATGAACTGGTTTCAATAGTATTAATGTCAGAGCTTTGTTTACTACTTGTTGTTTTTGCATGTAAAATTTCAAAAATGTTACATATCCAAATAAAGGGCATTGTTTTGTTGGCTGGTAGCTGGTGTATATGTGACTAGATTAAGAATTGAGGCTATAAAAATAATTTAAGCGTAAGAAAGAAAAAATAAATACAAATGTCTTTTTAATCTCACTTGCCAACCCTTAACCCACTTGAAATCTGCCACCTTTTAATTTCATTGGAAGTTTAAAGCCAGAGAAATGCCCCACAGGGAGAAATACTGAAGAGTTTAGACCACTATATATTTAAAAAAAGATTAAAATGTGAATCAATTAGAGTGCCTCAGTACCTTTACAGGGACAAAATATCACCCCCTTAAGAATTTTTTAATATATGAAGAATGATCATAAGAAGGAGTTCTAAAAACTGAAGTCAAATGAATACAAATGAGAAACAGGGTCAATTTTTTAGCAGTAACCAGATTATCAATAATAGTGATAAAACTATGCTCTAAATTAATGGAGTCAAACAAAATATGAAATGACCTACTAAAATATTAGGATACACAGGGGATATTAGAGATGCATTATTCTTAGAACCAACTTGTAAGATATGCATAGCAATTTAATCAGCAGTATAAGGAAACAGAAATTATCAATATTATCTGTAAATGTAAATAAATCACAAGTGTAAATACTTCTCAGATGTTCAGGATTACTAGAATTTCATGCTGAAGCCTGTAAAGTTTGAGAAGGACTGGCTGGCAAAAAGGCACAAAAGCAGGTTGAATTTTGTAATACACTGCATCTATTTAGTGATAATGAAATGAAAAGCTACTGTAATGCATACATATGAAGAGTTAAATTAAGATTGCTGGAGGTATTTGAATCTACTGTCACTTTCATTATTAAACTATCCTCTAAAACATTAATGTTTTTTTTTTTTCGCATATTTTGTGTCACTGTGCAAAAGTCTTAGGCATCAGAATTGTAGTGATTATAAGTGAGATGCATGCTGATTTAGTTGTTGAAGTGCAAAAATCTTTTATCTTCTATCTACTTACATGAAACAGCAAATAGATTTATTTGTAATTTAGTAGTATGTTCAAAGAGAAGAAATCCAGTGTTTCCACTTGTGGCTAATGAATGTAGCAAGCGTTTGAAGGGGAAAATATAAAGTTACTCATTTTTACTTACTTACAAATACCCTTTTTTTTCATTTAAAAAATATTTATTTCAGGTACTGGAGGTACAGTGAAGAAATGAGATCCATGGACCCTGGTTATCCCAAACCAATCACAATTTGGAAAGGTATCCCAGAATCTCCTCAGGGAGCCTTTGTCCACAAAGAAAATGGTATGCAAACATGTTCTTGTTTTAATGATTTATTTACACCCTTTATGTAAGATAGAATAGTAGAGGGGTGATTGACTAATCAGGTTAAGCAGTTAAGGAATTCTTGGTATCTGAACAGAATATTTCCTGCTATAGAATTTGCTTTAGTGAAAATGGCATTGTTTGTATGTACTATTTAACACAGGGCTGAAAAAGCTTTCAAACTTATTATTATAAACCTTACTTTCCATTCTCTTTTTCTTCAATCTTAATTAATTTTTTTTTTTTCTCTGCTGAATTATTATACCTCTTAAAACAAGCTTCATAAATACAGTATATTCCTGTTGAATTTTCAAGGTATCATCTGTTTAAACAGCTTAGAAGGGATTGCTTTCATTCTCAAAAACTAGGAAAGGGAAGCAAAAGCTTTACCTAAGCAGAAATATCCCAATGAATTTATGTAAATCAAAGATGTCATAAGTCCATGATGTAGAAAGGCAGATAACAGGGATTTCAGTATGATTTGTTATTACCTTTATCAAGGTGTGTCCTTACCTAGAGCCTGGAATCTCAGCTGCACACACCTCAAAACGAACGAGAGCAGCCAAAATCTCCTCCATCTTAGGAGAATTCAGTGCTACCCAGGGGATGGTGGCCAGCCACCAACAGAGCCCTCAGTCACACAGAGTTTTTAGATCCTTTTGACAGGAATAAAAATATGCATTTGTTGTATCCTATCATTGTTGGACAATTGTTATATGGCATATATGATTTATTTATTAGAAGGTTCTCAGTTTATTCTGTTTGCCTCATAAGACAGGACACATATCTATTGCCATATTATTTTAATTTCTTTTTAATAAGAAAATAAAAATATTTCTTTCCTTTTATAAACATTTTAGTCTTCTATTTCAACCTTTAACTTGTTAAGTAATTTACCATGGAAATGTTTGGGGCTTTTTTTCAGAAATATATTTAATTGCTTCCTTGCTTTGTGTCTGTTATATCCAGAAGAAGAAACCCTGTCTGTGTTTTGGCCTTTTGGCTAGATTGGAATTTTTGTGTTGCTTTTAACTAGAAAGTAGGTCAGTCAAGATGGTATGCATACATCACACTCAATAATTAACTGTTTTTAAATACACATTTGTGTGGAAATAGTCACAAACATTATAGGAATATATACATATATATTTACATGTATATCTTTGTGTAGAAATATATATATATGTCTGTGTATGTTTTTATATATATATCTGTGTATATTTATATATATAAATGTATATTCTGTACTGAGTTCAGGGCCACGTGCCTCCCATTAAAAATGAAAATTAACTTACTCTAACACCCAGACAAGTGAGTTTGAAAGGACTGCAGAGGCAGAGCCGGCATTCCTAAGGCAGGAAAGATTTTGGGTTACATAAAACCCACTTCTCTTTCTAACTCCAGTGGTTCTGATAGTCTGACGGACTCTTTGGATGAGGAGGTGCGTAAAACACGACATGAGATTGTGGAGGAGGTGAAAGGGAAGAGGGAATTCTTGAGTATCTCAAAAAGCCTATTAGGGCCCCTGGGGCAGAAAAAGGGACTGAAAACGACACCATAAAGTTCCCAAGAAGACCACTAAGGCATTTTCCCTGAAATCAAAAAATAGAAGTCTTAAGAAACAGTTCACAATTTTGCTGTTATTTGTATGAGGTGAGAAAGAAACAAAAGCAGATGCAAATAAGAAAAACCACAGCTTATTTGGAAAGAAGCTGATTGCATTTTGCCTGAAACTGCTTTTATTTCTTTGAATAGAGCAAAGCTGATAAAGAACTTTTACTATAAACCTTCATAAGGAAACAACTGAAAGCAAGTCTTTCATGGAATCCATTTCATTTTAAAGCATACTTTTTTCTTTCTTTTGTCTTTCTATTGTGCAAACTATGCAAATGAACACCTACAGTAACTCTGATCATGCAGAGTTTCCTTCAGTGGTGGCAAAAATTTTGGGTAATCTTGCATTAAGAGTCTTGGAAAGGATGAGAAAAACCAATTTCTAGTCAGTGTCCTGACTCAGTATCCTAAAAGCTTGGTAAGGTACAGGTAACATCTTTGAAACTCTCCCTGCTACTTCCCATATTGTGGTTTGTATTCTAACACTTTGGTAGAAATTCTTGGGAGGAGATGAAGAAAAAATTTCCTTTCTTTTGCTACACAGAATCTGACATCAGACACAGTTCTCCAAATTGGAGAAATCTTTCTCTCTGCCTTAAGAGCAGCACAGAAAATTTATCTTTCCAACTAGAAATACTGCTGAAGTGGATGGTAGGGCAATTTTTATGTAGAAGGAAGAGAAAAGGTAGTCTGCTTTATTAGTCCACGGGCCTTTTTTTTGCCTTGTACTTACTAAATAAGTAAATTTGATGTAGTAGTGACTGCTACGCCCTTCAGTGCTGTTTCAGTCAGGTATTGCACTTACTGCTCAGTGACTAGTACCTAGAAAATTGTAAGGAGCATCTCTCAAAGCAGGCTCAACGCATCTAGCAGATTAGATGAAATCACTTTTAACAGTTGTGTGAAGTCATTTATTCTGTCAGGAGAAGCAGTAAAACTACTCAGTCTCTTAGAACTATCTTTCTCTGCTGGTAGCTTCCATCTTTCAGCTGTAACTGACTATTATCCTAGTTCCTACCTCAGCAAAAATGGCAGAAAAGTTTAAACTATGTTCAGAGTTTTCCAGTAGAAAATGCGCTCTAATTGAAAAAAATTGTAGTGGATCTCTAGCAGCTGGCAATTCCTTTGCTGCTTTGATTTTATGAGTTTTAATTTGACCTTTTGCTGCATAATATCAATTACTACTAACTAAAGTCTGTATTCTGACTTACTTGTACCCAGTGCATGCATACATGTATTCTGCATGTATGTATGAATACATAGAGATGTAACATCTGTATATGGTCTCTGTATATGTATTAGAGTATTGATAGAGATAATATATCAAATTTCTATACTTCAAATATTTTTCCATGGCCAGGATGTGCAGTACTTTCTGAAATTCATATTGTTATATGGAATGCAAAGCTGTGGTTCAAATTACTGAAGTTTTGGATTTGATAATGCTTTTCATTTTAAAACTTCATCATATTTAAAGAATTCCAGTCCTCTGTTAGGTTTTATTCCAATCAGAATAGAAGGCATTTTCTGAACAAGTCTAGCTACTGTTTAGATACAGATCAGTAGTTTTTGAATATTTACTTTTTTTTTTTCTTTTTTTTTTGCACTGTATTAGATCCTTCTACAAATCTACTACCATATTTTCAGGCAATAAAACTGCAAGGATTAAGGAAAGGAAAAAGGAAAATGGTACCTTTTCATTTGCTAGGAATGCTATTAAAATTACAAAAATACCTAATGTAGAAGAATGTTGAAATACTCAAGTTTTTCTGAAAAGTGGTAGTAGGGGATGAAGCCTTTTTTTACATTTTGAGCCGCGAAATATACTATCAAATATTTCTTTTTTTTTTTTTTTTTTTAATTTTAGGATTGAAAGAAAATAACTGTTGGTTGAATAGGTGGTTAATAATGTTATCTCCAGATAGCCAGTTACTAGCCTTTTCAGGAAGCATTGGTAACTACAAATAGTGCCCAATCTGTCTTAGTAGCCTTTAATACTGCAGGAAATGTATGAGACGTGTAATATGAAGATAAGGAAAAATTCAGCTGTTTCTATTCAGGTCATAAACAGGAGGAGAAAGTTCACCCATCCTGAAGGCTTGTGTCTTGCCAGATCAATGTGATTTTTCAGCTGGGATAATAAAGTAATACAGATTTTCAGCAAGTGTCAAGTTTGTTTCGCTGTTCAGGCCTGTTTAATGATAACACTGGATTGTGCCTGAATGAACAAATATCAGGTCTTTAAAGAAAACTTAAATCTGGTTACACCTGTTTTCTCGTGTGAGAGATGCTGTTATTCCATCCAGTCTCCTGAAGTACAGCAATAGTCTATGTGAGATTAAAGAGGGTCAGTTCTCACTTCTGGATAGCATAGCATAGCATAGCATTGCAGTTTGTTTCAGTAGATTTCCCATCTTGAAGAGGTCGTGATGCTTTTAAGTCCTGTCCCTGAGGATTCCAACTCTAGTTGGTTTTTCAGTGAATGAAAAAACTGGACAAACCTTGGTTTGTCATAGACCATATTCTCTGAAATTCTTTGATTATTTTTGTAGTAATGAAAGAAAATAAAATCCCAGTTTACTGAATAAAAGAACAACTAAAGTACAAACAAACAAACAAACCAAAACAAAACCCCCGAACCTAATGTTGGATTTTCTAAAGACAGTAAAGAAATAAAATTTGTAAAGAAAATTTGATAGACTTATAACTGAAGTCTATTCCTTATGTCTTTTGAATTTTTTAAATACAAAAAAAAATTGATACCAGTAATTTCCATCGTGATATATTGATGATATGATTTCATATGACCATGAATAATTGCAACTTTCTTCCTCAGGCTTCACATATTTCTACAAAGGAAAAGAGTACTGGAAATTCAATAACCAGATGCTCAGGGTGGAACCTGGCTATCCCAGATCCATCCTCAAGGATTTTATGGGTTGTGATGGACCAACAGACCGAGACAAAGACCGACACAGCCCTCAAGATGATGTTGACATTGTCATCAAACTGGACAACACAGCCAGCACTGTGAAAGCCATAGCCATCGTCATTCCCTGCATCCTGGCCTTGTGCCTCCTTGTCTTGGTTTACACTGTGTTCCAGTTCAAAAGGAAAGGAACACCCCGCCACATACTGTACTGCAAACGCTCTATGCAAGAGTGGGTGTGATGTAGGGTTTTGGTTTTTTTCTTTCCCTCCCAGGAGTTTGTGGTAACTTGAGATTCAACACAAGAGCTGTTATGCAGTTTCCTAGCTAGGAGCGGGCATCTTGTCAGTCTGAAACAAAGCTGATCTTTAAAACCCAGGGGGTTGCCTGTCCTGCGCATGAGTGGCGATTCGCTCAGCTGGGAAGCTTCCATGATACACAGTATCTGCTGTTTCTTCAGTCCTTTGTCTTTCTTTGTCATTCAGTTCTAGGCCTTTCCTCTGCACGCTCAATGCCCTATAAACTATCAGGATTAACTAACGAAGAGGAATAAAAATATCTCCAATGTTTCTACATTTTTCCCTTAAGGCCTGTTCCCCTTTGAAAAATTTTTTGCTGAAAGTAAATTTTTTTAGAGAAACACAACAACCAACAATGGAACTTTCAGGAAAGTGAGAAGACCCAAAACAGCTTTGTCTCCAAAGAGGATTGCTTTCTGTCTGCTACGGATAAAGTCCTATACTCCTACTTCCAGTTTTGTCAGGTGGGAGACTCGGATGACACGCAGGACTTCAGACTGTTCGGACAGCCATTTTCCAACAAACAAGGGGCCAAAATATCTGCAATATAGTAACAGCCTTAATAATACATTCATTTTGTGTTTTTTACAGCTGCTCTGGGCTATGTCCTCAATGTTTTAAACTCATTTTCAATACTATATTCAAGCAGAACCTTTTTATTTGTTTGATTTTTTGGTTAGTTTTCCTACATTATCTTTCCCAAGCTGTACCAAGCCAACTGCCCCAGGCCTTTTATAGGTCTGTCAGGAGCACTCATTCCAAAGCATGGTAAAAAGGAGTGTGTCTCTGAAGTGGATTTCAATTAACTGAAACAACAGACATGCTATTGAGAAACTTGACACTGGTATTATATTGGTGGTGTAACCCTTTGAGAACTATTGCATCCAGTTTTCAGAGTCTGGTGGATGGTAATCTTGGTCATCATTCAATTATAGAATTGTGTTCGGGTAATACCGGTTTTAAAAGAAAATCAGTTTTTGAAAACAGATTTCTTGTGACTGCAAGTGTTTTTAATTATTTGCATTATTGATAGAAAAGCATTTGTAACATGAATAGAAAACAAAATATATTTACCAGCTACTTTCTTGTTAAAGGAACCAAACATATTTTAATAATTTCTACCACTTACCAAGAATTTTTCTGAGCTGGCAACAATTTTATAGCTTAGCCTCTTATCTTAAGCATCTTGGATTTCTCTTTTGAAACTATGTTGCATGACAATTCAATTTGCCTCTGCAGAGGTAGAGTTACAGTTTCAAAGGAAACCTAAGACGATGACTCTGATAGTGCATGAGTATCCTCTGGTGTGTTACCCTTTGCATGTTCATCATAGTTCTCAAAGGGTTAAAATTTTTGGCCTTCAGTCAAACATGGTATCACTGACAGAGCCAAGGAACCACCAAAACATTTTGTCATTCTGTGTAATTTGTGCTAACAGCAGTATTGTCATTTTCATGTGACCTGCAGAGCAGGTTTGTATCAATAATTTTTTCCTAGAGAAAAGTCAGCAACTGACAGACCTCTTTATTGATTTTAGGAGCTGCTTCTTGCAGTGATAGGCTTTACAGTCACTGGGCTGTGAACTTATTAAAGATGGTCAGAATGATGCACCCCAAAAGTCAGACACCTGGTTTTTTATGAAAGCCAGGATTTGAGGGGAGTAGCTTTTGCAACAATGAACAGCTTGCCTTGAACTTGATTATTGACCTGTTGACTGTCATTACCAAGTTAAACATTGTCTTCTGTGAACAGCTTCACTGTCTGAATTTCCTTAAAGTGTACTGTCCTATGTCTTTGACCTTTAACTTGCAAACTGGCACAAACTGAAGGGAATCTGGTGTTGCAAATGAACTAAGATGAGTTTTATTTGTTGAAAGGCCTGATAGACATGATCCAAAATTTGAGGAAAAAAAAAACATTGAAGTGTTTTAGTAGGAAAGAAATGACATAGACTAAAATATTTATGATAGGTCTGTAGAAAGGTATTTTGCTATGTATACATGCACACTCTAAAAATGAATTACAGCAGAAGTTAATTTTTATTTAACTTGAATACAATTTTCAGTATAAAATTATTATTTCTATAAATATCTAGTTATTAATGAAAAGGTTATAGGAAAGTATTAAAATACTTGAAATGGCCAGTATGGGCTTTTACATAAAATGAGACTTTTATACTACGTTCAACCAATTTCTTACTGGTTTCTTAATCCACATAACTGGATCACTTTTTAGAGAGTGTAGGTATATATACATATATATTATGATTATTATTGTTTTGGTAATGGATAGCTTGACTGCCTTGAATTTATATTGAGCATAGCATGAAAAATAGTATGCCTTTTTTTCAATTACATGATTTTATATTGATTTGAAGACTTATGAACATTTGTGGCATGCTATAAAGCATTGCAAACTTACTTTTTAGAGCATAAACAGATATACATATGTATGGTTAACAAAAATGAAGATTAGAAAAAGATATAGTTTTACAACAAATATGCAATGCAGATGGCATTTTGGAGATGTTTTGTAGAAGTACTGCATACTGTAGGTTAGAAGCGCACCAGTATCAGCCCATAGCATTATTTAGTAAGTCCAAGTCAGTTGTTGCTGAAAATATAGATTTATTGAAAATTTAGTTGCACAGGATTTTTGCTGCAGATCAGCTCATTTGCTGAATTTGAAATTCTATGCTGTTTGTCATATGCATTAAGATGTGTGTGTTTGTATACTTATAAAAGTACACACACACACACGTATGCAGACATGCACATTTTAATCCATTCAGAAAATTTTATTGTCAACAAACTACTATAACTTATGTTCTGCCATAGACAGAACTAAATGATTGATGTTGCTGCTCCAATTTTTTCCCTTAGATAGTTGGAGGAAAATACTAAAAGCACCACTTATTCTACATTTGTTTTTCCTCTACAGTAGGAGAATTTATATTATTTTGAAGTCAGAACAGCATCTCATCAGTTTTTTTATTCACTTGAAAATTTCATTTCAATTTTGAAATATCTTTCATGGCAGCTTTAACTTTTTCTGCAACCATTTCCCTGACAGTAATGAAGTGCTGAGCATGTTGACTGTTGTTCTTTGATAAGGTAACAAAAATATTTGTGTTTGGAGAATTTAACTGTAATTATTCAGGAAGGTAAGTGTGATAATTCTAGTGCTTGGCATATGGTACATCGTAGATACATGAATACATGATAAGTTGATTGTTGAATCTATTTTCTTTTACTTAAAAGTGCATATATGCTATATACAGAGTGAGGGAGAAAAATATTATATTGGCATGTTTATGTCATGCAGAGCAAGATTGTGTCAACATTTCTGTTACATACTCATGTTTTCAGTAGGTTGTAACGCAGTCATAAAGGTTTGCTTTAAGTAAAAGATGTAGGAGCATTTGTGTTCACTGTAATTTCCAAATACATACTGGCTAGTTTCAAATTACAGAAGTTCAGAGTAAATTAGTGATGTTGCCTGATCTAATTTTGAACTCAAATTAGTAAAAGTTCTAAGGCAATTCTATTTTTTTGAATAGTTGTTTCTCTACAAGGGCCTATAACTATCAGTATTAAGAAAAAGCAAATTGAAAATATTTTCAGTTCTGCAATCTGGGTTCCTGCTCATGTGCCGTAACTTTTTTAATAAACATTTCCATATTGCTATTGTCATGATCTGTACTGTGGAACAATAGAAAACTGAATATGTGTTGTGTTAATCAGCTACAGGCTATCAAGCTGACTACACAAGGGCGTGTATCTTCAGAGTACTATGGTCGGTATGATGCAGAAGGCCAGAGTACATAATGGCAATGTTTCCTTTGGCCTTTCAATATCTAAACCTATGAAAAGGTTATTGACTGCAGACAAAATTAATTTTTATCAAAAAATACATTTTAAAAATATGTAACTGTATATTTACTGGATAGGCTGGGATGGAGAGACTCAAATGGCTCCAAAGGAGCCCTTTCAAGTCTCTGAATAAATGTAATACATATTTTATATATTCCTATGAACTTTTGTTCTTTTTCTTCTTTCAAAGTGGGACAAAGGGAGGGGATAATTAAAGAAAAAGATTTTTTAAGGATAATTTTGTGAATGAAAATAATGTAAACTGATAGATCCAAACATAAGGGGCAGACTTACACTTTTTCTTAGAAGCATACTTCACAGCCCCAGTTGCTTGATCAAGACTCCTGTACCATTAGCACTGTGGGTTAAGAACAGAGTGTAAGGCTTAATTTCTGAATTTTCAACTTTTTTGGGGGTCTTACTTTACAGTCTAAATGTCAATTAAATGTAGCTTTTGGTACCAAATTATATAGAATCTAATTCTAGATTGTTGGTTAGAAAAAAGTGCATAGTCTAGGAAGTCGGTCTGCCTATTATCAATGGAAGCATTACTTTCCTATTCTATTTTGTTTTGCATTTGAACCATTGTTAGGACAAATCTTAAACAACACACATAGTAAACTGAACAGTGAATGTTCCAGGCACTGGATTTTTAAGGAAGTAGAAATGCAAGCTACCATACCATTAGCAGCCTACTTTGGAAAGAGCATGAGATGACGGGGTAGAGGAGCAAGGATATGACTGGAGGGGCTTGCTCCATCCTGGCTTCCATATCTCCTCACAACATGGCCTAAGTTTTATCACCTGTTGCAGAGGTGTGGGAAGCCATGAACCATGGCAGTGGGAGATGTGATGCAGCCATTACAGAGCAATAGCTCCTGGTTTGCCTTTTTTGTCAAGACTATGTCTGGACACCTCTTTTTCCAGAAGTGTAAATAGATGACTGCAGGTCTGTGAGCCATAAGGGAAGTCATTACTATCAGCTGAGGAAACAAATGTCACTGGTGACTTAGGTGTCCAACTATGCTGTAAATCAAATAATATTGTCTGGAAGCTGAGGAACAGATAACCTGCTATTCAATACAGTGGCATAGTTGTGATACCGCAGCATTGTAATGTTATAGGCATACTTCCTCAGCTCAGACTGCCCAGACTGCAGACAAACAGAGTGGTTCTCATGAGGTAAGACCATTTAAACATATGTCAGTTACAAAATCGGGTGTAAATGAGCCATGTGCTCATAAAATTAATCTCTGATATATGCATGTAATTCAATGAATTTTCTGCCACTAGTGTCATGAAAAATATGTAATGTGTGAGTCAAATCTGTCTAACCCATTCTTGTGACTTGCCATCTGAAATGTCAGAGGCTGAGAGAGACAGACATTGTCATCAGTGCCATCAATGCTGAAAATGTCTGGTAAACATCAAAAGCATACCATCACTTGTTGGAAACTGGTTCCATTTGATGCTTGATCTAAAGTAGTTTCTAATGTTAGGCAGCATAGATTTTGTATGATGTGGCATTATTTGATTATGTATGTAAGTAGGGATGCCCAGTAATAATCAGAAGATCATATTTTGAGGGATCATCAGTACGTGACCACAGCAAGCATCTGTTCCTAAAATCAAAATGTATTTCAAGGAAGGATGTAGATAGCATTAAACACATGCTTTATAAACAGGTCTTCTTTCCCAGTATACAGCAGTTTTAGCATATAATTTACAAATTGTGGTGAGTTAATTAACATTTGGAGTTGCATCTGCCATTTTGTCTTTGAAAGAGGGCATTCTGTGAGTGGCATCCATGAAGTATGTTTAGTTTGTGAAGATGGCCTTAAGAATTGCTCTGGTCTACCAACAGTATAGATGAAATAAATTTTAGATGCAGAGAAGATAAAAATGAAGAAAGGCTGATGTAAACTAGCATGCTGAAGACAGTTTTCTATACTTGGATGTGCATGCAGCGTAGTGCTACTTGCTGTCACAGTAAAACTTCATAAACAGTAATCATTACACATGCCAGCCATTTATGATGGCATGAAGCTTTCCAGTCACACATCTTAGTTTCTTCTGCTTCTGTAGAATAACATTGTCCACAGATTATAATTATAGCCACCACATAAACAAAGGTTTTCTGTTTAGTTAATAGTAATTTCTACCATATGAAATCGAATCATGTCCCTTTTATAACTACAACTTTAATCTTCTTGGAGCAGCATGTCTTTAATTCATAGCCTTTCATGCCCTTTTGTTGTTTTTTTGGGTTTTTTTTTCTTTTACTCTTGCAGTAAAATATATACTGAATATTGTCTCCATCTTGTGGAATAATCATTCTGTGCCATGCATGTGTCTTGGATAACCCACTTACCCATCCATCATTTTGGGAACCAGCTTTCTAGGAACTGGGATTAATAACAAAATGCTGACATAAAATAACTTCCTAAAGTACCTGGTTAGTCTTTAACAATGTGACAATGGAGTCTGAAGAGTTTTTAATGAAGTATTGTGTCACTTACATACCAGCAACAGAACAGTATAACTCTGTCAATCAGTGAATGTCCATATGAACCACTTGCAGGGTTGTGTGTTGAGTTATAAAAGAATGTTTCTAATTCATATTTCCATCCTGATGTGTTGGTACTTGACACTCAGTTTATATACACATTCATAGCTTACATGGCTGTGCATAAATTCATCCGTCTTGTCAAAGCCAAGAGTACTTAGTGTCAGCAGCTAATCAGTATTGATAAGGTATAAAAGGTTTGGTTCCCTTACTATCATTTTGCAACATTAAAGAAGAGGAAATAGGTTTTTCCATAGTATAGAGTGATGGTTTCTAATACTCTTTGTCAGTGTTTAAAATTAGATGATATTAAATAGAGCTCAAAAACTACTGGTTTACAACAGATATATTGCAGGTAAATGCACAGCCTCATATTTGGGCATACAATGATTCTAAACAGAGAAGAACACACCATATATGCTATGCTTGGCCATTGCCACAAAATTGCCAGTGCTCACATACCTTCATATCTTATGGGAGTACTGTGCTGAAGTCAACTCCGAGCAGTTTGTCTGCTTGGATATGAGCAGAATTACGTAACTTAGGAAATGATACATGTGATGGCATGCATTCAGAAGGCATCATCAGCAATGTACAGCACTGTTTTAAATGACCATAACAACTACAATTCATACCTGCAAGGCATAGCTGCAGCTTGTATGTACATAGCTGTGTTTTACCTCATATGATAAAGTGCTATGAATTCTGGCCATGCATCACCAGGCACATGAAAACAATTAAAAAGACCTTTCACAATAACCATTGTCAATACTCACAGCTTACAGAAATAACTGAGATCATTATACTCAACGAAATTTAACCTTGAATAGGAATCCAGAATTGAAGGAATGTGTGATGATGAAAATAATCTATTCCCAACTCTTACTCTATGTAATGGATTTGGTAAAGCATTGTCAAATACATATATATGTATATATACATACATAACATCTGTCTTTACTATGCTTCTAAAACATGCAGATATCACTTGTCAAGTCACAGTATTGTCTTACTGTGTCTGGTTGAAAATAATTTTACAGGATAAATCAAGGTTCATGATTCTCCCTTTTCCCCTTTCTAGACACGCTACCACCTTCAAAGGAATGCGTACTCATAGCAGTCCTTGGATCACAGTGATGATAAATACAGTTTTAAATTAACACCCTGTTGAAGTCTTTCTCAGAGGAAACTTAAACTAGTCATGAACTTTCTTTCCATGACTTCCAGTACCCACAGGAAAACCACCTAGGTCTTTTGGTCAAAGACTGCAGACAGACACAGGAAAAACAGCAAAAAGAACATTTCCATTTTTAATTTCCAAAAGAATATAGGAAAAGGAGTGAAAACATTTTGTCTTATAAGTGCAAGTGCAACACCAATATGTCAAAAAGAGATGGAGACAAGGTTCCGTAACACCATTAAAATTATATCAACAATAAAAGTGAAGAGATATTACCAAGAACTTGGTGATAACCTGGAAAGTATTATTGACCTCCAACAACAAAGATAGCTGTTAGGTATCTGAAAGTGAACCTGAAAGTCCACTGAATTCCGTGTTGGGAGTCATAACCTACCAGATAGCAGCCAGTCAAAAAGCTTCTCCATATAGTTGCTCTAAACCAACTGCAAATATATATAGTACGTTATTTATCTGGTGCAATCAAAATCTTTTGAGATAGATTTAGTCAAACTAATATTAACCTGAATCTCTGCAAAAACCGGTCCCAGTGAAATGTCCTTCTGTTTGTTCTCAGAAATTGGATCTAACATGATTTGAAGAACTTCTCTGCATAAAATACTGAAGGGCGAAGAAGCCTTTAAC
This sequence comes from Monarcha castaneiventris obscurior, assembly GCA_026261815.1. Classification (NCBI taxonomy): domain Eukaryota; kingdom Metazoa; phylum Chordata; class Aves; order Passeriformes; family Monarchidae; genus Monarcha; species Monarcha castaneiventris. The sequence goes on along the minus strand of JAMPIT010000379.1, from coordinate 22,347,667 downwards.
CTCTAGTTTATATTACACCATGTATCTTTATTTCCGTGATAGTCTTGAAATGTGTGATATGACAGAAATACTTTTATGGCTATTGGATAGATCATCTATTTCTATTTCTATATGTAAATTGATAAATACAGTCAAACTTCTGATTCCCCTCCACCCCCTTTTCTCACTGCACCTTGACATGTTTTCTGACTAATTAAGGCAATATTTGATTTTATATTCTCTTGGTAGGCATGTGGGAAATGATCGGTTCATTATACAAATAAGCAAAGAAAGAGCAATTTTGTTTTCTATCTCATTTAATCATATACAACTTTTTACACTTTGTCACTAGGAATTGCAGTGAAGAGGTAGTACCTTCTCAAATCTCCTGCAAATATTTGCAGAACTTGATGTATATCTTTCACTGAATCTTGTTAATTGTCCAATACTCCAACACTGGCCTCTAATTTAGATCAGATTATTGAAGTCCTTACCATCCACTGACGTTGCCATCCTTAAATACTTTATGAAAAAGGCATGGTACAGCTAGCACTGATCATCATGGATTCTTTATTTGCATCTTGGAGATACTTGACTTGTCAGATGTACAATAGTGTAACAGCATAGACCTACCCTTTTTGATGCCAGCCATTGCATATCATTTGTATGCATGGCCTATGACATCTCTGAAATGTGAGCAGACTAGAAAGCTGCATTTCAACAGTGTTTTATTTCCAGTGGTTCCAGTTCTCATCTTTAACCTGTTCTCTTTCTCCTTTGTTGCCTATAATCTGTGTCATGGATATTCGGACAAGAATTTTGAGGCTGAACTCCTTGTCTACCACAAGTCAGTTCATACACATCCATCAATTGCCATTACCTTACTGCTGTAGCATAATAGGCTAGCACTGTTGCATGGCAGAATGCTTTGCTGTTATGCACTGTTTTCTGATTGATCCTAATTTTTCGGTTTCACAAATAACATATTTATAAAGAACTCTCTCTGTCATCTGCTACTATAGTCTTGGATTCATTGCCCAGTTCAGTCACAGCTTGCAGAGAAAGGTGCAGGTGTTTGACTTCTGAGGTTTACTTTATGTTATAGGTGTTTCTGTATGGTCAGAATCTGTTTGAGAGATGCAATGTCTTCTCCTTGCCAGTCCTGTGGTAGTATTGTTAGCAGTTAAAACACGTGCAGCTAGTTTTGTCAGTCTGTAGTCAACTAGAGTTTGATATGGATATATACAAGAAGGGTACATTGCTTCATACACATGCTTATGTCTTTTTATGAATAACATGCACCTTGCTTTCTCTCCATGTGCTGTATTCTTGTATCTATCAGAACTTGATTTCTTCCTCAGTTCTGCTTGTTGGGTGTTACTCTAGCAGCTGATTCCATTTTCCTTCTTGCTGACATTTCTTCACCCCTGTAATTCCAACAGAAATTGTTCTGGTTCCAATATGTTAGCTAGAAGCTACTACAATTGTGACTCTGCCCACACAGTGATTTGCTTATTTATCCTCCATGTCTGAGAAAGAGAAAATCAACCTTTCATGCAGAGACAAGGGTGTTTGTGCAGTTGATGGGATATCTCTGAAAGTGGTTTTATGCATAACATGACCATAAAACTCACATATTGTTCAATATCAACTCTTCAAGCTCTACATCTTCAACTACCCAACAGTTGTTCATTTAATTTTCAAAGCCTGACAAATAAGTCAGAATATGCATGTGATGATTTCCCTGTGTGAAACAAATTTCTCATTTTTATTCCCTTTTCTCTGCATAGTTCCATATTCATTTCATGCCCATGTTCCGCTTATTAGGATGTGTGTTAGTATCAAAATAACTGGAGCATTTATTTGCTTTCTGCAAGTGAATTTCATTTTATTATTGTTATTTTATTTTATTTTATTGGCTCACACAGCATTCTATACAGTAACCTTTTTATAACTGACATATGTTATTCCTTCAGGTAGCTTCTACTGACAAACACAAAGCTTGTTTGTGTGCAAATGCAAGGCTGACTAAATGGTGCTAAAGTGTATTATGACTGTCAGATATAATCAGGCAAAATTTTGTGGTGCTTAGACTGATTTTTTTCATTGATTTTATTGATCAATGCATTGAACAGTGTTTTATTATACACAAGTTGTCTTTTGTTAGTAAATCAAGACCTCATAGTGCATTGTTAAACTAAATGGGTTAATTAATCTATGTAACAGCTCACCAAGCTAATCTCTTTAACTCCTTATACTGTTGTGTCATTAAAGGTCAAGGGGTCATGATAATAATCTCATTGCTGTAGACCATTAACATGACTGAACATTTTCAACAAAGTACTTATGTTTACAATGCTATAACCCTTTGACTGCTGCGGCAACCTTTAACCACCGAACGTCACACGCTAGAATCATCATTATGGTTCTTGCCATGGCAATCAAAGAGTTAAGGGCTGTGCAGTGATTTGTTTTATATTTATTAATTTATATTTATTTTTTGTTTTCATTTGAGAAGGGGGGAATTGGGGTGGGGCAGTTCTTGTCTGCTGTAAGTGTCTTAACCAAGGGAAGGGTTAAAATGGCTTTTTATACTATTGCATCTTATGTACTTACCATCGTTTCATTGTGTTGTAATTAAAAAAAAAAAACTGTCAATAAATAAGAGAACAGAAAAAAATTTTCATAAAGGCATTGTGGTTCAATTGGTATATATTGCTGTAAGATTTATCATTGCTGTTCTTTAGATACTGTACAGCATTAAAGCCAAATTTAGCCTCAGAACAGGAAGGCCTAATAACAGATAATGACAATGTATAGAGATATTATGGATGTGGCTATGAGCAAGATGAAGGAAACATTAGTTAATTTTTCTAATCAAGATAGAGTAGGAAAAACTAATTTGTGTTGGAAAAGAAGTGAAGTAAGTGAGAGTCGACCTATTTCTGTAATGTCTGAGAGATTGCTGTCACAGCCACTAAAAAAAATGATGAAGAAGTGGCTGACTTGCTTCCTTTGTTGTATGTAACAAAACCATGACAAATTTAATGTAAAGTTGAGTCTAATGATTCAAATTAGAAAATAGGCAAAGAAAAAAGAAAAGCAACAAAAAAAATTTTCTTGAAATCAAATCACAGTAGAAGACCAGAAGACTAAGAGACTAATAATACCTAAGCTACCTGAAGCTTTGCTCTTTTCCATTCTAAGTGAGAGGTGCATGTGTAAAACAGAAGTCACTGACTGCAGTTCTCAGACATGAGAGAGGAAAAGGTCCCTGGCTGGGCCTTACCTGCTGGTGACTCATAGGAAAAACAGCATTCTGAATGGAATGGTTTGGGGACTGTCTCTATCTCATCATCCTTAAGTTCATGGAAGTACATTGTTTCTGAAAGATTAGAATTAAAACAACTTCCAAGCTGATTCATGTCTTCTCAATACCATTCACTTCATAGGTAAAGGTGATGCTACAGCCAGAAAACTGATTAGTAAACATCAGAAATCACAGTTAACATACGAGAAATTTGCTGCTGTTTTTCAGATCTATTGCCATACAATTATATGTGGCAGATAATTAGATTTTTGTTTTAATATTTGGGCCCAAATTCAAGATTTAGCTTCCAGGTATTCTCCTTCAAAAATCTTTCCAATTAAGAAATAATTACTATGTTAGCTAATTAGACAAAAATGATTGTGAGTAACAGATATTCTTAATCACTGCTTTCCAACCACTTTCTTGTTGCTTATTTGAATTATTAAAAATAGTGAACACAATCAACTAAACATTTGGACATAATAGCTCTCAATGGAATTTAAGCTTATGAATATATTATATATTACTTTCTTCAGGTCAAAACAGCATGCAAGGGCACAGAATATGCTCATATCCCACTCAAAAAAACTAAAAATAAAAGAAACCAATATTTTATGGAACACTTACTGAGCCAGGTTGGAAAACTCTGGTCACTTACTATGAGTTATAAGGATTGCACTTTAATGAATATTCTTCAGTCCTAAAATCCACCACACACATGAGTCAAACTGCCTTTTCTCCAAGTATATTAGCAGTGTTCTGCTGGTGTTGGTGAAAATGAGTCTGTGTTGGTAAGGAGATTTTTACTATAAGATATGCAAAATTCAGGTGCACATTTGATCTGTGCTTCAGGAGTATAAAGAGCTAGACCCTAATCAGTGCCTAACCAATGTTCACTTAAGTCACTTTCAACTCAAAGGGAAGTACTATGAGCCTGTGTACAAACATTCAGGATGCAAAGGAGTTTTCCTAAGACTTGACGAAATCTTATTCTCTTAGTTCAGTATGTGTCATATTAACTGCAACATACAGACTTTTTCACTTAAGTGCCTCTTTCCCCCATAAGTTTTTAATTTATTTTATATTCTAAATCTGAGCTATTCAGATTCAGGAGAACCCAAGTATTTAGCTGTAAAGGTAAGGCTTCATGCAACAACAAAAAAAAAGTATTTGAAAAATATTTTTTAGATGTTTTTACATTAGTATTTAATTTCTGAAAAGTTTTCAGGCCGAAATAAGTATCATTGCTACCACACCACTCAATATATTGACATGAAGTTTGGCTTGCAACTTACTCATTCCTTTACAAGTTACTGCAAGGAACAACTCCTAAAGAGCATGCTTAATTTCCCAGATGTTTGTGTGAAATTATGGTCATTAATAACCATATTGATTATCTTTCTTCATTTCTCCAGGATTCTTCTATTTAAAATGTTACCCTGAAGTGACATGCAGAGGCCTTCTTGTTATCCATGACTTGCTCACTTGCTGTCTAATTGCTAGATGAGAGATTTACTGTGCAGTGCTTTTGTGTTGTGGTTCATAGATAATTCTTGCTTTGATTTTCAGCATCAGTCAAACATTCTCACTATGACAAATGACAAGTGTGGCTGCACTCCCCTTGTTTCTACACCAGGAAGTTGTTATTCTGTCACACTGGCCAGCTTCCCACTGCATGCCTTTGATCACACTGTGATTAAAGTAATAGATTCAGTTTAAAAAGATCCTGAAGAGCATGTTGTTCTTTTGCAATGAAATATTATATTATCTGTGAAGGACTAGTTTTACAAGGAAGATATGGAGTATCGAAATACTGTCAAGAGTGTCAAATAACTTTGCTCTCGAATCTCTCCCAGGTCTGGTTTCCATGGCAGTCCACACTGTGTGTGCTTTGCAGATTTTCTGTTGGAGTTCACTAGCTTGGCCTTTTAGATGTAAAACCTGTGTTTACTTTTGGGAGGCAGTTATTCCAGGAATCACAATGGCATACTGGGTAAGATAGCATCATCCTTTCCATATGATCCCAGCAGGTAGAAGAATTTCAGGCATAAGGCATGTTCTGAAAATACTTCAATTCAAAAAGAAATAGAGCCTCACAGTTCATGAGAAGTTCAGTTCAGTTAGAAGAATTATGAGTTTGTGAGTCCTGTTTAGGTATAATTGTCAACAAGTCAGACACTCTTTAGTTCCAGAGCTGAAGCAAACTCAGAGGTAGTTTGACCTTCTCCAAGGTCAGTTTAGTCTATCAGAAAAACAGTTTGAGATCAGAAACTTAAATGCCCCTTACAAGTTTAGCAAAGGGAATAATTGCCAACTTGTAGCTCCCAACCTGTGCCTAAAGTAACCACATTAGGGCTCTACCTGAATAAAATAGAATTGTACCATAGCTGGGGGCCTTTGGAAGTTGGTTCCCCTCTCCATTGAACAGGCAGATACATTTAGGAACTAATTTAAGACTCTTTCTCTTCATAAGACACGTAAGTTAAATCAATTGTATCCCTTTCACCCCACAGCCAGGAGAACAGAGATGCAGACAATAGAGTAAATGCTGGATACAGCAAAACTCAGAGACTCACATGATGAAATGAAATGGGGTATGTCAGCACTGTCAGGAATCACAATACAAAGGAAATAAAAAGGAAAATGGAAAGGCAGCTCAATACATGCTTTTCTGTGGTTAAATAGGTGACATAAACTTGCATACCTGACTTTCCTACAGCTTTGTACTACCACTGGACACTGCCCAGGCAACAACCAAACCTGAGTATCCCATTGGAGACAGTCCTCCACAAACTTCTGCACAGTGAGTCCTTCCCACAGGCTGCAGTTCTTCATGAACTGCTCCTTTGTGTGTCTCTTTCAAAGGGCGCAGCCCTCCAGGAACAGGCTGCTCCAGCTTTGGTCCCCCATGGGGTCACAAGTCCTGCCTGAAAACCTGCTCCAAACCCCTGCAGAGTGACAGTCATGGGGCCACAGGTCCTGCCAGGTGCCTGCTCCAGTGCAGGCTTCCCATGGGGTCACAGCCTCTTTCAGGTACATCTGCCTGCGTGGAGTCCTCCACAAGCTGCAGGTGGATCTCTGCTTCATCATGAACCTCCATGGACTGCAGGAGCACAGCTGCTTCACCATGGCCTGCACCAGGGGCTGCAGGGGAATTTTTGCTCCAGTGCCTGGAGCACCTCCTCCCCCTCCTTCTTCACTGACCTTGGTGTACTCAGAGCTGTTTTTCTCCCATATTATCACTTCTCTCTCTGAATTTTCAGGGGTTTTCCCCTCCTTCTAAAATGCATTATCCCAGAATCACTATTACCATCACTGGTGGGCTCAGCCTTGGCCAGTGCCAGGTCCTTCGTGGAGCCAGCTGCTCTTGGCTCTGTTGGACATGAGAGAAGCTTCTATCAGCTCCTCAGAGAAGCCACCCCTGTAGTCCCCTGCTACCAAAACCTGGCCGTGCAAACTCAATGTAACCCCTTCTTGATTTCTTTTGTTTAAGTCAGCTAAAATTCAGCTATAATTAAGTCACCCATCACATGTACCTGTTGCTTATATGCTGGCTTATATTATATAGCTCAAGCTTATAACTTGTGAGAAATGTTACTGCACTGTGTATACTCAGGTCTTTCAGAGGATGAAGGAACAGGTAAATGAGTACACAGAGAATATTAATAATTTAATAAAAAGATAGAAATGGGGGAAAGATAAACAAACTGTGACAAATGAGAAAAGCAAAAAGAAACAGAGTATTTAGGAAGAGCAGTTCTGAGCTGTGCTTTATACTGTATGGAAATTAATCTTGACAATGGAGTTTCTATTTATTTAACTTTTGGGAAAATCTGGACCATGCATATTTTTCTGGCTATATTACTTATCAGGCCCAGGAACAACCAGCAGTTAAAGAGGAAGCAGCAAATAAATCCAGATCAACAGTACTGGAAAATATAAAATGCCTGGATGTGAGATGTTTTCTCAAATCGTTTAATATCAAAGGGACATTGCCTAATGCTGTAAAGTCCTAGTGACCTTTGAAACTCCAAACAGGGAATTGTAATCTCATTTACATCTTAATTAAAAGAATTGAACCTAAGTGGCTCAGAGAGACAAGAATTTGAAAGTTCTGAAGATTAAATTGCTCTTCTGATGGGTCAGGCTACATGGCACTGTGCAGTGTGTATGCCACTGTTGATGTGGGCTGTAGGAACAGTTCCTTGGGGGACAAAAACTTCCGCTTCACTTCTCCCACCTCTCTCCAAATTACACTGACACAATTGTATGTGTGCCTGTTTATCTCCAAAGCACTACAGTTCATGCAGAGCTTTTTCTTCTTTATACATAAAAGTAATTATTTTAGCATTGGTAAATCTTATTCCCCCATGTCGCTTTTCCTTCATAGTCTTTATATGGTTGATTGCAGCAGTTAGCCCCAGATTGCAGCCTGGCAACCTCAGGAGCTCCTGATTCTTTCCATCTGCATAGAACATAAAGTAGTTTTGCAGCTGCTTTGGTAGTCCTGTGACTACAGTGAGAAAGATACTTAGGTCATAGCAACACTACCCTAACTGGAATAATACTCAATTTCCCAGCACAGATACATTGCTTTTTTTGACCTTTGGTGAATCATATAATCACCACTGGCCTGATGTACTATGTATTGATATGAGTAGAATCACCAATAGTGCGACTAAGCACTCCATACACTGAGCACCAAAAATGGGTTTCACAATTGTCAACCTGTTGAGCAAGGTGACACTTAAGCTTACTGTTAAGAAGCACTGGAGAAGGCAGATGGTACAATTCTGTCTCTACTCTTCTAGACACATCTGGAGCTCTGAGTCATCATCAACTGATGAATTGGTAAACTTCACATTAGTAGATGGTTGGCTTATTCAAGCATAGTCTCTGGGGTGTGGAGACTTATAGACTCCATGCTCTTCAGCTCAAGGAAATCTATCTATTCTTAGGAATTGGATGGTTTTCATTATCTTAGTCTTCTTTCCTTTGTGTTTAAAAAGGGAAAAATTGGATTTTTGGTTTTCAGAGAGTTTTTACCATTCATGTACTTAACCCAAAGAGAGAAGAAGGATTTGAGATACTCTATTTCTTCAGTGTTTCTCAGTATTGTTTTTACTTCAGTCTTCATTTAGGAAATATTATGGCAACTGATGTGAATCTGAGTCTAAACCATCCCTCCAGTCAATGCAGAAGGAATTTAGATACTAGCTTTGGTATGAAAACAATGACTCTTTGCAGTGGATGTCTTGGATGGGCCACTACTAAATTCTGTTTCTTTGCATCCTTAATGTTGCACCTGTCACAGCAAGTTCTTTCTCGGTGGAACATGTTGGCTGATCCCCTTCCCAGGGACCTCTGGTGGCTTACAGGAAATTTAGGCACTCTGTGTGCTGCCAGTGCCCAGGTGCTGGCAGAGCAGCTACAGGCTGCTCTCTGGGGGAGAGGCCAGAGCTGCTCCATGCTGCACACAGTCATTCCCAGTCAGGTTCAATGGACCCAGTGATAGACACAGCTGAGCCTGTCAACAAAGTGGGTGGTACTTCTGGGAGAATGGGTGAAAACACTGCACATGCAGTGAGGAGATAACTAAAAAATATGAGAAGCATCCCTGCAATCACCAGGATCAGAGAAGGAGGAAGGGGAGATGGTGCTCTAGGTGTTGGAGCAGAGATTCCTCAGCAGCCTGGGCAAGAGACCACAGTGGACCAAATATGGACACTGTGCTCATGGGCATCTCTAATCTGGAGTAGGTTCATTCTGAAGGACTGAAACTTTTGGAGAGACCCCACACTGGAGCAGGGAAGAAGTGTGAGGAGGAAGGGGCTGTAGACAGAAGTTGTTTCAGACTGACCACAACCCCTGTTGCCTGTTCACCTGCCCTGAACAAGGAGGAGAAATGTAGAAGAGTCAGGAAATAAGAGTGAAGTTGAGCCTGGGAAAAGGAAAGGGGGAGGGGAATGTGGTGTTTTAGTCTGTCTGCAGTTTTAACTATCCAAACTTATTTTAAGTGTCAATAAATTAAATTCATTTCTCTCCACACTCTTATTGCTGATGACAATTATTGCTAAGTGGTCTTCATGTCTTTATCTCAATCCATGAGGTTTTCCAATCTATCTTCTGCCCCTGTGCTGTGGGCAAGAGGCTGTGAGTAAGCAGCTGTGTGGGTGTTTGACTGCTAGACAAGGATACTCCTGCAACTATTCTTTATTTTACTTTATTTGATGGTATACTGGGCACTGCTTCACTTCTGTGGACAAGCAAAATTCTGTATCTGCCTTAAGCATGGAAGAACATGGAGAGGGTCAAACTGCCTTCCTGGATGTGATTATCACAGTATTGTCTCTAGCTGAAGTGTCAGTATGTTACAGAGTAGTGGATGGGATCATAAGTATCAAATTTCTGCTGTAATTTGCTTATGTGTTCTGAAGGAACTGAAAAAAGAATTAACTGATTTATGAATTTTGTTGATTCATGTCTTCCTAAAACTGCCTCATGACCTGAAGGTGGTTAAAGTGGAAGTGATTCTTTAGAGAACTTTGTACAAAATCTGAAAAATTGCAGCCAAGTAAACTGCTCCAGTGAGCAAAATGACATTAGGAGAGGGAATTTTAAACATATGGATAAATATAATACACAAGAGTTGAATCAGAATTACTTTAGTAGCAGAATCATTTATTAGAGCTCCTGAAAAATGTAAATACTGCTAACTAAGTTGATACACTTTCCTGGATTTTTAAAAGGCATTCAGTAAGATCTTTCTCCAAACAATCTTAACTCTTTTGCTGCCACCACTAAATTTATTTAAGGTTCTCAGATGGATGAGTAAGTTATTAAGCTACAAGAAACAAAAGAAAGCATTATTACCTAGTTTCTACAATAAAGAGACATAAATAAAAGTCTCTGACAGATTGTTATTCACTATATTCATAAATGATTTGGAAAAAATTGTATGACAAAATTTTCTGATGATACAGTAATAAAGACAAAGAATGAGTGCTAATAATTATAAAAATAAAATCTGCATAATAGTAAGGGACTTGGAAATGAAGCGGTACATAAACTAAATTATGCACAAAGGAAACATATGAAAAAATAAAATTCATATATATAATGATGTTTTCTGAGCCAAGTATTAGTGTTTGAAAAAAACTCTTAGGATGAAGAGAGAGAAATCTGTAAAAGCGATACTTCAATACACTGTGGCAGTAAAGAGAAGTGAATGAGACGTTAGAAGTTGTGAGAAATGGAACAGAGAACAAAAATATGCTGCTGTATAAATCCATTACATACCTGCATCTCAAATTCTATTTGAAATTCTGCCTCCATTCCTCCACTTGAATGTCAAAATTTGTATAGTAGCAAAGTAATAATATTCTATAATGTATTTGTGTTTGGATAAAGGCTACAAAGATGAGCAAAGTTATCAAAGTTGTTTCTGTTCTGTAAGAAATGACTATGTATAAGAGGACTTTTCAAACACAATAGCTTAAGGGAAACAGAAGTGGTCTGAAAAACTGAGTTAAATGAATAAGCATACAGCAAGCAATTTTCCACTGACTTACTTACCCTGTAAGTGATTCAAATGAAACTAGCAGGTGGTAGGCTTTAAGCTAGCCAAAGTAGATTCTTCACACAGCATACAGGTAAGGTGCTCACTCATCTGCTTGTTATAAATTATCATAGACACTAAAAGTTAACATCTACTCAACAAATTAATTGATAAATGCAAAGAAACCAAATCTCTTTGGAGTAATGCAATAGAAACCATCACCATAGGCACAAGGAGTACTCCAGACAGCACATGCCAAAATGTAGGATACTTGAAAAGCAAAAGAATAACTCAAATTTAAAGTAGTATCTCTGAGGAAGTGGCTCAAGATACTAGAATAGACCCCATACTGTCATTTTTGTGTTTATATATTGAGTGGGTAAACAAACAGCATTTGCTCTAATTGACTTGACTCAGCAGGAGTGAGCTACCAAGCTTCCCACTGTTTCGGGTAACTGAAAATTCAAATGGAAGTGTGAAGGATCTCCATTTACTGAATTCTGTGTTTCATATCAACCCATACATAAGTAGATGTACTTAATGTCAATATTTAAATGGGATAAGTGCATGTAATTTTTTCTGCCTCTTCACTGAATCCAGACACAATGATAATCAGCCACTTGGGGGATGATGAGTTTTGGGGTTATGATCATGAAAATATGTTTTTGAAAGTTATTACAACAGTAATGCTCACCATTAGTAATTGAATTTTACACAGATGAAGGCCTAAACTGAGACAAGTATTTCTGTGTGTCATGTTATGACAGTCTGCCTTTTACAGATCTTTACATTGTCAAGATTTGTATTGTGTATGCTCTCTGTGTGTTGGTACTTAGTGTGACTCAGGAAAAGACTGGCACACTGAGGCCAGCTGAGTACCTCTTTATTAAAAGCTATATATTAATCTTTGGAATAGTTTAAATTTATCTTTTTTCTCCCTAACACAGTAAGTTAATCAGTATAATTCTGTGTGTTCATCTCCTCTGTAAAAAATGTATTATATACATGGCTCAGAGTCACACTGAGTGTAAGTGAAAAGTGTTGTCCCTTAGGGGTCTGTACTGGGACCAGTGTTATTTAATATCTTCATGAATGGCATGGACAAGGCACCCTCAGTAAATATGCAGATGGCACCAAGTTGAGTGGTGCAGTTGACACACCTGAAGGATGGGATGCCACCAAGAAGAACCTGGACAAGCTCAAAAAGTGGGCCCATGGGAAACTCATGAGGTTCAACAGGACCAAATGCACGGTGCTGCACCTGGGTTGGGGTAGTGGTATCAACACAGGCTGGGGAGGAACAGATTGAGAGCAGCCCTGCCAGGATTCTATGATTCTGAGATTATATATATACACACACATATATATATATACATATATATATATATACACACACACATATATATATATATTTGTATGCAAGCAGGAAGGTTAAGAAAAAAACCAATGTATCCGAGGTACAGTTTGCAATGAATGAGTTATTTCTCATAGTTTATCAATAGAAGGAAAGATACTTTTCCTAAGGTGTAAGAAAATAATTCAAGAGAAGTGCTATAGTATGTGACTGATTAAAACTTTTTCAGACGGCTTCCTCAAAGACCATCACTTTATAAGTAAGTTTAAAAGCAAAATTCCCTTGATTTTAATGGATTTGATACCCCTTAGTGGATTTAATAATGCTGATTTACCACCATGCAGTATCTTACTGCCCCTTGAGAACAAGCAAGGTAACACAGGCAAATTTTGCCTTGTAATTTTGCACTGGGGCTTCTGCAGTACTTGCCTCCATAGTCAACAGCTGTTCAGTTCTTTAAAAATTTTGGATAAAATTAATAGACAAGGAAATTACAAGATAGATCCAAGATGTGAGTGACATTTTTAGTCCTAAAATAATTAAATCTGTCAATGAAATTGGAAGTCTTTCCCCCCATGAAAACTACAAAGTTTGTTCTGGTGTTTCATATATTTGCCAGTGTTTTGAAAGAGGCCAATGAAAAGTGATTTTGTCATCAACCTATATATTACTTATATAGATACAAAATAGAAAACCAGCAAAAAATCCAAACAGAAAGGGAAAAACTAGCTGACAAAAGAAATAGCACTCACATTATTTCCCTTCTCTCACAATTTCTTCCCCTTTCAGTACACTGGAAAGATAAAAACAGTTTCTTTATCAATAACACTTGGCCATGAATTTTTGATATATAACACAAAACATATTGCACTGTAACTGTACAGGATTAAATTGATTCCATAGTTTAGATTTTCCTCTGGGCATTTTTGTGGACAAGAATCTTTTCCCTTGTACTTAGACAATTCTGTATCAGAACTGCATTTCACCTTCTTTAAGTGATACAGAGGGTAGCCATGTTAGGCTAGTCCTGTACCAGGTACAGGACATAGTGAAAAATACATTTTTGCTTTTAGTAATGTCAGTTGGGTATGTTGGGTCTGTTTAATGTGGCTCAGATCCAACCAGCTGTCAGTTTGCCGCTCAAGGAAGAATTGTGCCTGCTTCCAGATCAAATTCACAGGAACCAGAAGCTGTTTGGCCTTCTGTGTAGCACATGATAGGGCTGAAGCCTCCTTAGGAAGAGCTGTCACCTAATTAATGTCCCATTACTGTTGGAAATAGGGCATTAGAACCTTGATTCTTCACTTTGGTGGCCATCTTCTCTCTCTTTGTCATGTTGATTGCTTTTGTTCTTCACACAACTTTGTGCTGAAGGCATGTAGGTACTTGATGGGGCTGGGGCTCTTGCAAGGAGTCAGGGCAAAGCTTAGGAACCCACTGCCTGCTGCTCCCTCTGTCTGTATGCAAGGTGAGATTCAGAAGGGTCCGCTAGGACTATGAACTAAAGGGATGGCAAAGCCAGTGAGCTTCAGGACCAAGAAAGTCTTCGTAGTGTGGGTATCGAGACACTGAGAAGAGGTTGCCCAGAGAGGTGTTAGATGCCCCATCCCTGGAACCTTTCAAGGTCAGGTTACATGGGGCTCTGAGAAATCAAATCCAGCTGAAAATGTCCCTGTCCATTGCAGAGGTGTTCTACTAGATAACTTTTACAAGCCAACTCATTCTATGAATCTGTGATTCTATGATCCCATTCTTTACTGCAGGCTCATTAGCTTCAAGGCTTACTAACAGAGCCTACACTCATGCACTCACACATGGGACATTCTGGTGACTGGTCCTGTCCTAGAATGCCCCAAGTAGCTGCTCCCAGTATTGTCCAGCATCCAGCCCCAGACCTATGACCTGTACAATAACCAGATCCCTGGACATAGGATAGAACTCACTGGCTAGTGCAGCTTACAAGTTGGTAGTATCATGCACACATAAATGGACCCCTCCCTCTGGCCTTAGACCATCAGCCTATCCAGTAGCCAGCCCCAGCTCCCAGTCTCTCCAGCTGTCAGACCCCCTTCCTATAAGCTCCTTTGATCTGCACACAGTCTCTATTTTCCATAGCAGCCACCTAGACCACTCTTCCTGCTGACCAGTTAGTCCAGCTTCATGACCACTGGCAGGTCTCACACACATATGTATAGACACCTAGAGCACACTCATGTAGAAAAATGACAAAAAGGACAAAACATAGAAAAAAGGAGAGGGGTTTAATAAGAAGACTCAAGAAACTGTGGTGATAATGGCCAGGGCTGATGCAACCAAGTGTGCCAGACCAGCAACTCATTAACACACTACCTTCTTAGGCTCGTCTAAGCATCCTATTACAAACTCCACGATCTCACAAACCCCTTTTAATATCCCATAATAAATTTGTTCTTTATAATAAATGTCAGGATAATAGTGTTTCCTACTTCTTATCAGTTACAAAACATCTGGATGAATCTTCTCAAGACTTTGAGTAAGTCTACCCATGCCTCAATGAAGCTTGTCTCAATCAAGCATCTGAAATCTCTTGTCTTAGATATTGTCTCTTATCTATAGCTCATTAGGGTAAGTGCATCTAGGTGTTTAATTTATTACTTCTCCTGTCTCTTTTCCTAGTCTTTTGTGTTAAGTACCACTAATAAGACATCCTCACAAACTGCACATCCTTACTTCCACATATTCCACTGCATCTATGAACTGCACATATAAGTTATTTGACTATGTAGTTTAAATAGAGACCATTTCCTAAGTATACACATCTTCAGGGGAACTTAGCAAAGAAAATGTAGGAGCATTCTTTGGAAAACTTCCTGCATTTCAAAGCCTTATTGGTGAACCAAAGTCCCTGTAATGATTCCAGCAAAGGTTCCAGGAACACCAATTATATCCAAATGTTGCAAATGTCTGAATCAGTTATAGTCTCTGACAGGAAGGTTATGGTTACAGGCACTTCAAGAAACTTGCAATAAAGTAGCAGCTGAACTGTTCACATGTACTCATGGAGAGAGGAATTTCAAGCATATACTGAGCCATTATAGCCCCTACTGTATGAGATATTTAAGCAGGAGAATTAAAACCGATTCAGCAGGGAAATGAAGCTTACATGTTTAAATACTTTCTTAAAGGTAGATAGGCTCCTGAGTTTCGGCTCATTTGCCTAAACTATTTGATAATAGTAGAAAGGGAGAGATCAACAATGAAAAGACATAATTTATGATGTACTAAAAGCAATGATCATCTCATAGTCACACAGGATCTTTTAGCAGAACATTTTATATAAATTATGATTCATAAAATTGAGGTAAGGCAAATATATCTTCTGAGATTATTTTAACCAAGCAAAAGATATCATGTTGTTTCTTCAAGCTGATTATGTTAGCATCCCTAATTCTTCATGAAAGTTTTTTTTCTTCCCTATATCTGCAAACTACAAATTTAAAATTGCTAAATATATTCTAAACATCACTAAAAGCATCAAATAGCATAGCAATCTCTCTGGCTTGAGAGATATGCAAAATAGAACAATTATCAGCAGAAGGACTCTCCTATTTGTCAACATCTCTCTCATCTGCATCTCAAGGGTGTGCTACATACTACATTAGATGAAAAAAATTTGTTAACTAGAGGCAGAGTGGACAGTTGTCTTCATTTACTTTTTTCTTACTACTACTGCTGCTGGAAGGATTGATGTAAAAATACAGTTTTGTTTTCTATACATGACTGTCTGCCTAACTGTATTGGTTTGAAAACAAACCAGAGGGAGATCGCAAGTCAGGATTAAAATTTAATAGGAAAAAGAATTAAAAATAAGTGAAATAATACAAGGGAAAAGCACTGACAAAGTCAGATACAACCTGACACCCTGTCAGGGTGGTGGTAGCAGTCCAGATGAAGTAGCTCAGTGGAAGCAATGATCCTCTGGAAGGTCTGGTCTCCAGCTGAAGGTCCAGTGGTAGCTCTTGTCCTCTAGGAACACAGCAGACAGGGCTGACTTAGGCAGTTCCAAGGCCAGGTTATATCCAGGTGGGAATGCTTGGCTCCTCCCTCCTGGGCGGAGCATCTCACAATAGGATGAGATAAGTCCATGAGTCATGCAGTGGTTTCTTGCTGGCCCCTTGTCTGTTATCAGGGGTGGGTCACAGCAGGAGATAACAGCTAATGGCCCACAGCTGGTGGTAATAGAATACCTCTGTATTGTAACCTAGGGCACTAACCCGGGGAGTGAAAGCTATGAAAATCAACAGGATGAGGCTATTTGTGAGAGACAGACGAGATGAAGGTAGCCCTGTACTCCAGTTTTCATAATGTTGCACTCTTTTCTGCTGCTGGGGGTGTCAATGAAGGTCCATGATGCTAAGTCCATGCAGAGCCTCAGTGCCACAGGGTCATGCCAGAATTATTGCTGATCTTTCCTCTCCAAACTCTCTCCTCTCACCAATAAAATTTTCACATTTCTTAAACGTCTTTTCGAGCTGGCTCTTCTTATTCTTCAAAAGTTCCTTGATAATTCCCTGGTTACTGTTTAACCTGCCTGTTCATCATTATCCTTTCTACCATATTCTTTCTGGGGTGAAATGCACTCTCGGGCAGTTTTGGGAGTCCCCTTCATGCATATTGGTACACCAAAGTTCATGTCTTGTCACCTGACCTTTTGACAATGTGAGTACCTCAAGAACTGATATCTCTTACAACTGATATGGAACCAAGTTTGAGCCCACTTCTTTCCACGATCACTCATAGCATTAAGATTTTTAAAATAGAACATAAAAGAAGAAATAAATTTGGAAGAAATATTATTTATATTTATATTTATGTTTATATTTATAACAATAATATGAAACTAATATCTATGCTTAGGGGCTAATAGAATATCAGACTTCTTTCCATATATATTTTTACTTCGATGTCTTGCTAGCTACACCATGGAATATTTTCCGTTCCTAGTAGACTAAGTTTAAACTTCAATTCAAGCATTTTATTTAAACAAAATTATGCAGTCAATGAATCTGCTTTTGTGAAGTACATGCAAAATAATTTTCCTTCATAT
The DNA here is from genome assembly GCA_026261815.1 of Monarcha castaneiventris obscurior. NCBI lineage: Eukaryota > Metazoa > Chordata > Aves > Passeriformes > Monarchidae > Monarcha > Monarcha castaneiventris. Next base: position 22,330,380 of record JAMPIT010000379.1, on the reverse strand, counting down.
TTTGCATTACTTTGGGATTTCTTGGAATCTGGAAGTGTCTGAGTCTCTAGAACGCATCATAAATTTGACAGTGACACATTTAGTCTAACTTCCCCTGTTGGAACCTCCTCTGTTAACAAACATCATCTAAGTCTTGCTAGAGCATACACCTTTGAGTTTCAAAATGTGTGTTTTCAGTCCCACTGGAACACAGAACAAAGATCTCCTTTCACTTGGATGCTCTTGAAAGATGTTTCAGTTCTTCCATCAACACTAGGAGTAGCCAGCACATGTAGCCAAAAAACATTTTCCTGTGCCTGTTGGCAGCAGGATAGAGATCCTAATGAATCTATTATCAGTAAACACAGTCTTTATTTTCAGGTTTTTTTCAGGCCTTGGGTCATTATGTGACGAGATGTCAGTTGTACACATGAATGCACCACTGTTCTTCCTCTGAAAAGAATAATTTTATCATTAAAAAGGGATATTTCTCAGTCTGTGTTTCAGAGCTGAATTTATAAACTGAAGCTTCCATGACAGAAGTACAGTTAAAAGAATTTAAATTATATTTTTATGCAATTTGTCATTTTAAGACAACTCGATACAGAAAAGATTCTGTAACATAAAGGTGGAGTTTAATTCCAACATAAATGTCTGTAAACTGAAATTCTCACACATCCTTATGACTATTTTGGACACCTTTTCCTATATTTTGGATGGAGAATTTTGCTCAAAGGCATTTGACTTTATTAAAATCCTAAAGATAGATTTGTGCAATTCTGAATCTGTTAATATAACTTGAGGTGTTTCAGGCAGACGTAGACACCCTGAAAGTGGTTTGGAGAGATATTACAATAAAGGTCTTAGGATTGTATACCCTAGTTTAATTTTTTAAATGTTGGCATATCTACAGTCCCAGTTCATTCACTTCTTTTCAAATAATTAGTTATAGTAATATAAAATCTTTTCCCTGTTCTGTTTGTTCAATGCTGGAAGGTTCAATTGAATGAATAGGCATGAAAAACACTAAAGCTATGCTGTGGACTATTTTAGTTTAGGAAAACTGTCATAGAAATGATGAACCCTTCTTCCAGCAAGGAAAAAATATGTAGCAAAAGTTTCGTTTCCTAAAGAGATGATACTTGAGATACTGCCAAATGAGAAGTCACTCAATGAAAATGTCTTCTACTTCTTTTAATTGGTCTATAGTTACGAACTACACGTCCTTAAAAGCCTGTGAGTGACTATTGTTTCACTTCAGATGCAATGATAAATGACATTGAAAAGGAGTTCAGGATTGTAGTTGTTTAAAACCAGCTGGAAATTAAACTCCAGATAAGCCACTCCCCTTGCCCCCTTCAGCAGGAGAGGGACAACAGCAGAGATTATGGGTTGAGATAATAATTTAGTGAAAGCAAACAACAATGAAATAAAAGCCAAAGAGTAACAGCAGCAATATTAATAACAAATATGTGCCACATGGGATGCTGGACTTGATTCTGCATTGCCAATTTTGACTGCTCTGCCTGGCTCCACTTGGCTCCCTTTGACTTGGTTCCTTCCAGTTTATCTCGGTTCCTTTTGGCTCAGGTCAGACTTGGCTGCCCTCAATCTCCCCTCTGCCGCTCTGTTCCCTGTGGCTGCCTCCTGCTCTGGTGCTGCTTTTTCAGCACCACATCTTGGTGCCTCATCCTGGAGCTACAGGAAGAGGATGGGCATTGCTGGCAGAGGACGAGGTCTGCAGGGCTGATCCCTACACCTCCCTGATGGACAGAGGGAGACAAAATAATTCAGTTCCAGGGGTGCTTTCCTTTTTTTCTCCCCCGGGAACCACGGCTCCCAGTGAAGATGTCAGTGGTATAGAATAGCAACCTAGCCATGCCCATATGGCTCTGAGCTCCGCCCCTTCTCTGCAACCTGGACAAGTCTCCTAAAGCTAGGGAGATTTTTTCCACAATTGTACAACAATTAAGTAAAAATATTTAGGATGTTGACACTGCATCTGAGGTTTAAGTCTGAACAAGCTCTGTTTTTCTGAATTATAGCAAGAAGTCCAGATGGTTGAAATGCTAATGACATAACAGGGTCTGAGTTCTGGGGGATAGGGAGTTATTAGTAATTTATGATGATCTAAGACAACTCATGAATCATGTTTTCTCTCCCATTTTTTGTCTCTCTTAGTAACTGCATTTTCATTTTAAATCTTCTGCAGAGTGAACAAAGGCTCTTTGACAGACTAATGACCGCATGTGAGTAGTTGGTTGAAATTCAAGCTTAGTAATATATACATATATATATATATATATATATACACACACATATATGTAAAAACTGGTTTAAGTAAACAACTTTGTTATGGTGATTTCACATAAACCAAAAAAATAGATTAATACAAGTTACTGGAACAATGATTAGTTCCTTAAATAACTTTACCTCATAATGTCCAATGAAAAAATGAGCCTAATTTTTGGTGAAGGTAGATATTGTCTTGCTATTCTAACAAATGTAATCTGAACGCCATCCAATTCATCTTCCTTCATCATACTGATCTGCTGTGACAACTGGCTAAAGTAGACCCCCAAATTAGGCAGGCCCTATAATAAACTGTTTTCTGTCATCTTCCTGCAGATTAAGGTTTTCTTTGTATTGTTTGTTTGTTAAACAAACAACAGGAAATCCAACAGCCATGTCAATTTGTTTTGAGTCTGAGAAAAACATGACAACTCATTTTTGTGGGTTCTTAGCTGTCTGCTAAAACTAAAGCTCCTCTCATTCTGGAAGGAGCAGATATGTAATATACCTCGGTGATGTTTGCTTTCCTCTCACTGGAGAAAGACAGGAAAAACAAATAGAGTGTAAAATAAAGGGAGGTGAATCACTGTGGTGGGCATCACCAGACACCTACACAACACAAAAAGTTTGATTTAGCAGAATTATAAGCAATGTATCTGGGGCACCTGTTAAGTTCCTGTTTATTTTCTGTTTCTGAAAGATCAATCACTTCAAAACTCCTGCCTTTTTAAAGTTTACTTTTAGCAGTGGTTGAACATATGGTAGAAGCTCCTGTGAGAATGAATATATTACCATACCAGATAAATGACAAATGACAGTATAAAGACTTAAGTTAGAAGGAAATAGAAATTCTCTTCAAATACTTTGCAAATACTGAGGATCCAAACAATTCCTTGACCAGTATTCTGACCATTCACATCAATCAAATTAATGAATTACATTTTTTGTAAGTAATTGAAGAATGTGAGGTTCTAAGGAGAGCTAGTGATAATGATACCTTGCAGAAGACACTGCCCCTAGGGGACAAAGGGAACAAGCTGTAACCAGGCAGCACTGAGAAGAGTATTTGGCTTGATATCTATCATAGAACAGTTTGGATTGAAAGGGACCAATAAAAGTCACCAAGCACATCTCCTGTAATAAGGAGGGGCATCTTCTACTACATCGGGTTGCTAAGAGCCCCATCCAACCTGATCTTGAATGTTACCAGAGATGGGGCATCTACTTCCTCCCTGGGAAACTTGTTCCAATGTCTCACTACCCTTACAGTAAAGAATTTCTTCCTTATAGCTAAGGTGAATCTACTGTTTTGTAGTTTAAAACCATTACTAATTGTATTTTCTCAATTTACCCTACCAGAAGTTTCTGCCCATCTTTCTTAGCAGCCCCCCTTAAGTATTGCAAGGTCACATTAAGGTCTCCCCGGAGTCTTCTCCAAGCTGAACAATCCCAACTTTCTCAGCCTTTGCTCTAAACCAGTTATCATTCAGATAATGGAAATCACATAAATAATGCTTTTTTTAATGGCTATATATCTTTTCACCAATGCTCACTAAAGAAAAAACATTTTTAATGCACAAAACAAATAAACAAGGGATAGTACATGAAAGGGGAAATGTTCAAAGGACTGAAAGGCTGATATCCATTACAAACTCTGAATTCCACCCCTCCTCCTCTCCTGTTAGTGGGAAACTAACTGAAAAATCCCAAGCCAAAATGGACAGAGCACCACTAGAGGTATGAATCAGAGGACCTGAATACCTCTCTGAAAGTGCATCTCTCTCCCCAGCTGTAAAATATCTTTCCAGATTAGATGCCTTGGATGCAGTGAATTGTTCCACCTCATTAGGTCCCACATTTAGATGCCACAGAAGTATTTTAAAGAGTCACACAGGTGTTAATTATGAAGCCTTAATCAGCCCGTAATAATGCTTCTGTCAATTAAGTCTTGCCTTGTCTGCAGAGCCTGCTTTAGCAAGTAACCCTAGAGCATAACTGCTTGAATGACTAGACCGGGAGAGGTAGAGGCTTCCTACATCCCATAATCTTCAGACTTTGAGTGTAGGAACTATTTATAGATCTTCTGGCTGGGCCTAGACATGATGCTCATAGAGATGTTAAGAGATGGCAGGGCAAACCCAAAAATAATTGTAATTTTCCATTGTGAATCCTTACCTTAGCTGGTGATGCTTATGTCTTAGCACTTGTTTTTATTGAAGTGATTGGTAACAACTTTTATATTTGTTTGCTTGGATTATCCTTGGATTTATTCTTTGGAATAAATACATAATTTCATTTAGCATATTTTGGTGTAAAGTTTAAAGTAGCTATATAGATTCTTTCCAGAGTTACTGTTTTGAAGCAGACACATGGAGAATGGAGATAAGGGCATCCTCTATATAGGCAGACTTCCTATATAAAAGAAGAATTTTAGGTACTTATTTCATAATAGAATGAATGTTCCCATTTATTTCCATTGTCCTTACAGGAAGCCTGATCCTCTACAGAACCTACCTGACCTGCTTATTCTGGATGGATATTAGTGTCAGCTTACAAGATAGCATCCCTGTATTCCATTTTGCCAAGTAGAAAGAAGAGGGAAGATGTGCTTATTGCATCTGTCTTGTTCTCCAAGTTCTTAACCAAATTATAGGATGATTGCTTATATATTACTTTAGAAACTAGATATTTTAGGGAGAGCAAAGAACAATTTATGCAAAAAAAAGAAGATTCACTACGTTAAATTTAAGATTAAACAAATCTGCTTTAATTTGTTTATGTGTTGTGTCCATGGTTGCGGCATGTAAGTGATTGTGTGTTTGATTGTTATTAGTTATTCTGTTAAAGGCTAGAGGAACTGCTGTCTTTGTATGACAAGCAAAGAAACTTGTCAAAGATTCAGCAGTGTACTGTAAAGGACTGAAAAAAAGGAAGGTGCCCAGAATCAACTTTAAATTACTGTTTTTCTCCTCCAGAATCTGAATGTCTGTAAAATGCTCTTTTGCCTTGGTTTTTTTCCCCTATTTTTCAGGTTCAGTTCTCATCTTTGTAATGTAGTGAGAGTAGACCACTATGGAATGGTATGAACTGAAAAATTACTGCCTAACATTGTTTAAATGGGAAAGTAACATTATATGACCTTGTCATTCAAGCTATTCTTAAAATAGGAGCCAAATTCTGCCTCAAACAAAAGAATCAGAATGCTAAAGAGTGACAGGATGCTTTGTTTTCTGCTCCTTGTAATGACTATTTTTTTTTTTTTTTTTAAATCAGAAAGAGCAATGTAGTGATCAGAAAGACAGGTGTGAAAGAAAACAGTTCAAACTTACTGCAGCTGTGTATTACCCAAGAGATGCCATCAGGAAGCGCTGCCTTAGCCGGGAGTCAAACTTCCAGTGGATAGGGGTTAATTGAGAGAAGTGTTACAATGCACATCAAAAGAGTAGATTGATCCCATCAGGTGAAACAGCAAGTGGTAAATCAGAATATTTAGGATACATCAAGGAAACTTCTTAGATGTCAGCTGCATTCCTCTGGCAGCTAAACAGAGGGAGAGATCCAGAAAGGAAGGAAAATCATGGCCAGGCCAAGACCATGAAGTATCAAATAAATTGAAACATCTGGGTAAGAGCCATATAAATATATATATTTCCCATCTTGAAAAGTGAAAAAACTACTTTTACCAGATCATAACTTTGTGTGTACAGCTGGCACCTACCTGTACAGCAATATAATCTAAATATGTAAAGTAATGTATAGATCTTTGTGATGTTATGCATCGTTAAGGAAGTTACTTACATTTGTCTTGCTTAAGCAGCCTCATTTGTAATTTATGAGTCTCCTATTAAGAGACATGGCATACTTGCACACCCCAAAACCCCCAGAGTGTGTTACAGTCAAGGACTCTCTGATTCTGAGACTGTGCCTTCATCTGTTCTGAGCTGAATTTTTCAGGTGGCATAGAAAAGCCTGCATCTGCAGATATGTTTTCTTTTTCATTTAAACAAAACTGTTTTTTTAAAATCCTTGCACACCTTTGTTCTACCTTTGTAGTTAAGAAAAATGAAAAGTTGAACATCAAAAGATGGGTTGAGTGGAACATGTTTGTACATTCAACACAGCAGCGAAGGTCTGCTTCAAAGGAGTGAGAGAAAAGAAAGAGAAATGAAGGTTCAAAACAAGCTGTATTACAAACATTTTAGGAAAGATATCCCAGCAGTTTTTGTAGAAAGCAGGAACAAAAACATCTATCTGCAAAAGAGGACTCAGCCTCTGGGACCCATCTGGTCACAGATATCTCTGGAGCCTTGAATCTAACTAAGGGACAAAGTCGGGCTTTTTTTTTGCATTGGGTGACCTGAATAACACAAGTGCTGTGATGGGGAGTTTTGGACTCCTTCTTAAATTTAAGTGGGTAGATGAGTCATAGAGTCATTAAGGTTGGAAAAGACCTCCAAGATCATCGAGTCCAACCTTTGACCAACCTTTGACCAACCACCACCGTATCAACTAAGCCATAGCACTAAGTAGCATGTTCAGACATTTCCTAAATACTTCCAGGGAAGGTGACTTCACCAGTCCCCTGGGCAGCTCATTCCAGTGCTTGACAACCCTTTCAGTGAAGAAACTCTTCCTGATGTCCAGCCTGAACTTCCCCTGGTGCAGCTGAGGCTCTCACCCTGTCACTGGTTGCTAGGGAGAAGAGGCCAACCCCCACCTTGCTACAACCTCCTTCCAGGTAGTTGTAGAGGTCAATAAAGTATCAACAGGCCTGTAGGTCCCCAGATCCTCCTTCCAAATCTTCATATAGATGGACACCACATTGACTAACCTCCACTCATCTGGCCCTGTCCAGTTAACCAGGATTGATGGTAAATGATGAACAGCAACTTGTCAAGCCCTTCTGCCAGCCCCCTCAGCACCTTTGGATGTATCCATCTGTCCCCATATTCTTGTGGGTGTCTCAGTGGGTCAGTAGGCCTCTAACTACTTCCTCCTGGATTGCAGGGGCTCTGTTCTGCTCCCTGTCCCTGTCTGCCAGCTCAGGGGGCTGGTTGCCCTGGACTTTCTGTTAAAGATGGAGGCAAAGAAGGCATTAAGTGCCTCAGCCTCCTCCTCATCCACCATGTTCCCTTCCATATCCAATAAAGGATGGATCCTTCCTCAGCCCTCCTTTTGTTGTTAATGTATTTATAAAAGCACTTTTTATTATATTTTACAGCTGTGGCCAGACTGAGTTCTAGCTGAGCTTTCACCTTTCTAAATTTCTGTCTCCATAACCTAAGGACACATTTGTACTCTTCCTGAGTTGCCTGCCCTTTCTTCCAAAGTTCATAAACTTGTTTTTTCCCCGCTGAGTTCCTGCAAAAGGTCCCTGTTCAGCCAGACCTTCTTTCCTGCTGGCTTGTCTTTTGAAAAATAGGAACAGCCTGTTCCTTCACCTTTAAGATTTCCTTCTTAAAGTATGTCCAGGCTTCCTGGACCCCTTTGTTATTAAGGACTGTTTCCCAAGGGACTCTCTGAATCAGTGTCCTGCTTCAGGGTCTAGTTGTTCTAAGCACTGGGTTGTCATGTTAAAAAGACCTCTGCCTGTATGGGAGGTCAGAACCATTAACCACATTTTTTAAAAATCTACTAAAACAAACATGAGAGATGAGCTAAATATTGAAACACAACATTTGTGAATATTCCTGACATATACAAGGAATTATTCACTTCTACTATGCCATTTATTGCTTTGAATGAGGTCAGCAGTATGTGTTCAGCACCTGGGATATCTTTACTGGTAAGCTTAGACTTCTAAGGTATTTAGATACCTCCAGAGTTAGCTTTCAGCACAATCCAAATGCCCAGGAAAGGCATGTAAATCCCTAGAGAGGGACTTGAATAAGCAGCCTTAATGACTGGCATTTAGTTCTCAGTGAATCAAGTTCTCGTCATTTAACGCTGAGGAGTCATTAAGACACTACTGTTAAAGGAGGGTCGTTTAAAAAAGAACATCACCAGATGCTTATGGAAAAATATTTTATCAAATTTATATGATGAAATTTTTTAAAAAATCACAGATTTTATTGATAAAGGTGAAAGTTCCTGTCTCACATTTTTACTGGATTTTAAATCAGTATGCAATAAATCAGTATACAAATACAAAAAAGAGTATTTTAAATGGATTTAAAACTCCATTTCTCAGAATGTCATTCTGAATGAAGAACTATCAACTCTTATGATTTTACTGGAGCCCATGGTGGTCTATTCATGGTTATACAGTATTTAAAGTTTTTCAGTTACATGGAAGACATAAAATCATTACTGATAGAATTTACTGTTGACAAAGATTGATAGAGTGGTTATTATAATGAAGAATCCAGATCACTAATATAGAAAGCTGGATCCCACCATGTAAGATAGTAAATACATCTGGTGCAAAGAATGTAGGTTGGGCATCCAATATGAAACCTAGAAAAAATGTGAGTCTGAGAGAGATCATAATGGAGAGTCAGCTGGAGGTCCAGAGTAGCACTCTGGTTCATGGGGATTACATATAGAGAGCTGAATGCTGAGTAGTAATGGGAAGTATCTAATAGCACTATCCGTGAGAATAACTGCTGCTGCTGAGATGGGATGTGTGCCCAGCTCTGGTGCATGCCTTTTATAAAAAGAAAATTGATAAACAGGTTATGTTCCAGAGAAGAAAGAAAACAATTAAAAACAAAAGTTAAAAATATATTAAAGCATAGGATATTCAAGGATGACGCCAGTCATTAGTCAGTGTTTCTTACAGTCTCTACCTCAGGCTTTCCTTTTACCATAACTTCCTTGAATTATAGCAATTTCCTTTAAATCTTTCTTTCTCTTGCCTCTAGGCTCTTCAGAGGCTTTTCCCACAGCTTTACTTCAGTAACCCTCTAGTTGTTTTCTCATATTATTAATTATTCAAGCAAAGACTTTCAGGAAGCCAGGTAAGAAAAGCCCTTTCCCAGTAGCAAGACCTTGGTTCTAATCTTAGTCCCATGTCAGGTCCCATAGTCAGAGGGCACATTCTGCCAACATAATTACCTCTTTTTTGCCTAAAAGGTACAGTGACCTGCATGACTAGCACTTGGGATGTAGTATGAAAAGCAGACATAAAATCAAGATAGTTGTGCCCTAAAAGATCAGAAGACATGTTTCAGAGCATCAGATTAACCTAATGTGTTTCATTTATGAACTTTCATTATTGGTGTATATTTCTGATAATGTTTTGTTTCCAGTGTTTTCAAAAGAAGTGAGCCAGAATAGCTTTCCCTTGCAAAATAAAATGTACAAGATAGAGAGTAGATCCAAACTATCTCTACTGATATCACAAGGAACATGAATCTCATTTTGCCTGTGTATATTAAAGCTGTAAGCACAAACTCCCTCAATGCACACTCTAACACAGAGGATCTGTCCATATAGTAAGGGGGATGGAGTGGGAGGATGGGAAGTTACAAATAATCAATGGTTCAAAAAATACTTTCTTTTTATTGAGTACAATTGTCAAAGATATTCAGGTATCTGACTACTGGATGAAATGTGAAGTCATATGGTCAGACATAATGTAGCAAATTCTGAGAAAATATCTGAAACAAATTATTCCAGCTGAATTAAGTTTCACCTGTGATCCTGGGAGCAAACCTCTGGAAAGAATTCGGAGAAGGCTACTATAACTATAAAGAAGAAGTGATAAATCCTCTTTAACTTGATTAAAAGCTTCTTGCTTCTCAGTCCGTCAAAAGCCCTTTGTAATACCCACACAGGAAAACAGAATAATGATTTGGATACCAGTAAGACCTGTGGTGCTACATGGAATTGCACCATGTACTGGGACTTTTAAGTGAAATCATCCACTTGAGAAAAGGCAGAGAACAGAAGCTGAGGACTGCTCCATGCTCACACAAGATGAGGCTTCTGGTGTAAGAAGACTCTGCGCTCTGCGTGCAGCAGTTTGCTCAGCCTATCTAAGAACCTGATGCTATTTCTTTCACTTTTCAGCTTTAAATTGGAGTTCCTTGTTGACTTTCTAAAATTGGATCATCACTTTCTCTATATTAACTTGTCACTGTTATTTTATTGAATTTTAAACCCAGAGCTTCATTCAGTTATCCTTTGTACACTTATTGATTTTATTGTACGGGTTGTAGAAGCGCTCTGATACACAAGAAAAATCCATCTACCTTACCCTTTTTCTAAACCACAGTCTCACTATATCCTAACAGGGAGATTTTTCTTTTCTTCCATCTTCCTGAACGTGCTCTCAAGTTGGTTTGTTTATCTTCTGTTAAAGCAACAGCTGGTAAAATCTGGAAAGGAGACCTATAATTAAGAAGAGAATCAGTGAAAAAGATTCTAAACAGAAAATGACCACATCCCTCCTTCAGCAGTTTTGTGAGGACTTTGAAAAAGAAAACAACCTGGATTGGTCCCAATATTGGTATACAAACGTACCTAGCAAGATATTTAAGCAGTGAATAGAGCATCATGTTACACTTGGCTCTCTTAAATACTTGAATAAAGCCATTGTCTGAAAACCAAATTTGTTCTGCTTATGCATCCAGGATGCAAACTTGAATTTTCAAAACAAACCCATGGTAACAGAATGTTTCCTCCAGATGGCAAGAAAATGCCTTTAATTCTGTCTCACAAATAAAGTACAGAACTCTAGCCATGTTTGTTGCTAAAAGAGGTTGTTCCTTTCCGGAGCTGCAGGCTGGAAAGAGCTTTATTTTCTGTAACTGTGGATGAAATTCTGGACTTAAATTCAGCAGATTCTTGTCATTGGTTTAAATGGAGTGAGAAGTTGACAAGTCATACTGTAAAAGAAGGAGTATATATGTGTATGTCCTGAATATGCGTATATAAGAGTATATACTGAAAAGAACTTGGAGCTTCCTTTTATGAGGGAAATGAAATGCACAATAAAAATCAATTAATCTGAAACTGAAGAGAGCTGCTCTTACTCATAGTTGGAAATATGAATATTGTTTGGCTTTGGCTCAAATGAAGCAGGCACATATAAACATTTCAAGTCTCTTTAAAATATAAACATGGAAAAAGCATAATGTTTTTTATAGCAAAACTAGGTCTGCATGTATAGGAGGAACTGATTCTGCTATGTGATCTGTAGTTGCGAAAATGTGCTGGTAGGAATGCATTGCCTATTTCTCTCATAAGACATTGTCTTGTTGAAAGTGATGACTGAGGGAATGAGCACTTATTAGAAGGAGGGATAGGCAAACTTGTTTTGGAAAAGATCAGAACAAATTGTGTTTTCATAGCTGTATAAACTGCACAGAGTGGGGTGTGCAGCGCCAAACATGTTGAGCAGGGAGATTACAAATATGTGCAGTAGGAAAAGTGTAAGAAGAAAAAGCTGTAGTTCTCTCTCATCTTCCCCAGAGCTGAGTATCTCTTTGAGTGTTAGAGCAGTAAGTCAGTAAATGTGAAAGTAGGTGACCTAAGGACCTAAGGCTCGAGCTTTTACCAACACAGCTGTGTGCAACCTAGGCTTTTCACTTCCAAGAAGAGCACCCTAAACCCTTGACCTTCACACACACTTTGCACTTTCTCTGCAGAAAGTGTGCCATTCACTAGAAAGTCATATGTGGAGCCAGCAAGGCAATCTGAGTTATACAGTATTATTCTATTTATGAGGAAAACATTCCTGCAGGAGAGGGAAAAGGCAATATAAATTTTTACATTGCATTACAAAGCATTTTGTGTACATAAATTCCCACCTTTAGCTTGCTCTGCTGTTTCTGTCTTAATATGTTTCTGGTACTAAGGGAGATACAGCCTTTGGGCTCTTTCAGTGCTTCATTCCTGTAACTGTAGAAGTCACCTGTATACTGCCTAGTTCTTGCCTAGTTCTCTAAAATATTTTTAGCTGCTGTTATTACAGCTGTACATTATAACCCAACACTGTATATCAAAATAAATGAGAAAAGGAAAAGGAAAATTGCACTTATTTGTAGTGGAGGGAACTGTTTCTTGTTAGGCAAGCAGAATGTACCACCTGCTGCATGAAGGGTGGTTACAAATAGCAATACATACACATATTCAGACCTTCCCACACACAACCTCATTCACCCACACACTCTGGCTGCTCAGTAAGTAATCGCACTTCATTAAATTCAGCTCCAACAACTTGACCAAATCCTGTTGTTCTTCCTCAAACCAAATTTCTCTGTATTTTATAATAATTTGGCTTTCATAAGACTCAGAATCTGTGCTTGTTTATTTATCATGGAATGGTACAATGAAAATAACACAACCTCTGTGAATACAGAAAAAGACAGATACTGGATGGGTGAGGAATTTTCAAATTTAATTATATACGTATATATATAAGTATGTATGTAAATTTGGAATTTATTTTGAGATTATTTAGGGGTTCTGTGAAGCCTTTAGCAGTGAAATACAGAAGTGATTATTGCCTATTAAATGTGCCAACAAGTTCAATTTTGAACATCAGACAAGGTTTCCAGAATAGATCTCTCCTAATGAATGAATTGTGACAAAAACACAGCCAGATCCACAAGCAGATTCATTGTCATAGCATGACATGTTACCACACAAAACATTTATTTGTCAAGCACCTAATGAAATTCATTAATTGAAGCTCAGCATTTTAATCCTTGAGGTTATTCCTAGTGTGCCTAGTAATGAGGATTCACAGCAGCTGAGAGGCTAAGCCAGATGACATCACAGCCAGCCTGTAGGAAATACTGCAATGCTGTAGCAACACAAATGTAGCTATGCTTATCCTGAGGTACTGCAGGGAAAGATGATTTAATTTTAAAACAAAACTTGTTTCATCCATTCACACTCAAATGGTATCTCCACATATTAAAACACATTAAAGCCTGTGTGTCCAAGTAGACCATTTAGTATCCAAGACATTTGGATTGAGGAGATGTGAGCAGGATTCCTTGTGATGACACAGAAGGTAAAGGGTCCTGTCGTCCTCATATTTCCTTGTATTGTCTTGTGCTGGTTTCCAATAGCTTTTTATTTCTCTATGTGCTGGCAGTCTTTCCAGCCCTTTAAATCTGTGAGCAGTGAGAATTAACCACCATGCTTTGCCTTTCAGTCTAGTGGTCCTAAGCAGTTGCAGGTAAATATACTGGGATTGTCTTAATCTGGGGAAACCACCAGCATATGACATTCTTGCGACCATTTTTCTGATTTGTGTTTGTTCCTCCTCATTAATTCCTGCTCAGAGGCTGAAGCGTATGCACAGTGTGCAGTTACATTTGTCAGTGTGTGTTTTTTTGTGAACTTTAGGATGAACTGGTCAGTAAGTAAGGCAAGTAGCCTGGGGAACACACATAGAAATGGCCAGAATTGGACTCTGGATGCTGGAGAAACCATTGAATCTGCCAGTTGATTACTGGAGGGATCAGGAGAACAAAGCCAGGTGCTGGGCTGACTGTGGCTTCTAGGGTTCAACCAAGGGGGCAGTTTGCACATACCAGTGCATGAGGCAACAGGAATTGAGAGGATCTCAGGGCACATTACTGGTTAAAGTTACTGGATAAGACTGGTTACTGACCAGTTACTGAATCCGCTGTGCATGTGTGTGCGTGTGTAAGTCTGCATCAGCAGCTGGAGTGAGGCTGCAGGCCTTGGGGCTCCTACGTCTGGCTCCTCCTTGACAGAATGGAATTGAAGTGCCAGTTCTTGAAGTGCCAGATTGAAGTGCAGACAGTCTAGGCCAGTTACTGGAGGAATCCATATCATATATATTTAAATATTTCCACTAATTGGTTTTTATCCTGATGGATGGGACAGGGGAACTGCTGGAAGTCACTGGTGCTGCCCATGTTTGCCTAGGTGCTGTGTTTTCTGCCTGTGCTAGATGGTGTGGCTGATCATCTGGTTATTCATATTGTACATGTGTGTTTAACTGTGACCCCACTGGAACCATCTGCTCAACCTTTTTACTGGAACTGCTGCTGCCAAACCTTTGTCATGAGTCTGGATCAGGCAGCATCTAATACAGAGTGGTTCCTTTCCTACTTTTTGTGCAAAGCCTTTGGCACTGTCCCACACAACATCTTTGTCTCTAAACTGGAGAGACATAGATTTGGTGAATGGACCACTCAATGAATAAGATATTGTCTAGATAGTCACACTCAGAGAGCTGTGGTCATTGGCTCAGTGCCCAAGTGGAAAGCAGTGATGGGTGGCATTCCTCAGGGCCTGGTATTGGGATTGGTACTTTTTAACATCCTTATCCATGAAATGGACAGTGGGGTCGAGTGCACCCTCAACAAGTTAATCAATGGGACCGAGCTGTGTGGTGTGGTTTAAATGCTGGAGGGAACGGATGCATCCAGAGGGGACCTTGACAGGATTGAGAGGTGGACCTGTGAGAACCTCATGAAGTTCAACAAGGCCAAGTGCAATGTCCTGCACCTGGGTTGGACAATCCCAAGCAAAAGTACAGTCTGGTGAGAGAATGGATCGAGACTTGCCCTGGGGAGAAAGACTTTGGGAGTGTTTGTGGAGAAAAAGCTCAACATGAATTGGCAATGCATGTTTGCAGCCCAGAAATCTAACCACAACCTGGGCTGCATCAAAACAAGCATGACCAGCAAGTCAAAGGAGGTGATTCTCTCCCTCTAATGTACTCCTGTGAGACTGCACCTGCAGTGCTGTGTCGAGGTCTGGTGTCCCCAACACAAGAAAGATGTGGACCTGTCGAGCAAGTCCAGAGGAGGGCCATGAAATTGATAAAAGGGCTGGAGCGTCCCTCTTACAAAAACAGACTCAGAGAGCTGGGCCTGCTCGGCATGGTGAAGAGAAGGCTATGATGAGAAATTATAGCAGCCTTCCAGTACATAAAGGGGGCTTACAAGAAGTCTGGAGAGGGACTTTTCATGAGGACATGTAAGAGAAGGGGAATGGCCTTAACCTGAAGGAGAACAGGTTTAAATTGGATATTAGGAAGCAATTCTTTAAGGGTGGTGAGGTATTGGAACATGTTGCCCAGAGACTCTGTGGACTCCCAGTTCCTAGAAGTGTTCAAGAGCAGACTGGATGGCCTCTGAGTAACCTGGTCTAGTGAAAGGTTCCCTGGCCACAACAGGGGGATTAGAACTAGATGGTCTTTAAGGTCTCTTCCAATCCAAACCACTCCATGATTCTATGATTCTCTGTTTTGTCCTTTGTTCTTCATGGCAGTGACACCACTGAGATTTTCACATACAAAACCCACATGATTGATGTTGCTATTAACTCAAATTTTCTAGCATGATTAATTACCTCAGTTACCCAGTACATGGCATTCTAAAGAAATGCCATTTTAGGAAGTGCACAGTACCTGCCATATAAAATTCATAAACCTTTATGCACTCTTTAGTTGGACAGATAGACATTATGACACACAAAGTTATTAATTCTGTTTAAAAATGTGCACTAATATTTATATAGTGCAATAAGATGGCATAACAGTCTGTGAAAGTGAAAAATGGTTTCTGCCTTGAGGAGTTTATAGTTTAAACTTAGAGCTGACAACATAAGTGATTGCAAACATGGAAGTTACAATAATAGGAAAGTTGCATTTGCTATATTCTCCCTTTCTTGTTTCTGTCTTAGGGAACAGTTTGTAATTACTTAATTGATGTGAACTGTAAGTTGCTCTGTGGTGAAGCAGTCACATAGAGTAAGTGTGTGGAAACAAGGTCATAATAAAAAAAGGGAGAAATATGGGACAAGAGGAAGGTAAAGAGTATAAAATAACTGTGTGGGTACAGAAACAGTCATGAAGAACAAGCTGAAAAGGAAGGAGGAAAAAAATAAGTAAAGAAACAGAGAAGATCTGTTACAGAACATCCATAAAACTAGAAAAACAATGCCAACCCATTTGTTATACATTGAAGACGAAGATACTGAAAATTTCAGTATGGTATATATTCTGAGGGCTTTGGGACAATCCCCTTAGGAAGGGGGTAGAATAAGCCAGAGTGGTTTGTCAATGACCCAATCCAGTTACTATTGCTGTTGGAGTGAGGAGACCTGTAGAGGAAGCTACAGCTTGTTGCATGCCTGGCTTGTAGATTTTGTGCAGTTCTGTGATCACACAGGGGCCCTCTAGGGCAATGGTCTCCAAACTTTTTTGATTGTACACCCCTATCAGTAAAAAAGTTTTGAGCACACACTGTCAATATATTATATATGCATTTATACATAAAGTGCATACATTTTCTACTATGATATTTCATATGCCCTTTATAAAACATGTAAACCTCTTGGATTTTTTTTTTTTTTTTTTAAAGAGATGATGTAAAGATTAAATATTTTAAATTTTATTTTCATTAATGATACTAAAATGATTTTCTTCCCTAACCCCAATGGACTGTGCACTTGTGGGTTGCAGGCACCCCAGTTAGAAGACTGCAGCTCTGGGGTACCCGTGACAAGATGAAATTATATGACAGTAATATACAACTCTGGGCTGTGCTCAATCAATAGTTCTTTGCTCAAACAGATATTTTCTCTTCTGGAAGTATTCAGTACTATCGGTAGAACAGAAAAAGACAGTAGAAGAGAGAAATTGATCTACAAGTTGAGAAATTTTAATTCAGTTGATACGATTTCTTGGAAAAACTTCCACATGGACTTGAATTTGTGTCTACAACAAAAAGTGAGGGTTCTGAGATTAAAAAGGAATTCAAAACTAGTCAGTAAAATGGGAGAAATTTTTTTGTTAAATCCGGGTTTGATCTGTAGATTGACACTACTACAGATGGTTAGATTCCTAATATGAACTATATTTTCCTGATAGTAATTAATGACTCTGCTGTAGATTTCTGTGATTTATATTCAAAATGAATCTACCTGTTGTGGAAAGATTTGTATATATTCTGTAATGTAAGTTTCTTAATCAGAAAAATGCAATAAACTTATCTAGTTCAGAGACATAGTTAGTTCTTTATCTGTGCACAACCTATCTATGATAATAGGGAAATTTATTTGTATAAATGTCTGTGTTGTAGCTATATGCTGAGAAAATTTATTTTTAAACAGTTTAGACACAAATATGAAAAAATGGAATGAGAAAGATATTACAGTGCCAGAAAACATCTTTAAAGTCTCACCATATGCATTATCTTCCAAATGAAATCCATCATATGTTGTCTGTATGGACAGTATCAAAAATGTTAGTTAATGAATGGTACCATTGTCAACTAAAACTTTAAATCAGATGCCCAATTTGCTTCATTTAGATTAAAATGTAAGTTTGGATTCCATATACAATTCAGCATGTTGTGATAGATCAAAGAGAGAGTGCAGCCCTTTACACAGCATGTAGAAGATGAACTTTTTTTTTACATCCTGGTTGACCCTCTGTTCCTGCAAAAAGAAAATAAAAGGCAAACGAAACTCATTGGACCATTGCAAAAAATGCTACTTCAAAAGTAGATCTGCCAATATGTGTACATGTTGATTAAAATGCACCAAAAATTGAATTTAAATTATATCTAGATTATTTTGAAAAGCCAAATTATTTGTGTCAAACTTACAGTTTAAAACATAAAATTACTATGTAACAATGGATGGCTTGGAAACAGTTATGCTGGACAAACTAAACAGTGAAGACTGTGATTCAAGGTTATGAAAAAGCATTCTCTTGATTTCAATCGTTGGCATGGGAATAATATCTGGAACTTAAGAGTTGGACTGCAAAAAAAAAAAAAAAAATTAAACCAGGAGTAAAATTTTAGTCCCATTATAATAATAGCCAGATTCAACATCCTACAGGTCTCAATAAACACAAGATCAATCCCACATACTTTTCTAATTCAGTTCTTATAAATAGATATATATTTATACATACTGGTTTTATACATATACTAGCTCACGGCCATACAATCTGGAATAGATGTGGGTTTGTTACTTTGTCTGCATTTTCTCTGACCAGTCTTATGTGACACTAGGAAAACATACTTAGTTGTAATTTTTATTACATTCTAAAAATCAGGCAGTGCATGACTATTTTAATGTGTCTGTATAGTGACATGTCTTCTGGAATTGTCTTTAAAAAGTATTGTAAAAAAGGAAAACATCAATATTTAATCTCATCATATTTAGGAATGATGTTTTATATTACTGTAACTCCTTGTTAAGAGATTTTGCAAATTAGTCTATTGTACAACAGGATATGAATGTTTCCTGCTCTCCTCTTTCATTAATGACGAATAATTACTGCAGGAAAAATCACACAATAATCATGCTAATCAGCAAGATGGATTTTCATACAGTAGACCACAAAATTTGCTACCCTTTATGATGCTAGCATGTAATAAAAATTCCTATGCCTCTCATTGAGAAAGAACAATACTATCTCTCCCACAAGTATTTTTTTGGTTTTTATAAAACAGTAGAGCACCAGTACAGGCACAATCAGGTTCCTGTAACCATTGCACATGATTCAGAAAGAGTACAAGAAGAAGATAATTATATAGCAATACTTCTTTTGTAAATCTTCCAAACTCTCAGCAATCAGCGGCGCAAGGAATCATGGAATTATTAAGGTTGTAAAAAACCTGCATGATCATTGAGTACAACTTTTGGCCAATCATCAAATCAGACTAAACCACAGCATTCGATGCCACATCTAGTCACTTCTTAAAGACCTCCAGGGACAGTGACTCCACCACCTCCCTGGGCAGCCCATTCCAGTGCTTGACAACCCTTTCAGTGAAGAAATTTTTCCTGATGTCCAACCTGAACCCCCCCGATGTGGGTTAATATCATATCCTCTTGTCCAATTGCTGGTTTCCAGAGAGAAGCAACTGATCCCCACCTGACTACAGCCTGCTTTCAGGCAGCTGTAGAGAGCAACAAGGTCCCCTGAGCCTCCTTCTGTCCAAGCTAAACAACCCCAACTCTCTCAGACGCTCCGCCTATGACTCACTCTCTAGGTCCTTCACCAGGTCGTTGCCCTTTTCTGGACAAGGTCCATATGAGCCAAGGTCATATTTCTTGTTTAGGATGCTTGTTTAACTTCTCTTTTATTTTCTTATGACTTTTCTTTTTAATTCTAAGAAGATTTTCTTGGAATTCCTAAAGTATCTCCGTGATGAATAGGAAAACACATTTATTGAAACAAATTTTGGAGGAAAAGAAGGGTCGCGGGAGTAGAGGAAGAGGGCAAGTTGCTATAGACAATCAAATGGGATCTCTTTGTGGAGCAAGATTAGTGAAAGGCTGGTGACAGCTGGCAAAACAGTCTATACTTTATCATTACATAGTACTAAACTCTTTTATCATTCAAAGCAAACAACATGAAATTACCTATGAGGAATGGATTCTGGTCTACATAAATCCATGGTTCCAATTTAAATACTGTTAGAGAGAGTGTTTTGTCTTGGGCCAAACTCACACTTAAGGACCATACTAGAAATTTAAAAATATACAAACAGTTTCACAGCTGATTAAAATTCCATGGCCAAAAGTCTTGTCTGGCAATATTGAATTATTTATGAAAAGTGAAACCTGTGTGTTTCTAAGGGTGTCTGAAGCTCTACATAGGGCTCTGTTAGACTAGAATTAAACAATGTTTTCAACATGTCAGCTGCTGTTCTAAAAAACTTGTAATCTTGAGGGGAGAGTCTCAAATTACAGGAGGAATTTATCTTAGGACCAGCTTTGTTCTCTCTATTAGAAGTCAGTTGTGCCTTTTAAAGAGATGAAAAAATAGAACTGAGCCTTAAAGGGAAAATAATTGCCCATTATAATACACAGAGTGGCATGGGAGAAAATTGATTAGCCATTCAAACATGGTTACATCCATTTTCATCAGGATCTTCAGAGATGTTACAGTTTTTGTTACCAGTGGCACTGAGGGAGGTCGATCCATCCTTGTGAAAGAGTCAGGCAGATCTTTCTCTCCCCTCCAAAGGAGATCATTAACTTTAGTAATCATCCTGATTGCTTAGGTAAGCTAGTCTTCTCCATTTGTTCCTCTCCTGCAGAAGATAAGAATTTAGATCCTAATTTCTGCTGAACACAAATGTTCCCAACTCAGCATTAATGAAATATTTAGGAAACACAATGTAATCAAGACACATTCATTCTTCTAAAATAGGCAATGAGTCTTTTCAATTGATGAGCTTAGTGGAAACTTCCTGACTAATTAGGTCAGATAGATTAAAAACTGAAACTTTACTTTTGTCTTCAGACTGCAGCCCATTCCAACATTACATCTTATAAATGAAATAATATTATTTAACTAGTTTCAGGAAAATTTTAATGCTATGAAACCCTTTTTTCCTGGTTTGTTTTTATTTTGTTTTTCTAGCAGCCAGTTAGAATGACTAAGTTGTTCTATTCAAGATTGACAAGACACTGCAGCTGATAACGATGATTCTTTATAGTACAATACTGCTAACTTTGATACCTAGTAGATGGTGTATGAAGAACAGAAAATCCTACTTTCTTAGGAAGTTCAGTGAATTCAGTGTTCAGACCACTGTACATGGATGGATGTCAGTGTTTCTCCTTGCAAGATCAAGCCTTTATCAAGCCTATTCTTGAAGTCAATGAAGCTTCAAATCAATATATGGATTTTCTGAGGTGAATCCCCTGAAATGATTGGTACGTAATATTGTGTATAACTTTGAATGTACAGTTGCAAATAACCTTGTACTGAAATTTGCATTTCAGTGGCTTGCTTACTGATAACAGCTCATCACATCCTAATACATTTAAAATGATATAACAATGGTAAATCAGTGGAGGGCTTTTAGCATATTCTACTTTTGTTAAGGAATGATAAAATAATATAGAACATTTCGAATCATCAACTCTCATTATTCACTGCCTGTTTCTAGTCCCTCTGACTTCTTTTTTTTCCTTAAAAGTATCCTAATTGATAAATGTCTAACCACCCTCAATATTGAAAACCCCTCTCTGTTGATGTAAGACTAAATGTATTCTTTGAGCACTATTATCTATCAAGTTTTGCAGTCAATTTATTCAATGTCGTGCATCTCATAACCAGTCTAACTTTTCATGACAGGCATCTGTAGTACTTGCAACTGACTGCAAGAGAATTGCAAGTAGTGTTGTGCTTTCATTTGCACTGACATTGCACTTACATTGTTGTAAAATGTGTTGTGGTTAGGCTCTAGCCAAAGACTGGGCTAAGCAAAAAGGGGATGAGAATCTACAGGACAAACATGACAAACGTCATCGCAGCAAGGCCGTTTAGTTGCTGGTGCTACCCAAGGTGACCTAGCCAGGTGCTCCTCTTTAGATAACCATTGCTGAGTGGCTGCTTCAGGAAAGCAGTATAATGACCTATTAAGGAGCCACTAAAGGGTGAAGGATCCTAAGTTGCCAAGAGTTTATAAATTTCTGGTCTCTTTGTGACATGTAACTTACATAAAAGTAGCAGTATTGGAGAATATGCCCCAGGAAGAGACCCTAGATGCAGCCCTATGACCACATCTGTCAGAGGTTGTTTCTACTTACATTTTTGCTTTATTTTACTGTTATCCAAAAGCAGCCTGTTACTTGCAAAAGTCTTTTCACTGCTAAAATGCAGGATGTATCATGCTGTTCATAAACTCATGTTGTAGCAGCAATTATTGCTGAAGAGATAACACCTAGGGTGTTTGACCTTATCTAGACTTATTTTATTGAATAATACATTAATATTTCATGGTGATTTTTCTTAGTGGTTACATAAGGAAGATTATACCTAATACTTCAATTCTGTAGTCCATTTGTAAGGCACTATTTCAGCATATTTTTCATACTATAGAAAAGTTCATCTACTGAGTCTTGTCTCAGAGTCTTTTTGCAATAACTTCCTATGAGTCCAGTAATTCATACTGTGTGGAGACACGTTTTCTGTGTTAAAGGAAATAATAAAAAGTTTGTAATTACATTTTGACTTACAGGTCAAACATAACTATAATTTTTGGAAAATTATAATTTCCTCTTTTATATTTACAGGCTTTTATATTTACAGGCATTATGTCTGTATCTGAAAGCCATTTACCTACTCTCTAATACACCCTATCACTATTTCATGGGGTCTATGTACTGCAAAATACTAAATACTTTGGCTCTGATCCTGAAGGAGACTTACATGCAATAAGAAAACAATAGGAAGCGCTTGAGGACTACATTCATAATAAAATCAAACTAGAAATCTTGAGTACTTAGACAAATGTCCTCAAAAGCTGTAGTATGTTCGTCAAAGAGTTTGGCCAAAATTTGTCTTTAATTACTTTACATAAGATCTCAGCTATGCAGCAGAGTGTACTCCTATGGTCTCAGAGAGACTCAGGCAATTAACACTTTATATCAACTGTCTGGAGTGCTTTTATCTCTTCTCTGCTGTTTAGAGATCTCAATATCTCTGCCTTTGCTTGCTGTACTTTATGCAATACCAGTCTGTTTGCTCCCTTGACGGCTTTAGCATGATCCTTTTCACAGCAAAGTGATATTTTTCCCCTGCCTTTCCAGCAGCTAACTTGAAAATAATTTACTTTATTCTTCAAAGACTGTTCACAGAGCTTTCCATCAGCAGGCATTAACTCAGATAGGAGCACTAGCTTGCTCGTGTGAGGAACAAACTAGCATTCCCAGGATATGGATATCTTCAAAATTTGCCTGTTCCTAAAGAAATATAACTGTTGCCACTGCAAAAGAAACATTTTACTTACTGAAAAATTCTCAGGTATAATTTAGCTGTTCTATATTTCTTAACCTTGATTCTCGAGAGACTAACAGTCATATAACAAGTTCTGTGCAAAAAAATATGTTAAGATTGAGAATATGTAGATAGAACTTTGGGTGCTGTGCAAGATTTTTCAGTTTGTGTCTTAATCAGCATTATCTTTATACTAATAATAATTTCTATAATATAATTAATGGTTTATATATTTATATAGCAGTTAATACCATTAAAGATGAAAGATGAGTGCTATGTGAGATGAATGATGTACATGTCAAGTCCCAAATTCATCCAGTTAATCTTCTAAAGTAGTGTATAAAATTGTGTCTGACATTCTCAGTTATTCCTTAAGGAAAAAGATAGACTGCTTAACTTTTTAGCAATATTTTTATTTAAACTGGTGGTGTTTTATGTATTTTCATACATACTCCTTTCTACCTGGCCTAAGTGTTGGTAACTACCCTTCATATGTTTGTATGAACATGGAGTTCATATAAAGCTTATTTCTGTCAAATTATTTGCAGGTTCAGACATGCAGATCCATATACTATGCACTCAAGGGTCAGTGCAACCAAAGGTAGTGCTGGCCAAAGTTTACACAGCAGTAGAGAGCCAGGTGAGGCATATACAAAACTTTCCTGAGACTGGAAGCTTTTATTCCAGGTCTTGGAAAGTGATAGAAATGCGTAAGAAGGAGATATAAGGAAAAGTGAGACACAGTTAGAAATGCACCAAGCAAAACTTGTTTGACCATTGGTATCACATATTAGTTATGAATAACATAAAACTTTTCCTGCAGTTAAGAATTATGGAAAACATAGGGTTACATTACTATTAGGCCCTCTCCAGCTTTTTCCTTCAGAGAAATGCAATAAAAAGATGAAGGGGCTAGTGAGATTAATTTATTAGGGAATAACAAAAGACTTTTTTATGCACACCTTGGCTAAATAACGATTAAGGGAATAACACTAACACTATAAAATGCTGCTTAGCAAACAATCCTGTAAGGGCAAAGCATGGGGCTAGATGTATTATTACTTATTAATTGTGTTGCAGTTGTGCTTATTGGACCCTGCTATGTTAGCTGTTACACAAGCATCTAGTGTAACAAACAAACAAGTATCTAGGCACAAACAGTGCCTAGATAGCTCACACTGGGAACAAGGAGGAGGAGGAGAAAATACCTTGCAACAGGCTCACACAGCAGGGGAGTAACTAAGCTAGCAGTAGAAGCCCAGTTTTATCCAAGACAGTTCATTTTAGTGGTTTCACTGGTAATTTCTCTAAAACACACCTCTGCTTATGATTCCATGGGCATAACAAGAGCATTATTTCAGAGATGTGGTCTGGTTCTCATTGTGTTGGGCTTAGTCCCATTATAACTGTAAAGAATCCTGTAATACTCCTTTGCAAAAGATAAAACTAACCATCCAACTAACAGGATACAGACACTATTAGATGAGAAATATGCTCATTATCCATGCTAATCATCTCCACAAGTAGCAAAGTACAACTAATAGAGATTCAGATATGTGTTGTTATAGATTTTCATGGAAAAGCATTCTAGAAGTGAAAGTGTTTTTATTTGCAGGCCCACAGCCCCTTACACAGTGAGACCAAACTCTGTTTTCTCTCTTTCTCAGATGCTTACATACAATGAAATTTAAGCTTTTCTGAACACCCCATCTTCCAGTTGTCCTGATTCACATAAAATTAAGCTTGTTGTGCTCATCACAGAACCTCTAGTTGAATCCAGTCCCATCTGCACTTCATGCTGGCTCATTGCCATGGTGAAACTTGACTTCCAACACAGCCAAAACACCTCTCTTTCAGGCCCTTTGATAGCCAGGAGCCATCATCTGCAGAAAAAAGTTCAGGTCTGGAGCATTGTCACAATGGCCACAAAGCCTATATGGACTCACCATGCAAAAGAGGGGAGCAGCCCTTGGTATTCACTGCTGTGGGCACCATTTGCTTCCACAGCACAATGCCTTGGGTGTCCCAGAAGATCAAAACCAAAAAGGAAGGATTTGACAGTTCCATATTTGCCTGTGGGTTAACAAGTGACACAGGAATAAGCACATTGTCTGAAACAACAATTTCCATGCACACTCTCTTTGCAGACCAATCCAACAGAGGCAGGCTTAGAGTTTAAGATTTTATCCTTGCAATTAGTCTTTATTGTCCCCAAAGATATATGTCACAACTTTCCTAAAGAAATAATAGATGGTTTGCCTGCTGCTAATCTGAAAATAATGTTTTCATGTTGTGGAAAATTCAGAAGTAATTTCTGTTCAGAGCAGAAAGAATACTTTAATTTCTCTGCAAGACAGATGTTTAGAGAGTCTTGGAGTAAACACCAGTACCATCTGGATGATGTCACCCTACCCAGATGGAAAATTGCTACTTAATACTGGCTATGGGCAGAGTTGTGTAAAAATACCATAAAATTTCAGATTAAATGATGTTGGAAAATTAATTTAAATTACCAGTAACTACTTCATCTTTTCTTGTAGTTTGATGGAAAAAAATTCTAAGAAAATTAGCAGAGCTTACTACTATAACAAAACAGGACTCTATATTCAGAAATTTTCAATTATAAGGAACATTTTCTTTCAACTAAGAAATTTTTAAATATGCTAAGTGTAAATACTGCTGAAGAAAGCTGCAGCTTGTATTCTTCTCTTCTAGCGGGTACCTTGGTTGCTGCCTCTCCTTATTTCTGAAAAAAAGGAAATGATATTGCATAAGAATGATATGTAGATAAGAAAATCTATTATTTCGGGGAAGATAATGTTTTGAGATTAGTTCTGATCTAGATTTAAGACTGTTCTGAGAGAACTCTGTATGTTATTTAACAGGAGCTTTGGAGGACAGAACATGTATATTCTTCTATCCACTGTTTTTCCTATGGTGAATTAAATCTCTAACCTATCACGGAAATAAATAGAGACCATTCAAGAGTTTAAAAACTGTGTTCAAAGGCTTATACAGGAAGAATAAATATTTTGCTTCTGACCCTGTTGACACTGCCAACAACTACAGTGGATATTAAAGTATTTTTCTAGCCCTTCCCAAAAGTAACACCCAGAGAAACAGAGCTTCTAGGAACCTCAGTCCAGACTTGCTGTGATTCATTTCTCTGAAATACAAGAGGACCCTCTCATAGTGGCAGTGAATGAAATGAAGCTCTTGCAATACTGTAAACGAGAGTCCCCAGGTGCTCCTTGGCGTCAAGGCCCATTGCTGTTTACAGCAGCCTCTCATTTCCAGGGGTGGAAACACACATTGTGTAAATGTTGGTTGTGCAGTGAGGCCCCAGTGTGTGGCTAAGGACAGCAGCTCCTTCCTCCCCTTTCCCGTGCCGGGCAGTCCAGCAGACAGTGCAGCTTGTTCCTGCTCCCCCCATCCTTCCCACACTGCCTGCACCTCCTTCTGCCACCCTCTGCCAAAGCTGGAAAATCTTCCCCCAGATATAGCTAAGGCAGCCTGATCTATAACCCTGGCAACCCTTTTTACTTTGTCAGTAAGGAGAGTACCCATAAATAATTCTTCCTTTACTTTCTAAAGGAAATGGTGCTGAAAAAAGTACCACCTTTACCTTGGAAAGTCTACGACTTCTGGAGAAGGAAATATTCACTGACAACCCAGACTGTCCGGCTGTCTGGTTTTGGGCTACTGGCAGAAATCTTTCTCTCAGTGTCTGTGCTCACCACCAAGATGACACTAAATTCTTCTGCAAGCCCCGCTGAAATGCTAGAATATAGAATAATAGAAAGAGAACTTACATTGGCTTTTCTTTTAGGAAAACATGAAGGTGTATATTAAAACCAATTGATTTAAGGAATTTTGCTGAAAACAATAGTTATGTAATAAAAGAGAGAACTATTATAATCAGAATGCATGAGAAAATTTAAGCAGGTCCATGCAGAATGCTGACTAGTAGGGTACAATGAATGCTAATTTTCCCTTCTAACTTCTGCTGTAGATTTGCTGAATTTAAAAGCATCTCAACTGTAATAATAACAGTTATGCAATATTTCCTAAGTGCCCCCAAGGCAAACTCAGATCCTGACTGAAAAGCTGTGCCACATTCTCTCTTTATTTTGTTTATTCTCAGATAGATTCTGCAGGATAAATTTCTTTTTGCTACATCTGTATAGTCATGTTGCCATCAGGTAGATACACTGATCTGCATGTGGTTGGTTATTGATTTGCATGGTGATTGGTGAAAGAGCTGGTAAATAATTTGCTACACTGTTTTTTCCAAGAATTACAGTATTTCAACATCCACCCATGGGTACTTCTATTGTTCATAATGATGACTGAATTACAATTTTGTCCACTGTTCCTGTAATACATATCAATCTGCATAATAACTCGCTTTTGTTAGAATTACTGCCTTTAAGTCAGTGACTCACAATAGCTGAAACAACAGCTAAAATTCTGTCTCCTTTTTTTCACTTTTCAGAATACCATGGCACTGATCATCATTGCCAAAAATGTCCTGAATTCAATGTGGAAATATCTGCATTGAAGGTGAATCAAACCACACGCAGGATCAAATGCATCCGTGCGTTGCAACACTTACTTCATAGTGCCAGTCCTCCCAGTGCAACACATCCTTCTCCTCCTCCTCTTCCTCTTTGCCATAGCTTAAAGAAGGTGATCTACCTGGGTCTGGCACTGTTATATCCTTTTTCCTGCACAAGCGGGCTTAAAATGCTTTAAATTGCTGTGAATACAGACGTAGGCATGTTGAGCGACTGATCTGTGCTGCTTCTTGTGTGGTTAACTGGCTTAAGTCCAGGGAACATAAACCCCACCTGTCTTCTGAAAGGCTTCCTGCCCTGAAGAGCAAATGCTCTTAAACAGGACATATTTCCTGGTAGATAGACACTTCCATCTGCCAGGTGTATTTCAATTTTCTCAGCTTTACTGGACACCATGATGTAAGTCATCATGACTTGCATGACTTAATCAACATGGTCTGAATTTTCTAACATCTGGCTAGAACATACTCAGAATTAGGTTTCAGATTTGGACTGATGTTTAAATCATACATGGCATTTTGAATTATGTTATTAAAGTATTCTTGACCTTTCAGTTGATCTCATTAATTTTTCCAAACGTAATATTCACCTTGCCTTTTTTTTTTTTCCATTCCAAGATGCTTGTTTAGTGGTATGATTATTTCTTGCTCAAAAATTATCAGGTAATTCTTGGAACTTCAAGTAAATAGTTAAGAAAATGCTAAAGGCTTCCCTGAGCAGTTTAAAGCCCCACAAAAGAGGATTAGAAACAAGAACTTTTAAGATCAGACACACGGTACTATAGTAGAGTTTTCTTGCTATGGAGAAGATTCAAATGTTATGATCTTCTTTATAAATTGAAGGTGATTGCATTTAGCCAGATATCATAAACTTTCCCACTTAAATCTACATAAACAGAAGCCATTTACAAAATATCTGGTGACCCAACTTGTTCAATATTTGCCTAAGATTTCGAACTAAAGATTTAGATACAGATATCTCTTCACAAAAGATATTAACTTTTCCTACTATATGAATCTATACCCTGTTTTCCTAGAAAACTGAAATGAGAAGTGTCTTAGGAAAAGTACATGGCATGAATGTGCAGGTTTTTCTTGAAGAAGTTATAGAATTCTTTGATATGGCAGCATTCATGTGATGTTTTCCACTAAATATGTCCATGTATTGGTGATTCAAAGCAGTTCAGACTACAGCTTGGTGTCCAAATTACTGATCTTAGAGACAAAAATCAAAAGCTTGCATGCACAAAAAAGTGAAGAGGAAAAGGTTTTGTCTTTGAGGACAAGATTTTCTGGAGAGAAATCTTTGAGAACATGATGTTTGACTCAGCTGGCTGAGCCCTCGCCCATGAGCTGACGAATACAGCCCTCTGCTTTTAGAGTAATTGCATCATCACTGTCAATCATCCCTTCAGAGAAGGGAAGATGTGCAATCTATTTCTTGAAATTGTCTCTATCTTCTGTTCTACTTCATAAAAAAGAATTTCCTAAATTATTTTGCGCTTATCACTCCCAATATGAGATTTTGTAGCTTTTCAGTCTTACCTCTCA
The DNA here is from genome assembly GCA_026261815.1 of Monarcha castaneiventris obscurior. Lineage (NCBI taxonomy): Eukaryota > Metazoa > Chordata > Aves > Passeriformes > Monarchidae > Monarcha > Monarcha castaneiventris. The sequence goes on along the minus strand of JAMPIT010000379.1, from coordinate 22,301,290 downwards.
GGCATATAAACAGTGTTTTAGTGTCATTATAAAGCTGTAAATATCCTTTCTATCTGGTTTATAATTTGACTTTGAATTTAATATAAAAAAATTAAAAAACATCTTTCAAAATGCTCTTGGCAACGAATTCTTATATTCCTGGGAACAAGTAATAACTGCAAGACAAGTGGAGAAATTACTGTACATGGTTTTAAAAATTTCTTTTTGTTCTCATTTTCATAAAGGCAATCAGAGAGAAAAACAGTGTGGAGTCCAGTGAGGACAGAGATGTGGAATCAGGGCCACTCAGACTTGGGGGAACAGGTTAGTTTTCAAGAAAAGGTGAAACTCATTCTTCATATAGCATTTGTTTCACATGAGCCAAGTTCTGTCCTGGATTCCAATTAAACCAAAACCTCCATGTACAATATTCAAACTTTTGAATTTCACTTAATCCACGTCAAAAAATCTGTTTCCCAAACTTTTTTAAAGGGTTACAAATATATTGGCTACCTGAATCCGCTTTTGAATACATACTAAAATACACAATCCTGCACAGGACTCTCAGGACCTCCTAAGTAAGGATAAGGCTTAATGAGCTGGTGGGGAGGCCACAAAGATCAGTTGTTTTCTTTAAATGACTTTGAGGTTTCAGTCACAAAATAGATGGAAGGTGTATATAATGTTTTGAAAGAACATGAAAGGACTTAGCATCTGGTTATTTCTATTAGAGATGCTACGTATGTAAACAATATATTTAACTTCCTTAAGTCACATGAGGGAAATACTTGGATCAGAAACAAAACAAATCCATTCCAGGTTGTGAATGTTTTTTAAATTTAGCTCATATTTCTTTTCAGTGAACACGTAGTTCTAGAGATGGTTGATTGGAATGTATAAAATATTTGAAACACTCTTCCTTCTTCATTTTTTTTTTTACTGTGTTATATAATTAAATAGTACTGGATCATATAACAAAGCTGTATATTGTTCCATCCAGACATTAAAGAGTATTTCAATTTTTGATGTCTGATTCCTTTTTCTTAAAAATGTACAAACTTAATTAACCTGAAAGTTCAATATTTTAAAATTATATTGCTTCAATGTTACATTGTGTTAGAAGACATTTTAGAGTATATGACTCAATAGGACAGAAGTAAGACAGAATACCTGTACAGTAAATAAGTAGAAAATAGAGTATTACCTACCATGTCTTCTTCTGGCACAGTAACTGCTGACTTTCTTATAATATAGAATTTTCTTTCAGCTTTCTGAGCTGCCCATGACTACAGGTAGAACATCGGCAGCCTCTGGTATTGTAACCATGAGGTTATATTGTGTACTGAAAAAGCAGATGCACCTCAAGTTGGTCAAAGTTGTGACATGCTGAAATCCAGCAATATTCCAGGAAGAATTATGTCATTGGTTTGCTTGATGGAGGGTTCAGATTTCTTGCTTTGATATTACATTGGAAATTCTTCCGTCTTCACTGGAGGAAGGAGTTAGTGCTGAAATAAAGGCACTTTTTCACTAAACCTCTTCTGTAGCATTTGAATGAATAGAATGTTAAAAGGTATTAGCCAGGAAAGTAAAGATTTTAATTAGACCTAAATAATTAAATGAATTAAGCTTGAATCAAATATTTTACTTGTTTACTACTATTCAAATTAATTTAGATTTAATTTGTTTACTGCCCTTCAAATGTTGTCATTCTAGAAAATAAGTCATGGACATCTGAGTTAATAATGGAAAAAAAGTAGCAGAACACTAGAAATAAATAATACTTTGATTTTCTTTTTTAAAAAAAAAAAAAAGCTGGACATCCAGAAAGCTGTTATAGGTCACCCTACATAAAAAACCACTCTGAACTCAGAATTTGCCGAATGCGAATTATAACACTTTCAAATACAAGTGGTGCAAGTGTTTAATCCCTATGTTCCACTATCAGAGGATCCAGAAGGCATTTCCTTTTGTAACCAAAGGGATTTCTGGTTTTTAAGATAGATGAATGAGCAGGTTCAGAAATGTGCATAAGCCCTGATGGGACCGGAAGGCTTTTGCAGCATTGAATTTTATCCTCTATTATTAAATTAACATCACTTTGGAGCTTAAAAAGAAAAGGCCAGTTGCCAGAAAAAATAAATAATGTGCATGCTAATGTTACTACCTGACCTGGAAAATATTTCCATGTTCTGCAGAGGTCTGTCATTTTTAATTTGAAGTCATAAGGAAATATAATTAGGCTGGATTTCTCATTAATAATAGAACATTTGAAATAAGTAAAAATTAGGCCACATTCAAGTTGCTATAATACAGCATGCTTAATTTGAAAATTTAGTTATTTCTCTCCACAAAAAGGTAGAGATAGAAAGAGACCCAAGAGTGAGGTAAGACTTGAGTTAACCGATACCAGTTGTTCAGGAAATGGCTGGACTCTGAGAAAGCACCATTTGTATTAATGGTTTTAAAGTAAACTTATATAATACATTTTGCACTTCTGTACCACTTTCATTCTGTCTTTAACACCAACATCCAGAACCATCACTGAAAGTAGGATTGGAGTGGAGACTCAAGAAATATAACTGACAGACTAGTGTTCCCTAAAGATGTTAGAGTGAAAGGAAGGAAGGCACAAATTGGGGAAAAGGAAGTTAAGAAGAAGTGATTTCCTCGGTGGTTTATAGCTCCATTTCATATGAGTCACCCATCCTGGTCTAATTTCCACTCTGGACTTTTTCTTTCTCACTGGACTTCTGCTACTCAAAAAGACCAGAGCGTGAAATTTCCCTACAGAGCAGACAATTTTCCCCAAATGTTCTGCAACAGTGGAGTCAATGCTACTGGCAAAAACTGGTGCAGCAAGTTTTTGTTAGACCCTCTGTGCATAGTCAATGTTGTTGAATAATGAGTAAACTGGACAGAATCTGCTGAGCAAAAATAACTGCAATGCATGAAATGTTGTAATACTATGAATTGAGGGCAGAAACTAAGTCATCCACAGCTCTCAAAGTCTGAACAATAAGTTGTGTAGTTGACATGCTGCTGCTTCTTAAGTTAGATGTCTGCAACTACCCGTGGAAATTATACATAGTATTTGTTGCGTATTTAGTTCTTCTCTTGCAAATGAACAGTTCCCTGTTCTGCTTATTACTTCCAAGTATTGGAAAACATCTTTTGCTATTATATATTCTTCTCTTGTCAGCCTCAGCATTTAATATTGGCAAAGATGAGGCTATTGCAATGTCCCCCAAAACTTGCATTTTTTGTATAATGTTTTTAATTTCTACCGGTTGCTCTCCTGTCCTCTCTGAAACACATTCTTTTCTGATATTCTCCATCCATGACAATTTAAAATGCTTGATGGAACTACAGTTTTTAGAGATTAGGTCTGTATGTTTAACAGTTATGATTTAACAGCAACTGTCATGCGCATGTATTGGTTTTGATTATCTAACAAGGACAAACTTCACATCTGTCACCTATAAAAGGAAAGTATTTTCCTCCTCTTCTGAAAAAAAAATTGAGAAATAAATTTTCAAGTTGGATTTGAACCTCCTTACTTAGCCTTATTGAAGGAAGGACAGATCTAAAAGGAAAAATGCTGAGCTAATTCAAATAATATCTGTGAAATTTTTGAGTTTGGATTGAATCCTAAAGTTCCTTCCCCCGCTGATGTAATTTAGCCTTCAGTCCATGTTCAATCTCCTCTTTAACAGACTTATCTAAATTTTTAAGATAAAGTTTTGTAAAATTCTACTAAAATCCCCCTTTTATTAATTTATAAAGATATTGGAGATAACAGTAAGATTTTTAAGAGTTCATAAGTAACTTCATTTCCTAAGAAAATGAGGCTTATGCTTGGGTATATGCATGAAGCCTCTTATCAGCTTTTAGAGCCTCTGTTCTATCTCAATCATTATAAATGGAAGAGTGCAAGACTTTGTTTCTATGAATCATGAAAGCAGAATCCTGAATAAAACAGAAAACCTGTATTAGGGAGAGGTTATAGTGTGCAACCTCTACATTTCATAGAGAGAATCTGACCCAGGAGCTTACACTCAATATACAGATCAATAGGAAAGAGAGCTTGGTTGCTTCTGCTGCTTGCAGCATCACATTTATAGTACTTCACTGTGCAGTAATAATTTTGGGAAACGGAACTTTGACTTTTGTGTTCACTAGCAAGGATGGCATTCACTTCAGTCAAGGAGTCCACAAACCACATCACAGCCTTTCCTTTCTTGACAAAAAGCTGAGAGAGGTCATACACAGCACCTTCCACCCTGATTAAAGTTACAGTATTCTTTTTTCCCATTCTTGTCTCATTCCCAAAATTAAAATTTCTCCAAAAAAGAAAAATTGAAAAAGGAAAAATAGACAAGAGACCACTACATGTTATGAAACAAAACCTAGGAAAAGACATTGAATGAAAGACAGGACTGATGGTTTTAACTGACAAAAGAAAAGCAATTAAAACCATGCAGTTCATATGATACACAAAAGACCAGCCTTTTTGACTGCATCTTCTCTTTCCATAATTTTTTGAAAAGATAAGATTATTTTGTCTGTCAGCTTCCCAGTATTTTCTAGATATTACATGAATCTTTCACTTTTTAATGTAGCTTCTCCCTCTCTCCACCAACAGACTAGGAACCTAATTCAAATGCTTTATAAACATTTTCCATTGCTGTATTGTAGATAAGAGACTAAACCTAGCATATAGCCCAAACAGCTTTCACATCTTTCCTCATCCTGTAACCAGTGACTGCTATTGATGCTATCACAACAAATTTTCTCAAGAGGGGAAAAACAGTCCAAGGATTAGAGTGTGCAATTTTCAAGATCTGATTTTGATTCTCTGCAGTACCACAAATACATTAGGTGATACTGAGGCCATACCTACAGCAGGATTGAGGTTCAAAAAGCAAGATTTAATAACATTTAGAGACCTAACCTTTCATTAGAGAAATCTGCACGACCCAATAGTTCTGTTTGCTCCAGCAAATTTCTCACAATGCTCAAAATATTGCATCAGAAAATTTTGCATAGAAATAGAAACTCCACGAATAAAAAAAGCTATTGAAGAGAAATAAAAGTTCAAAAACTTTATTCTCTGAAGTCCTGAGAAGGAAACACTTTTAAATCACTGTCCTTATAAGTGTGAGCTCTTTTAAAGAAGACTTTATGGTATCTGATGTTTTGACACTTAAATAACAATAGATGTTCTGGTCACTAAACAAATATCTTTATTCTTTTTGCAGGCAAGTACATCTCCAGTGCCAAACAATTTTCCAATAAAGATTTCCAATGTGGGCATCTTAATGGTACTGTTTTTCTTAAACTAGTCATACATTTGAATAATATTTTGCATAGCTGGACAATGATTACACACCAGATGTGAGAAACAAAGAAACTGGAAACCACACCAGATACTGTCAAAAAAAAAAAAAAAAAAAATAGCAACACATTAACTAAAGTAAATCCTGTCACATAATTCCCTGTGAATTATGCAGGCGTTTTACGTACTGCTGCTTGTGGTTCCTTTGAAAATTTATTTATCTGTTTGGTGGAGGAATCTCTCTTTTATCAGGGAAAATAAAAAATGGACTTAAATCACAGTTCAGATGCAGATTTAGCAGGTTTTTAAACTTATTAACAAATGGCCAAATATTTCAGTCTTGCTTCAAAGTTAAAAATTAAATTTTGGTGAATTTTAGGCATAAATGACTGCAGCCTCAATATTTCAAAGTTGCTGACACTTCTTCCTTCTCATGGAGACTCTGCATTAAGGAAACTGAACCATTCAAATGGCTCACAAGGTACAGGGATTAGTATATGCAAATCCATTCCCATCTTAAATAAATGACTCAGAAATCAGAGCTAAATTGGACAGCAGTAAGGTAGCCTTTCATTTCCTTCCAGCCATAGAATATACTGAAAAACTGACATAACTTATTGTAGTCTACAGCAGGGGCTTTGGGAGAAAAGATCCTTTGAAGAACATCTGCCATGGGAAATGGATACCAATAATTTTCTTGTTCATGTTATCTGGATATTTTCCAAGCTTTGCAAAAAGAGGGTGGTGGGGGTGGGGGAGAGGGGCGGGGATTAAAAAAAAAAAGAGAGAGAAAAGAAAACCTTAAGCAGCTTCTAAAGAATACTAGTTATACTGAGCAAAAACTCTTTCAGCCACATGGTCTGGACAGTGCATCAGTACCAGTACTTAGGTACAAAAGATCTAAAGCACTTGTTACTCTTACCTAGACACTTTGGAGCTTTAGACAGGAGAACAATTGTATCTTTAAGGTTGGTATTTATATTTTTAAAAACTAAATCTTGGTCATTTTTGGACTGCAGTATAACATAATGCAAAACAAGGCTCTTCCAAATAAACGATTCTGTTATAAATAACCTGATTTATAGCTCTTTCTTTCAACATTTGTTTTTATGTTCTGAACTATTTTCTTGAAGAAAAAAAAAAATTATTGCTCCCTTAGAACACTTTGTTTAGGCAACTTGCTCTTTAACGCAGGTTCTTGGATGTTTTATAAGGGGAAAAAAATTGTCCAAATTGACAATGAAAACCTTTAAGGATCCCATAACACATATATCAAACATAATATATCAATGTATTGTTGTGATATTGCTGGTGTGGGGAGAGTTAAAGAGGCTTAATTGAATTACTTTGTCCTGAAATTTCTAATGATGACAAATCAGATATTTTTTTAAAAAGTGAAATATTTATTAAGACTAATGACTAGACAGAAGATAACAGATAGAAGATCTTGATCAGAATAACTATACATTATAAAACTAAAAGAACTACTAGTAGATTATATATATTCAATGGAGACAAAAGAATATTAGGATGAAATATTAGTTAAATACTCTGAGAGAGCACAAATCCAAAGCCAGAGTGATCATTGACCTAAGAATGAAGTAATGACCTTCACTGAATTTTCTTGCAATTTATATCAATGTAAGAAGATAAACAAAATGAAGTCCAGAGTATTTTAGGCTTTTGAACTTTGGAGTTGGTATAATAGAAATGTGTGGAGTTTGAAGTTTTCAATCTTCTTCTATTCTCTAACTTTCACAACTAAAGAAGTAAAAAAATTCGATATGAAAACAGTCAATAAAATGTCTAGTTTTTAGCAGTCAAGTGCCACGTGCTCACTCTTTCTTGACACAGGAATGGCTTCTGGTATGCAGAGGGAGTTGTCCCACATTCAAAGAATAAACCTGTTTTACAGTGTACAGATTGTTTCATATGAAAATGTATTTATACACTGTATAACTAGGTTGAGTATCTTGCAAATACCTTGTTTGATGAGGTCTTTGCATTACTTTTAAAAGTATTTCTTGAAATGATGGTCTGTTCTACATCTCTTTGTTAATGAAATAGTTATTCAAAATGAATCTTTCTAAATCACAGCTTGTGACCTGAGTGCTATAGAATAAATGGTCAGAACTCTTCACTGCATTCTGATGTTCCTTGTTCTGTGCCAGTACACAGCCCTGCTTTCATTCACATGACACTTAATACACTTAGTATTAGTGTCTGAGTCCTGCACACTCCAGGCTTCTGCACAGGGGTCTTCCATCCCTTTAGATGTCTGCAGTAATTTATTCTACGATATTACAATATACTTGAAAAACAGAGATTTTAATCAAGTGAGCATATATAGGATATATGTGTGTATATATATATACACAATTTTTAAAGAACCACACTTATTTTTAGGTATTAATCCAGTTAAGCTAATGCTTTCTTTTGTGTCTCGATCATAGTGTATAAGAAAAAAAAAAAGATACAGTACTTCACAAGCTCTTCATGGTCAGTCAGGCTTGTGTATTCTAGCATAAATCAAATATAAATAATAAAGACTCTGTCTCCAGTCTGCACAGGTTAAGATTGAGAAGACCTTTTCATGAATGCATAGGTTTTATGAAATTGAAACTTCTAACTAGCTCTCTGTCCATTGCTGGACCACTATCTCACACAGAGTCAGCAGGTCTGGAAGAAATATTTTTGCTTGATACCAAACAGATGGTACAGCTTAAGACAAGGCTGACTCAGCACTGGGGCTACAGATATTTCAAAAGAGATTGAAAGATTTTGTTAGCTTTTACTTTCTTAGATCACAACATATTTTGACAAAAACATGGGGGAAAATGATTTCTGTTTCCTGAATCAGACTGAAGGCTGTGGATATTATATCCTTGAAAGAGATTTGTTGCTCTCCTTGCAATGATTGTCATTCCCTTTCTCACACCATGATGTTTGGGTCATTGCCCAACAATATTCTACAAATGAGAAAGAAGGTTTCTTCTGCAAGAGCGAAATTTTTTTATCTAGCACATAATCAATCATGACAGTTTTTCATGACAACTATGTATAGCAGAGCCACAGAACTGGACTGACACCTTATCTCTGCACCCATGAAAGAAATAGCCCCCACCTAAGAGAACCTCAGTCAATAAAGAATGGACAAAAGAATGGGGATTAAAGAAGGGTTACACTTCCAAAACATCACAGGAAGCCTCGTATTTCACTGGATATCATCTAAAATTCCAGTCACACCCTCTTCTCTGCAGCTGACATACTTGCAGACAAGCCAAATTACCTCTTTTTCATTCTCTACTCTGTGTGCTTTTAGAGAGAAGATTCTGTGGATCTGAGATTGTGTCTCACAGTGGATTGGAGGCTTACCCTGTGCCAGAGATTCTTAAATGTTTTTCTAACAAAAAATAATATTAATGAATGATGAAACTGATGACTGACAGATATTCCTTAAATTCCTTAAATCTTCTATTATTTTTTTTTTTATTTTAACAGCTGGATTCATAGAGTGCAAGGTATACATTTATTATAGTGCTGGCTCACCATCAAGACCATTTTTCTTCATTCCCACTCTTGCAGTCTCATAGAAATCCCATAGCACAAATCTCTTCTGCACTTGCAAACTCCTTCACTTGCAGACAGATAATACAAGCATGACTTTCTGTCACATTAACACATTGGTAAAGTTTTCACTTTATTAGAACAGAACACAAACAATTCTGGCCTTGGGGAAAATGTGAGGAAAGTCACTGATGGACTTTTGCCTGTGTTGTCCCTTGCCTGTTCTTGTTTATCTACTCTCTTTTTCATGTAAATTTTGGGTTACATCATCCCAGCTTCTTATATCATGTTTATATGGCATAATAAACACCTTGCTCAAACTCCTATTCCCCTAACTTCACTGTCAAAAAGACATTGATTTAATTATGAATCCTAAATAAGTGAAAAGAGAAGAAAAGAATATATTATATTTCCAGCTCTAAGAACAACCTTACAATGTAGAAGAAAATCACATCAAAAGCATGTTGCAGAGAGGGAACAATTCCTTATACAAAAGGAAATCTGTGGTCACATGGCTAAGACTGACTCAAACATCTTAAGGGTGTATATCATTCTAACTGCTAGCAATAGATGCACCTAGGTACTCCTCATGTTACTTCATGAGTCCCCATCTACCCTATAAAAAATTATCTTTTTATGAATGATGTCAAATGAGGAAGATAATGTTAGAATTTCCCATGTTTGCTGCCAGATAAAGTGACTTAACCTCCATCACTGTAAAGTTATGCAGTTATTTCTTGAGTCCTTCCTATACAAAACAATAACATTCCATCCAATGGAATGTTTTTGTTTAGGTTTCAATTCCTTGGCCAACTTGTAATCTGTAAGGTTTCAGAAAATGTCAATTCTCAGTAAATTAATTCAGTGTGGACTAAATGTCAATTACGTGAACTTAAACACTTGGTAGAAACAAGTAGAGATGCTACCTACTACAGCAGGGATTACTTATTTCTCTCTTCTTCTGCTGTTGTAAAACTTCTCAAAGGTATAAAATGCAATTCAGATATCAGCATGTAGCTATCTCTTCATCAGAATTGAGAGTGAAAAGCTCAGTGATGACAACTTCATCTTAGACCTTCTTTAAATGCACTACTAGAAAGGACCCACGATGAAAGCCAAAACTGAATTTTAATTTTCAGTGATTGCCTTTTAAAAACCCTCTAATTGCAAAAAATAAATAAAAGCCTTCCTGGTTCCAGCCAGGAAGGGATTAATTTTTAAAGTAGCCAGAAGGAGCATGGCTGGGACCTGATGGTTATTCTGTATTACCTCACATCATGCAGAAGGGGCAGGGGAGGAAGGGATTCCTTCTGGCAGGCAGGATGAAGCAATCAGTAAGGTCCTGTGGGCAACCATGTGTGAGTCATTTACCTGTCTTCTACACTCTCTTTTTAATATTGTTGCTGTTACTGTTCATTTCCTTATCTAATTGCTGTTCCCAGTAAATTTTTCTTATCTCAACCCCTGATCTTCACCTTCTGTGCCTCCAGTTCTCCTCTCCAGCCTGCTGCAGGGGGAAGGGGAGGGAGATGGGGGAAGTGAGTAAGCAGCACATGGTTTAGACTCTTTGAGTGAGAACACTAAATTGGGGACTACCATCCCTAAACCATGACATGTGGAATGCATTATGGCTGTGATTTTCAGAAGAGGCTAGGAAGCCATAGATGTTTGGGGAAAATATGAACATACTAAAAATTTTGGAGTTTGGTTGTTCTATACCTTATATTAGGGAAAAAAAAAAAAAGGTGTGATATTAGGTTCCAAGGAAAAATTCATATGTAATCAGCTAGTCATTTCTAAAAACCTTGGCCTGATAATTTAAAGTCATAGTCTGATCAGTAGGCTTGGCCTTCTTTACCTTTTCTTTTGCTTGTTCATACAGGTGCATATCAGTGCACCGCAGAAAACACATTCTACTTTTAGTAGATGAATAAATGAGAAAAATTACATCAATATAAAGAAAATGTTGATGGAGATTGGCTTAGATGAGGATTCAGAGGACAAACATCCAAGAACAGCAAATGGGTACAATTCCTAGCGGTGTGATCAGAAGCTGTGGAAGAACTGACCTAATGTTTCCTTGTTGCTAAGGTGGAGAAGCCTGCTGTCACCACTACTGTTCATGCTCTCTCTTTTATGATTTTGGTTACATGTTCTTGATCTGGTCTTCATCTGACTGCAGAATGAGCCAATGCATTTGAGTCAATTGTCAGAAGACTATTTGGTTTAGTTTTGGTTTTGCTGAGTTACCGAGGTGAATTCATTCGGGCAGGTCAGAGACTGTCTGGAGGCAGCCCAAAGAAAAGATGTGAATCACTCAGCTGGAAGGGAGGCTGTGGGAATGCAGATGGAAGGAGGGATGGCTGGGAAGGGAAGGAAGGGAGTGGGAGGGACTCTTTTGATATTAGTGAGGCAGTAGGAAGATGCAATAGTGTGGTGACACTATAGCCATCCTTTGAGACAAAAATTAAGTAAATGAAATGTTGGCATCTTAACTTTATATTTAGTCTAGCACACTACTTGAAACAGATGTTGAATAAATATGTATACAGCAGCTTGTAGACCCTTCTAAAAAAAAAGAAGAGAAGATTCAACAAGCTAAAATAACCATATTTCAAAAGTGTTAGGGGAAAGGATTCTTGTGATTTTAATTCCCTTGCTAAAATTCTAAAATAAATGTTTGTCTAAAAAGAAGAAAAATAAATTTTTAGAAAATGTTGAAGGTTTTTCTTCATATTTGCAGTGTGGCCTCAGACAAAGCCTTTAGGGTCTGATTCTAGAGGGTACTTATCAACAACATGTAAAAACATATAAAAATAAATGAAATAAATTAAAATAAATAAAGAGTAAATGCAATTTACATTTCACATAATGGATCAATCAAGAAAAATCTACCCTTTATCAATTTCCTCTACGTACTGGTTACATTCTCCAGCAGGGTCTGATCATGGATTTGGCCTGATATGACCTAGTATTACCTTTTATATAAAGATGCATATGCTGAACCATTTTCCAGCAGGCGTACAGTACTTTTGATTTCCATGAGGTACACTAAATAAGTCTGGACCAAGTATCAAGGCCTGAAGAATTTTTCAGAGTTTACTCAGAATCTCATTACTCAGTAAGTTTCTACTGAAAACTATTTAAGATAGTCCTCCATCTACTTATCTTTACAGATTTAGAATTAACAGTAAAACAAAGGCCTATACAAAATTAAAGTGTATTATATCTAGATACTTTAGCTTAGGAATCAAATATGTTTTCTTAGGAAAGCATGAATATAGCTAAATATTCTATTGATTTGGTTTTAAGTGGTGTTTTGGTTTTGGTTTTTTTTGGTTTTTTTTTTTTTCTTGACAGTTTCTGACAGTTTTTTGACTAAGCTAACTGGTTAGAACTTACAATAATTTTGATTCTTAATTAAATCACTACTCTGTTATATCTATATTCCTGCTTCCCACTCCCTCGCAATGTTTATACTGATGATCCAGCTGGGCTATAGCTGCCACACTTGCCTTCTCTGCCCTTTATATTTCTGGCAAAACAGTTCTAGTTTTGCAAAATTCCCTTGGAATCTCCCAGTATCTCCCAGTTTGTAAAAATTCAAAACGTCAGTAGGTCAGATTCAGCCAGCTCTTCCAGAACTTTTTGGTTTGTATTATTCAGACAATCAGATGAAACAATTGTATCTATAGTAGGAGATTTTTTTTTTTTTCTATACCCTGGGGGTTGTAATGGCCTGAAAAAGCATTTCATTTTCCAAATCTGATACACATATAGCATTATGCTGCTTCCTAATTAGAGAATATTAACATTTCTTGAACATTAGTTCTTTTATTTCACTGTTGTTGACATCTTACCATCTGTGGCTGGTTATGAGCTTTTATCACCAATATTTTGTCCTCCAGTATTCTTTATTGCCTTTAGTTCTGTTCTTTTCCCTAAGCACACGCATGTACTGTGTTCAAAAGGTATACACTATTTACAGGAGTATCTGCAGAAGTTATCCAACAGTGGACCATCAAGTTCAAAGTGTGTGAATGTTGTTATTACAGTGACTGCTAAGAAAGATATTGCTATCACACTGTAGTTTCGCATTATTTAATTTAGTTTTACTTGTAGTACCTAGAGAGGTTTCAGACACTAGTAAAGTCATCTAGAAATATTTTATATTCCAACTTCAGATCAGTCATTTATGTTATACAAATACCAGAATGTGTGCCTAAGTGTCTTGTCAATAACACTACAAAGATCTCTTTCCAAGTCTCACTACCTTTGAATTCACAACCTAATTGACAGTTCAGACCTCATTTACAAATAATCTTTTCTGAATTGAAATAGTTAAAGGAGTTTAATTTCAGAGATATACTGTTTTGGTTTTTTTTTTATGTTTAAGTTTGTTCACTTAAATGCATAGATTATTTATCAACTTTTCAAATCTTAAGTAAAATGGGAAAGCATCTAGCCAAGGAACGCAGATATTTTTTGCTCCCATAAATCAATTTCTGACCTTTCTTCTTGAGATTGGCTGTCTTTTTGTCTTCTGTAACTGAACTCAAATACGATCAAATTTTCAATGACTTGACTCCAAGACTTGAGCACACCTCACTTAATTCCTAAAGGACAGCCTTCTCTTCATTGCAATTCTAAGGAGATCATTATAGAGCTACAACAAATAGGAAGGGAACCCACTCGATGTCAGGGCTAGGTGAAGGCCATCTACAACTGAGGCGCAGGAAGGCAGGAGCTGAGGGTATTGACTGGGCAATGCACACTTGGGGCTGAGCAGGGGCAAGGCCAGTGGTTGGTAACCGGGCAAGGGGCTGAACAAGGGCCAGGAGCTAACTGGGGGTGCCAGCAGGGTGACAGGGCTAAAGACGGGGCTGAGGACAAGGTACAAAATACATGAGAGGCTCATCCAGAAGATGTGTCTGATGTCCATCTGGGGGACAGGGCTGCAGATAAATAATCCTATGGCTCAGCTCAGAGAGGTATTGAGCACAATGGCCTTAGATAGATTCCTGGGACTGAGGGTTTGGGTAAGGGTTCCAGAAGAGGCTCGTCACTATTGCTGGGAGATATCAGTGCTAGGAAAGCAGAAGAGGCAAAATATGTCCACATATGTGCTACAGGGTACTTTCTTACAGATGATGATGATGAAGGCAGTAACAAATGGCCAATGTGAATAGCTATTTTTAATATAGTCATCAACCTTGTTTGAAGAAACTGAAGATTTCTACTGAAATGTGTGATGTTTCCTGTCCACTGACCCTAGCAAAAATTGTAAGCACCTTTCAGCACTAAGGTGCGTGACAAAATTATGACAATTCTTAGGATTTGTATAAAACTCATGGTTGCACTAGGTAAAAATGCAGGCTTATTTAGGGGCTTATTTTCTTTGTCAGGTCTTTCCTGAGAGGAAAGAACTGATACTAGTCATCTCAGCTGCCTCCAAAAACCTAATTCTAATTATTCTGCTGTTTGATTTAATTTACATATGAAAACAGACATTTCTATTACCTGCTATTTTACAATTGTCTCTATCTTTATTTCAGTCTGAAACAATCAAATGATGCCAGCACTATTCATGAACTGCCAGACCACATTTCCCCCAAAATTGCTTATTTCAGTCCACAGCTGATAAGCAGTTTCAAATTCACCATAGATTATGCTAAATTTTCTCCCATCATCAGAAGACATATCTACCTATCAAAGGTTTCCCTGCTAACACCAGATTCTAAATGGGGTGTGAACTTCACACATTTAAACCAGAGGACTAGTGAATCTCCTGGCCCCCAAACTGGTACCACTGTGCAGCCTTAGGATAAGGAGAGAAAAAATGCAGTCTGTCTCTGCTCAGCCACATCTGCAAGGGAAACCCACCATTATCCTGTGAGGTCTTGGAACTGGAACTGTGGGAACTGGGAAATGTTAGGGGGTTGGGGAAGATGATGTGGAAGAGGAGGCTTATAGTCACTACCGTGTGTGTGTGTGTGTGTGTGTGTCATCTTGCACAATCTGCCTTGTAAATTTAGGAATGCAACTGATAGATCACATTATAACTGTATTCTAAAAGAGAATTAAGATTTACTTAAATGTGATGTCTGTAATTTTAACAAAGATTTTGTTTTTCTTAATTTAATCTTAATTTGGAATCTTGGTACTGAACAATTACTTATTTCTGTGTTATTGTCATTTGCAGAAAGGCTTGTAGGCCTTATAAATTATTGCCTTTTCAGCTATATCAGATATTTTGGTCAAAGATATAAAACTTCTGACAGCTGCCTCCATTTTATTATTTGACAGTCAGACGTACAATACTACTATTTCAAGTGAGTACTAATCTTTTTTTTTAAATTATTTTTGAAAATAAATGCAGCAGGTGTTAACATGAGAACTTTCCAAAGAAAATGCATTAGTACTTCTCCAAGCAAGCTAGAATCTAGGGTTTGTGGTAGGGTCTGTCTTCCAGTTTAATATCCTGGATATAAAATATAATCAGATCACTGGCAAGATTAACATGGGAAAAGATAAATTTCTCAATTCAACTGTCACAGAGTGTGATTGCATTCCATATAACACATACCAAGTTCAGGACAGCTAAGAAAACCAATGTTTGTGTTTCAACTGTATGAGAAAGTTGGTTTTGGACATGGTAGCTAAGTGCGTGAAATCCCTCATTTTTTAACTAGATTAAGCACCAAGCAAAACAGCATTTACTGTCTGAGTGAAATAGCAAGCTCTAAAAAACTTGTGAAGCATTTCAACTTCAGTGGGTGCAGGGGCCTTGGCATGCATAAAGACATGCTACATAAATTTGATTTATATGAGCTTTTGGTAAGTAATCCCAAACTTCTAAAAAAAGGCTTGTAGCCTTTTCCACAAATGCATTCCTGTTCCTTAAAGGAAAGGTCTCCTGACAATTTTATCACTTTCTTCCTATGGACATCCAGAAGGAACAGCTTTTGCAAAACCTGATTGTTTTCAAAGTATAAATATTAGAGCCTGGAGACATCAGTAACATTTTGCCATGTGAATTTATGCGATAATACAAAGTCACAAACCTATAGGATAGCTGAGTATAGCTTATGTTGCTTCAATAAAATATAAAGCAGCTCTAACTCAAGAAATATAACAGGCTGCTATAAGAAAAATGCCCATGGTTAACGTATAATTTTTATTTGTCTTGATTTTTTTTGTTTTGTTTTTGTTTTAATTGCTTTTTGTTTTGTTTGTTTTGGTTTTTCTTGGTTGTTTTTTTTTTTTCCTTTGGGTCTCAGTGCTTTTTTGTGCCTGAGTGAATATTTCTTGACTTCACATGCATATGTAGTTGTATATGGATATAAGTATGTTGGTACCCAGACAACTCTACCCTTGTCCTTTTCACATAAGTATAAAAAGTCAAGTGAAGTATTTAATTTAAGGATTAGAAGTATGCAGACTACAATAGGTGGGCTTTCTTCTTTTTTTTTTATTTTTGCTATTGTTGTTGTTGAATTTCTTCAGTAAATTTAATGGAAGGACATTATTTTTACAAAATATTACTGCATCAATGTAGACCTGTATGAAAATTAACAATCAGAGAGAGGTTTAAAGGATGTGGTTAAAATTTATCTCTCAGCCACAAATATTATATCAGTGATCTTTCTAATATCTTTATCTCACTAGTTCTTCAGAGAGGAAAAAATACCTTAGTAATTTCAGAATAACCACAACAAAGAACACTTCTTCTCCAATTGTTTAATCTTTGCAAAGTCACCAGCCCTTTAAAAGAAATCTCATAAAATCCCAAAGGAAATAATTTTTAAAAATTTATTTCTTTTAAGGCCACTTGTTATTTTTTCTTTCCTGTTCAAGTTCTGATGTTGGACCATATTTAACTTATCACAGCATGAAATTTCTTTCAAAATTTCTTTGAAAAGTTTCACTCATGACTTCAAAATAACTGTTTTGCAGCTGTGTTCTGATTAGATATATCCTTCCACACTTGTAATAGTTTTGGATGAAAGAGGAATAGAATTTTCCTTAAGTAAATGCTGAGGATTATGAGGAATGGAATAGAAACTCTGCAGGCTGGTTTATGATATTTTTATTCATTTTGAATACTGCTTGACTTTAATAGTCATAACTAAAGTACAGGGCTGGAATGTAGTGGGGCTCCTCATGTGCTGGAGCAGGGCCAGAAGTAATAGGATTTGGTAGGATGTAACTCCGAGTTGCTGTTCATAGTATCTTTACATCTGCTCATTTCAAATGAAATGTTTGGTTAATATATTTGCACCCAAGTTTGTTGTGAATGCTACTTATATTTCTGTCTAGCAGCTAGAAAGCCTGTCTGTGGTGCAACTGATAAACATATTTAGGAAAGGTAATTTTCTTGCAGACACAAGAATACTAAAACCTTGGCAAAGTAAGTGCTCAACTGAAAAGTCCTTGTTACCCTTTCCTTCAAATCAGGCCTTCGAATGGTGGCTTCTATCCCAATTCAAACTGATCATAGATAATCTAAAGGCTAATAGTAAATCACTTTAAAGTCTAGATATCCTAAAAATGAACATACAACTGTCCTATGTCCATGTACACTTTTTAAGCAGGCAAAGCCTTTTTTTTTTTAAACAGGGGCAATTTTACATAATTTTCATCTGTCAAAAAAGCTCTACATTCAACATGACATATGGTTATTATTTCCTAGTCTGTATCCCAACTAAGACACTAATATAAGAGTAAGTAGCTCCTTGAAATGCCTAGAAATACTTATATTAAATAATAGGAAAAAAGTTGTTGAGCTGAATTAACTAAAATTTAAAAGGGCAAACTGAAATATGGACTGCAATATTAGTAAGATAATGAAAAAAATGGCCACATTGTGATGGCAACGTTAAGTACTTTTTTTTTTTTTTTTTTAAATAAGCCTTTCAACCATTAGTGGAATATATTAAGAAGAGGGAAAGGTTCAAGCCTGATGCATTCAGTATGCACCTAAATGATTTAGAGGAAGATAAAACTGTTGCTTTCATTTCCCTGTTTCCAGGTAACGCTAAAGTATTTGGACCAGCTAACACTACAAAAAAAAAAGGCATCAAAGCTGGAGAGATTTAAATGGAAACAATATATAATGAGTTTACACTTATGTAAGTTCTAAAATAAAGAGAATACACTTAATAATGGTATTTTATAGGAGACACAATAGAGAATGAGCCAAAACATTACCAGGACAAAGTATGTATCTCATAGAAAAGCAAAATATTGGGGCATGCCAAGATGACAAAAAAGACATTTTTACTTTCAGCAAAGGAGCCAAAAGTTGAAGTAAATTTTTCACAAGGCCTTAAGGTGACTATGAAAATACTTCATAAACACCTTAAATGGAATATATAAACCACAGATCAGAAGGGCTATCCAAAAACTCCCCCTCATCCCACTTCTAACTTGCTTAAAAGCTCTAGCTGCTTATGTTTCCTGGCAAGAATTCTTTTAAAAGCCTACAGTTGTATTTCTGTACTGTATTTTCTGTACACACCCAGGATTAGCACCCCATCTCTGTCTTCCACCTGTGGCTGCTTTTGTTGCAGAAGCTTGGCAGTTCTGTACCTCCCTTCACTAAACACCCTCCTGAGACTCTGCACCTAAACTAACACTGTATCCAACTCAAAGCAGAGAGGCCATGTAAAACCAGCCCAGTTGGTGGGTACTTACCTGGAAAATGGAGAACTTCTTCCCACTGTATGAAAGTAGAAAGTACTTTGAATAATAAACTTTACATTCAATGAGAATACCTGTAAGTACCAGGCTGAGAGCTTTTCTAAGTCCTCAAATACAAGTGTCACCCTTCCCTGCTTCTGAAGGAGAGAGACCTGTGCACCCCATAGGTTGCAGAATGCTTGAAGAGAAACTGGTGAAGGAAATCTCTCTCCTTAGCTAAAGCTTGCATTGTCTGTCTTAGATATTGAGGTGTCTCAAATCCTTTGAAATCCCCAACAGCAGTTTGCTGGATTTCAAGCTTTGACTAAGCCTTCAGGTCCATAAAGTCAATGGCTGACTTATTGTTCAACCTTTTGAATTAACCTAATTTTAGGTACATAACCGGATCCAAAAAGTGCCTTTTCTGGAGAAATAAGTACTAATTTCTATTTCTAGCTCTTCTTCACTCCAGATTTAGGCTTACAACCGTCTAAATTCTAAAGACGTGAAACGTTTAGACTTACTGAGGTCTGCAGTCAATATGAAAGGCATAATATTGACATAAAGGCAGTCCCTAAGACTAGCCAGGAAGTGGAAGACCTGGCGCTAAGAGCCCTATGCCTTAGCTGCAGTAGATTTGAACTTAGGTGTTTAAGGTCTAGGAAACTATATGTGCCACTGGCAAATAAAGATGATTTTCTGTTGAGATGGAAGTTCAAGAGTCTAACAAGGACATAAAAACAAGGAAAAATAAACTGGAAATGTAGAAAGCCATTTCTTTGTCTCCTATATGTGGTACCCTGAAGCTTCCCTTGACTGGTGTTCAATCTCAATAACTCTTACATTCCTGGTGTATAGAGCTTCATTTACAGGACTGAAGCAGTTCCCCATTTTCTTCTTTCATTTGGTTCCCTGGTTAGGCTACCAAGTTAGCTTAAGACTGTTGAGAAGAAGTAGAAGGGCATGTCAGGTTTTCAACTAGGAGTCCCTAGGTTTTGGTCCTACTTGCCTTGACTGTCTGTAACTGCCTGATGTTCATACTTAAATACAGTCTAAAGAGCGGTACTGGAGGGCTTTCACCACTTAATCAAATGCCGTGGCACCTAACGTACACAGAAAGTTCACACAGACCTAGTATTGTTCTGCTCAGACTCAGAGCTGGTCAGAACTAGAAACTGCTCAGCCGTGCTGGTCTGGTGCTGTGCCAAATCTAACAAGCTGTGGGCTTAGCAGGTCAGGCATAGTGCCACCGAAAATCCTCTGTGCGGCTTACGGGTCAGAATAGTTTCTTGTAGCCAACCTCAGAGCTGACACAGAGAAACTCAAGTCTGCTTCTTCATGTGTGTGGAGGTAGGTTCAGGAAGAGAGCTCCTTGCCGAGTCCTTCCTTTTTTGTCTGAGCACAAGAATTTTCTGCCACAGGACACACAGTGGCCCAAATCCAGTGCAGGAGTGGTGGATCCTTCTTTCCAAGATACTACCGGGGTTCGTTACAGTGCAATCTCCTTCAACATCTAAGGGCCTGGACTTCACACAGTTCTCCCACTCCATGGTGGGGTCTCAATGATGCCTCTTAAGTAGGGGACAAACATGTTTAGCCAGGAGGCACAGCTGTCTGAGTCAGCCTTTTAAAGCCATTTAGGAAACCATGTATGCTGAGGACACATATTGCATCTTTGCATTTGAATATATTACATTTTTTTTCTGGATTTTGACTTCATGGTGCTTTTTCTAAACAATTTATAAATGAATCTAAACCATTTCTTATTTAGACTGGTGTTCCATGATTCTCATTTCATTCTTTCTCTCATTGACAATGGAAGTGGGACAGCTGATTGAGCTTAAACAGCAGACACGTTTTCACAAAACTAATTTTACATGCCGATAGCGCCCTGAAATGGTTTGCCAGTTTCATCTATGTTTCTGTGTCAGGGAAGATCAGAAAGAAAGTACAAGTGACTGCATTCTGGGGGCAAGGTTGTATCATAATCACACCTTAGATTGGCCTTCACAATTTGGGAACACTGTGGAAGTTACACTTCCATATGAAATTTCAGACACCTAAATTAAATGGCTAAATTATGAAATCAGTTTCTTAAGAGTAAGACGTAAACAACACAGATAAACAGACCCTTTCACACCATTATTCAGAACAGCAGGCAGATACATAGGCTTTGAAATGTCTTGCACCAAACCCCAACTCTTCGTGAGGTCTAGGAAATCAAGACTCCTGATGTAACTACGTAGGTGAAGAGCCTAGAATTGGAGGCAGTGAGCATTTGAATGGCCACATTAAATGTCAACGATTCGTGATTGAAAGTGGGTTATACTTAAGGCCTCTTCCATGGAGAAGACATGAATGGCAGATGACTAGAAAGGAAGAGGCCTACTGTTGTTCCAGTAAACCAGAATTCCCATGCTGTACAACCATCTTGCTTAATTTCTTTCAAAATCATTGGGTGCGAATTAGAAAAAAAATCTGAAAAGAAAATACTTCCCCTGGTGAGAAGGAAATCTGAATAATGAGTCATATTACTGAGCATACCTATCAACCAGTTAAATTACATGATAATGACTGTGCTGCCACTGAAGAGCATTTATGCACCTGCATTTTGAATTTGACACTGATGGGCAAAGCAAGGGGGGATATGTATGTATGAGATTGCTTTATGGCCAATCTTCACTACTTTCTTGATTGACTGATTGGATGACTCACTACTGAGATTTGCCTCTTACCACTTAAAAGATTCTCTGCCATAAGATTGTCAGTGGGAAGGAGATTATTTTTTAGCAAAAGCAGTCATTTGCAGCGATCAGGGAAAGAAAAGCAGCCATAGTAAACAGAGCTAGGAGATATGACCTTAAATATCCTGTTAGTACTCACAATGTCCTGAAACAGAATATCCGCAGCATGGTGGAGAGGGCAGGTTTAGGTCTTCCAGATTTTTAATGGCAGCTGAAAGGATATCTCTCTAACTTTATTTTATGTGATTTTTGTGTTCATCCCAGGTTTAGTTGGAAAAATAAATGCTGCTTACAAGAGACTTTCCATGGGCAAATAATTGCAAATAGATTATCTAGCCACAAATAAAATGTTTTAACTAGAGCCTTTCTTTAATATGAAAAGTTTGCATAACCCTGTAACCACTATGACTGCTATGGTTACCTCTGTGGAACAGTAAATAACACAAGGCAGGGACTCATCTCTGACTCAGAACAGTTCATGTCCCTGCAGTTAAACTCTGCAACTGCCCAAACCAGAAGGGCTTTATTCAAATGGCCTGTCAGGAGTGGGTTTTAGCCCTTACTAAGCTCCAAACTGTACATGGATACTGCCTGTGCAAGCACTCATTCACCTAGTCAAAACTATGCCAGGGACTATCCTAACAGTCTAAAAGTTGTATGTTAATGCCTTACCCCTTTTTTATAAACAGAGTAAAATAAGGAATGTGCTTGAGAGAAAAAGCTAAAATATGCCCTAACTGATATATCCACATATTCACTCTTTTTGGGTATAGCTCAGTTTTTATTTTGTTTAGACAAGGGAGGATATCTTTTGGGAAACAGAAGTGGAGCAGACTCGTGCATATCCTGTAAACCATAACAGTTTGGATGTACACTGATATATTTATCAGCTTAACTTCCATCTCACTACCCTTTGAGAGTATAAGAAAATCAGGATAAATTTGCAGTTGAAAGTGGGGTCACATATGCATTAAATGAAGGCAGAAATAATGCTTAGATTATTCACCTTGAGAAAACTAGACACATATATGGGCACTGATTTCTCTCCTTTCCCTACCTGTGTTGGGAAGGAAGAAGGAAAAGAGCTTTAGCTTTTGGCAGCAGGTTTCCATCTAGCAGAGGCTAGTTGTTGTGTGGGGACTTTTAATGCGTTAAGACCAGTAAGGAATTGAATCCATCCTCCTGAGGGATAATTCTATGTGAACAACTTTCATTACTACAGGAAGTTGCTGGGATGCCACATGTCTTTGCCACTAGGGAATTTTCTAAGCAAAAATTCTGTAAATGCTTGTGGAATCTCTTCTGAATTGTAGAATGCCAAGCATCAATGCCAGACATCTCTGTCTTCGAAAGGAGAGAGCAGATTTGGATACCACTGAGATTCATAGAGACAGGGCATTCTCCCTCAGCCAGTAGTGAGCAGCCTTTCTGACAGGGTGACACAAGCAACCTGCCAAACCAGACTCTTGAAACCTATATGTTCACGCTCCTACAAGCCACAAGCTGTTAAAGTTTTCATGTGGCTATACTGCTTCTTGGACCCTTGCTGCATCAGTTTAAAAATTGCTGGTTCTTGCAGACAGCTGCTGCTTTTGCTTCTCCTCATTTTGTGCCTTCTGCTCTTATCTTTTCAACACCTTTTTGTTGCTTTCAGCTCTCCTTTAATCTTCTTGGTTTAATTGCTTTAATCTTGTTTTAATCCATTTGACAATGGATTTTTCTGTTTGCCTTGCCTTTTCTTATACAGGGATTTTAACATGCCTTTCCTTTCTGCTTGTTCTTTTCTTTGGTCTTCTGTTACAAGATTTCTGTTTCTTTTCTGTTTCTTTTTATTTTGCCTGCCCTTCTTCCCCAGCTGAACTCCTAGATAAATAGATCATAAATGGATTCTTGTCCCACATTCCTCTGCTAGTGTGAGATATTTATCTGGACTAGAAAAGGCTATCTAAGGACTTCTGAAAACTGTCACTTATAAAGGAATAAAAAGCAGGTTTTGGTATTCTGGTGCTTTAGCTTTAACCATATTTGTAGCAAGATGATTAACTTATTTGGTTAGAGCATAATGCTAATAATGCCAAGGGCACAGGTTTGATCCCTGCACAGGCCCTGTACTTAAGAGCTGGACTTGATGATCCTTGTGGGTCCCCTCCATCTCAGAATGTCCTGCGATTCTGAGTGAATTTTCACACAATAAGAGTTGATGACATTCCGTCCCAAACTTCCTTTTCTACCTGCAATGCTCATCAAGATTTCTCTAATTTTGCAAGGCTATGGCAGTTTAGGACCCACAGAAAAATTTCCACAGACACATTTTTGGAAGAATGCAAGTATGATTTTGGTATCAGATTAATTAATTTAGTTAAATCATTGCATTATGATTTATTTATACATATAAAGTTTTAAAGTCTATATGGTATGGACACTTAACATCTAATACAAAAGGCAATATTTTGTCAGTATTTCTTTTCAGGAAACACTTAATCTTTTTTAAACACCCTCATGAGAAGAAAGTCTCAAGAGTTGATGACAAGATGGATAGATATGTGATTTGAAAAGACTTGTGGTGGAATATCAAATCATGGAGAAGAGTTAAAAAGAATCCTGCAGGGAAGGTTTAGTTCAACCAATATGTTTCCTTGTGAAAATGATTCAGTACTGTTCTGCACCATCACTTAAAAATACCTTTAAGATTTGAATAGAATAAGATTGTCTTGTGCAGATGGAAACTAAGTATAGAACCTTTGGGTCTCGGAATTAGAAGATTCTGTTGCTACTGTTTCAGCAAAGTCAAGGTACAGCATGTATTCATTCCTCCAAATCTCTCATTCCTGCATGTAGCAAATTATAGGTAAACATAAATTTGTTACTGAAAGCCACATCCCTACCGTAAGTAAGCACCAAGTAGATTTTTGCCAGGGCTCATTACCTCTGAGTCGGTTTCTCACTATGACTTAAAATGTGGACAAAATGAGTTTGTACCAACTCAAAGTGCAGATGAGGAAAGCGTATATTACCTCTGTGTGTGTAGCAGAGGCTTGCACCTGCCCACAACAGACACACTGCAGGCCTCTGTTCAGGGTGTTAAAAGTGAATAGAGTCCCTAAGAATACATGGGGATTGCAAAAGAAAAATACAGGACTGAAACATACCTGCACGACAAACCAAAGGAAAGGACACCTAGGCACATTATTTACTTTTCAAGGAAAGTGGAGACAGATGACATCATTCATTCTTTATTATAAATCCTTCTTGTATATTGAGAGGGTTTTTGGGCTGTCTTTTAGACATCTGATTTCTCACACTGAGCTGAGAAAGCTCAAAAGAAAAAAAGGATTCTGTCCTACTATTGTTTTGCCATACCTATTTATTGATGCAAAATTTGGTTCTAAACCAATAAAGTTCAGCACAAGACCATGATAGTCCCAGGTTTACCTAAACAATATTTCTTAAACTAGGGAAAATGTGGAATAGCTTGAATCAAGTGATGGCAATGGCAAGTAAACACCTAAGTTTTCTGAGACAGGGTGGGACCGAAATCTTGAAAAACCTTAGGAAATTTTTATAGAAAAAAAAAACACCAAGAGGACAATGGCAATGAAAATACAGCAAAATTAATAGCAAACATGCACCCAGAACAAGGGAACTTCTTGAACTTAGAAAGACTGAACTAAATAGAAAGGAAAACTATGAATTTGGAAAAAAAAAAAAGGAGCAGAATGTTTTTTCACTAATGGACTTAAGGCAAGATGCAACTTAGGAACAAATGACCCAACAGTTTCAACACTATTATTTCCAATGTGATTTGGTCAGATTTTATATAAAAATGTGTGGAAATAAAGAATGAAAAACTAAACTAAATCTTGCAACTATCCTAATTTAGGATACTTAGAGCTATACTGCCATTGATATCAGGGCAAGTTTTCCTGGAGTTAGAGGGGCAGACAAAGAGGTGAAAAAATAACAAAAAAGTGAGGGTTTGATCTATTCTACTTTGGCATTCTGCAGGCTAAAGAGACAGACCCATGCACTCCAGTCCCTCTGCTTTGTTTTTTTTCCTGTGCTTATATTTTTACTGTCCTGACAAGTCCTATGTAAACAGCTTATTTTAACCCACCTAGTGACAAAAGGCTCTTATCCCTGTTGTCCTAAAATCCATAACTGTCTTTTTTCAGTCAGGATTTCTTTGATGCAGGAAATGAGTCATATCAGATCTACATTGAAGGTTAAAAGGGCTAGGACTGACTGACCCCTGCAGTGCCTCCCATATAATATTGGGCTCAGGCAAGGTAGGGACAGCACTGGGACATCTCAGAGCCCAAATATCTTCAGATGGCCCAAGCTGACATTGTGTGACCTTTACCAGGGAGAGTGATATTTATCTAGCTCACACCTGGCACAAAAAAAAATAAATTATATAGGACTAATTACCGGTTTTAATTTTTACAATCCTATTTTTACATTTCATCTTTATCAGGGCTGTGATTTGGATGCTGAAATTTTATAGAAAGACAGCTGCTGCAAAAAAATCACGTCAAACAGCATGTACCAGACACAAATGCCTATGATGTTACACCTGTTTAACTCTCACACTTTCCCATCTTACTCCCTGCCTTTTTTTTTTTTTAGGAAAACAGCGTCTGTTTTCAATTCAGTTAATCAAATGTAAGCTTTGATGTGTTTGATAAATCCAAGCTTTAGTTGCTATGGTAAAAGGTATCCCACTTGGATCTGGTTTTTTATTAACCTTAGTTGGCAAAGAGTATTTCACTTAATAATCTGTTTTCTTTCTGGAGAACTAGTTCATTAAAACATGGACAGTGTTTATTAATAAATGGAAACACTGAAATATGTTTGCCTGCTGATGTAAAACACTGAAGTAAGAGTTCAATGGGCACAAATGAAAATCAAACTAGATTCTTCCTGTCTTAAAAGCTTTTGTGGGATTTTGCTGTTCCCTGAATTGTATGGTATCCCTGATGGAAACAATTGTTTCTACTGCAGGAGAATTTCAGGAGTTATTTTCTGTTGAGATATATTGTAAGGAGAAATTCAGAAATTGTTTTATCTTGGACTCTTTGTAAGGCAATTAAATTTGAGGGAAGTTAATAGCAAAACAAACCTCTTAGACATGATTACGAAAATAGCTACATAGTTGAATTGTACTGCTGCATAATTGTCTGCATGCAAAGGGAATAACATAGTTGCTTTGCATGATGCTGTAAGAGGAAATCATTGAAAGATAATGAATAACGGAAAGGGGTTCAGTCATGAGCACAATATTCTTGATATTATATAGTTTCTAAAGAGCTTTTTAACATTGAAAGTTAGTATGTCCTTTTTATCATTGAAAAGTCGTATTATGTGGTGTTTTTCAAGCATATAAACATGAGCACCTGTTAATTACAAATTACTTTTTCTAATGTTAGTTGATAGTTTTGAAAAATAAACACTTTTAAAGTTCAGAAATGTTACTTACTCCTTCAATCCAGCAGATTTTAACATTTGAAGGAATCTATAACTGAAAAATAATTTTTTGATTACTGCAATTAATCCTGAAAAACAGTACTCTGATATATGCTTTTGATTATGTGGGACATTAATATCTTCTCTCAGTCATCCTTCATGGTATTTGGGCACCTGATAAAACTTGTGTGATCAAATTACCCATAGCTAGCAAAGCTAGTAAGTAGTGGGTGAAATTAGGCAAGCCTGTGGTGTAAACAGCATTTAAGGTCATGTGGTTTCAGGGCAGAAAACGTTTGGTCCTGGTGGAAAATATTCTCTCAATGTCTGTGGACAGAACTTGGAGGCCTTCATGCACAGTGGCTCCCATTTCTAGACTTGGTTTCATTTTTTTTCAAAATGCTGGGGTATTTTTCCAAAGGAAGCTCTGTCTTTTCAGAGCTGTGTCTCTAGGAAGATTGTGAGATCCCACATTTGCTACAAAAAGTTCAGCAGTGTCCAGATTAACATGCAAATTGGGCTAATGAAGACCATTTGTCTAAGTCAACAACATTTGTACAAAGCCTTTTTCTCAAGAAATATCTACAGCTGTGGAAGAGTATGACTGCTGATTTCATAAAAAGAAAGGATTGACAAATTTATCAGGAAAACTTGCATGTGAGAAGATCCAGGGATCATGCCTGAGCAGTTTCACTGCTTCAGCAGCTATTGAGCTTCTGCTAAATGCTGTGTGAGTCTAGAAATGAATCCTGGCAACTTGGCTGGTACTGCTTGTAAAAAGGATTGCAATCAAACTCTGCATTTTGCATAAAAAAACAAATCATCACACTGCTTGAAGCTTGGAACTTTCTTTACTGCCCTGTTGAATAATTAATGATAAAGTCTAAAAGGGCAAGATTGACTTGACAAAGTATATTATCTGAAGCACATTTGGAAAAGGTTTACTTTACTTTTATCCCAAAAAAGCAAATGCATTTTTGTTGTTCTGATGTTTTTGTTTCATTTGACCTTTTTAGCCATCCTTAGATCATAAGTGCACAGCATTTTTCTTTGTTTAAAGAGGTTGCTAATAAAAATATTGATATTTTGTTGAAGTGTATTGAATTTGCTCCTGCGGCAGACAAGGTTGTTTGGTAATTAGAGCTGTAGGGTTTAAGGTACAGTTGGCTTCCCAGGGTTTTGGGGCTTGTTTTTGTTTGTTTTCCACCTTATAGAATATTGTACTACAGCCTGGAAAAGAAAACAGTGTAACAAACTCTTTTCAAATTGATATAAATGTATTAAACAGATAAGCGCATTATCCTATATTTATGGAATAACTATATTATTCCTTAAATATAGGATATTTTTATATCCTGTATTTATGTGACAGTGAGTCTCCTGCTGATTTGTCTCTTTACCACTGTGAGTCCCTGTAAAGAAGTGATCCTGACATTGGAATCTGGCCTGTCATAGTAAACTAACTTGTTCTTTGAATGGAAGAGGTGTTTTGTGTACGCTACTGGAGAATGATGGTTTAAATAAGCCTTATTACAATCACCAATTCACAACCAAGCAAAAAACAAGAGAGACTAAAAGAACAGATAT
The DNA here is from genome assembly GCA_026261815.1 of Monarcha castaneiventris obscurior. Lineage (NCBI taxonomy): Eukaryota > Metazoa > Chordata > Aves > Passeriformes > Monarchidae > Monarcha > Monarcha castaneiventris. The sequence goes on along the minus strand of JAMPIT010000379.1, from coordinate 22,272,931 downwards.
ATAGTATGAAACCAGAACATTCCAACATAGCATTGTCATTGCAGGGGCTATAGGAGATGTCTGAGAAATTCAAGTTCATGTGGTCAGAGGTGAGAAAACTTGTATCAAGGAGTGCAGCTGTGAGAAGTAAGAAACAGGGTGTGTCCAGCATGTAGGAAAAGGAGGATTGCTCCTGCCCAGCTGCAGGTATATGCTGTAAGGAAGTCATGCCCACCCTCAGCACAAGGATTTTTTCAGTGCTTTGGAAGACAATACAGTGAATTAGTAATACCGGGTAAATATTTTAATCAAGACTGTTTTAAATATTATTATGGTTTATTACTCTCAGCCTTGTCATATAGCTGATGTTTAGCATACTCCAAAACAATTTCCAACAGAAGGCGAGACTGGTGCCAGATAGAGCTATAGTTTTTGCCTAGTTTGTATCGACAAAGAACATACAGCAGTTCTGGTTACCTAGAACAACCAGGAAAACCATAAATTAATCTTAAAATATGCTTATATGCTTTCTCACTTGGACTAGATTTCCATGACCCTTGTTTCAGGTACAGTTATTTTTCTAGTTTTCTCATCTTCCACATTTTGTTTTGGCAAGTCAGTATTATGTTTCTGAAAAATTCTCATCTTATACCAGTCAGTGTAGTGATATACTGAGCACACAGGATGCACAATTGCTGACTGTCTTTAGATGCAGGCTGCAATTTTAGTGACTGGAAACCCAGTCTAATTGCTGGTTTCTCTAGTGCCATTTCATTTTGTTGCCCCTGCCTATGCATTCCAGTCTCTTCCCTGTGCTGGCTCCAATGCCTGAAAGACCCTGTGTTCAGCACAGTAAGTCAGCACAAAACAGACCCGACAATAAAGGCGAGTGTTTTCTGATGATTCAGCACTCTGTGTCAGCTCAGCTGGAGCTGGCCCAAGAAGGCCGGATGGAAGGAGAGTGAAACTCTGGCAGGCAGCACTGAGATCAGTTTAGGCTGCCACAGGGCAAATCCTTTTGTGTCTCTCACAGCTATTTCTTCACAGTAGCTGTACCTGTCTCATAAAATATTCCTTTCCATTTAACACCCATTTAACACTGATAGATAGTGGCTAGTGTGTTATTCAGCTTTTGCAGCACATACCGAAGGCACACCTGAAGGCTGTCACTAATACTAGCATTGTAACACTTTTTTGCTATTTAACAGTATTGTTAACAGCTGGAAATATAATGCATTACTTTTGCTAGAAGTTGTTTTTATCTCCTTAAGACTATACAAGAAGATTCTTAGGATAACAGACCTCCAGTCACAGTGTAATAAGAGAGCCTATTATAATGACCTAAACCAACAGGAATGGGTACAATGAAAACAAGACCAGCTAGTTTGTAGTGTTACAAGTTTTCATAAAAATGAGTATGGGCTATATTACATTGCTAACAAAGCCTTTAATGATTCACTTAGCCATATCAGCTTCTGAAGAAGGATGTCTCTGTCAGGTGAATAGTGATGTGCATTTGCCCCTCACAGGAGTAGGGTAATGACCCCTGAATGTGGGGATAGCAAAAGTCCCAAATTAATTGTTCTAGGTGATATTGTTGTAGGAGAGAAGGTTATGGAACTAGGGAGGTCTAGGGTCATTCAGTAGTGAAAAACATGAGGGAAAGATCTGCAAACTGTGTTGGGGATGCATGTCTTGGGAGGTTGTGGTATGAGATAAAAGGTTCTTGATCATTCAAGGATGGATGAGAAACAGCACAGGAAATGGGTGATTTAGTACATCTCCCATCTGTTGTGTTTGGATGACCCTGTTATCCACCCTTTCCCTTTGCCAGGAACAAATAGGCTGGACTTGCATAAAGGAACCTGTTTTGCTACCACTGCTGCCTGTTGTAAGAAGTGTTTGAGAACTGTAGTTTGAGAAACCCTCAAAGAAAGCAATTAGAATGCTAGCAATTTTCCTGTTTCTCTTCAAACAAACTCTCTATGAAACAAAAATTTATATTCGCTCCTCATAGATTTCTTTCATTTAAGCAAAAGACGCAAAGAGAAAAAACATGTTTTGCTCTTGCAAAGTTACTCTTTGCTGAGAAAACACAACAGCTGGAATATCTAATTAGTCACCTTTAAATTTGCTGTGAAAGAGGATTAAATTAACCTTTTTTAGTATGCCTGCTTCAGTCCATCCAGATGCCAAGCACTTCATCCACTGATGTTTTTAATGGATGGTTCAAACTAATTTGGTCACAGTGGAGTTTTAAGCAACTCAGGTTTTGAAAATATCAACAACTTTAAACACTTGGCCCAGCCATCATGAACTTCTCTGAATTGCATTTAATTGCATCAAGTTTCTCCCAGAAATTGCAGCATTCTTTCATTATTTCCTGAAATTTAGTAATTATGGTTGCACTGCTGGTATTTTAAGACACACAACAATAACCAGGCTGAAAATGTTTGATGAGTCAAGTACTTCTCCAAGCTTATTCTTCATCATTGTTTTGAAAATAGCATTTAGCTTTAGATATAAAATTGTAAGGATTAATTTTGCTGTGTGTTGACCAGTAATTGTGAATTAGAGCATTTTCTGACTACTTTATTCTGGAAGAGTTCTCTGGGTTCCTGGTTTTAGTTTCTTTTCTAATTTACTTTGTTTTGATGTTTTTTTTTCCTCCTGTGATTTGAATACAATATTACATAGCTTTGCAGCATGGTTTTCATAGCTTCTCATAACAACATTTCCTCCATTGTGTTTGCTTCCGAATACATTTGAGTTGTTTCTTTTGCATAATGTTCTTGCAGAAACAGGTTATTAAACCTCCATTGGGAGGAATACAGAAGACGAGTTTCTAGCTCTTCTTTCATGGATTTAGATGTGATCTTTGAGGACTGTGTTGCCTACAGTTTAGTAATGTGTTCTATTTAATATATATTTGGGGGCAAATACAGTCACTTTTTCTCTTCTTAGGAATTTTATATATATATAAAAAAATCTGGTTAGTGTTCTTCTCACTTATGCTTTTTTTTCCCCCTGTATTACTCTCAGTTTACATTAAAGTACATTTGGAATGAATAATAGTTGTCAATGATTGACATATTGACATTTTAGCTAGTAATTAGAAAAATTACATAAAGTGTTCAATTTATCAGACAATAGAGTGGCTAGAGAATTCCTTCAGTCACTCAGAGTTGGAATATAATATAGGGCAGTGGTGCTCTATAGGTTCCTTGTTCACCTGCTATGTTAGCCAGTTCTAGCCTAGTGATGCTCAAACCACTATAAATTATTTTAGAGATATATTACACAAATTCAATGAGAATTGTATGCAAACTTGCACCAAATTTGGCCTAAGGGGCTCACATTTAGCAGGCCAATGAGCTGGAAAATACAAGCCAAAAAGAAATGAGAATGAACGATCTTTTTTCTTTCCTCCACCAGGAATTCAGATTCCAAATTGGAAGGTTTTATCAGTGGACATGCCTTTGTTATTTTTATGCACTTATTTTATACGGAACAGAACAGTTTCTTCTGTAGTTAATGAAAAGAGTGCATTTCTTTGTCTATTCCAACAAAAAAAAAAAGAAAGTCCATGGCTTCCTTTCACTCTAGCACCTCCTCATTGTGTATTTAAAGATACACAGCAGAATGGCATTTTGATAGCCTTTTTATGCAGAGCTGTGAATGATATACAGACAATGAAGAAGACTTTTCTCTGTATGGAACAGAAATAGTAGGCTGGAGAGAGAGAAACAGATGGGAGAGTAAAATAATGCTTGGATTGCTGTCAGCAAAAGTGTTGTAGTTGGCTCCTTTCCTGTCCCCGAGGAAGCGCTAGTGCTGGGATAGGCTCCTGCTGCCCAGCAGATGACATCAGTGCGATGTGTTCCTGTGATGAGCTGTGACTTCTGACTGTCACGCCGTGTCTCTCACGGGACAGCAGTACTTTACACAGACACTGATGAACTTTGGACTTGAAAAGCAGCTTCAGCCAAACTGTTCTAACTTTCGAGCACAATAATAATTCTTAACTGAAAAAGATAGTAATAATTACCTGAACAATTACCTCAAAAATACCATGCAGGAATCATTGCTCTTACTCCTTTTCATGTGAGCAGTAACCTGCTTTCTGTTCCTGCACTTTTCACTGATTATAAGCTGAAGGTCATTCTTTCTCAGAATATCCCTCCCTCACTCTCTCTCTCTGAGATGACGGTGACAAATTGCAGTCAAAGCCTTCCTAAATCCTACTAAGTGGACAGTTAAGAGAAAACAGTAAGCTATTGTTTCATATAAAAAGTTTCAGATAATATATATTTATTGTAACCTGATCCATTGAATCTCAACATTAGGGATTAATCACACATTGAGAGGACAATTACCAGGTTATAAAGATAACCTAAATATTTTCTTTTAGGTGAATGCGTTGGGGAAGTGAAACACCCTACACATGTTTTAAATTAGTCATTGTGCCTGAGAACAAACAAAACAGTTTTGTGCCTGAATAGTAAGTTTCCATAACACAAATTGATCACTATATAATCTACATTTTAAAAATTGCAATTATTAAAATTATTTAAGAACACAGATTCCCAAGTCTGAAACTTGTGCATATTACATAAAGAAAAAAATTGAAGGCAAATAAAATCTATTTCTGCTTATATTTTAATTGGTATGACTTTCAAGCCACTGACATAATTTAGATTTAGATGTTTCTAAAACTCGAGGTTAATTATATCGTAAGTCATGCATTTCAGGAAGGTTCAAAAACTTGGGTTATTTTTACTTGTTTGGGTTTTTTTTTCCCTAGTTGAATCAACATTGCAGTTGGCAAATGAAATTAAAAAATACCTTTTGCTGTGAAAAACCTGAAAATTTTAGAAAATATCTTATATTACAGCTTGTGTCTGTTTTATGTGCCACAGTAATGCCAATGGTCCAGAATTCATCCAAAAACTATTCATGTAATAAATGAACACACTTCCTGGGTGACACTCAGGAAAAAGTGATCAATGTCAAGATTTTTTCTCCCCATAAAATAAATCAGGTTTATAAAATAAATAGATAAATAGGAAGAGGAGAAAAAAAAGTGAAAGCAAGAAGATAAGGGGGAAATGCAGTAAATGGAAAGAGAAACAAAAAGAAGTTTCCTCTTCCAAATGCCACCAGGAAAAATACCACTTTATTTGGTTAGTGTTCTTTGCTATTACTCCAAAGCTGAAGAGATGATATTTGTAAAAATATAATAAAACTCTTGAAGAGGGAGGAAATCCTGGAAAGACTTCCAGACACTAATACACACCCCTCCCATAACCCCAAAATAAAACTGTTTGTTTAGCATGATTTTAACTACACCATAAACACTTGCAATTTCCCTAAGCAGCCTCTTCCCTTCCTGACATCTGGTACCTGTCAGAGAAGGACATTTAATTGGTTTCAAACAATTTGTCACTGACAAATTCATATAGTCTGATTCCTTGGGTGCATGTGGGTAGCTCCTGTTAATCTAGTCAGCCTTAAATTTTGCCCTGAGGACAAGATGTTAATGAAATACTCATCCATGCTGGAAATAAAGTTCATCAAGACCAAGGTTTCACTACTTATATTTCAAATTACTTTTTTTTTCTAAATGTCCCATTGAACTTTTACATCTCTCTCAAGCAGTGCAATCAGAATCAATTTTCATGCAAATGGAATTAATTCAAACACACCCTTCTTATCCTAGTCTTTTTTGGAAAATACAAAACTTCTTCCTTAGTAAATTGGCAAAACAAAAAAATGCAAAAAATAAATGTCCTGTGATGAATTAAAAACTTTGGAGTAATGTAATATATTTACATTAACACAAGCCAAATGGAAAAGTAATATACAGGACGTGCATTTTCATGCAGCATTACCATTGGAGGTGTCAGCCCAGATGAGCTGCTTTTACAGATGTTATTCACAGTTACTATGATGATGTTGTGTACTTTCACCTTAGTTCATTACACACCTTTCTACTATGTGTATAATTGTACACATAATTTAACCAAAAAAAAGCTGAGATTTTTTCAGTTGAGATCACTGCTATTGCAAGTCTTCATAGCTATGTGAAAAATAATGAAGCATTTGGAACTGCTGATGTTAATTCAAATGAGATTATGCTATGCTAGATCTTCTGTTCAGTTCAGAAACAAGAGCCAAGTAAAACAGATTATGCATTCTGAATGAAGAGGACATGATCTGACACAGATGAGATGTACACAGTGTTTGCACTTTGTAAGGATAAATAAGAAACTAAAGTGACTTCATGTATTATATCTCAGGAAAATGAGCATCAATTCCTAAGCACACAAGAGGCTTTTGTTTTGGAATGCTTCTTGGAGACTTAAGAGCCCATTTTTTTCAATAGATCACTGCAAAACATGCCTTTATTAATAAAAACAAAAATCACTAAATAAAGTAAGAGAGTTATCATAAGCACATTAAATTATCAAGCCATGTTCAGGTGATATTGTCTACAGTTTGACAGTCAACTTGTGAAAATCAATTAGTAATTACAAATACAGCATGCAAGCTTACAAAAGTTTATTTCAATTTACCATTACAGAACCTCTCTATAGCATGAGACTGACCAATTAAAATAATCATACTTTCTTAGACTGAGAAGTTTATTTTGTTTGGGTTTTTAAAAATAAAATTGCACTAACCTTATGATAACAGTCTCATCTCTATGTATTTCAAAAGACAACAACAGTACCTCTTCATTATCTGGTGGGAAAAAGGGGAAATAGTGAAGAGAATCTGAATATACAAAGATGGTGCAAGATCAAGGCTGGATGGTGCAAGATCAAGGCTGGTTGACTTGGGTTTAGGATAATTTAATTATTATAGAGAAAAAATTACTATCTAATATAATGTCTTTTTTTTAAATGTTTCCCTCTGCCTGCCAGTTGACTATTTATTTAAAAGGCACTATGAAAGAGGGATCTGTCCTGTTGTATGATTCTATTGTCCTGTATACTACATTTATCTGAGGACTTTGTATAATATCTATTAAAGCTATCACCAAGAATGTCAGTTAAATTATATCTGCAAATTCATATATAGAAAGCATATTTTAATAAAGAAAAACCCCAAACCCAAATGCTTCTACTACAATAAATATGACTGAGTCCTCCCTCTCAAATTATTTCTTCAACTTCACAGTCTTCCTTGTAATTTTGGCCCCAGCATCACTTAAGAAGACAGAGACTCCATGGAAATTCTCCACTAATAGTTAAATAACCCTCAGTAAGGAAATAGTTACATGAAACAAGGCAGCAAAAAGGAAGTAGGAAACTGGAGAAAACAGAAAAGGGAAAATATGATAGCTGAACTGAAGGCGTAAGATTTGTGACAATGTTGACATAAAAAAATACTAGCTCCTAAAGTAGGACCTTCAATAAAAGGAAAGATCCATGGAATAATCACTGAGAGGATAGGGATAGGAAAAGAGAAGGCAGATTACAGTAGCAATTAAGTAATCTATCTGACAATGGTACAGAGGATTAGCTGTATGTCTATCAGGGAATAGTCTTGCTGTCTCTATGCAAATCAGAGAAGTCAGAGTTGAGTATATAGGAACTAAATGAATGGCTGTGGGTCACTGCACATTTTTCTGTCCCCTGAATGTCTGCAAACATTCTTGTGCATCACTAGTGCCTCAGGAGCAAGTTACTCTCTGCCACACTGGAGTCTGTCGCTCAAACCTACCAGTTGTAACCAGAGACATCCCCCCGCTGTCATCCCCCAATTAGTGTTTACTGACAAATATCATATCTAGCATTCAAATACCCCTAACAGAAAAGGACTCAAGGGGTATAAAGTAGATCTGGGGCATTACACCAAAACTCTGAGAAGGCAAAAGAAGATAACTTCAGAAAAGTCATGGTGGTTTTTTCAGCATTAAAAAATGACCTTTTGATGAAGATTTTCCTAGAATTAGATTATTTAGAGGGCTTATCTAGCAGACGTCAAGTAAACATTCTAAAAAGGCATATTCAGAACAAAATGATGTTATATTTAGATGGAACTTTATATATGTAGTTTAGCCACTAATGAAACAATGAAAAAGAGGCCTAACACCATAACTATTTCCATGTACAAAATATTTAAACTGATCAAATTCAGCTCTTTTAAAAGACTTATTTCAAAGTTAGAAATCACACCAGAAGTACTTTAATAAGAAGGAGAGATATTTTAATTCTGTACTTGGGTACAGAAGAGAGACTGAAGCCTTCTCTAACTTTTTGCAGGAAGTCTGTCACACACCAAAGGACAGTGACTCAGCACACTCATCTCCATCTGCATGAGAAACTCTCCATCTCCAGGCATTCTCTCACCATACAGATAGGAAAAATAAAAGTCACACTTACCTCAGAAAGTAGATTTTTATCCAAAAAGCAAGAAAGGTATAGCACTTGGGAAATGGATCATTATTTGCAACTGATATCCACCAGCCAAATACCTTATTAATTCAAAACACAGAAATCCAAATGGATGTGTCAGGCTTCCACTGTTTCTCTTTAGGGCAAGAGATCTGAGCTAACTAGAGAATGTGGGGTTTACATCTTGCTATAGAAATTATTGTGACTGTCATTCAAGTAGTCCAGGCAATTTCAGATTTTATAGTTTCCTTTTCCTCTGTTTTTAATTCCTTTCTCATTTTATTGTTTTCTTGCTTTCTGTGTTGGTCATGTACTTCTTTGCTTTACCTTCCACACTTACCAAAGAAATTAATGTTGTAGAAGAAAAGGGAATTCTTTGAACTAGTTACCACTGTAGAGATGCTGAAAGAGTGTCTTTGTTTTATGGTAAAGACAGTAAGGGATTTTTGTCAAAACAAAATGAAAGATAAGATCACTGTTTATAAATGTAAACGACCCACATGTAAAAGTGAAAAAATAACCCTCCACAAAGTGACACAATTATGGTTTTTCAGATGAGCTTTTATCTCTCAAGGTATCCTGGATTTTTTTGCAGATAAATATATCAGTCTGCAGAGTGAAAAAATATTATCTGAATGCTCACAGCCATCACATAGTCAAAATGAATGTTAGGAAGTACGCAGAGAATCAAACAGGAAACATTCCTTTAGGGACTATTTAAACCCATGCTGTCCCTGTGCCTTCAATTTTATGTGCAGATGTCAATTTCATCTGAAAAGGAATTGGATGAGGTGGAGGTGACCAGAGGTATGGAATACCTTATTTTTTCTTACAAGAAAAAATAAGTGAGTTTACAACCTGGAAAAAAATCCAAAACAATAACTGAAAGGAGTTATGGTGCAGTCATGGTATAAACCATGAATGGCATAGGAAAGGTCATCAGTGACAGTCTGTTCACTGCTTCTTACAATGAGAAATGCAGAAACATAAACAAACGAATAAAGTTCTGGAAGAAGTATTGTCACAAGCAATATCCAGTACTGGTACTTGCACAATACCAAGCCAGTTTACTGTAACATTTAATGCTGAAGAAGTCTGTAAAATCCATAAAAATAATGTCTGTCAGTCTCTGGTATGGGAACTCACTGAACCATATATTGCTTCAAGCATGAAGTCAGAGCAGGAGAAGGCAGAAGAAAGGGGACATATCTGGTAAATCTTACTGAATTCTTTCCTCTTTTTGACTACTGTCAGAAGTAAGTGTTAGTATAGATACTCTCTTACCATAGTTCAAAATGCTTCTTATTCACTTTGGCATGTTTCTTTTTTCCTTTCTGCCTTTTTTTCCCCTCTTTTTACTATATTTTTTCCTCTGTCAGTGAGCCAGCCTCACTTCCTGCTGAATGCAAGCACAACTACTTTTGCTATGCAGCAGTTCTGCTATATTAAAAAGCATTTTACATCTATAAAGGAGGTAGATAATATTTTACTCCTACAACTTCATTGTTTTCTAAAACAGAATTACAAAATCGCTAGACAAAATAAAGCACTGCATGTGAAATACTTTAGAAAATCTCTTGATGAAGTGAATAATGAAATCATACCTGAAAAATGAATTCAAATCACTTTTGATACATAGAAACATTGTTATATTGATTTCAAGCTGTGTAGATTATCATAAACAAAGTGCAATGTTAAAGATTAAAGTATCGAGTTAGGAAGAAATGCCTCACCTTAGATTAAGCCTTTCTTAGTTTCTTTGTTAATGATATGAAAAAAATGGAATAAATAGCTTGTTGATGACATTCAAGCACAGGAATAAAAATTAGAAGTACAGAAAGGACAAAGGAAGGAAACAGAATAACAGCCAGAAAACAACAAGGAAATCTATTTTAGAAGCAGACAACTGAGAGTGTTTGTGAAGATCATAGAAGACAGGTTGTGAAGCACTTGAAGAGAGGTCAATGCTAATCCCCCAAAACTGTATTAAAATAGTCTATGGATTAATCGGGGCACTGATTTTTGTTCAATATACCAGAATTTTGGAGAAGATCATATTTTACTCTAGTCAGTTAGTCCAGCAGCTTGAAGAAACACCCATGTTAATTTGAGCAACAGTGAAGAGAAGGAAGAGTGCCAGGTAGAAATGTAAACAGGTTACACTTTTTATACATCTGCTTATCACAAATCAGGCATGCTGGTGAGAGTTTCTTGTGCATCATGGGTGAGACAGAGGTCATACTCCTCTCTGCAGAGTGGGTGTTTCTTTGTTAGCCTTAACTTCGAGGCAGACACAGGTGTTTTGAAGCTCATGCAATACATACTCACTTTGGTGTATTTCTTCAAGGGGCAACCTGACAATCAGTAATAATAATAGAATCAGACAAAAGTAGGTAGCTGTCTCATAAAGTTCCATTGAAGCAAAGACTTCTGGCTACCCATAGAGACTTGTGTCATGCATCAGACCCAATAAGATTTGCATTTTTGGAAGTGAGAATAAACGGAAAAAGTGCTATTCTGCTCTACATGGATGATCATAACAGAAACTGTATATTATGTACACTTAAGGAACTCTGCAGGCAGGGGAATGGTTAAGATGAACACTGAAAGAGAACACCATCTCTTATCCATTCAGAACTGTAAAGTACAGACTTGACAGGTCAGTGATCCTGGATAGGGTGTAGTCCAGAGAGACTTTTATCAGGATACAGAACATTCTGTTGTCACAACAAGAAAATTTTAATTCAGAGAACCATGTAGCAGAGCAAACAACTAAGCTTAATTTAACAGAATAGTGGATTGCCTGGTGATATAAATGGTTGCAAAGTCATGCAATATTTCAGTTACCTCATCCTCAGCTTTACATCCTGTCTTACCCTCCATGTCCCATTTTCCATCACTGTTGGCCTTTCTTCTTTTTGTCTGTTTCTTTGCCTTTCCTCATTTTTCCACTTTTGGTTATGCTGTATATATTTGTTCATTTTTCACCTTTCTTTCACACTTATCAAAGTAGGCAAGGGAAAAAAGTATTTTAAAAAGGAGGGGGTGGGGAAACCTCCTGGTATCTGACAGACAGTGACTTGTCCTTTTAACCTGATAGGCTTAGAAAACCTGGACAGGAAACTGCAGCATTTATTATTTGTCCTTAACTTCTTGCCTTCCAGGAGATAACTTCTGAATCTCTTCTGAGAATGCCACACAGATACAGACGCCTTCCCTCCTTGATATCATCCTAAACCTTAAACATTTTTTCATCTCTGTGGAACAGTCTGTTACATTTCTTGAGAAATCCAATGATTCAAGAGGCATAACTAAAACCAGCATTTATTAACAGAATTAATCAGATTCAAATAAGAGAAAATTTGCATAATATAGCATGTACAGTACTTAGAGAAATTTAAACCAGAAAAAATGTCATATCATCATATGATTTTAGAGTCCTTTTCATCTCTTTGACACTTTTGTCTAGCCAGTCAGTCAGAGAAATAATCTTCTTGCTTTCAAATACCTGGAATACTATTTTTCTCTCCTCTGACTCAAATCTCGTAAAACCTTTGTGTTAGCAAGTTCCTTTTTAAACACCAACAACCTGTTGTGTTCAAATGAGGCCTAGGTATTACCCATTATGCCTCTCCCATTGCTTGTATTTACCCTGCAAGTCTGTGCTAAAAAGTAAAAAAAAATAATTGTCCATTTTCTTCTTTCACCTTCATATTTTAACATCACAAGCAAGAATCCCTCTCTCCAGTAACATCTGCCCTTGGTGCTGGCCTTAATGACCATGATTTTTCATGTTAATTGTCTTGGCAGGAGCTTACCACATTTTGCATGTTAATTGTCTTGGCTTTTAAGGATGCAGAGTTTATGTAATTATTGTAATTTATTCTTGGATTTAATTCTTGTCTGTCACATATGACTCATGAAAGGATTAACTCTTCTGTCACACTTCTTCTTTTTCTGTCAGAGGGAGACACAGAGAAGGAAAGACTTTAGAAGACGTGAGCTAGGAAACAGAGCATATTTGATAAATTCTGACCTCCTGCAAGAAGGAAAGTTCCATTAAACTACTTAACTCATCAGCTTTTATCCTGCACTATTGCTGAATTAAGACTACCATATTAATTTTATAATAGTAAGTAATGGCAACGTTGGTGACATTTGATCATGCAAGAACATTTTCCTTTAAAATTTTTAAGTTAAAGAGAGAGCTTTGTTGGCATATAATTGCATTTAGCATTTTATTTCCAGTACTCAAACTAATGTAAAAATGCAGTACTTTGTTGTGATCTTGCTGATCAAATAATAACATTTATTTCCTGTAATTTTTCCCAAACAATATTCATAATCTATTGCAAAAATAGCATATATTATCCATTAGAAAGTTTTGTATGGAAAGGCAGAAAGCAAATGTCCACAATTAATGAAAATTGAGGTTTAATAGGTATCTGTGGTTGTTGTGATCTGAACAGTGTAGAAGATTAGAAGAAATGCAGTTATTACATCTTCAGTAAGTAATTCTCCATTGTATAAAAATGTAGCTGCTGGAGTCACTGCAGTAGCCACATCAGAGGCCTCCAGCCAGACACACCTTCTGAGAGCAGACGTAGCTCTTCAGGTCTGTTAAGATCTGATTACTAAAGTTCTTAGAAACGCCTCTGCCCAAATTAAGGTGCAAACGAGACCATATGCCAGTGACAAGAGTATGGGTTTTATTTGATAGTAAATATGAAAGAGAGAGAAAGAAATAAAGAAATAGGAAATAGCTGGGGGAGACAGAAAGAGAGTGATGGAGACAGAATAAGGAAAATATCACCACTCTCTGGATCCCAATAATATTCCGTTGATCCTCTCCAGTTGGTCTTCTTGGTGGTGAAGGTCCCCCTAAAAAGCACAGAATCCCATGGGTTAATATACCCTCGAGCCAGGTAGCAATGCCCAGGCATGTCCCCCTGGAGGAGGGGGATGCAGTCTCTCACAGCAGACTCTGGGTCTGCTGCATCACCTGCAGTCCTGTGGGGCCAAGCCTCTCACGTGAAAGTCCTGTGGATGTGGCCTGTGGGGTTGGGGGTTCCACAGCTAGGCCAGCTTGTGTAATCAGAGGATGGGTGTTTATTGCCTCTGACCAGAGGTTATGCCATGTACCCGAAACCTCCTCCTTCCCCCTTGGCTGGGGGGGAGTTTGTGTAAACCTGTCTTCTGTGAGCTGTGCTTTCCCCCGACCCCACATTCAGTCAGGGATGATTCTCAACACAGCTGGTGGCTTTGGCCTTTTGTGGATGCATACCACCTTTCCCTCAGCCTGAGATGACTAACAATAGGTTTCCCTTTATCTAATCAGCAGTTTGACTTTTAGTTCAAAGTCCCAGTCTTCAGGGAGGCTTCTTTGGTTGTAGCTTCTTTATAATGAGCAAAACTTTATATCAGTGTTTGAGGCATGAACTATTTTCAATCTCTGGCAAGGTCTCAGGTGGACAGGAGTCCTTGAAGTGTCTCCATGAGACCAGGGCTGACAATGGTTCCTTTTGCAGAAGATATGCTGTTGTCAATTTGTGAGGGACAGGCGAACGGAAGATTACGTGGTGTGACGGAAAGCAGGGACAGCATGGAATCTCCCTCCCCCCTTCATCCCACTGATAAGTATCACCTTAGGAATGTAGCTTTACTAACCCCAGTAGTTTTCCACTCCATACTAACCCTAGCCATCCCACAATCCCCCCTTCCTGACCAGAGAAGCCCCTGGACTATATAACCTTAGGAGATAAGATAATAAACGCCATTTGACTATCCACCATATTGGTGTCAGTGTCTTGTGGACCGAGTAGCGTCGGGGTAGGCCACGCTGCCGTGCTGATACCCTTGGAACCAGATCGCCATGCCCTCAGGGGCAACATAAATGGTGCCGTCAAACCCGGGAAAAGAAGGAGAAAATTAAAAGAAGAAAAACGAAGGAAAATAAAAAGAAGAAAAGCTCGGGCAGCGGGACACATCTGGACAAGATCAGCGGCCGAAGCAAGCGAAGCTGACTTCAGGCGGGGGGGACGCCCCCACAGAGGACCCACGGTCACCATGGAAGCGGTGGCAAAGGTTGTGAGTACACTCTATAAACAGTGGAATATTAAATGCAAACTTAAGGACTTTTATCTTGCTATCGCAAGGCTTCTGGAGCTTGGGGCGATTGCACGCCCTGTAGAAATTTTACACCCAGAGATATGGGAGAAATGTACTAGCGTTCTAGCGGAAGATACAAAATCTTCGGGGAGCGGTAGAAGTCTCAAAGCGTGGGGTAAAGTAGAAGCGGCTTTACGCCAGGCGATAGAGGAGCAAGAGACCTGGAAAGCCGCGCGTGCATGTTTACTAGCTACACCTAAACTAGGGGTGGGGGCAGTTACACAAACAGACCCCGAGAACGGTCTATCAGAAAGCGCGAATCTGCGGGGACCGGGCACGCTTCCCCCCTCCCCAACCCCAATCCCAAACGCCCCGGGGCCCCCCGAGATCCCTCCGACCCTGCCGCCGAGCCCGCCGGGTCCACCCCCCCCGCGGAAACTCCCCAAGCGCCCGCGGTTTCCTCATCCGTCTCTCCACCGCCAGCCACCGAATCCATGTTGGAAGCGCAGAAATATGCGAAGTCCTTTTGGGAAGACTTGGCAGACGAGGCGAGGGAAACCGAGAGAATGGCTAGGGAGGGGACGGGAGCGGCCGCCCGCCCCCCCCATGTTGTCCAACATGGCGCAGGCGAGCAAAGAGATGGGCGGGGCCCGGGTCTGACCGGCGGGAACGAACAAAGGGTGGAAGTGTTTGCTGTTGCGCAAACGTGGAAAGGGGGAGCTACAAACGCGCTTGCGCGAGAGAGCAGCAGAGGGCGCATGCCCAGTCAAGAGCCGTGCTCAGCGCTGCTCGGGAGGCAGGGCCAGCCCGGGGGGCGGGATCGGCACCACCCCCAGGGGGAGGAGCGGGGGCGGGGCCGCAAGAAAAAGCACAAGTTACCGGAACTTCTATCTGAGTTCACTTCCGACTCTGAGTCCGATAACAGCTCCACCAGCTCTGAACTATCGGAGTCTGACGGAGACACAGAACCAAAAGTAAAGCAGCCACAATTGAAAGCGAAAACAAATACCGCTATAATTAATACCGGACAACAAATACAATACCAATTTACTGATTGGGGACAAATAAAAATAGCATGTGCAGAGTGGGTTCCTATGTCCACAGTTCATGCCTTCCCGGTGAGAGTTACTGGGCAAGACGGAAATCAACAGCAAGTTTACAGTCCCATTAATCCTAAAGACATACAAACTATAGTCAAAGCGATTTCAGAAAAAGGCATGGACTCTGTCATTGTTTCTACACTCATAGATAGCCTTTTTTGCCATGAAAATTTACTTCCTTTCGATATTATACAGATTGGTCGTATGATTTTTGATGGGGCGGGTATGATAGTCTTTAAACAAGAATGGAGAGACCAATGCACAAAACTTTTAGCCCAGTCGTCTGGGGCAGGGCAGCCACTCCATGGCTCAACCCTGTCTAGACTAACAGGTAAAAATGATGACATGATCACACCTCAGCAACAAGCTGCACAATTACGGGCAGAAGAAATTAAAGCCACAACCCGGGCTGCAAGGGAAGCAATAAGAGCGGCTTCCCGTGTGGTTGCCAGACCTTCCCCGTGGTCCACCATAAAGCAAACAGAGAGTGAAAGTTTTACGCAATTCGTGGACCGCCTACAGGCGGCGGTGGAAGCCTCTACGCTGCCTGCAGCGGCAAAAGGCCCAGTGGTCTCAGACTGTTTAAGGCATCAGAGTAATACCAGAACCAAGGAAATTCTGCGTTCCGTTCCAATTGGAGCCAGCCTGGCTGACATGATAAAACACGTAGTTTGTGAAGAGCAGATTACTCCCCTTCACACGGTTGTACGTGATCTCACCAATGCCTTGGCATGTTTTAAATGTGGCCAAGCAGGCCACGTTGCATCAGGCTGTCCCCGGAAATCACAGCCTCCCCCGGCGGTGCCTCCATCTCAAGCCCGCGCGAGAGGACCCTGTTGGGCCTGCGGGAAGAACGGACACCTTGCTAAGGAATGCAGGTCCCGACCCCGGGGAAACGGGAGAGGGAGGGGGCGGGCCGGCCGCACTCAGCCTCCTCCCACTGCGAATACAACGCGGCCCATCCATGCCAACCCCCAGTGGGGTGGGGGGCCCTTACTCCCCATGCCCCCGCAGGAGACAGCCAGCCTTGCACCCCCGCAAACGGTGCAATTGCAGAGTTTCGCAACACCGCCAGCAGCACCCTCGCTTCCACCGCAGCCACAAGCCGCGATTGTGCCGCAGGGCCAGCAGGGGGCGCCCCAGGGCAGAGTCCCTGGGTGGCCCTGGCCATGAACATAGGGAAGGAGCCCCTGATGGTGTGGGGGACATGCCGCCTCTATGGCAGTCAGGATCCCCACACCATAGGGCTTCAGTTTTGGGCAGACACGGGTTCAGACTGCACGGTCATCCCACAAGCGCACTGGCCCCAGCACTGGCATTTCAAAGAAGTCCCCCCAGTGAACGGTGTGGGGGGGCAGACCCAGGCGTGGAGAAGCACCCAGTTGGTGGCTGTAACGCTCCACACGAAAAAGGGACCAGAACAGACAGTAGCAGTCTATCCCTACATTCTGAAAAACTCTCCACCCCTGATAGGAAGGGACGTCCTCGCTCTGTTAGGAGTTAGGATGACAAATTTATGATGAAGGCCACTGCTGTGCACCCTCAGCTGCCGATCAAATTAACTTGGAAATCATCAGAAATTATCTATGTGGAGCAGTGGCCTCTGTCAGAGCCTCGAATGGCAGCTTTGCTAGAACTAGTTCACCGTGAGCTACAAAAGGGTCACATAGAACCCTCTGTCAGCCCTTGGAATACCCCGGTATTTGTAATCCCCAAAAAGTCTGGAGAAAGCTACCGCCTCATCCATGACCTGAGGGAAGTAAACAAGACAGCCAAACCCATGGGCCCGGTTCAAACACTGTTGCCCATGAACTCAGCTATCCCAGAAGGACAGCCATGTGCGGTGCTGGACATCAAAGACTGTTTCTTTTCGATACCTTTGCACCCTGAGGACAAGGAACGTTTCGCTTTTTCTGTCGTGTCTCCAAATGGCAGCAGACCCAACCTTCGCTTTCAGTGGAAAGTGCTGCCACAGGGCTTTGTACATAGCCCGACCATATGCCAGATCACCGTGGACAAGGCACTGACACCAGTCCGACATTCCTATCCTGCTGCAACCATCATCCAATACATGGATGACATCCTCGTCGCTGCACCATCAGCGAGCCAAGTGGATCACTTGGTGTCCATAATCACAGAAACCCTCCAGGCCAACGGCTTCGAAATCGCAAGTGCAAAGATCAAGAAAGGACCCTGCGTGACCTTCCTGGGAGTGGGGATCACAAATTCCTATGTGACACCCCCAAGGTGAAGGTCCGCCGAGACATCAAGACACTTCATGACGTGCAGCGCCTCGTGGGGTCTCTGCAGTGGCTCCGCAACATCATCCTGATTCCTCCTGAGGTCATGGATCCCTTATATGACCTCCTGAAAGGAAAGCATCCCTGGGAACCCAAGGAGCTAACGCCACAAGCAGCGAGCTCCCTCGATTTCATCGAACATCAGATGTCCACTGGCACTTTAGCCAGGTGGAACCCGAGCATGCCGCTTGATTTATATGTCCACTTCACACCGAAGGGAGGAGTGGGTGCACTGGCTCAAGGACCTTCAGATAAGTCCCGACCGATCCAATGGGTGGTCCTTGGAAAACCGGCTCGTGCTTTCTCCCCAGGAATCGAATGCATCGCTAACCTCATCATGAAAGGCAGAAAACTGGCCTTGAGACACCTGGGAACTGAACCGACGAGAATCCACCTGCCCTTCCGCAAGCAGCCAGTAACAGAATCAACCACGATACCAGAGTACCTAGCCCTTGCTCTCGCAGGTTTTGGAGGGGAGATCTCCTACGCCGCCAGACCACCCTGGACTCAGCTACTGGACATTGTGGACATAGACATGCCACCAAAGGTCACAGACCGCCCACTGCCAGGACCGACGGTCTTCACAGATGCCTCTTCCACAACTTCTACTGCAGCAGTGGTGTGGCAGGTGGGAGAACAGTGGCATTGCATCAAGAAATATGATCCTACATTGTCAGTCCAGCAGCTGGAAGCAGCAGCAGTGGTTTTGGCGTGCGGACTTTTCCAGGAGGAACACCTCAACATAGTAACGGACTCTATATTCGTGGCAAGGCTCTGCCTAGCCATGTCAGGACCAGGTGTGTCAGCATCTGCAGCAGCCCTAATGCTGGAAGAAGCACTCTCCTCGCGACAGGGCACAGTGTCTGTCATTCACGTCAACAGCCACAATCCAATTAAAGGTTACTTCCAGACCGGCAATGACAAGGCAGATGCCGCAGCAAAGGGAGTGTGGACATTGCAAAAAGCTCGTCAATTGCATGAATCACTCCACATCGGAGCCAAAGCACTGGCGAAGAGATGCGGGATCTCGACAGCGGACGCAAAACATGTAGTAGCCACCTGTCCTCATTGCCAGAAGTCACCCCTATGGACCAGTGGGGTCAACCCGAGAGGCCTCAAGCCCTCAGAAATCTGGCAGTCGGACTTCACTCTATGCCAACTGCTGAAGCCCCGAGCGTGGCTTGCAGTGACAGTGGACACTTACAGCGGAGTGATCGTGGCCACACAGCACCCCAAAACCAACTCTAAAGCCACAATTCAGCACTGGCTGACAGCTATGGCATGGCTTGGCATTCCCAAGCAAATCAAAACTGACAACGGTTCCAACTTCACCTCCAAACCGGTGCAAGAATTTGCCGCGAAATGGGGCATCACCTTGGTGCAAGGCATCCCATATAATAGCACTGGACAGGCTATTGTTGAACGAGCAAATCAGACTCTGAAAACCAAGCTAGAAGTACTAGCAAAAGCAGAAGGCTTTGAAAACTCCATCCCCTCAGGGGACCAGGCGCGTATACTAGCAACTGCTTTGCTAGCACTGAATCAGTTCTGTAGGGGGGATGAAATAAACAGTCCCACTCAAAAACATTGGGCCACCCGAGCACTAGAAGAGGGCCCGAAGGTTATAATCAAAAATGAGCTGAGCGAATGGGAACGGGGCTGGAGGTTGGTGCTTACAGGGCGAGGGTACGCAGCTGTCAAAAAGGAGGGCAGAATCAGGTGGTGTCCACTGAAATCAATAAAGCCAGACCTTCAAAAAGAGCAGAATGAGACTAATGAAAATTGTGAGTTTCTGTTTGCAGGACATGCTTGTGGGACGCCCCCGTAATGCGTACACCCCTGTTCCAGAAGAAAGTGACAGACCTCCAAGCCGTCAAGCAGCACCAAAGAGTTCTGTACCGGCGAGACCCAGACGTCAACAGTGTTTCTGTGTAATTTTGCTGTTAGGGCTTGTTGCCAGAGGACAAGCCAGCTCAAATCATTACTCTCATCAGCCATTCAGGTGGGTCATGCAACACCTGTCAAATGACAAGGTGCTCAAAGAAACCACCACACCAAACACCCCATCTTTTGTGATCCGTGTTACTGATCTGTTCCCTGGAAAGCCAAGAATAAACCCCTATTCCCCTCGTGTTACACATATGCATCTATCCTATTGGTGCCCAGCCTCAAACCCAGGAAAGAAATACTGCAATTACCCGGGGTGGGGGTATTGTGGATACTGGGGCTGTGAAACCATTGTTACAGACGCCAGACCATCAGGACCTGGGTGGGAGCCTCAAAGACCCGATGAATTTTTACAATTCACCTGGGCACCCACCGGCTGTAAACAACCTGCCATCCTCCAAGAAAAATTCTATCGAAACCGTCATAAATTCACTAAATCTCGGAGGTGCACTGACTATAACATGACTGTTTTGCAGCCAAATCACCCTAGTTGGGCCACAGGCAGGACGTGGACAGTAGTCATTCAAGGGTCAAAAGAGTGGGTGAATGTGAGAATTATTAAGCTTCAGCCACGAGCATCCAGGGCGATCGGGCCCAACAAAGTTATTAAAGATGTGCTGAAAGGGAAAAACACAACCCACTCCAAAGCCTTGCCCACAGAGGTCACTGATACCCTGATCGGTCATGCAGATGCTTCCCAAATAAGTTTAACCGGATCTGACCCAGATCCAGTTTTTCGTATGTTAGAAGCTACCTTTTTATCCCTAAATGAATCCAACCCGAACCTAACCGATTCCTGCTGGCTTTGCTATGATGTCAAACCTCCTTTTTACGAAGGAGTTGCTTTAGATATCCCCTTCAGTTACTCCACAGCCGACGCACCTCACCAGTGCAGGTGGGACACTCCCCGCAGAGGAATCACCCTGAGTCAGGTCACGGGCAAGGGCAGATGTTTTGGCAATGCGACCTTAGCAAAGAAAGGCAACATCTGCACCAAAGTAGCCAAGCCCAACAGAAAGAATAAGTGGGTGGTTCCGTCTGCATCTGGGATGTGGGTTTGTCAGCGATCTGGAGTGAGTCCTTGTGTATCTCTTGCCAAATTCAATGATTCCACTGACTTCTGTGTTCAAGTTCTAATTGTCCCTAGGGTCCTGTACCACTCAGATGAAGAGGTGTACAACCTTTTCGAAAAACCCGGCCGACTCCACAAAAGAGAACTGATAACAGGTGTCACAATTGCAATGTTGCTCGGCCTGGGAGCAGCTGGAACAGCCACAGGTATCTCAGCTCTTGCGACCCGACACCAAGGACTGTCTCAGCTACAACTGACTATCGATGAGGACCTGCAGAGGATCGAGAAATCCATCTCCTTTCTAGAGAAATCAGTTTCCTCTCTCTCTGAAGTAGTTCTGCAGAACAGGAGAGGACTGGACCTCTTGTTCATGCAACAAGGAGGTTTGTGTGCTGCCTTAAAAGAGGAATGCTGCTTTTATGCCGATCACACAGGAGTTGTCAGAGACTCCATGGCAGAACTTCGAGATAGACTGGCTCAGAGACAGAAAGACAGGGAAGCTCAGCAGAGCTGGTTCGAGTCCTGGTTCAATCAGTCACCATGGCTCACCACACTAATTTCCACATTAGTAGGTCCACTGGCAATGTTGCTTTTAGCTTTTACCTTTGGACCATGCCTGCTAAACAAACTGGTTTCTTTTATCCAGACCCGTCTGGAACGGGCCAACTTTCTGTTTTTAGGCCACCAACAAATGCTGTAAACCAAACTGTAAACACTGTCAGTCGCAAGACTTTTCTACCTCACCTTGCGAAATTTACTCAGGTGCACCAAACCCCTTTTTCCCTTGTTAAGCTACTACCTCATACCTCACTTCAGTGCCTATACCTATGACTACCTCATTCATTTTTTTAAAGAAAGGGGGGGGAAATGTGAGGGACAGGCGAACGGAAGATTACGTGGTGTGACGGAAAGCAGGGACAGCATGGAATCTCCCTCCCCCCTTTATCCCACTGATAAGCATCACCTTAGGAATGTAGCTTTACTAACCCCAGTAGTTTTCCACTCCATACTAACCCTAGCCATCCCACAATCCCCCCTTCCTGACCAGAGAAGCCCCTGGACTATATAACCTTAGGAGATAAGATAATAAACGCCATTTGACTATCCACCATATTGGTGTCAGTGTCTTGTGGACCGAGTAGCGTCGGGGTAGGCCACGCTGCCGTGCTGATACCCTTGGAACCAGATCGCCATGCCCTCAGGGGAACAGTCAATTGCTGGTGAAGGAAGCACAGGAGGAAGTGGACAATCTGCCCGGTATTCTTGAGAATGAGTGTGAGATTGATATGCTGTTCTCATAAAGGGCTACAGTCTCAGGAGTCTCAAACTTCCATTGCAGTGGAGATGCAGTCATTGGCCACTGTCACCATGGCTTTATCAGTGGAAAGTCCTGCTTGTCAAACCTGATTTCTTTTTAAGACAGGGTAATCACTTGATCAAGGGAAGCCACTTGATACAATCTTCTTGATTTTCAGGAAAGCATTTGATGCTTCTGGATATCCCTTCTGGATAAAATGTCCCTCACAGCTGGATAAACACATCATGTGGTGGGTGCACGATGGCTCACTGGCCAGCAACTGGCTCACAGGTCGGACATAAAAGTTTACAGTGGATGGAGTGACATCAGGCTGGTGAACTGTCACCGGTGGGGTTGATGGGGCTCCATCTTAGGCCCTGTGCTCTTCAACATCTCCATGAATGACTTGGATGCAGGACTCAATGGGATACTTTGTAAGTCTGCTAATAATACTGAATTGGGAGGAGCTGTCAACTCCCTTGAAAACAGGGAGGTCCTGCAGGGAGACCTTGACAAATCAGAGGGCTGGGCAATCACCAGCCATATGAAATTCCACAAGGAAAAGCACCAGATTCTGCACCAGGGATAGGACAACCCTGGATGTACAGACAGACTGGGAAATGAGATGATGGAAAGCAGTGCTGGGGAAACCAACCTGGGGGTCCTGGTCAATGGAAAGTTGAATGTGGGTCAGCAGTGCCCTGGCAGCCAGGAGGGCCAAGTGTGTCCTGGGGTGCATCAGGCACAGCATCACCAGCTGGGTAAGGGAGGGGATTGTTCCTGCTCTGCTCTGCACTAGAGCAGCCTCACCTCAAGTCCTGGGGGCAGTTTTGGGGGCCACAATATAAGAAACATGAAGCTATTAAAAGGGACCACAGGAGAGCAATGAAGAGGGTGAAGGGACTTGAGGGGAGGCTGAATGAAGAGTGGCTGTGGTCACTTGGTCAGTTCAGCCTGGAGAAGAAGAGACTGAGAGGAGACCTCATTGCAGTCTGCAAGTTCCTCACGAGGGGAAAAGGAGGGGCAGGCACTGATCTCTTCTCAGGGGTGACAAGTGACAGGACCCGAGGGAATGGCATCAAGCTGTGTCAGGGGAGGTTTAGGCTGCAAATTAGAAAAAGGATTTACACCCAGAACATGTCTGGGCTCTGGAACAGGCTCCCCAGGGAAGTGGTCACAGCACCAAGCCTGAAAAAGCTCAAGAAGTGTTTGAAAAACACTGTGAGGCACATGGTGTGACTCTTGGTTCTGTTCTGTCCAGGGCCAGGAGTTGGACTTGTATGATGCTTGTGGGTCCTTTCTAGCTCAGGATATTTTATCATTCTGTGATTCTATGAATTTAGAACAAATAGCTACAAGACAGACAGTGGAAAGAAAAATCAGTATAGATCTTTTGTCTCAATTGTTGCTAACTGAAGGGAAATACATATTCAGACAACATTGTCTCCTCTCTCTCTCATTGTCACCTGGAAGATGACAAACCAAAGATTCAGTGACCAGCTCCTTGTCCAATACAGCCATGCTTCAGTTTCCACCAAATCTTCAAGAATTTCCACATCTTTATTGGAAATGGAAACAATCAGGCTTATATGTTAAAACTAAAAAGACTATATTTTAGAGAATTTATTTGGAGAGGTTCTCAGCCAGAATGTTAGGAAAATATATTTATTACTTTTAAAAATCAATAGCCTTAAGTGAATGCATATTGCAAATTTTGCAGTACATATTGTACTCTAATATAATTATTACCTTGGTGGAATATTTCTTTATGAGGAGGCTATATATCACAGATCTAGTTCCTGTAAATAAAAAAACCCAGTGACAAAGGTATGAGAGAAATATGGATTGATTTATGTGCATACATGTGGAAAAACATAACTTTTATCAAACTTCAAAGTTAACATTTGCATTTATTCTTCTCAATTACATGTACATGGCATTGAGTTTATAATGCACATTCCAAATTTACTAACCCAGCAGTCAAATGGGACATGTGCTTCTCCATGTTTTGGATGCCTTTGAAAAACAGCCAAACTGAAGAGAATGCCTAGGATAGAGTATCCGGAGACACTGTCAAGGTTGTAAACAGATCAAGAGAGGCAGTTTTATCAATACATAAATAGCTAAAAATGATAAATAATAAATAAATAAAATGGAATCTGTACTCACTGGAATAAAATACATAGATTTAATAAATATGTCTGTCATGGTGGTATATCGAGAGAGAGGGAAAGAATTTTAACCTGTTTTCCTGAGCATGGCATGTGTTGCAAACAAATTCCAAAAGGCAGTGCATGTTCCTCTACTGAATTCATACTGCTTTTGTGCGTTTGAGTTTTTAAATTTACCTAATAGAGATCCCAAAGGAGATTTAATTTCCAGTTTGTTCATCACAGATAATTGCAGCTACAGAGTTAAACTCCTATGTTCACACATAGAAACAGAATGGACTCATTACAAACCTGGGACAAAAAATCCCACCACAGATATGGTGTCTGGTCTGATTCCACTCCCACTGACATTGCAAACAAAACTATAATTGTTAGTAAGGATTTGGTTCTCAGTGTTGTTCCTTTGCAAATGAGGATTCACTAAAATTCCTCAAGAGAAATGTTTCTTGGTTGAAATTCACCAATGTGAAGTGATCTTGTATAAAGTATAGGTATGATTTAAACCAAGTGTTCAAAGTTTATTTGGTTTTGCTTTGTATTGAAACACAATTTATTCCTTCTGCTTAATAAAAAACATCTTTTGATTTACTTATCTCAGTCTCCTGATGTATGTACATGATAACTGCACAGATTTTAATCTGTGCAAATATGACAACAGAGTAGACCTGTCTATCTATACTTACCAAAGCATCTGTGGGAGATCAGAGACTCTGAGAGTAATTATTTCTACCACATGCAAGAGGTATTTAATAACTAAATTTTAATAATTTGAACCTAGGTTAAAAAATAACAAGCACAGTAAGACCTGACTAGATATTACTGAACATGGAGCTTGAAGAGAATGCCATAGGTTCTAAAAAAAATAGGAGTGTTATCTGGCCAGGAGACTTAACTATTGCTGCTTAATATATCTGGTGCAACATACAGCAACAGGACAGAATTACACCGCTGACAAAAAAAACCCCTAAGTTTTTATTTAAAATGGAATAGTTCTATAAATACATTTTTCAATAATCTGTTGAATAGTCAATAAAAAGGTCAGATATTTATGCAGAATCTCACAACTGCCTTCTCTTGCAGAAGGATTTCATCCAGTGTTCTAATATTCCAAAGAAATTACTGTATTTATCAACGCTTTTGGTTTTCTCCTTTTGTTTAAAGATATTTCTTTCTCTCTCCCCCTCTATTTAATAATTATACAAAAGCTTCCACTTTGTTTATCTACTCTTTTACTTCTATTTTCTTGTGGGTTTATTCTACATCTATTCTTTCCCCTCTACCACATTTTTTCTACTGCATATTTTCAGGTACACCTTTATCACTTTGTTTTTATTCTTTCATACTTTTCCTGTTTTATAATTTTGAAAATGGACATTAATGAATATTAGCAAGTACAGCAGAGCAGAACAGCCACATCAATTATTAATTTCTTGATGATGCCCTCAGTTCTGCAAAAATTTCTGTAGCGTAGTTAATTAAGAGCCTATAACAACTATAAATTTTCTTCCATTCTATTGGCTACTGCCTGAAAAGAATAAGAAATTATCAGAGATGAATGGTACCTACAGGAGCAATAAAGATTTAGGATTTTAGAGGGGAATTTCACCGGTTTTGCTTGTTGAGTTGTTTAGTTAGGGGTGTGTTTATTCTTTCCTCTCCTTTTTTTTTTTCCACAGTGGCTGATATTTTTCTTTGGGTTCCTCTACAAGTAGTTAAAACTAGATCATGCACCTCAAAGCAGAGACAAGTTCAAAAGTAGCTAGGAGGGACAGTTACTAAAGTTTATATAATGAGTGAAAGGAGCTGAAAGCATAAGATTTGGAATGGACAGAAACATAATTTTAAGCTGAAGATAGATAGCTACAAAACACAAATTAAAAGAGGAAGATGGAGAGAAATGAGAAAGACAAAGATCTCCTGAAGCACTGAAATGCCTATTCACGTAATGGATCACATTTCCCAAATGGCTTGACCTGAGATTTTCTTCTTCAGTTTTAAACTTTATACTGTTAATCAGTCTTTTAATATCAATCTAAACTCCAGATGGTCTTTCACCTTTCATGGCATACATCTCTTATTTTTTGAGAGGGACTACGCCTCATGTTCTCTAATAGGAGTTAATTTAAACCTAAAAGTATAGAAGAGAAAGCTCAAGGAGGAGGCATTCTAGTAAGACCTTTTATAGTGGCACAAGCTTTCATCTTTCAAACTGCAGCCTCAGGTTCTGGTTCTATTTTTGGGAAGAAACAAAATTCATAGATTCTTTTTATGGCAACAGCCAAGTCAAAGCTCAATGACAATGAAAATCAGCCTACAATGCAAGACCCAGGGGTAACACTTCTCAAGTTAGATGCAAGTGAGCAGGCCTGTTCACATAACAGATGGGAAGCAAGCTAGCTGTCCTTTCTTGGTTGCATCACTTCCAGTTCAGTGCCTCTGACGTTTCTGTTACAGGAAGACATTCACTTCCAGGGCTGTTGATCTGGAAGATTTTATCAGCCTTAGGTTTGCTATTAGGAAAGTAAAGGATTTTCTCAGTACTGGGAAATTTTCAGGTTTCTTTTCATCTTTTGTCTTTGTTTCCAGACTGATAGGTATCTACCTTTCTTAATCAAGCACATTGTAAATCTTGTTTCTGAATATTATAGCTCTTAGTGAGAAAAGAACCAACAAACCCAGGAAACTCCAAGTTTCTTTCTCTAGATACCTTTTTAATTTCCTTACTTATGGACCTTCATATGAGTCCTATATGATTTTTTTCATATGTTATCTGAACTGCAGTTTTAAAGAGTCTATGTACTACTTGAAGCAGCTAAAAAGCTTATCCATTGTCCACAGTACCATAAAAAGTTTAAAGCATTTACCAGCACACAAGTTAAAGGTATAAAGAGGGAAAATAACTCAGAATCACAGAATGTAGAGGAAATAAAAATATCTAAAATCAAACAATTTCGTCATAGACTATGCAGTACTGTTACAGTAAACTGCAGCAAGAACCATAAACCATTTGAGTAGATTTTAATAGATCTTAACTACACATGAAGTACCAGTTTACAGGTAGTCAACTTTTAACGGATTAGTCCACTTGCTTTGTTCAAAAATATAGAACCACAATAGAACTAATCCCAATGTCAAGGGTGCTGGCTCTTCAAGGTTCATCTTCATTTACCTGACTGATATTTCCACTGTGATATCCAACAAAAAAGAAAATTAATGAAGTCAGAAAAGCTCAGTCTTTTGAAAGTGCAGTGGTGGAAGTAAGTGAAAGTGTGTCTTGACCATACATGGGTCTTCTGCAATAACTGAGCTGAGTTCCCAGGCATTACTTTCAAATTCCATAAGGGGTTTTAACATATACCTCAAACATCTTCAATAGCCTGTCTGTTAATGATTTTCTTATCCTGAACTGAATGACTGTGTGACTTAGAAAATAGGAGTACATATAAAGAGATTCTGATTCCATTATGATTCTCTATGTGAAATTAAATTTTTTTTACAAGATTTATAAGCATTTCTGCCAATGTCTGTTCACCTGTTCATTTCTCCACTGTGACATTGTGGCATTGTCAGTGGGGTCCACAAGCGAATACCTTTAGTGACAAAAAGTTATCAAACCACTATTCATCTGGGCCTATTATTTACTAAGATATGATATTTATACTGATATTGAAGAGACTGTAAAGAGCAGCAAGCATATGCTGAGAATATAAAAAAGAACATTTTGAAGATGAAATGGATGTGTCAGATAATTACTAATAAAGTGTGCTTTAATTGCTAGGCAGAAAGAGAAATAAGAAAAGACATACCAAATCAGTCATGTCTTTGAGGAGAAAATTGAAACTCCTGGCTACACAAAGACCTAAAATATTTTAAATTCAAAGGGAAGGTCTAAATAAAATTTAAATAAGAAAATGTAAAATTCAACATTAGTCTCATAGCAACTGAGTAAAACAGAATGGAAACACGAATTCAAAAAGGAGTTTTAGTAGCAACTGCTGATCTTCCTGATTAATACTATTCTTATTATTTGGTCCTTTCATTCTAGTCACAGGTATATCTACATGCATCCTTACTCCTGTGAACACAGCATCTTCATCACTAAGAAGGAGCCCACACCCCCAGAGCATGGCTGTATTTGCTTTCTGAGTTCCTGAAGTGGTCTTTCCGCTTCTGCTGTTCCTGCTCTTTCCTTGCAGTGACCTCTAAAATTTACTCTACAGTCATCTGTGCGTCTCTGCTCAGTCAGCTAGGTTGTCCCCAGATTGCTCATCCATGCATATGGATACACATGAATCAGTCATTGCTTTTTTACAGAAAAAGGACATGATAATAAATTGCAAGCAGAGAGAAAAACGCTCTAAATGATCAGATATTACCATAATGACCTCAACAGCACAGTAAACTTGGCTTAAAGAGTTTGTATCTATACAGGAATACCTAGCAAGGCTATGCCCCCTATGTCTTGTTAGTGTGGATGCTGTCTGTCTGATGCATTTTATTTTTTCAAATTGTAGTTTACTTTCCTTTTCATAGGCAGGAGAGAGGCATTTTGCATAACTTCTGTTTAAAAAGTCATTTTAATTTACCTCACTTTATTTGTTTTCTGTTTTCGGTTTCCCTCAATGCTGAGAGTGATGGGGTCTGTAGAATCTATACCCTGAGATCTGCCCTTCCTATAGTAGCAATTCCTGGAATGCCAGTTATGATCAGACACTGAAGAATAGGGCCAATATAAGGTTTCGAACCATCTTCATTTTTTAAGGTCCTTGTCATACAAGGATATTTTCGTCTCATCCAAGTATTCATATTATGAAATACACCAGCCCATGAGAATTTTTACTGGCATTTTTTCCTGTTTTGATATTAAAATTTGCTACATTTGCTGAGTTCACCATTTTAAAAATTGTTACAGATCTCCCCAGACATACTTTTTTTAATAAGTCCAAATTCTGGCTCCAGGCCTCTAAATTTATCCCAATTTTTATTTTTGCTATAGTAAACAGGACCTATTTTCTCAGGATCTTTTTACATTGAAAAGTCCACCTAACAAATATACTGTTGTCCTTTATTCCTTTAGGTTTTTTTATAAAAGACAGCAAAAACTTCTAGTATTTCTCATGGCTTTCATACAGTAATGAACAGAAATGTGAAAGAGGGAGCACACTATTAAGTTATCCATGTGTAATGAATTTGATTTTGTCTTAGTTCTGAAATCTCCATTTGGTAATATATGAAGATTTCGTCTTTATGGCAACTTACGTAATGAAAATTAACAGAACCCCTGTAGCTGCAAGTTTCACAGACCTTTTGTATACCTGTGTTTGATATCTGCTGTAAGTCATGGACAAGGAATAGATCATTATATTGATAAAAAAGATGAAAAAATGAATTAATGAGATTGAGAAAGTTTTGTGTTGTCTTAATTACACTCTCCTGCTTGTAATCACCAGTTTTTCAGTGGTGGAACTGAATGCAATGAGCAGATGATAGCAACACAAGCAGGTTTTTGGCTGTGTAAGACCAAGTAACTCAACCCACCTGAGCTTTGCAGAAGTTTTCCCTCTCCCATCTGAGAATGAAAGCCGTCTTTGTTTCCTAGCCTGTTCCATTTCTCTCAGTTGTACAGTGCTAGCAAGAGGCCCCACACACCACTTATATTCTGGTTGAACTCAATTTTGAGGGCAAGTGACATGTTGACCACCAAATGAGTCTTAACCAATGATGAATATTTTTCATCATCTGGTATGACATATATCTTTGTCAGAGCTCATCGGAGAGTGAACTTCCAGTAAAACTGATATCACTGAGAGAGAAAGCAATATTGTCCGCAAAAACCACATTTTATTGTACCAGAAGTTCTTTATTTTCAATCAGTAGTATTTCCAGTGACATTTAAGCAATGCATTATACATTCACGCCTATGTGAAGAAACCATGCAAAGCATATTAAACAGGCTTTCCAAGGAAGACAAGGGAATTTAGATGCTAAACTCCCAAAATTGACTGAATGAAAGAACCCAATTCGTTTACACTTTTTAAAAATTTCAGATAAAATAAAGCATTTCAGATACGAATGCTAACTGTAAGTGCTCTGCTTTATATTGATTTCTTCAACAAATAAAAATTTTGAAATAATTGCGATAAATTAACAATATATTTATGCATATGAACCAAAATTAAATGGAACAGGGTTAGAGATAGATTCTACCATATTTAAGATTTATTTAAAATTAATATTTTTCATTAAAAATCAGATATATGGAGTTGTTGTACAAGAAATTTTGGGTTGTGTTTACTCGTAAATAATGTGAATCCTATTCACAGACTATTCTGAGTTGGAAGGGACTGGCAAGGATCATCAAGTCCAACTCTTCACTGAATGGCCCACATGGGGATTGAGGCCACAACCCTGGCATTATTAGCACCATTCCTTAACCAACTGAGCTAATCTCAAAGAATTCACAATAATTTAAGATTAAAGTAATGCAGCAACTTTCTGTGCCTATTGTGACTTTTAATACACACATCTTACATATCAAACTCTTCAGAAAAAAAGAAGTCTGGTGAAAGACTTAATTTATCGTCATTCTAATCCCTCTATTTTATCAGTTACTTGAAGTGTATACTGACACATTGTGTGCCTTAATTACACCTCCCCAGATGAGGGAGATTTGTTAGAGTCCTTGCCAGGAGTCTGAGGAGACGAACTGGACCTTCAGCCTTCTTTGCTCTTAGATTGTTGTTTATTATAAAGGTCTTATCAGCTACAAAGTTACAAGGAACGTAGTGAGAGTAGAAAAAAGCTGCAAGTGACCTGGTGTCAAGATTTTGCAGCCCTTTTAAAGGCATTTTACCCAATAGAAGTTTGAAATGACAGATATTTTTACTTTTCCACCAATGTCCAGCAAATCACCTTGTAACGCAGACAGGAACTGTGGCAAATTCTACCCAACCATACTAAGCTACTTCTACTGCAGAAAATGGAGGTCTTGAAGAAGGAGCATGATGTCTAAAACGATGTAAACATCCACCATTTTGGAAACCTCACTATTTATCTATTTACTACACAAACAAACCTAAAACCTCTAAATTCTTCACCCTGTGACATTCTTACATAACAGTCTACTATCTAGTTCACATTGGTGTAGATTTTAATTCTTCCCAGAGTGTAGGCAGTTTTGTCCACGGATAAAGGTCAAAAACAGTATTGTCCAGGGGGATTAAGTTCTTCAAAACGGGCAGAGGAATACTCTCTGCACTCTGGATTCCCACAAGGTACAATTCACTGGGCTAGATTTTCTAGTTGCCCCACATAAAACTCCAATGCTACTGAAGAGAAAGTTTATTTTAATATCATCTGTGCAAAACAAAAGCATCAAGGAAACTCATGCAAAACTCAGCTCATAAGTTTTGGGATTTTGGGAGCAATAATACCAGCTCTTAGGTCTTGTATGCTACTTCATTAAACTAAGGTTTTTATGGCCTAATTTTATTTTTTTTTTCCAGTTTGAACTTGCTGGGTTAACAGATCCCTATGTCTGAAGTACACTTGCACATATCAATAAACTCACTGAAATCATATAAAACTTTGAAGAAGGTAGTAAAACCACTTTGATTTTAAAAATGTTAAATTGTTTAAATATTCACAAAAGTAGTTTCCACTAATTTTAATCTTTATAAAGCACATTAATTGACAGCAGTTAAGAACTACTTCAACAGTATTTCTGGCTATAAACTCTAGTAGGCCTTGCCATGGTGCCAAGACAGATATGGTGAGTACAGGAGCTAACTGGGAGCATAGTAACTAACTGTCAGATCTCAGGATGTGAACAACACCATCTCTCCTCCTTGAAGGCTGCTTCAACTAGGAAATGTCTTTATGTAAAAAAAGTATATGTTAAAAGAAAAAAAGGTGTTATTTCAACATTTTTCAGCATTCCTAAAGTACAACCCTTCAGAATCTCTTCTGCCTGTTATTTGGCTTATTTTATCAATCCTTATATTCTTTCTTAGCTCCTTCCTCCCATCCTTTGCAAAGAGTACACTGAGTGGGCTTGGGTTTTGCATCGACTACATTATTAGGGAAAATAGTAATAGCTATGAAAATGTCCCTTTAGTTACTACAAGGCTCAAATTTGTATATTTTTAGAGACTTTGAGTACTGCAAATAATGTAGAAAGTTTCTTGAGCACATATGTAAATGTTTAAAGCAAAACATTTAAGAGACCAAGATTAAGGTAGAATGTTAATTAAGGATCCAGTAACCAAATACTAAAGCTGAAATTAAAAAAATACATATCAACAAAAATCAGATACTTCTTGACATCTCTCCTTCTTTCCTTCCATCATGGTGGTTTATGTTAATGAGATTTATTTTTCAGCTGTCACTCTGAATGTGGACTTACTAGAGCTCTGTTACTAGATGGTAGTGACTCATAACAGCAGTAAGCTGACTGCTGTTAATCATTTGTATGGAATTCCTGCATTTCCATTCTCCCACATGTTTTGATCTTATGGTCCTGATCCATCATTTTCATCATTAACTACTAGACAAAATAGAACTAGAGACACTGTTGTAAAGAAGGAGTATTTCAGTGTTGAAGTTTCCATCATCTGGCTGAGTTTAGCTGGGATTTAGATTCAGAACCTAAAGTGTGGGGTTATTTTCTGCATGATCCAACACCCTGTTGACAATTCTGTAACAGCTGCAGTTTTGATCCTCACACAGTAAAAGTAAAAAGCAAATATAAAATGCTGGTATGAGCTTGCACAGTGCCTTATCTCATTGGAAAGAGGAATCACTTTAGTCTTTTCTACTCCTCCAGAGCTCTTAAGGATACACATCAATCTTCCACAATGGATGCTAGGTCAGTAGCAACTTCAAAGCAAAACCTTTATTGCAAAGCTGAAGGAGACAGTCAGGGGAGGAAAAAAAAGGAATGAGAATGTTCTGCTTTAATATCAGCTGGAAATGGAATGCCACACGGCCACTCACTCACTCCCCCCAAACCCAGCAGGATGGGGGAAGAGGATTGGAAGGGTAAACAGGAAACAATAACTCATGAGTTAAGATAAGAACAGTTTAATAACTGAATTATAATATAATATTAATGAATATTAAAAGTAAAATTAATTATAAAAGGTGAGAAAAAAAACCCAAGAAAAAAACCACTGCCCAGATGGTCTGTAAGCAGCCACCCCTGGTCAACCTTCCCTCTAGTTTATATGCTGAGCATGGACACCATTTGGTCTGGAATATTCATCCCCTTTGGCCAGTTGGGGTCAGTTGTCCTAGCTGTGTCCCCACACAACTCCTTGTGCACCCCCAGCCTACTCATTGGCAGGGAGTGTGAGAAGCAGAAGAGATCTTGACTCTGTGTAAGCCCCGCTCAGTCACAGCCAAAGCATTGGGGTGCTGTCAACACTGCTTTTATCACAAATCCAAAACATAACCCCATACCAGCTGTTAGGAAGGAAATTAACTCTACCCCAGCCAAGACCAGCACAAAGCACAAGATCTCAAAACAAGTTTACTCCTGTACTAATAAGAAACCTTTGTGAATTTCACAGTCAGGAACACAGCCATTATGTTATCAAAAGTTTTACCTATTTTGAATGAACATTTCTTCTTTGTAGAAAGTTCATTGATACAGTAATATGCTTGGCAGGAACTACTCAGGATCTTTAAACTACCTAAAGCAATGATATTTCACTCTAACTTTCTTCTCAGGCAACTGAGTTGGAAGTCCTGACAGAAAGAGAAAATTACTTGCCTCTATTCTACAAAATTTTCTGAAAATCTTATGAGAAGCTTGGAAAAAGTTATACATTGTTAAAAATTGCTCTGAAATACAGAAGTCAGCTGGTTTATACTTAGCTTTATTCACACTCCTTTGGTCTAAGACCATATGCTAGGAGATAATTTTTTTCCTATATAAGATTTTTTTGCTATATGTCTTTTCAGAAATTATGAGTATAATCCCACTTGAACTGTGTAAAGAGAGTGTAATTCTGGTTTCAAGAGAGTTATAGAGCAAAGAAATTAGTAAGAACAGTGGTTCAGACTCATGTACAACTATATTTGCTTTGAACAGAGGGTTCATTTCTAAAATTTACTGCTTGACAGTAAATTTGTTAACAACAGTCAATCCTGAATGAGGCATTCAGGATACCATCAGTATTTTTGTGAGTGTTAAGCTTCTACTGTTTTGGTTTGTGGGAAAGAAGTTTGATTTTTAATGGTTGCGAACAAATATACATATTAAAACTTTGTACTTTCCTCTGAAAGGGATTTCCATGCCATTAATATTCCTTTGATTTCTGTCACATGGGACAATATTTGAATATAGTGCCAAATCACTCAGTTTGACTAGAAAGTATGCTGAAGTGCTCAAGGTTGTCCCTAAGAGAGAGCTGAGTCAATATTAGAAATAGGCATATCTTGCTAGCCTTTTCACTCTTCTCAATGTGGCTGTAATTTTTTTCACAAAATTGCATTGTTGAAACACTGACCTGATTGCAGCAATGGCAGAATTTTAAAGATTTTGGTGTCTAGAGTCAGCTAAGTTTTTAAACTTATCCATGCTTTTTCAGCCAATTCAAGCTGAAAATGTCCCAAAAATGTTTGACGAAAGAAAAGAAAAGAAAAAAAAAAGATAGCGTCTTGCTATTTCCATCACTTTCTTATTTGTGCCTAGCTGTATATTTTGCATAATGAAAGTACTTACTAGTTTTTTCCTATTTTATCTCAGTGTTCTTCCACTGATTTCACTAAGAATACAGACACAAATTAAACAAGATCAGAGGTGGGTTTTATGCTTCTTTCTCTAAAACAATTTACTGCTGTTCAACATAATGTGCATGTCAGGGATTTTCTTTGTTTAGAATCTACTTCCAAATTAAACTAAGGCAGAAAATTAAAGTACTTGGAGCCACTTTGCTATTATTTTAATATTGTAAACTTTAAATCTTGAAGTATTATATAAGTCCATTGTGGGGGGGGGAGGAGAGGAGGCAAATTTAAAACCATTAGTTATAGTATTTTTTCTTAAGTATGTGATTTCAAAGCTTTATGGCCATGTTTTCAAGGTTCTACCTAAAAGCCTGAGACACATTTCTATACATTTCTTACAACAGTGCTGAAGAACAATATTGAAGTATCTGTGAGACATTCATGAAGATTTGTACCTCAGCAATTGCATTCTTCAGCAAGAAAATACTTATTCTTAAATTTATAGTTTTTTCTAGGTAGTTAATAAACTCTGCCTTGACTTCTGAATTGTCAGGTGGTCCCTGCACAGTGGACTTAGCATAAAGTCCCTGCTCAGGGGTAACTAAGGGATTTTGTGGGAATCAGGGAGAGGGAGGATCAAAGGATGTCCTGCTAGACACATTATTGCCTTCTCACCCACTGTTTCTCTTGTGCAATGGCATCTATCTGCCTTAGCAGGAGAAGACCAGAAGACCAGGCTACTATAACTCTGGGAAGCAGCTGTGGAGCCTTAAGGCTTGTTCACACATCCCCCTCTGACTGCAGCTGTGCAGGCAAAAAAATACTGTTTTGTTCCAGCCTGCCTCCAGTCGCCAACATTTTAACCTTCCCAACCTTATTTGAACTGAAGCTTAGCAGGAAGGTTCAGATGAGTGGTCAGTTTCCAGGGGCAGTAACCTGTGTGGAAAGGGACAGTGACAAAGAGCTGGTAAGGGAGTGAGAACAGAAATTTCTGCAGGCAGAGTAAAACGATGTGTCAACAGCCTTGCTAAACAGGGATTTCTCCACCTCTTTGAAGTTTGCTTCACCACTAAGGCTAAGAGCTTGTCTCTATTACTTCATTTATGTCTTGTGATTCACCACGGGTAAACTAATGCAGAAAAAAGGGTAATATTTCCAAATGGTTTTGATTAAAGAATTGCCAAACAAGTATTTAAGTCTGTGCTTTTGAGTGCTAATAAGACAATATCTGGATCTGATGATATCCTGCATCCTATGGAAGGTTTTGTCTACTTTCATGGGAACTTCGTCTGGATGGATTTTAGTGAAGTCTTAACTTGCTCTTTCAAATGTTCTGCAAGTATTCAGTGTTTAAATACTTTGAAAACGTGAGCCTTTTAAATTTTTTGAGATTGAAGATTAAAAGAATAATTTATTATCTGAAGGCATAAAATCCATGATTATAAATACTTAAAAATATCTTTATTTCAAAATGTAAGGAGAGGAACGAATTGTGGAATTAAATACCAGAAATACAATAATCCCAGTCTTTCAAAACCTGGAATAATTCACTCAGCACCAGTGGTATATTAAAGTGGAGTGGGTTTGAAAATAATTAGTATCTGCCAGAATCATCAGTGAATTCAGTTCCTTAATGCTTGTACCCTTTGATTTGTATTGAGTTCAATGGTGAAGAAGCCTTGCCATTCATGAATAGCAGATTAGTACTATACTTTGCCCTTTCCCTCAAAAAATCCAATAATCTATCACAACTCTGTTTAGGGATGTATAAAGGATTTATTCTGACTGTTTTATGAGACAGTTGCCTCCAACTAATTTGTACAGACATAGGATTCTCTCACAGGACCAATGCACAGACAATCAATAATTAACTTTGTCAGGTGGCTAGCAGCCATAACCAATTATGTTTCAATGCAGACCTCTTCAGCCTCTTATAAATAAAAAGGAAAGATGCTATAATAATAGAAAGCTGAAAAAGTAAACAGAAGAATTCTTTACTAACATGATAAATAACCTATTCCCTATTCAACTGACTTTCATGTTCATCAGATTTCGTCTTGCTGATTGCAAATAGTCAGTACTCTGAAGCAACATAAATGGGACTGAAATGCCTACAGTCTGTCTGATCTGCTTTTCTGTAACACTGGTTTTGCCATTAATTCCTTCCCTCCCCCCAGCTTCTCTTTATCCTTCACTACCTTTGCATGCATCAGAAGTGACACACATATTCTCTCTGATGTTAAGGTTAAAATTTCCTACAACTGGCAAAATAAAATTAATTACTTTTGGCTACACAGTCTAACCCTGCCCATGTCACTAATCACTCTGCTACAGACAAAAAAAACAAAGGTCAGCAGGACTCATTACAGAGTCTCTATTGCAATTAAAATCATCTGAGTACCAGAGACATAGTCTTGCCTGCCTGACTCATATGGTATGACTGTCATCTGAGCTGTCATGTGGGTATGAGCTTCCACAGCTCAAGTAAATAAGACTTCATCCTGTAGCTACTTTGATGATTCTCCTACTGGCTGATGAGTTCTTTGCTGAAGACATTAACACATGCACTCACACTCGGTGTAGCAGTGGCACTTCCATGAATGATGACAGACACATGAGAGATGCAACTAATATGTAGCCCCATTTAATCAGTTATGTAACAAAGCTGATACAGCTGGACCCAGAGGACCATATTAGCAGAGAGCTGTCTTCTGCTGCAGCAGGGCACTTGCTGTGTGTCTGTGTGTGTTCGTGTGTGTGTGTTTTTCTGTTTAGTGCAAATGCCAAGAACCACAACCAAGCTACAGCTGCTACTCATGTGCCTGTGTTTTCTCTCAAGAGGAATCGGTCCCCATCCTCACAGAGCTGTCATGATCTGGCTCATCTCAGACAACTAAGGCTAGAATGAGCTTGTTTGCTTATATTTTCTGTTTGTTGATCTGTCCTTTGATATTTAAGCCTCAAATTATCACCATGCTTGTAAATTATAAATGTTTAGCCTCTTACCACAGTATTTTATCCTATGAAGTGAAGTCTTTCTGTTGCTAAGGGATAAAATACAAAACTTTAACTTGAGACTAAACCAGACTGTATATCATACTTTTTTTTTTTGACTGACACAGTTGGTCAACAAGAGGTTTTTTGTCTTGCTAATTGCAAATAGTCAGTACTCTGAAGCAATATAAATGGGACTGAAATGCCTACAGTCTGTCTGATCTGCTTGGTCAACAAGAGGTTTCTTCAGTTCCCAGGCTTGATAGATACTCTTAATTTTCAAAAATATAGTACTTTCCACAGAATCTACTCTAAAGCTAACTGGCTTCCAATTCAAATGGGTTGTCCAGGGTAGTCAAACCAAGATTATTTCACAGCATTCCTTGAAAGGAACATAGAGTCATCTGAGGTGTAGGGAATTCCCCCACATATTAACATAAAAGGTTCATGGTGAATGTATTGAATTTTGGTGATTTCTCCCATAGCAGTCCTCATAGTGGTGATCTTGGCATCTCTAGCTAGAAAGCTGATGACACATGACTGTTTTGTCTACTGCTGAGCACTGCTCCCACACGGCATCCAGGCTGTCTCTCCAACATCCCTCCAACACCAGGAGGATGAGGGTGGGCAAAACTTGTGAGGGGGCACAACCAGGACAACTGACCCAAACTGGCCAAAGGGGTATTTCATACTGATGTGATCAACAAAAAAGTCTAAGAGAAGGTGTGGGGTAGGGGAAGGAGGAAGAGGTTTGTGTTTCATTATTATGACATTTGCCTTCCAGAGTGTTTGCTACATATTCTTAATCCCTAATACTGCAAAGCAGCTGGACATTGTCTGCTAAGGGGAAGTACAGAATAATTCTTCTGCTTTCCTTTGCTTTTGTGTG
This sequence comes from Monarcha castaneiventris obscurior, assembly GCA_026261815.1. NCBI lineage: Eukaryota > Metazoa > Chordata > Aves > Passeriformes > Monarchidae > Monarcha > Monarcha castaneiventris. Next base: position 22,233,941 of record JAMPIT010000379.1, on the reverse strand, counting down.
AAGATTTTGCTTTTTGTTTATTAAAATGCCTTTTTCTCAACCCTTGAGTTTTTTTCCATCTTATTTACTTCCCACCCTCTTGCTGAGGGGAAGAGTGATAAAAGAGCTTGGTGGGCACCTGGCATCCAGTCAAAGTCCTCCCACCACAGTGTACAACCAAAGACGTTTAAAGGAAAAAAAATCAAACATCCAGTCAGCCTTGTAATTTTATTCCCACTCCACTTTTGTCTGCTTTGGTCATTCCCATTTCTTTAATGCGTCAGGATGTAAAATTGTCATATGTTATTTTCCATGATACACATCTAATTATATTTTCAGAGCTCTTATTATGTCTTGCTATCTTTTAAAGACAACAGGCTAGATTATCCATGGAATGCATGGACCTTGCAAGACCGAAGTGCATTTGATACTCTACCCAAGAGACTTTCTTACTCAATCCCAGTTTTGGAACTATCATTCCAGGTGGCCCTGAAAAATTAATTCCTCAGTTATGAGTTTTAGTTTTGCAGGAGCCACAAGTGATGTTTTATATCTGTTAAGGAATAGTAATTTTAAATTTTAACTTTAGAGATTTTTTTATTTGATCACTGCCCAAAGTCATGGATGCTCAGAATGCTTCCAGTTTTTTATCTCAAACTTTTTATTATTTTCTTTCCCCGTTATTACCTTCAGAGAACACTCTATCTATTCTGATTTTCAGGTGAGCATGAATTCATCATAGTCTGTGTGTTTATTTCATTTCATTTGTCTTTCAAAGTGGTTTATTTATGAGTGCAGGCTGTTCTAGTTGTAGGCTAATTAATATTAATCTTGTCATCTGCTGCATTATCATATAGTCAAATGATAGCAATATTCATTCTGACTTTATGTTTTGGATATAAGCATGCATTATTTCACACGTTTTTTCCCCCTTCTCCTCTCCATATGTTAGAAGTCAAACATACACTTGTAATAACAAAAAAAAAAAAAGAAAAAGAATATCTGATGATGATGCAAATATCAAAAGCATTAATGAGGAAAATTTGTCTAAATTTTGCAATAAAAAAAATTAAAATTGAAACAACATAGATTTAGGCACATCAGAGACTTTAGACATCAAACGACAATGAGACTCAAAGGGTCACGACGGAAATATAAAGAGACATAAAGAGATATATTCAAGTTCATAACAAAAGAGAAGTTCACAGTGTTGAAAGTACCATCCAATGCAGTTTTAAACTGTCAATACAAGGCTGTCCATGCTAGTATTAGAATGTGTTTTTACCAAACCTGAGAAACTATGTCCAGTAGGATGGAGGGGGAAAAGAATGAGCTGAATACCCAGCACTTTGGCATAGTGTAAACCTTGGTGTAGACTTTGGTGTAAACGTCACCAAAGCTTCCAGTCAGACCCTGGACTTCACAGAATGCCAAAGCCAAACACCAGCAAGGGAATTGCCTTTTTCAGCACCGCAAGCACAGTCAATACACCACTTTGACTCCCAGGGGCTCACACTGCTCTGCTCAAATGGGAAGGCAACCCTGACTATAGTACTGTGGGTAAATATAGCACTATCCTATTTCATGTGAGATTGTTATCCTGTGCATATGCTCAAAGAAGAGGAGTTGTTGCATGACCTATGGGCTCCTGGAGGCTCTCTAAGTTTCCCCAGTGGTTCCTCTGGTTTGGGAAACCCCCCTGCATAACACTGGAGTTCTCTGCTGTGAATTGTGCCAGCACCAGAGCTGCTCACCTCAGAGACTGAATTAGAGCTGCTCACCTTGGAGACTGAATTTCTCTGATCCCTAAGAAGCAATGGGCAGCAGCCCATTGCAGTGCTTCATGCATTATTTTGCTCATGGCCTTTAGATCCTACAACACTAATTAACTCAATAAGAAGGAAAAAAAAATAACAGAACAAAGAAAAAGCAGACAAGCAATACTATCACATCCTGTGAGATAAGTGACCTCATCCTGAGGTAAGTCTGTTTTCCTTATCCAGATGTGAAATAAGGTTGTGAAAGACTTCAGGAATAACAAACATTCCCAGCCCAGATATTCAAATGCTTAGGTAGCTGGGGCACTGCATGGATCCTCATAAATGTAAAGAGTTACTGCCAGATCACGAAGAATAAATCCAGCAGCTCTCACTGAAAATCTTACTGTATAATCCAGGTTGTGTGTGCAATATTATGTTTTAATGGTCAAATAAATACAAAAATTGCTTATATATTATTGAGAGTTATTTACATGCACTTGTAGACACTCATAATATACTCTTGCCATAGGTCTGTTCTAAAATGAGCTTCTAATAGACATACTGACTTTTTTCATGTTATGCAAATCTATTTTTTTAGCTGTGTTTTGAAAAATAATTCTCAGTGCTTGATACTGCCCTAAAAGAAGGTGACAGACTGTGCTGTAGGTGTTTTTTTTTTTTTTTTTTTGAAGAAATTTAAAAAAAAACAAATCAAACCAAAGCAAAAAGCCACCAAGAAAACCCAAAACTGGAAACAGCCCTAATGAATTTGAAGTCATGGAACTAGACTAGAGAAAACATGTTCATAGTACATTTGTGACATTTCTCTGTTATATGCCTTCTTACCTGTTTCACTGTCACAGCAAAAATTCAAGCCCTGTCCCACAAAAATTGTAATGAAATAATTTTATGTAGTGACACGGTGCAATGACATGAAACCTTCGCAATTCTTCCACAGGAAATTATGAGACTAAATTTTTCTGGTATAGTAACATTGTTAGTGATTTGACAGGAAAGTCAAAGGAATTTTGCTGTGTAGTTTATAGCCAACTTGATTTCAGCTGTATATGGTCAGGCTCCTCATTTAAATTTTGTGTATGTATTTATGATAGGCAATTCATAGATAGTAGATTATTTAGAGGTTCTTTTGTGCCTAATATTGACCTTTATCACAGTGTCAAAAAGAAGACAGGAAGTGTACATGGCACTCACTGAGTTACGTGTAATGGAAGAGAGAAGTTATTCCCCACTTTTATGAATCACAGTCACAAGAGTGTATTTCCAATTTTTAGGTACATTAGTTGTAAGAAAATTAGATTTCCTATTTCAACTAATGGTTTAGCTATATAATGTGCTCGATTTTAAGTAGCTCTGGTTCCAGTCCATCAATTCCTCCCATCTTATTAATATTTAAATTCAATAACTGTTTTAATACTATTGATTTGTGAACTTTTCGTATTTTAAATTGACTCTCTTGTGAAGATTTAAATTACATCCTTTCTCTTCTCCATTTTCATTACAGACTAATGCTTCCATGGGAACATATGAGAGAAGAAACAGAAGAATCTCAAAAAGCACAGACATTTCTGTTGATGGAATTTCTCTCCAGCACATGGATAAAATACAAAATAATTTCCCCTCATTATTTTTATGCATTATTATCATCATAAAATTATTACTTTTGAAGCTTCCCTAATAGGTCAACTTTGCTCCAGCTGTTTAGGTATATTAAAGTAAATTGAACAAAAAAAATAAGCAATCCGGTGAAAAACCTGGTAAGGGAACAGGGACTCTAGTATTTCAGCTACTTATCTCTAAGTCCACCAACATTCTTAAAAGCCATATTATTCAAGAAGAATATGATTAACCATACAAATTTCATGTATTTTCACTATTATTTTGAGGTTTTAAATCTCTGAGATCTATTTACCCCTTCTACAATTTTATAAAATTAGATTTGGTAGCAGGGAAAACAAATCAGACTAAATAAATACCAATGAAGCTTTTATGTCACACTTAAATCAAACTCTTTTGAAGGTAAAAAATAAGCCATTATTTCTTTCTAATTTTTTTTTGTTTCACACAGTTAATAACTTAAGCAGACCACCTCAAATGATTGGGATTTTTTGCTGCAGAACAGACATAATTTAAGAACAAAATACTTTAATTTTGATTTTTATACACTGGTGGGCCAAGAAAGCATTAATCACATAGATTACAAAAAAAATGGTTGTCATGACAAATTTGTTTACATAGCTTGTGTAAAATAATATGATATAGTAATTTTTTTTGTATTCTATACAAAAGAATATTATTAAAGTTGCAGAAGTCAAGAACTCCAAGGTTAGAAACTGCAACATTATTTTTTCCTGTTGGTTCAGTCAACTTGTACTAGAAGCTCTAATTCTATATTTGCATGGTCTTTTTTTCTTGACTCATCCAATGCATCATGATGGCTGTAGCTATAACTGACAAGCACAAACAATCATCATTCCAGCACCTCCTGTCTGTGCCTCAGTATCATATTCCAGCACCTTAGATCTCAACTTGAAATTCTACATGCATAGATTTTCGTTAGAAGTGTGAAAAGAGAATCACACATGTGAGCAAAAGCCGAACCATTTCCTCCTGCAAAGGATTGCTCTGGTACAGAGCTTTACGTGGCTGCATGCAGGAAGCTTTCCTGCGCTTTCCTGTGAGATCCCTGCCACTGTCTGCTTTTGAAGTGTTAATGATAGCACAAGCAGAGCATGGGAGAGCTCAGAAAACCTCTAGCTTGCTCAGGGAGATGACCCAAAATGGACTGCAAGGAGCCAGTCTGCTAAAACAATCTGGTTTGTGATTGATATCTTATAAAAGCCAGGTCTGCACAAGGGCAAACACAGCATCTGATGTCCAGCAGCTATACAAACAGGGAAGATTTCCTGTTCCCTCACATATTTTGTTAGGCACTCAGGAAGGTTAAAGGTGTGGAGCTGACCTGAGTCTAAAAGCCTGATCTGTGCAAGTTTTCATACTCTCTCAACTGCTGCTTGAAAGAGTCAAGTTACTTTTTTCTTCAATGGCACAGTCACTTTCATCCTAATCAGAGGCAGTGTGAGCGTTGGGTAAATTAAGAAGGCTTGTGCTGTTTAGACAGACTGCTCCAAGCACTTCAGTGAGACTGTGCTGAATTAGTTTTGGCTGGCTGTGGTTCTAAAAGAACATTCAGAGACGGAATGATTTTTAAGCTCCAAGCTACAACATATAATTTATGCTTTTAATTTCTAATTCTAAATGTGGCAGAAGAGGTGGAGGAAGCTGAAGCAAGAGTTGGCGGGGTGTATGGGGGGCAATTACTTGTCAAAAGATCTAAAGCAAGGATATTGATTTGGCATTAATTGTGACTTTTTTTTATATTTTGAAGATGTAAATGTTTGTAAAATGTCAATTTTTCCTTCAGCTTAAGGGGAAGAGCTCAGATAAGATTCAGATCAGATTCTGCTTGTGTCTTGTTTCACTACTAAAAGATGAGTGAAAAACACATCCATATATTAAAACCACATAAGTAACTTTCCATCCAAACTCTTATTTTCAATAGTGAATTATAATTACACACTAAGTTGAAATCCTAACCTCATTGAAGTCAAATACAAAGCTTCCAGTGGAAGGTGACTGTTTCCATGTGAGGGGGAAGAGCTTCTAAATGGAAGAAGCCTCAACCTAGAGTACCTGTGGGTCCTAGAGATTGGAAAGTCTATCAGATAGAGTTAATGCTCCCTGAAAGGAGATTCAGCCCCCATTTGTACACGTGTATGATCTAATCTCTCAAATTTCATAGAAAGTCACTAAAGCATAGGGAATAAAGACAAATATGCTACATCATTACCTTGCATTTAATGGATGGATGCACAAGGAAAGGAGCCATTTGTGACGTGCTTATTTTTCATATTATTCATTATTATTTTTATTATATATTCATTTTTGTATTTTGCAATTACTAAGAAGTAGGTGAAACCATCCACCATAATAATCTCTCAAAATATAAATTAGTTTAGGTATATGAGGATGTCTTCATGCACTCAGCACACCCCATGTACATTCCACATTCCTTCTTTGCAGTCTGAATCCTAGATGATTAGAAGAATAACACACTGTTTTAGCTCCTAATCTTATACATTTTATATATTGAAATTTAAAAGCATCGGAGTGTGCAGAATTTACAGCTGGGAAGACTAAGGGACAGAATTAGAGGAAAAAAGGTCTCAAAGCATTGACAGAAATACCTGGGTGAGCACAGAATTTCTGGGGTTTCAGAATTAGATAGATCCATTAGATTATACCGCATTGTGCCTTCTGTTCATGAATATTTCTTCTCCATCCTCTAGGAGGAATTACAAGCATAAATTTTCTATGCACTGGTGAGAGAAGTCTTTCTTTCATTTTAGTGAATACACATCTGCTGCCTTGTATTCAAACAGATTGATTCTTACTTTAAAGACTCATTATATTTCATTATACAAGAAAGTGTTGTATGCCTTGAGTTATATTTATGTGTGCTAGAGCATGTAACAAATAGTATAAGGATATGAAAGATTAATAACAAGAAAGTTATGACACCTCTTTCTTTTTAAAAAAGCATTTTTCAATTTTTCTCTTGACTTGTTTATCTCTTAAAAATTCATAATGAGTCATTTCATGGCAGAGAGGTATAATTCTATGACACAGGGACAGTAGCTCATATCCTCTCGTTAATTATATTAAATATCTGATCTGATTGGTCCTACTTTCAATTCAACACCCATTGTTTTTATACTAAAGTCAAACTTTTTTTTAATACAGTAGTAAATATTTATAATCTTCACAGAGCCAAATATATGGCCCAATATTTAAACCTAAAAGCTATTTTTACAAATTCTTAGATTTTATTTTCTCTCTGTAGTTGTTATTCATGGGGGTTTTTTTCTGTATAATGTTTCTGAAAGCTGTCCTACATTCCTTGGCCATTTTATTGGCCCATAGCTGGGCAAGAAATATAAGAGTTGCTTCATAAGAATTCAACTTCAAAGTATAAACTTCCGTCAAATTCTCTTGGCCTGAGATCAGACATTAGAACCATGTTTTTAAGCTGAATACAGAGAAGCAGAAGCCTATGTTACTGGTGCACTCCCCAAAGTCAGTTGGGTGCCCAGATAAAATAACTTGCAAAATTCTTAGTGCCTGAGTTTGGTTCACTGGACACAACCTAACAAGATGCTCAGACATGCTTTAATGCATTTAAAAATGCTTCGGTGGCTACCCATGTACTTAAAATTGTGCCTACGTGCATGCCCACGTATACTCCTCGAACAAGGTCTATCTTTAGCAAGGTAATGACTGTTTCTACATTAGTTGTTCAATTTCCCTTGAGTCTCCACTGGAAAGGAAAAAAAAGGGCTTCACCAAAGTGAGATTTAAATCATACACATCAAGATCCTAATTTATCCGACTCTGAAGAAGCATTTCTCTGTTCCTCTGTGGAGCATGCATAGGAAGACTTGATGGACTACCATATTAACTTTGATATCTAAGTACGTATCTTTTACCAGTGTTCAATATCCTGTAAGATTCCTGTTTTAGCAATCTGGCTAAAAAAATGTGTGGGAGTGGAGAACAAGAAATGGCATCATAGGCACTCTGAGTGCTACAGCTATGTGTGACTGTCTCCAGCTGTGGCTCAATTAGATAATTTTCAGAGATCACGCAACACTTGCCCAGTGTGTGTGTGTGGCCTTCGTAATTCAAGCGAATTCCTGGTCCTTTTTTGCCTACACACAGAAAAATGGTTAATTTTTTCCAAAGTGATGTGTTCTTAATATAGTTGTCATTACTTTAAATGCTTTCATAATAATACTGCATTGTGTGGCAGGAAACAGAAAGGAGGCCAGAAAAGAACACTGGATGAAAAGCAGATGAATGAAAGCTTCAGCGCTGATTTTCAAAAGATGGAACAAAGTTTCTTTTTCTCAACAAATTAAACCAGCATCTCAATTAATTCTACTACAGATTCAGAAAAGAAAAGTCAAAACAAGCATTGAAAAAACCCCACCTTCTCTACCTTTTAAGGCACCTATGATGGTTAAATGAGGTTGTACAGGAAGGAAATACTACTGTATTGCTGGGAAGCAAGAATTCCTGTCTTGAGTGTGGATATAGTACAGTGAGTCTGCGCTGCTGGGCTGTTTGTTTCCTGCCACATCCCTATCTCTGGGGCAGGATAACCACTCCATGATATATTTCCATCAGGATTAAAAGCTGTACAAAGACAGTTTCTTTTTCTCCCTGTTGCTGTGCCCCTCTGCTGTAATTCACTGATTTCAGTTGCACTGATGCAGCTGTCTTTTTTCAGTTGTGCCATAAACCAAATGAGGAATATGACTTGGAAAGCCACTTCCAAACTACTTTTTTTGTTCAGGATATTTCACTGATCTGATTTACAGTCCATCCTGAAGGCAGCCAGCTAAAAAGCAGAGGTGTAAGTGCACAGCCTCTTTAATGAGAAGGATGGTATGGGCAGGAACCTCTGCAGCCAGCTTCACTCTTGGGGAAAACAGTGCACAACTACAGGCTTTATGGAAAAGACAATCAGTATCCCTTAAATAGCCCCTGTTTTGTGCTGCAAGTGTGTGTCTACTGTTGGACTAGATGATTGTTGTAAGTCACTTCCAGCTGAAATAGCCTATTTTCTTCTGTAGTAAGCCAGTGTCTGCAGAAATAGCACTCTTACTATTTCTTTGACAGTAGCCTTTAGATTAGCAGTATGTAATTAGATCTTTATGTTCTTTTTTATATTCCTTTCTCTGTACCTCTAAACCTGTATTAAGAATTTAGCATGTTGGAGTCAACCACAGTCATAAAATCAGATTCTTATATGGTTTGAACAGTCAAAATTTTGAATGGACTTTCTAAGACATGCAATAGAAGAAAAACTGCTGTTAAACAGTATAAACTTACCTTTCCCATATTCCATTCTGGTTGCATTAATGTCATGTTTTGCCTTGAAAAGACAAAAATGAGGGCTACAGAAATTAATAAAAGATTTGTACAATTCTTCTGATATATAACTTATATAATAAATTTAAGTGTTGGTTCCAATAATTAAGAACCATGCTAAAAAAATAAGTTAATTTAAATTTATTGAGGAAATTTGAAAGCTACAACACAAAGCTGAAGAAACTATTCAAGCACATTTGCATTATTAAATGTGTCAAACAAATAGCCTTGTGGAGGAAAGAGATAGCAGAGAAACAATAAAAGTGCATATCTACATATCTATCCTATTTTTTCCCTATCAATATCTCTTATGATTTATTTGTATTTTATTGAGGTTCAAAATGAAAAACAATATGAGTTCTTAGAAAGATGGTGAAGGATAAAAAAGTGTGTTTAAGAGTGAATTTTGGCTCAATCGTTATTGAATGAAGTTGCAGTCAATTAGAGGGCAGAACCTGAAAAATTGATTCTTAGAAGAAGAGTCAGAGTGCACAGTTATGCTCGAGGTAAGCCCTCAACTGTGATAGCTGAGAGAAGTGACCAGTGGAAAAACCCTATATAATGGCTAAAACCAGACCCACTCCACGAGTATACCCTACTGGTGAATAATTTATTTTTTCCTTTTTTTACCCTTGTTTTCATAGAATCATAGAAAGATTTGTGTTGGAAGAGAGTTTATCTGCTGAGACAAGATATTCTAAAATGAACTGAGTAGTACTATGTTACCTCAATTTCCTAAGAAACATCAGTTTGATATGCATCAGTCAGCTGGCATCCTTTTCAGGTTCTGCCACCGAAAATTTGTCTCAACTTTTCCTTTCTTCCTCAGTCAACAAGTTTGGATAGTAAGGATGCTGTTATCAGCTGGTCCATCAATGAGGAAGAAGCTGCTGTGACAGGTGCAAATGTTCGTTTTATGGATGGGTAAGAAATGCTAAGGGGCCAGGCTCTAGCACAGTCATGGTCCTGACAGGGCATGGGTCAGCTGCAGACATGGGTCAGTTCAGAAGGCGCAGGCACTCGCAGGATCCCGATACAGTAACCATACTTTCTCACCCTGGGGGCGGCACAAAACACTGACATCTATCTGCACACCAAGCTGCTGTCAGAACCAAAGTCTAGCTTAATTTTAAGACAGTTTTTGCAATCTCTTGGGGGGTTTTGTTGTTCTCTTTATAATTACAAAAATCTAATTGATTAGTCATGCAGTGACCTCTTCCTTGGAAAATGCAAGCACTTCATAAATAGGTTATCGTTTGTTGGGGGTTTTTTGTTAGTGTGATGTGGCATACATGTGTATTATGTACTGAATCTTGTTGGGTTTCAAGCTTAATGAATAGTTTCACTGTTTTTAAATGTGTTTACAGATTGCCAGTACTTGCCATCTTTATTCTCACAGATAGTGAACATAGCAAAAAACTCCAATTGGATTTTACCAAGTGTTTTTCATTGGTCAATATCATAAAATTAATAAATTGGCCACCAATGCCAGTAAATAAAATGTATACATCTGGAATTTTCATAGCATAGTCTAGTTTCATAACCTTCAGCCCTCCAGTACCTGAAGGAATCCTATAAGATGGAGAGAGATCTTTCACTGCAGCATGTAGTGACAGACAAGGGAGAATTGGTTTAAACTGCAAGATAGAAGGTTTACATTAGATACTAGGAAAAAAATCTTTACTGTGAGGGTGGTGAGACACTGGAACAGGTTGCCCAGAGAAGTTGTGGATGCCTCATCTCTGGAAGTCCTGAAGGTTGGGTTATATTGATGCCTTCTCCAGCCACCTAGAAACAGAGACTAGACAAGAGTAAGGGAATAAAGATAGGTATTTATTTGAAGGGCCTTCAAGGTACACCCTGGGGGAGCCAGAGGCTGCTTCCATAAAAAATGGACCCCAAGATGGATGACAGGTCACGAGTTCTTCACACCTTTATAGGTTTGGTTCATTTGCATACCACGGTTAATTCTCCAATTAAAGCCCCAGTTTAATGATGTAATTCCCCTCAGCTTGCTCCCCCCTTAGTCTTTGGTTTACACATTTTGGGCCTAGAAGAGCCTGGCTGTCCTTGAAGGCAAAGCCTGGAGAGGCTTTGTTATGTCTATCTTGCACGAGAGAGCAGAAATTACAGGCTACAAGGAGCTTAGAGTTACACTCTAAGCAGCACAGAATCCGAAAAACACAAAAGCTAAAACCCAAGGCATCAATATGACGCTTTGAGCAACCCTTCCTAGTGTCAAGTGTCACTGTCCTTGGCAGAGGGATTGGAACTGGATGGTCTTTAAGGTCTCTTCCAACACAAGCCATTTTATGATTCTATGAGTCTATGAGTCTATGTGAGTCTATGAGTCTCTGAGTCTCTGAGTCTATGATTTGCTTCCATCAAATCTAGTAAATATTTGTTTCTCCAGATGCTAGATGGGAAGGTTATAAACTTTTTACTGACTATTGTTAGAATGGTCACCAGAATGGCAGTAGGCATTTATCATGAGAACATGGGGTGAATAGGTGTATTACTGTTTTGGCATGGTGTTTAAAAAGATGTGGTGCCCAGGGTAAACTTCACTTCACTTATAGAGATTGACTGGAAATATAGAAGATTACTGCTGCATGTGCATGGAATACAAGTCAGGCAGGTATCCACTGGTCCAGGGGGTGAGCGTAAGATTGCAGTCCTATCCTCTGGATGCATGGATGCTGAGAAAAGACCATCAGGTGGCCCACCCTCATTTAGGTCCCCTCCTGGTACTTCATTCTAACTCAAAACCCTGCTCAAATTAATCACAGTTCTTCTCTGGGAATTTTCTACAGTTAGTTCAGAAACACGGCTTCTCTGTTTTCTTTTAAAAATCTGTCTGTTACTTGGCTGACAGAACACCTGAACATACTTTCAGGCGGGAGGCATGTGTGTATACTTCTTACTGAATAGCTTTTTTCAGCTGATTTCACCTCTCTGTTTATAAGCCCTCTGTGAACAGATTGTGAAAGTCTCAACAGCACTTTTTCCATTTAAGTAATGCAGCATTCCTTTTCAGGATCATTTCCATGGCTTACTGATAATGCCACAGCACTTTCTGCCTTGTCAGAACCTGTCACTATCCCTGCAACCAGCACTCTAAACATCAAAATGATTTGCAACCAATTTACTGAAAAGCTCAAAACGTCTTCTAAAGTAATCTCCGCCACTGGAAAAATGCCATTTTTGTAAGAGGCAGCTTCATATTTATCAAGCTTTATAACACTCATATATAATATATTGGGCATAAGACTCCAATAGCTCACACTCTTAAAGATCAGGTGAGAAACCTAGAAAGGAGTAATTGATTAAAGCCTTGATGAAATCTGCATTAATTGAAACACACAGGTGCTGTATTTAACTCAGTTGAACAGAGCCCCAGATAGTTAATGAGATTAATACACTTCAGTTAAAATATAGATGTGTAGTCTGTGTGGTGTTACATGGTTGCTTCCATTAGTTGATCCTACAGTAATCTGGCATCAGAATATAATTAGAGATCCAGCTATTAAAAAAGCTATACAATTTCCTGAGTAGCTGGCACTATTTTTTTCTACTCAAGCCTGCGAAAGACAACAATTATGTGTAATGGAATATAATCTCTGTTGACATTCATAGGAATTCAAGGAAGAATGGACACAATAAAAAGACTGTAAGAACTATACTGGGTTGGACCGACGACCAGTCTAGCTGTGTCCTGTTTGTGACAACAGGCATTAGTGAATGCTTAGAAATAGGATGAGAGCAAGATAAAGGTCAAAGATGCAAGAGATGGTTTTCCTCATGTCTTTTAAATCTTAGCAATCTACTGAGAGCTACTGTGCAGAAGGTTACAGCTCCTCTCTTCATGTCATCCTAATTTGACACCCTGCAAAAGATAAGATGTTTGAAGCAGTGGTAAAATTGCAGAAATTGTTACAGAAAGAAACTCCCTATCCAAACTCTCTTTCAAAGTTTCCAGGTGTGAAATAGCTGCCACTGACTTACTGAGGTGTCAGATGCTAGCTAAACTTGCTGTCACAGAAGCCACAGCTCTCAACTGAATTAGTGTAGTTTCTAGTTTCAGTCATTAAAACTTTTTTTAATGGATTGAGGCACTGCATAATCAATTTTGGATCCTATTGCTGGTACATTTGGATTGTGACTCAACTACTGCAATTTTTACCTAATAATTACTCAAGGGGAGTGCTTCAGCTTTCTTAATGTAAGGTTTTTATTTAATTCCTTCTAGCATTTGATTGGACTCTCAGTAGGGTAAACATATCCTTTTTTGAAATGTGGACATCAGGACTGGAAACAGAATTCAAGGAATTGTCACACCAATGCCAAGCATTGTTCATATAAGCTCATTGCTACTACCTTACATTTCTATCTACACCCGAAATGGTTAATTAGCATTATTGACATTAATAAGAAGACTGTCACACCTACAACCTCTATCATGATAAGCCTAATTTCTAACCACTAACCTAAAAAAATAAAAAAGAGTCAGCATCTTTTCAGCATCTATATTCTCCAAATGTGGTTTCTCTTGCTCCGAAATCAATTATTTGTACTTGGTCTTTTTAAACGCATCTCATCCTGAATTTATTAAGTGGCCCAATCAATTTGTATTAGTGATCTGTGGTCTGCACAATGCCATGCTACTCAATAACTACGTATTTTAACAGCAACAATTTAATTTTTCTACTTTGCCAGAGTTTAAGATGTTATGACAGGATATTTTTTGAAATTTTTTCACTGAAAGAGTGGTCAGGTATTGAAACAAGTTGCCCAGGGAGGTGGTGGAGTCACCGCCTCTGGATGTGTTTAAGAGGCGCCTGGATGTGACATTTGGGGATATGGTTTGGGGGTGATTATTCTGGTGTTGGATTGGTCGTTGGACAGATGATCTTGAAGGTTTCTTCCAACCTTCAGTCTCTTTTTCCTTAAAGATTCTGTGACTCTGTGATTCTGATATTCTTTAATGTCTGATAGCTCTTCCAAAACTATTAGATCCAGACTACCAGTTCCCAATCATTCTAAAGGCATTCAGCTCCTGTAGGAGTTTTTAAGAATTTCATTGGAGTAGAAAGGTCATGATAAAGGTCATTTGCCAAAAACACTATATCTGACATTTTCCCCTTATTGATATATTTATTATACATTCCCTCAGCATTTCTGATCCTGTTGCTTTAATATTTATAATAATTCCATCCTGTTTCTACAGACAAATGTACTGGCACCAGTTTAGTGGCTTCTTTTTCCCTTGTGCTGTGTCATGGTTTAGGAATGGTATTTCCCCATTTAGTACTTCTGCTAGAAAAAAAACCACAAAACACTCCCCTTGCCCCCCTCTGGTGGGGAACAAAAAAGGAAGATATCATGGGTTGAGATAAGAAAAAATTGCTGGACACAGAAATATGATGATAAAGCAAACAATAACAGCACCAGTATTAATAACAAAATTGTACAAAGAGAGTGTGATTTACACGCAAAATGCTCAACAACCCCGGGACAATGAAAAACAATGGTGCACAGACCCTTTGTTCCCTACACTTTTCTAAGACAGGAAAAGGAACATCCTTTCTTCTCAGAAGGGACAGAGCCCCTTTCCCCTGGCCCCTGGCAATGATGTAAGCTGGTATTGAATAACATTAGGTTCTTGGCCACACCCATTCCAGCTGAGCTGGACTGGAACAGTTAAAAAATCCTTTCATGTTGTCCTTAAACTTTGATGGACATGTGTCTTTTGTCCATTTGCTTCCCTTCCCAGTTTTCTATGGTTTATATTCCGTTTTGGTTTAGTCACTCACATCAGCTTCTTTTGTTTTCATCATTGCCCTTTAGAAATTAAAAAATCCAGTCAACCTAGGGTTTTTTCATTCATCATTGCCGCATCAATTCTTGACTGTGTGATTATTGTTTGGCACACATAATGAAACATTATTTAAGTTCTCTCAGTTATCATTCACATTTTTTCAATTTATTCTTTCCCAGCTGATTTATTTTGTAATTATTTAGAATTTTTCAAAGCTATCCTCTCTGATAACTCGGGAGAAGCTTGTGCCAATGCATAGCTTGCGAGTTATAAAAATGATCTCTTTTTGCAAAAAAAGACATTTCTAAATAAGCACAAGTTCTTTTATAATTTTCTCTTGTGTATCAATATGAGTCTAATAAAAGTTATTCTCAGATACAGTCTTATGATATGAAAGTAATTTATAATCTTTTTTGCATTTTAACAGTGAGAGAATGAGAGCTTTTCCACATATTACTTAGTTTGAAAAAAAAGCAACAAATGAAGTCCATTTGTTTCCTGCCCCCCACCATATTCCTAGGGCCCCATATTCTTGTTATTAATTTGTTTTTACCTCCAAACAGGGTAACAAAATACAAACTGCCTATTTGGAATGGTCCCTGTCCAATGTTAACATCCATAATGTGCCAGGGAATTGTTTGGAAAAGTACTGGTTGATGAAGACCAAAACCATGCCAGGGAATTTTCTTAGCTTTCCGAAGTATGGACAATGAAGTCCCAACATGCAATGAAGTTTTCCAGTGTTGTTGCATTTATTAGCATAGATATAGCCAGAAGGTACCTTTTTAACACATTGTGCCACATCCGCCTTAGATACTTTGGAACAAGTGATTTTATGTTTCTAATCTTTCAAGAAAATGTCAATGATATCATGTTAATAAAAATTACTCAAGAGTTGACTAATAATGTAATATTCTTTACTGTTGCCAAGACTTTTTATGCTAGTATAGACAGTCCAGGATTTCTTTATATAATTTCCTACAGTGCTTCAATTAACTTTCTTCTTGATATCTTGATGCTAAGGAATTTTTATATTTTACCTTCTTTCCACACTCTGTCCTTGCAGAAAAGTTAACACTGCCCTGATCAGGCTGGGGAGACCTTCCAGATATCACAGCTGCTTCCTGTTGAAAGTGGTCCAAAAATACTATCTTTCTTTTTATCCAGCAGTTCATTTCTAGAATCATCTTGTTACTCTTTTCTGTTATTCAGAAGATAAAAAGAATATTGAAATTTCCTCTCCATTCCTTTTTCTTCACAATCCTTCAGAACTATCTGATTCCCAGAAAGTCAAAGAACATTTCTGCTGCCTATTTATTATTAAAGAACCTTTTTTTTCTCACAGAACGGTCTCTTCCTTCAACTGTTTAGATGATCTCTGTGAGCATGTGTAACAGAAATGGATTTGGCTACAAGTAGATTTTCAGTAGACCACCAAAATTTGAAAGATAGATTTTGCAGTTTTCTTTTAGCAACTTCATGGGTATTTAAGTATTTTTTTTAATCTGGATTCCAAAATATGTGTTTCTTTAAGATAATGAAAATTTTTAAAAAGGAAACCCTGTCCCTGCAGTCAGAATAAGATGTTTGAGCTCTGAACAAAACAGCATTTTGAGAAGAACATAGCTTACATTATTAAATATGTGGACTTCTGAATTTTAATTGACTGAAGAGATTAGGCATTGTTGCACAAAGACTCCATCTTTCTTCATTGCAAACATCAACATTGTCTTTTTTTTTAATGATATTAAAATTTTTCTGGAGTTCATGTATCTTCCCTACAGATGGTCATGAACATTCGAAGTAATTTAGGGGAATGTACCCTATAGCAGAGTTGTTACATGATCCTTCCTGAAGTAAGGACAATTGTACACAAGTGAAAGTAAGAGAATTTAGAAACAATTCTCAGCATTTTTTATAAAGAAAATCCACCTCAAGACATTGATAGAATGTATGGGTTTGAAGCTACAAAATTTGGCTTTGTGAGACACAGTATGGAAATCAGTACTGGTGGCAAAATACACTCAAGAAGCTGGATAAATTCTCAGGTGGTTATTCCATTTTGTGTTTATTTCTACCTCTGCTAGCAGATTTTTTAAACTGAAAACTGTTGATGCAGCAGAGTCTGAATCCCTGGAACCCACAGCCCCACAGAAGCAGCAGGTCTATGCCCAGTTACAGTACTACAAGCATAAATAAGAACTTCCATGGAAATTTTAGCAGCCTCTCCAGTTGTAATCAGTATCCAATCTAATCTATCTAAAAGCTTTTCTGATTAGGGAGCATATTCATATAAGAGGCCATCATTAAAAAGAGCAACAGGGGGAACTATTATTGTCTGGCATAGGAGATCCCTTGTGGATAGCAAGACCATTAGCAAAACAATTTGGGGGCTTTTAGCTAAACACTGAGTGCTGTCACAGCAATCTTTTTCACTAGCAGTCTACATACAATTTCATCAGCAGTAATATTATTGTCTAGCTTTTTCATCTGCTCTTTTAAAAGTATGTAAATTATGCAATGTACAATTTTTGCTTGTATTTAAACAAGACCCTTTTATGTAAACAGTGAATTGAGTATGCATGTTATAACAACCTAACCAAAATACCAACAAAAATGAAATAGCAATGAGAGATTTCACCAGCAAATGAGTGTGCAAAAAATAGGGAAAAATGTATAACAGGAAGAATTCTGTAGAAGAGACAGGACGAGATAAGAGGACAGGCCACAGCAGATATATCTGGCAACCACAACTCACCATTAAAAGTCAAGTTTGATTTTTAAATACCATTTGGAGTCATCTGAGAATGAGTAGTCAATTATGCTATTTATAGGGAAAGACGGCGGCAGCTCAGATGTCACTGCCTTACTGTCACCCAGTATGATGTTGCCTTCTCAGTAGTGACCACATACTCAGTCATCATAGTGGCAGGAATTAAACCAGAGCTTACATCAAAACAACAGTTTTGATCCATTGTAGAAACCCAGGACTCCAGCAGGATTTTTCTTACCTGGTTTCTCACAAGATACCCAGAAGGACCTCTACCCTTCCATATTTTTTCAAAGTCCTTCTCTTAATTTGGTTATTCTTTTATTAGAAGAAAGGGGGAGTGGAGGGGAGTAAAAGAGACAGAGAGGGACAAATAGCTTCCCTGATGTGACCAGCCACAGAACAATCAATTAAAAGGAGGTTTCTTTTTCAATTTTAAAGGCTTTCATGTTCTACTAAGAGATTTTCCTATCTTCAACATTTATTGCACAGAGAACTCTCTAAATATCAGTATTTCCACAGGGGAGAACCAAAGTAATATTCATCCTTTTCTCCTGATCAGGAAATCTTGTGGTATTTTTCATCATCTGTCTCTAATATGCTCTTCAAATAAATGGTAAGAATCATCAACCTCCTCACTAGATATAGCAAGGCTTTCCTGATATCAATAAGCTTAAGATGACAAAAAAAAAAAAAAAAGAAAAAAAAAAACCCAAAAAAACCAGCTTAAGAAGAGGTGAGACAGTTATAAAAAAAAATTGATTCCCTTTGCAATGTATGACTAAAATGTGAGACAAAAATGTCTCAAAGATAAACTGTACTTTAAAGAAAATGAATGAAAAAGCTATTAAGACTGCTGAAAAAATCTAAACTTTTCTTTCTCCTTAAAGTTTTTTATTGTCAAAGGGTATGATTTCAAGGTAAAAAGACAGCAATACTTACGTGTATAAGCGTCCTTGACATCTGATAGACTAATCTGACCAGCCTAGTTTTTAATACCAGGTACAGCAGGTAAAGGAGATCCTAAAAATTTACCAAATAAAACAGCAGAAAATCAAGAAAAAATGAAAATACTCATTTAGTTGTCTAGGTCTCCCAGATATTCTTGGTTTTTTAGAAAGGAATGTCTGTTCTATATAATGCAATTTATCTAGATATTAACATCATGGTATCTTATCACATTGCATGATTTCTTCATAGTTTGTCATATAGCACTTTTAGGCTTTTTATATACATGCTTTGGGGCAGATTGAGAGATATATTTAGTTTTCACCTCTTTTTCCTTTCAGAGTCAGCACATGGAGCTGTTTACAGTAAAAGGGAATTATGTTTCAAGATCATGAACTTACTATGCGGTTTCTGTCAGTACCACTTACAAATGTCACATTTACAAGAGATATAAAAACATACAAAGTTAGAGACTAGCATTTTTCTGTGCAGACCCTGTATTTAACTAACAGCTTTCATGGCTTGATCTCACTTGCCCTCACAAAAAAGACATTTAGTTGCTTGCAAAACGTAAGACAGGAATAGTCAGTCTTTTTGACTTTTTTTCTTTTTTAACTTAGTAATATTTATATAGAGAGAAGTAGAGCAGACATAGTGAAGGAAAGGTGGTAGACTGATGGGAAACCAATTATGGTTCTCTGTTTCTCAGCACTGGCTTTAATTAAAGTTGTGGGGTTGCAGTATTCTAATTTTGTTCCCTGGAGGAGTTACCTAAGCAATCGTCAAACAATTGAGAACAACTCTGCAATACCAAACAGCCTCAGGACATTGCTAGAGAGTACTGCTGTACTTAGGAAGCTGCATTACTCATAGATATTTATATATTCAAATTTTTTCAGGTACCAGGATACCATGTGTTTCATAAGTCCATTGTATTAAGCATATTTACTGTCTGAATTAGGAATGTCTAAATCAAGTGTGATTCAGCTGAACTTCTCAATTTGTTTGTGTTAAGACATATTTTATCTGCATCCTGACTGCACATCAGGATAAGATCGGGGTACAAATTTTTCTTCAGTGTGCCTTTAGTTTCACTGGAAAAAAATCAACCACCAAAAACAGGAAGGAAGGGAAAATAGTGCCTCCAGTAAGCTGGCACGCAAGGGAGCAGGGCGGAAGGTTGGACTTGCATAGCTCACCAGTTCTGCAGTTTAGGCAAAACCAAGAAGGTGAAAATTGCACTTAGTTTTTAAGTCAGCTTTTCTCTGAAAGAAAGTGAAACGAAAAAACAGAAAATGTAATTTTGTTCCTACCTTTCACTGGTTATAATCTTAGCACATACCATACTTTAAAGTAGCTGACAAAAAAAACTAATAAAAGTAGGTGCAAAAAGAAATCAACAGGAAACTACATTTTGAGTTGAACATCAGAAAAGAATCAATATGATTACTAATAAAATGAATAATTTGTTTTTGTTCATGAGGGTTTTTGGAAATTTTTCTTAATGATGTCATACTTTGTAGAACACAGCTTTTGCAAGGATTGTGTGTCAGCAAAACCAGAAAAAAATCCTTCCCCAAATATCTAGCGAAGGTAAAATAAACAAACAGAAACCATCATCATTCCTCCTTACAACGGGGAAACTTGAGCATATGAAATTGTGTGGTAGAAAAAATGCTTTATTTATCTACTTTGTCACGCAAGTGGCATCTGTACATTTGATATCTCAGGAGGATGCTGATTTCCAAAATAAATGCATTTAATAAAGGTACAAAAGTGAACAATTTTGTTTGTACTTTCAGTGGAAGACAAGCAGTTTAGAAGGTTTATTCTGCTTCATAATGATGACTTCCGTGTTCTGAGGGAGGATTTAAACAGTTAAAATGTAATGCTTTCAACAGATGCCTTCCCCCAAGGTAGATACTATGTCTCTATGTGCCTATTTAAGCATTATCACCTTAAAGTCAAGTGAGGGCTCTTTCAACTCCTCACCCAGATCCCACCTAGCCTATTCCCAACACAGCTGGGAATCAGAGGTCATTCAGGAAAAGGCTCTCTACAAACTCTTTTTTCTGAAACTTGCTGGTTGTTTTATAGACTTTTTGGGTTACTGGCTTACGTTTTTTTCTGTGATTTATACCTGGAGTTGCCTGTTAGAGCTTTGAATTTCAACAATGAGATTTGACCTGCCCTTCAGAAAACTGCCTCACCTCACCCTCATTTCACAGCAATCAGGATTCCCTGACATCTCAAAAACAGCCAGACCTTTAGGAAATAAACCTGAAACTTTATTTGATCTTGGCTTCAAGTGCAGTAAAACATGAGGATGCCAACCCCCACTATAAAGTTAGAGGACAGCAAAAAATCAAATCAACAGTGTTGAAAATTTATTGCTCTCTAGTCACAATACTTTTCCATTAGTACAGGCAAGTGGGAAAGAATATGTAACTGAATTCTCTTCATATATTTTGTTGATTTAGCAAATCAATGACAAACTGGATATTATCTCTTCTAGTATGGAGTACAGCTAACACTGGCCATGGCTGGAGCTGCACTTGGTGAGGAAGCCTGTTAGTGGTGCCTTTAGTTTCGGTTTCTACATGGCTTAAGTCCACCAACTCTGCAAGGCTTGGACAGCACAGATGCAGGGACAGCAACGACCAGAGCCGACACTGCCACCAGCAAGCCTAATTTTGGAGAGATCTTTCCATCACCTCTGTTGACAGAAATATGCCACAAGAAAGCCAGGACAGCTCCTTCAGCTGGCATTTTGTCACCACTTTGTTGAGCCAATGAGCAGTTGATAATAGAACCTGTTTGTAGGGAACACTTACGGATTCAAAACTTCAAGAAGCAATATTAAAATGCTCTTTCCTTTCTGATAACCAATCTCTTCCTCTTTGTTTCCTACTATATACACACTAACCAACTATGAAAATATGTGTCCTAAGGTAGAATATTTACCCTTACCTCTGGCCCTTTCAGAACATTTATATACTTGAGCAGAATTTCTGAATTCTACTTTATAATTAATATTAATCTTCACTTTTTTTTCTTCCTGCTATTGTGTTAAGTTTTTATTACAAAGAAAGGTAAGAAGGCTGCACAGCTTAGTGCACTGAAAGCCCTCTTGTTCCTTGCAAGTGAAAAATGAAACTATTCACTTTTCTTCCCCTGGAAAAAAAAACCAACACATGTGAGCAGCAGGCTCATTTAAACAATTGATTATTCAGTTTCTACAGTTAAAACACACAAGGCTTATCTCCAAAGCCATGAAAAAGACAGTATTTTTTAAGAGTCCGAGTAGATAAGGCATTAATTAATATCTGGAAATAAACCAGATAAATTCTTCCTTTCAATGTGCACTAAACAAGAAAAGGTAACTTATGTGTAAGAAAACATTCAGATTTACCAGAATTTATCCTGGATCAAAATAGTTTTTATCATCAGGTTTTTTAATTGTGAGTACCTAACATCAGGTTTCTAAAGGCCTTTTTTGGCAGTTAAATTTACATGGCATGCAGTAGCTGTTAAGCAATCGTCAACTCTAGTGCATTTAGAGACTACTGTTAGTGATGACTGCCCTTGAGAATATCTACTAGGATATAGGATTTAGTACGTCCGGCTTAGTTCCTGGTCTCAATACACAACTACATCTCTGTCCTTGTCATCAGCATCCTCTGAGCTCATTGTTGGGGACAGGATACACAGTACTCAACAGAAATAAACATGCCAGAACCTGGCCCTTGAGAGGTCAGGCTGATGCTTCAGTCCAAAGGAAGTTGCTATAAACCATACACAGAGGCTACTTCTTGCAGGCGCAAGTCTGCTTGATAAAAAGGCAACTGCACACATGATCCAAAACAAAATATTTCCTTCTGTTCTCCACCTAATATGCCATTTTAGCTAAAACCAAAGTAGGAATTACAACCGGTACTACATTTTTGTGGATACATTTGCAGATAAATTACTGCATAGAATTTCATTATGTGAAAACAGATGAGCTACACATTTCTGTGCAAGTGTTCAGTTTAACTTGCCATGTTTCATGTTATTATGTCAATGCTTAAATTTCATTGTCAATAAATCCATGCTATCTAAAGACTCACCTAAATTTTTTTCACAATATCACATCTTTAGAGGAGTTTTCAGTGTCCTTGAACCTTCTGATCTGAATTGGCTTTCTATTAACAAGTGTAAATTATGGGCAATACATTTTTCCTGCTGAAAAGTTGAGCTGCTCATGAATTGCCATGTATTCAGAGGCATGAGACTTTCAATTAACAGATCTCTACTGCTCAGATGCCTAATACAGTGTACTTGGATATACAAAAATATTGAGCTTAAAAGAAGTGTCCAGGAGATTTCCCATAGAGAAATGATATATTAGTTTAGCAACAACTTTAGTACTTTACCCAAAAGTTTAATGATTCTCATTACAGGAAAACACATAGAAACAGGTCACTATTAAATATTGTTCCAGCCCATCAGGCTATTTGACTAAACTTCTCTTTTATAGCATTTCAAAGAAAATATTAAAAACTAAAGAGTATACATAGAAAATGAGATCTGCTTAAAACCTGTCCAAATGTGGCTTCCAAGGAAGCGAGAGAAGGAAGAGTACTATAAATGAGGCATATTAATTACAGACACAAGAAAGGTTTTGGATGCCAACATCAAAGAAAGACAGATATAAAAGGAAAAGAGAAAAAATTAATTTCAGGAGCAAATACGTTGTTACAGAATGAGTGACTATTTCACAATAATGCTGATGTTTTTTGACTTGGAAACTGCAGTAGGCATCAACTTATTGGGATGTAAGCAATTAAAAGAAAAAAATTGAAATCAGGGCCATCACAGAAAACATGAGGCAGAACAAGAGCAGGCTCCAGGAAACGTTGGTCAAGACAAAAAGTCACCTGTTCAGAAGGAGAAATAATAAAAAATAATTCTAGCAAACGTGGAATTGAGGCCTGAGAAGGAGCTCTGCTGTAGAGTGCATCTAAGCTACCTTTTTTTTTTCAATAAGACACAAATTTACACTATATAGAGAAGCTCTCAAGCTATCCTAATACCAATTCTTTCAAGACCAGCCTTTAATTTTATTTATGCTTTTCCACTTGTTCACCGCAGGTAACATAATGGCCACCATTGTAAAATGTTCACTGTACTGCAACCTTTTGACAACCTCCTTGACCTTCCTGCATCTGACATTGTTAGGGAAAAAGGGCAGGAAAAGACTCTAGACAACATTTATGAGGTCAGCCCCAAATGCTCACCCCATATCTAGGGCTTTCCTGTGACAGCCTCAAGCAAATCTCTTCTCAGTATTAATGTCCCAAATGCTTAAAGGATGTATCAGCAGCAACCATGGGTAGGACCAAATTATGTTCACATCACAGATCAAGAAAGAAGTCACTATATTCTGAATAAAAAATGTATGCTTCAAAGCCTGGCATCAGAATCTGGCATGATTTCAGATCAGCTGTGTACCAAATCTCCCTTTTATTAGGCCTCCACTGTGAAAATGTTCACAGTGTCAGTCCTTCTCACACACACGTCTCGACCTACTCAGATTTCATTTATTTCTCCACAATTTCTCAGCAGAAAGCAACAATTTTTCCAGGGGAAAAAAAAGTCAACAAAAATTGGAGTTCTGTGTAGTGGTCACCACAATGCAAACCAGATGACTTCCTCACATTTGCAGAACTGAGACTTCTAAAACCCTTACCAATCTTGTCACTCCTCCCCTGTCTGGGAAATTTAAACACAGACTTGTTCTGACCTCTTTCCTCCAAAGGTCAAGCAACTGAAAACAGATTCTTCAGCTTTCTGCTTTTGATGCTATGAGAAAGGCTCTCAGGAATCCAGGATCTGCTCCTTCAGCAGATCATTAGGAAACAGAAGCAAATATAATTTGTCCCTTTGGGATGCTGATTTCCTGATGCCACATCAAGGAGTCATGGCTATTATTCACATTTTGAAAGGACTGTCAGATTAACAGTACTTGGTAAAGTATCAACGAACCAATGCACACTTTCATTACTGGGTACTGATCCTAGCTAGGATGGTGGCTTGGACTTGCCTGGTGTAAAAAAATTATCTTCTATTGCATGGATATGTCTGATGTTTTCCCACTGACTTTTCCGTACATATCCTTAAGTCGAGACACATTCTTTTTGCTCACATCCTCTCAGTGAATAATGAGGATGACTGATCCTGATATTTCACTTGAAAACATGATAAATTGTAGAGTCATAGAATATACTGATTTGGAAGAGATGCATCAGCATTACCAATTTCAACTCCTGGCCCTGCGCAGGGCACCCCAGTGTGCCTGAGAGTGTTGTCTAAATGTTTCTGTCAGGCTTGGTGCCATGACCACTTCCCTGGGGAGCCTGTTCAGTACTCAGTCACCCTCTGGGTGAAGAACCTTTTTCCTCATACCCAACCTAAACCTCCCACGACTCAGCTTCATGTGTTTCCTGTAACCCTGTCATTGGTCACAAGAGATCAGGACCTGCCCCTCCTCTTCCCCTCACGAGGAAGTTGCAGACTGCAATGACATTTCCCCTTAGTCTCCTCTTCTCCAGGCTGAACAGACCAAGTGACCTCAGCCACTCCTCGTACAGGTTCCCCTCAAGACCATTCACCATCCTCGTGGGCCTCCTTTGGATGCTCCCTAATGTCTTTGTATAAACTCAGCTCGTTGAGATAGTTTGCCCTTTTGTCTGACAAAAACATCTGGTGACAGTTGCCTATGCATCCATCACCTTTAGACTAATTCCCTATGTGTTGCTGACATGGAAGAGGCAAGATTCCCCTTCTCAAGGGACACACCAGTGTGAACATCCTACTAAAAGCCTCTTCAGTTGATTCAAGCCTTCTGGCATTACTTTATTGTTGTGCCACCCCGGCTTCACCTGGTCTCTTTCACTTCCAAAGTGTACTGAAGTAGTGCCATGTTCCTAATTTTAAAATTCACTTGTGAATAAATGTCTATTTATATCTATAAATTTCTATCTACAACTCAACAAGTGAAACAATTTTCGGAAACAAAAGATCTTTGGAGACATAGAAACTAAGAAAACAGAAGTGTTTCATGGAAAAGTGAAGTAAAATATTTTCAGGTGAAGTAGTTTAGATGCCAAAAATAAATTGTTGAAGATATTTATTGAAATAGAGTTCCACTTTATATAAAAAATTGATAATGTATTTCTATTCTTCCCTCATACTCGATTTCTGTATGACATTTTGCCAAGCATAGGAACCTGGAACTGGAAAATAATAATTCCTTGACAAGTCTGCTGTATCTGGTCATGCAGATGTTCGTTATTGACTGAAATGGCTATTTATTTTTTTGTTGGACTCTGATTTCTGTGGAACAGGAATTCCACCCAATAATTAGAAAGCATAGAGTTTAATCCTCATACTGTCCTAGGGATAAAAATTACTGAATTTGTTTACTTCTGTTTGACTCCTAGCATTCATTAAACCCTAACAGGATATCATTCCTGTTTTTACTTTCTTTGTGTTTATTACTGCCTTCTCAAGTTTGTTTAGCAGGAGCTATCATCTGGCTTTCAGGCATATTCTTCAACTTAATGTGAAAATACTTTACCATTGAGTGGGTGCTAGAAAGAGAGAAGGCTGTGGAGCACTAATTATGCAAAAAGACTAGGGTTCCATCTGAATCTATTTACACTCAAGAAGAGAAATTGTGTAAGAAAGGCCTCTCATTTATTTGCTTTTATCGTCTGATGATCAAAAGGTCTATCAACAGAAGCAGGTATAGCAGGTAAAAAGGCTGGAAACCTTAAACTGTATTGCGACTTTTTTTAGTTTTTCTTTTTAAGAAAAGTCATTACTGTATCTAGTTCTGTTTTGAAATCTTGCCAGTGACATTGCTATGCATAAAATTCCCTTTTTAGGTATTCAGTTCTCTTATAATAGATGTCAGTGTTAAGATTCAGAGCAGCTCTAAAACTGAAAGTGAAATCCTAATGGAGCTATTGTAAGTATTTTTAAAGAAATACAGTGTAATTCAAAGCATGTTTCAGTATGTTTTAATCCACGAAAGTCCTTTCTAGATAGACCACCAGCTACCATAAAAAATGCTTATTGTATTCTTTTATATTGAAAAACGAATCCTTTAAAATATGGTATTGTTCTTGATTTAGGATGATTTTATACAATGAAAATGGCAAAATATAGTTTTTTAATTCTGTCCTGTGCAATTAGATACTAAGTTGGGGTCTATAAGTATATTTTTTTCCTCTTTACTGCTTTAAAATGTTACTTTGAAGTATAATTCAAAATTGAAGGGGCCATTAAAAAGATGATTCTTCTTTATGGATCTTGTCATATCAAATTAAGTTTTAATCTATGATATTTACAAAATGTGAGAAGGCATTTGAGTCAGACTGCATTGAGTTCATAGACAAGTGGCAATATGTGAAACTGAATTAAAGGAAATTTGCTTCCTTGTCATGTCCCTGTATTTAATAAAAAACCTCAGTTTACATGATTTTGGCAGACAATAAATAACGCAAAAAAATAAGACAAATTTTTCAAACAAAACATACCTCCATATCACAAAGTGTATAAATGGTACATTTTTTTCAGTTTTTATCAAAACCAAAAAATTTCATTTTTTAAGTACTTTTGGAAAAGCAGTTCCAAACACTTTCAGAAGGGGTAGAAATAAAAAATGAAGTCATCTTAATAATAAATTACTTTAAAATTATTTTTTAAAGCTTAAGACATGTAGTATATCTCCATTTTAGTGTAATGCAGGTTTATATTAAACTCAATATTTGCTATTTCCGCAGAAAATAATGTTTTGTGAGATAAACCCTAATTAGAAGTAACATGCTCCGTTTACTAGACCATGTTTCAAAACAATTGGTTTTTCAAAACAATTGGTGTCCTTTGGTTATCATGATACAACAAACAACCCATTAACAGTAGATTAAAAACCCCACAATTTCTACTTGTATCCATAGGTACCAGAACACATGAAGAAATGCAGCCCTCTTCTGTTATTTGGCTTCCTGCAGGTTGAAAAACCACCTTTCTGACATTATGGAGAAAAATATTTTCATGAGCTCAAGTCAGCAATGCTTCTATTGAGAAAAAATTAACTTCAAAGTTATTCACATATTGAGATCCCTTTATAACAGTAGAGAGAGTTCTAAGTCATCTTCACTTGTGGTCAAGAAAGCAGGATAGTTATGAGTTGTTGCTAGAAGTCATCACTTTTGAGTAAATCCAGTGTCCCAACTGCCTTCTTTTTATCCATAAAATGTCTTCCATTATGATGTCTGCAATGTATCTATTCATGAGAAAATAGAGCAACTTAATGTCCTTCAAAGAAAAATCTACTCAAGAAAACCTTACTCCATACTTTTTATCTCCTGTAGAAATAATGTGTAGAAAAGTCTATCAGGAGTAAGACAGGAACTAGTGCACCATTAGGAACATGAACTACATATCACTTCTGAAGGCACACTACTGGGCTAATTCTTACAGGATATGCTTCATTTTTGGGAGATGATCACTTTGGTAAGAATTTCCTTCTTCAGATGTCAGGATTATTAAAAAATACAGCTGTTCTCTGAAGAAAGTAAGAAAACTAGGCGCATGAAAGGAAAATGAAAAACAACTGGTAAATAATGCAATGCACAAACCGAAGAAAAAAAGATTAATTTAAAAGAGGGGAAAAAATGTTTCCTGGTAAAATGTTTGCTCTTAAAAATCTTTAACTTTGAAAATATTAGCTGCCAGCCAAGTTGATGAAGTGAGTTATGCAGAAGACAGATAACAATTCTAGCTGTGTCTTGAATGAATACTGACTGCAGCAAGTCAAACTTCATAAGCAGCTCTGCTGACCTTTCTTCAACTGATGTAAATATGGATTTATAGTATCAGAAAAATGTAGATGAATTGCCCCGAGCCATACACCAACTCAGTATGCTTGTCTTGTAGAGGTATCCCTTACTTATGAACCACAGAAAAAATTTACATTGGAGAAAGAAAAAATAATAACCAGAACAACTGAATTTATAAACTTTGTGGTGCAGTAATTAGTGGAAACGGGGTGAAGAGAAAAGTAGTTTAAAAGGTAAATATCTGCTGTGAAAACCCAATGGAACATGCATAGAGCTTGACGTTTACTGGTTGTGTTTACTGAAGTTGTGCATCGCAGAAACAGCTTCAGTCTTCAGAAAAAGAAATGGTTGAAACTCAGCTAGGAAAATGAAGTTAGGGGAAATCTCTTACACTCAATATGAATTTGGGGGCAAAAAGAGGATTTAAACACTATGAAAATGATATAATACAGATAACAGCTTTTTTTTCCTAAGGCAGTTTCTGTAAAACCTTTGGAAGGCAAAAGAAAAATCAATAAAAATGATTACTGAGTGGTAAAGAACTCACCATATTGAAGTTATCTTTTCTGTGAGGTTCAAATTGGGTCAAAAACACTTGAAAGGTGTAAGCTAGTCTTTTAAACTACTTTGCAGTACATGGCACCACTGCTTATTATTTCTTATGATTATTGACTGAGAAATGTCTCAGGAAGACCTTATCTCAGCATGGTTAATAGATTAATTGATACAGTAATTCACTTTACTGAAAGACTTGAGGATGAGATTAGATATTTTTCTAAAAGCTATACAAAATCTTACAGATTCAGGGCATGATATACTTGCTTGCAATATACAGGTGGCTAGGCTAGATGTTCCAAATGGCCTCTTCTATGAATTTCTGATTTAAATATGTAAGTCCCTAGGGAGCTTGTAGAAAAAGAGTAAGAGGGAAGCCATGCTGAACTAGTATTATACTTAAAGGGCAGGGGAAAGTAGGGTATGAAATTTGAGCATATGGGAAAGTCTGCATTAACACTGGGAGATAAGCTGTTGAAAACAAAATTTGTAAACTGCCAGTTATCTTAGATTCTCCAGAGGTTTTTTTTTGTTTTAAATGGTAGATTTTAACCTATTTTTTTTTCCAATCTTCCTCTTTTTTTTAGCTCATGAAAAAAGAGGGAAATGTAGTACCCATTTTTTCCTTCTACTTCAGAACTTAATTTTTTCAAATATAATCTTGTTAACTTTTTCTGGTCATAAAAAGAAATGAGTGCAAGAAAAATATTACTTGAAGACATGATTTCCTTGCTCTAAGGCCAGCCAAGAACTTCATACTCATATTATACTAATTGTATCCTTATTTTTCACACTTTTTTTGTCCCCTGAAAATATTAAGGCAGTTTTGGAATATGTGTGTCCACTTGCATTCTGGGACATAAGAGTTTAAAGTTAAAACAAAATATGCTATATATAACTCAAACTAATACAAACAATACAAAACCTCATCTACAAAAAGTCCTTCATTAATGAACACAAAAATATGTTAGTAAATTCAGTGCAATTTTAAACAACAGTACCAGAAAGCAGTGTATTTTTAGTCAACTCGAGACAACATTTTGCTATAAACAGTCATTATAAGCCTTTAAAGTTTACATAGAAATTATACCTCTAATGAATTGTAGATATTGACTTGAATGACCTTAGATGGATTTCCCTAACTCCTCCTATATTGATTACACTTCTACTTAGATTACCCATGAACAGATGAAAACACACGGATTTAAATCCTGAACATTAATTTGCAGCTAACAAAAAAAATTTCTTATCAAAGTTGTCAGCCAAGTAGTTCCCCAGTGATCAAACTCAAGAGACAAATATGTGTTCAACAGCAATGGTTTAGCATCATACAGTATCCCATACCTTTCTAGCAAGAACAGTGAGTACCAACCGGACGTGGTAACCTACTCTTTATTTTAAGGAATTGATCCTTCTCTCTCAGTCACAAATTTGAGATGGAAGCACAGGGAAAAATTCTCATGATAAACTCAGTTATGTCCTCATTTAATTAAATTTAAAATATTTGGAAAATATTTTTTTCCTATTTCTTCCTTCTACCATTTAACTTCTGTGCTGGATTTCCTCTGCTTCAAAAGCCTACAGACCCCCTTGCAGAAAAGTTTTCAGTTCAAGCAACTGCAAAAAAGAGATATCAAGAGGAAAAACAACACAGAAACTTCAAAGAGAACCAATCAGAAATTTCCAGATAAAAAATTAAGTTCCTACTTCTATTTTTTATTAATAAAAACAAGGATGCTGACCAATGAGGAAAAGACAAGGTAAATCAGGAGAATGAGACTTGGGAAATATCTTATTCTACACAGATCAAAAATCCAAAGGATATGGAGGGGGGAGAATCCTACACCCTGGACCTCTGAAAGGAGGGAAAAAGGAAATCCCTTTTCCAGTAGCAAAACTTCTAACTTCTTCAGAAAAAAAAAAATAAATCTGGAGGGTCCTCTTTACTGGTGAATTCAAATTGCATCTATCTGTATATGTTAATTTAAGCTTCTACAGGCCAATAAAAGTGATTTCAGTAAGGTATGAAGTTTTAGAATACATTGTTGAAAAAAAGAATAATTTAAAAAGTTGTGTGAACAATAAATAAGATTCAAACCAATGCTAGCTTACCAAAAATCAAACCAATTTAATATCTTCTCTCATATCTGATTTTTGAGAAAAAAAACGAAACCATGTAATTAATCTTTTTACATAGCAGAAAAGCATTATTCTACTTCATTTAGAGAAAGGCTGTTACCCAAGGAAGACAGATGAGAAAGAAAATGTGAGGAGCTTACTAAAGAGAAAATTGTCATGGAAAGTACTGAAAATGAACATATCAGATGCTGGGTGGCTAACTAGTGATGTTGCTGGCATATATAGTGGACTTTTTTTATTAATAGCCTTGGCATAAAGAAGAGAATATATTGCTGCAATTTTCTAACTTCATTCAGTTGAAGGCCTCACACCAGTGAATGATTGAAATATTGCACATTGAGGGCAAAATGTCTTGAAAGCACAAGTTCTCAACAATGAAAATTAAAAATTTACCAGAAGAGGCTAAATGTATTTTGCTGTATGTGGGAACTTCTCAGCTGGAATCAAGTGAGAGGAGATAAACTATGCTGTATTAGCTGATCTCACAAGGACCACACCTTCCCTGTGCGATTATAAAAAGTATAAAAAGTTATGAGGAGTTGATAGTCTATCTTATGTGAATAAATTAACTGGATTCAATACTTTTGCAAAATAAAAGTTGAAAAGGAAAGTAATTCTTGTCTATCATTTACATCAGAGGCATAAACCCAAAGGTAGTTAGCTCTAGGCCAAATATCACCACAAAAATAAATTAGTATATATTGCATAATAAATTCATAAAGGAAGGAAATTAAAAAGTCACTAATAGCCATCAGAACAATAATGTTTTGTGACATAAATTCTAACTATCTTTAGGCTATAAATAGCTAAGTACAATGCAGAGCTGCCTGTAATAACAGGCACCTCTTTCAATGATAGACAGTAGTACTGTCAATGATAGATAAGGACTTTTTCCGTCCTGGGTGTGAGTTGTTGTTTTCAGAATGTCTGAACTAATTTTTAAAGCTATTGAAAAATATAGAGTATTTGGAGATTTGTGCTGAATCAGAGTTCCCAGATACATGCCAATATAAAAACCACATTGTGGAGCACAAGAATGTTTTATTTTGCCTTGATTTAATTTTTCAGCAGACATTAGCATGTATACATTATCATTCTTATGCTGCTGATGGTCTGAAGTACTCTGTCAACTCTGTCAGCAATGTATCATAAATCAAGCTAATTACTTGCAAGGTAGGAACACTGAATTTATTTGATTGACTGTCATAGGATGCAAGCAATAATTTAATTTGAAACAATGATAGAAAAATATTTGTATGATAATAGGACAGAAGATACTGTGTTCTAAAATTTAACATATTGATAAAGATTTTTGCAGTCTTAGTGTAGACAGTTGTGAATCTGTCTAGCTATAAATAGAGAATTGTGGTCCTGTAGTTTTAATGCTAACTCAACAAAAGCTAAGGTCAACAGAACTCACACATATGGTATTTATCAAGTAAGTTTATTTTACTGCATGTGATCATATGACTTTACTTTTGCTTAGACTTCCTATAACTCATGTATTCTTCCTTTTCAATTACTAAAGGTAATTTAATAATTCTGTCTTTTAAACAAAGAATGTTTTTTGCTCAAACGCCAAAGAATTGCTTCGGCAGCCTTAAAGCAGGGTATAATGGCTAAAGATGTTAATCTGAAAATTTTACTGTGGGAATCTAGATCATTTCCTGAACTTTATTTTGTGCCACGTGGGAGACAAAAAGGTACACTAAAACTTGTTTTGAATATGATTGATGCTTAATTCTAGTAAATTTAAAATCTGTGTGCTCAGCAACTTTTGATCTACTGAGTTTCCCCAGTACTGGCTTTTATACTTCATATACTATGAAAGGGCTGTTAAAATAAATTATTTAGAATATCCCCTAAACATTTTTCTGTTTTATAAGCATGCAGTAACAAAGTTTTTTTGAGCTGAAGGGACTGATTTGAAAAATTAACTAATAAATGTTTTGTGTACCAAAGTAACAATAAAAGACTCCCAGTCTGTGTTGACCACTCATTTATAAAGCAAGTTCTTCCATCTCATATTAGACTAGAAGAATCTTTTAGAGATTACTTTAAAAAAAAAATAGATTTTAAATACTTCATGAGGGCAGGGGAATATGGCCATAATTACATATCATAAATCAGGACTTCCATTGTTGTATATAGTCAGAATTCTTGAGACAAGCAAAATGAATGAAATGTTGAAGCATAAACTGGAGCTCCAAATGTGAATATTTCCTCCACAAAATTCACTTGTACAGTCATACCTATGAAATTCAAAATCACAGAGAACTTATGGCACATGAGCAATCTCCTACAGCAACTGAATGCATGTTTTAGTTCTCAGTTGTTCCTTTTGCAACCAGAAAGTTTCTGTTCTTGGTTTGTTCCTGCTGTTTTTAGAAATGGAAACCTTAAGGAAGGTCAGACCTTCAAGAACAGAAACCTGTCAAAGCAGGCCATGTGTGAGACAGACTTGGCAATGCTTCTTAACAAGATTTCGTCTCCAAAAATTCGTAAGAGATTATGCAAAGGCAGTGCAACAGTTTAGAGTTTACCTCAAATTTTCTCTTCAGCAGTTTCTTCCCAGCCATTGTAGCAGGTCACCTTCCACATTATTCCTGTGTGACTCCTTCTAGTGACTAACTCCATCTAGAATATGTTCTCAGTATTTCCTTGGATAGACACAGTCCCCCTGTTTGCAGACATTTGGCTTCATGATAATGGCAAATTCCAATATCACATACCAGATATAGCCGTGAGTTTTATCTTTACAGTAAGAAACAAAATGTTCTCTCTTCTCTGTGGTGAGTCAGAAGCTGATGATTGTTCTCATTGCTTACCTTTTTTTCTCAAGAGCAAAAAACCCCATCTTTCTTGACTACCTCAACACTCCTGGCTTCTTTCAGATATAAAACTGAATTTCTTTCAGATATTATCAACTGTTTTTTCTATTTTTTTCTGTTATTCCCTTGCCATTTAAATACTTTGTATATGATTCAGTTGCAATTCCATAATAATCTAGCCAATACGAAGTTCCTCTCTTGACTTCTGTGAGAATGGTTCTCAGTTATTTGCATGGTTGTCAAACTATTTCTTGTTTGTTCATTAAACTATGATTGTTATTTATTTAAATTTCACTCAAAGGGGAAAAGACATCCTACCCTATCCCCATCTTCCTAAATATAATACATGAACTCCTGAATTTATGAGTCAATCAGTCTTTTCAAAAGGGGTTCAGAACCTGTATGTGATTTCAGCAGAAGAGAATTTCTGTGTACTAACAGAAGTCTTTGAATGTGTAATATCTTGTATATAATGACTGGATCCAAATGGGATAATGACAGCAGGAAGAAAGAAGCTTTGAACTGAAGAATAAGCACAAAAATGTGTGCTTCTTAGAATGAAAAAACCACAAGAAAAATGCTTTAATAATGAGTTCCCCCTCCTTTGATGATGAGTGATCCTCTCCTTCAGCTTTTATTGCTGGGCATGACATAATTTGGTATGGAATTTCCCTCTGATCAGCTTGGGTCAGCTGTCCTGGCCTTGTCCTCTTCCAACCTCTTGTGCACTCCCAGCCTACTGGTCTTTGGGGAGTGTAGGATTTGGAGACAGCCTTGATGTGTGAAAGGAGTGCTCAGCAGTAGCCAAAGCTCTGGTGTCTCATCAGCACCTTTCTAGATACAAATACAAATCTTAACACCACAAGGGCTGCTATGGGAAAATTGATTCCACATCAGCCAGATCCAAGACAATCTCTATGCCTTATTCCACACAATTTGCAATATATTCAGGTCTGACAGAATTTAATGCATTTATGCATCATCTAGACATCATTGTGTATCTAATTCTCTTTACTGAAACCCCTTCTCAGCAACACAGATTATATTGTATACTTAAACCACCTTTATACCCAACATACACATTTATACATTCTCATTAACTACTATCCCCTGTCCCTTAACAGATAGTCATTATTCTTCTGTTCTATTCCTTCTAACATTTATAAAAACAGGCTATGACTTGGGCACCATTAAGTCAAGATGGATGTTCAGGACAGGAGAGCAGCACATTTGAGCGTCAAACACCAACATCAGCTTGGTTTGGGTCATTGTTACCATCACCTGGATCACTGTTTGCCAGTTCTGGTCATTCCTGCTGTATTGCTTCCTACATGATACAAATCATACCACAATTCTTCTCCAAGGAGAAACAAGGATGAGGGTTTCCCCATCCTTGCACACTACCACAAAATACACCCAGGTCCTTCAGGGAAGAGAATCCCACAAACACGTTTGTCTTTTCCCAAGAGAGGAGCAATCAACACTGCTTTCCCCTATCACTCGTGCACCATGAGGGCCTTATCTCCTCCCACAATATGTAGGGTTTTTTTTTGGGCAGGGCACAATTCTGGATTCTGTTGTAATTGTGGGAGTTGTGGCACTTGGCATCTCAAAAATAAGTGTCCTACATATGGCAATGACTGCAGATCCTGAACACAGATGGGCATGCTGCAAAGTTATGCAAAGAAATAAAGTGCATACAGTCAGAAAAATTGAAATTGGATCTGTAATTATGGCAGCAAAAGAGTCACCTCTGCAAACTATGCCCAGTGCAAACACTAAGGACAATAAGAAAAACTCTCTTACCAGCAAACTTCAGATAGAAATCCAATGTTCCTGTCAGAAGATATCTACCATAATAAACATGTATAAACCCAGAAAGGGAGGTGGGGTAGAAAAAAGAGAACAACAACAAAAATCCAGAAATATAACCACCAACAGTCAGCTTAATTTCTCTTTAGAACAGTCAGCCTAGGGATATGGTGAAAACCTAATTATTTGGAATTGGACGAAGTCCTAGACATTATAATATTGTACTGACATGAAAGAGAAATGGATGATCTAATACATACTTCCATCTTAATTTTCCATTTCTAACCATGATTTTATGCCTTCCAAATAGTGGAAACTTTGTTTTTTTATTTTGCGTTACAGTATTTGGAGCCAAAACACTGTAAAGATCTGTTATTTCTATTAGAAGAGAACCATAAATAATTTACATTTTTCTCTTTCTACCACTAAAGACCTCTGCTGTATTGATTACTTTACAAGCACAGGGCACAACCACTGTCTGAGAAACCAAGGCATCCTGGGACAAGGTGCAATTATGAAGCCTATATAAGCTTTGGGATTCTTAAATACAGAATATTGTTTCTAAATAATCTCTTTCTTTTAACATCATTTTCTCTCACTTATCTCACAATTTTTTGGGTTGTTCTCATATTTGTGCCACAAATAAATGGTCTCCATACTTTCACATTAGACCCGTCCTCTCAGTGACGTTCTGCAGTACTACTGATGCTCTAAACATGAGGTACTTCTATTCTGCTTCTCGGTGGTTATTTCATAAAGGACTAGGAGCACAAATGCTGCCTCAGTCTATGAAATTGCGACCAAACCTTCTTGGAGATTAGATGTACCTGAAGGACTGAACTAAAACCTTTCAAAATTATGGAGAGGCTGTCTAGGAAAACACAATTGGTATCAATTTTGTGTAGAGTGGGGAAAAAAAACCCCTGTGAACAGACTAACTTATTGAATCAGTGATGCATAGAAATGCACAGGTAGAGAGAGTAGATATCTCATCAACTTGAATGACACTGAAACATGTATTACAGGGTCCTTCATACAGATTGGTGATGACCATCTGACCAGCCTCATTATACAAACGAACAGGTTAGATGTGTTTCCTACCATGTGGCACCCTACATGAGGGAAAACAAGCAATATTTATTTTTTCCACATTAAAGAAATCAGTAAATAAAATAAAGAATTATGCCATTTAATCATTCTCCCTTTTTCTAGACCCAGAAAAATTACATTGTTTGTGCAGTGGCATAGCTGCAGTCAGAAGACAAACAGTAAATAGCTCTGCTGAACTGATAAGTTGATAGGAGAAAAGATATGGGCTGGAACCCTTTCATGCTAGAAAACACTGAACCTGTTTTCTCACCTTTTAGAGTGAGTGATGTCATACAAAAAGTACCATTGATACCACAGCATTCTTCCACAATCTTAAATAAGTTTAATAGTGGAAGTATAAGATACGTAGCACCCATAAAAACTAAGGGTTTGTGTTCAAACCTCCATTACATTGAGTGTTCTCCACCTTAATGTGGAATCCCTATTCAATTCTGATGGGACAGTAGTGAGCACATGCACAAACAAAGCAAAAATCTAGACAAACAGAAAATTTTTAATTAACTAAATACAGATACCTCTGCTTCGGACAGCAGCTAACCAGAGAATTTAATAATTGCAGTTTTTATTTAGGCCTCTTGGTACTGCGTGTGATCCTTTATTGTTTCCAGCTGTAGTTGTAGGCTGTCAGCAGGGGCTTTATCTGGAATACCTTGGAAAAAGCAGCACCATGAATCTTGCAGTGCCACATGCAGACTCAGACATGAAGTGACAATTTTCAACACATTCCATTTACTGAAAAAACATGGAAAAGTGTGTGTGATATATAAGCAGAACATATAAATACAATAAAATTAGGCATAAGTGTACTTTAGAGGGTACAAATACGTTCCATCTCACTTATCTTTAAATATCTAAAATTATATGATCAAATTTATCCTGGTTCCCTTTGTAGTCAAGAGAAAACAATGAAAGCATCCAGAAGGTCCAACTGGATTCATGTTAGTTATGTATTTAAGGTTAAAATGAATCACCTTCTGCAAGTGACTTTTTCTTGCCTCTGATTTTAAGTGTGTTACCAGCTCAGTTTTAAGCAATTCAAAGTTAAAAATTTCAATTTGGACATTAAAATCCAACCCTGTAAGTCAGCCTGATGAACGGAAAGGTGTAAAATGCCCCCAAAGGAAATTACTAATTGCTAAAAAAATCTTCTTTTTAAAAAGAAAGAAAAAATCTTTTTCTTAGCCAGCAGAACTCATTTTCAAATAGTTCATATGGATGTAGTTTCAGTTACATGCGTGTTGCTTATTGTAGGATGCAATTTTGGTTTTTTGCCGACAGTAACTGAAAAGCTATTTCACCTGTGTCAGTGTGGAACAGCAAGCATCTGAAATCTAATGACCTATTAAATGCACAGGGGTTGTCCACCCCCTGCCCAAATATATACTTTCCTGATTGTACCTTACTCAAAAACATTAAATATGGTCTTATTTTCTGTTGTGTTTCATTTTTAATTAAGCCTTGTATCATTAAAAAAGGTTCTGATTGTCTATTTTCTAGCCTTTTCTTAGTTCTCTGGTACATTACACTGCAGAAGTGTTTGGAATACTCAGTGTATCCAGAAAATGGCAACAAAGGAGGAAATGGAGAATGTTAATGGATATTGTTTCCAAGGAAACAAAGCACCAGAGAATATAAGAAAGCCAAGAAGGATGTAATGTTTTTTTTTTTTCCCAAGAAAACAAGGGAGTAGAGGAAATGTGGAAGCTAATGAATAAATGACTTAGGTAAATAATCATGCACTTAAAAGATTATGGTACCAGAATTCTCGAAATGATATCACATAGATGGTTTTGCCTTATTTTCAACCACTACCTTAACTTCATCTTTTTGTTCTCCTTCCACAGTGCTTCGTATTTTGAAAAGAGAAATGCCATTCACTGCTCATAACATAATATTTAACAATAAATGCTTTTTGTTAAAGACATTATCCATGAAAATGCTTTTTGATTTTTGAAACTGAATCCTTACTGAATAGGAACGAGTTCCAGAATATTTAATGGGGCATTGGGAGGTGGTGGCAGGAGTGGGGTGGGGAGAGTAAAGGAAAAAAACCCCAGAGTCTATTAAAGTCTGTTACAATTTTCAGATATGCCTGCCTCAAATAGAAGTCAAAAAAATGTTCTCAGCCTAGATAAACAGGTTCATCTCTCAAGATTAACACAGGTTCTGGTGTTTTACTGTGGAATAGATATAATATTATGTCATCCTAATACCCAGAAATCCAGAGCTTAAAAATTTTAGCAATCAGATTTCCATTTTCTGGATCAAAAGTTTTGGAAACAACAGTAGGCAGGCCTAGGTTGCACTCTCAATTTTTACGTGTTGTTTGCAAATAATTTAACTAAAGACAAGTCTGATGTGACTGACTGAGCAAGATTAGATTTGACCTTTATAACTATAATTGAATTTTTGATGGAAAGGTAACTGACAGTTTTTTTTCTCCAGACAACCTAAGGTTGGCTGAACAGTAATTTACAAAGTGTTTTTATCCCACAAACTAAAAAATCAACTGAAATGTATTATTTGGAGGGAGTTAAAGAGAGAATCAAGCTATCCCTCAAGAAATTTGAGCTTTCTCTCTCCCTCCTTCCTGCCTCCCCAACTGCCTGAAAAGAAATGCTGAGGAAGAAAAGTTAGTGATGGAGGCTTTCTGAGATCCTGAAATAAAATTATCCATGAAAAAGTAAATAATCGAGCCACGGTGAGACAATGAACTCTAACTGTCTCCAGGATGCTTCCACATTAACTTTTACAGGTGCATTTTTGAAGCCAGTCCCCCAGCTGGTTGTATCTACTGCACCTTCATTCACATTGCTGTGTGAAGACAATTAATAAATTAACAGCTGATGAAAGCATTCTCTGTCATTTGCCAAGCCGACTGAGAAAGAAAGTATGTTTACACCTCTTTCCCCGTTTATATAGTGTATATGACATAAGGCTACTGGACACGAAGTTGCCATTTTTTTCATGAAGGTTATGCAGCAGAAGCTATTAACTGGGTGTCTTCGTTTGCATAAACAATTTTAAAATTATAGGAGCTATTTCACTTTGCCTCTCTTGGATACAGGGAAGTGGTAAGGTACATTCTCCACATGACTGTGTTTTTCACCAAAAAAGTTCTAGTAAACACTTCCATTTCAAAAAACACGTCAATTTCATACTTTAGGTCATCAGTCCCCCAGGCTTCCTCATTTTTTAAAAAAAAAACCTTAAAGTTGATAGGAGCAGGCAAGCAAGATAAGGGAACGTACACCTTGGGACAACAGAGAAGAAGAAACATGTATTTATTTTAGATTCTGCTAGACAATTTTTAATGCTTAAGTCATGTTTGTTTATAATGCCTGGGTGCTTGTAAAGTATCCTAGCTAGTAACACACCAGGACCAAACAGAAGAATAGGTGGAAAACATTTTATGTTATTATCTGAACATGTATTATTTAGCAGTAATTCTTAAATACTTTTCTTAACTTCTTCATTGCAATGGATAAAGTTACCTTGACTCAATATGAGCCTTTCCCTGAGAAAGTATGTTGTGTTTTGGGGAATTCATTTGGAAGCAATTACCAAAGTGTTGAATACTCAATAGTTGAAACCCAGTGAAAAGATGAATGTAGATTGTTTTATGAGAGATTCAATAGAGTCAGTATGCATGGTCCAAAAGTTTTATATTAGGAAATGGTATAATGTTCTACTTTAAAATGGGAAATTTTTCAATTTCTCAAAATATGTGTGATTTATTTTGTCTATGTATGCAGCACAAGTGTAAAGGTGGAGATAATATTTTTCTTATATAAGTAGACGGATGAATGTTATAAATACTTGAAAAGATTGTGTTAAAGGTGACTTTCAAATTAAAATTTAATTAAATTTATGAAAAGTTCTTGTGAGTTTACTTCCATTAAAAAAGGCATATTGGAATTTAGTAAAGCCAATAATGAGAATAATTCAAATAATATGTCAAATATTTGAGGATATTAGAAAAAATATATTTTATATTTTTTAAAAAAAGGAAAGAGAATTTATCCTATGAAGCACTGTTCTTTCACTCCCCTTTTTTAATCTTGTGCAGAAACACTTCTTTTCTCTCCAAATTATTTCATCAGTGTTGTCTTCTTTTTCTCATAATTTCAAAAGATTGTCTTTTCAAATACCTACCAGGTTAGTCACCTTACTAAAATATCCATATTTTCCTTTTCTCATCATGTCCCCCTCTGCTCATGGTTACTGACTTTTGATTATATTTCCAAGTTCTTAAATAGATGTTTGTGGAGAATCAATATTAAAAAAAAAAAAATCAGTGAATATTCAAAACAGTAACAAGTTACTGAGAGTGAGACTAGAGCACCCACTTAACTGTATTTTTATTCTTAAACTAAAATACAAAATCTGACTCAGAAAACTTTCTAGATTTAATCATATATTTTGCTGTTATTCTTGAAAGGGAGTATTTGATTCAGTTCTCTAGTAATGAGAAAATATCTTTTTGCTCCTCTCTTATTTCCAAAGGCTGTAGTATTGTGGTGTATAGTGTGCAGATTCACACTTTGAAATTCATTGTTTAACCTCAAAGGCACAACAGGTGGATTTAAAAAGGCAATGCACTTCAAAATAGCAGTCACAGGTAGGAAGTCACACCTAATGAAGGAAGGCTCACAGTTTGCATTTTAGAGTGTACTGACAGCCCTGCACTCTCAAGGAAGTGTGTGAGACAGCTACTGAGAGTGCAGAAAGCACTGTGCGTGCTTCTGGGTCTTCCATGGAAAAAAATATGTGCTGTGCAACACTTGTTTCTGAAGTTCCCATCTTTCCTCTTCACTGTAAATAATTACTGCTTTTTTAGGAACAATGAGAGGAAAGGAGCACTGGTGGAGGAGAGGGCAGTACTTGTTCTTGTTTCCAATAGGTATTCAGCAGATTTGGGCTGTCGTATTTGAAGTGTGGGGCTTTCATGAGAAAAACTGGATCAAACACTTCAGGTTTACACAAATATTCAGATTTAGCATGCTTAAATTTACACAGCCACTTGAAATATTTGGGGGAAGAAAAACAGTTTCTTGATTCAAACTGAATATTTAAGATCTGTACTCAAATCTCATAATAAAAAGCAGATAGATAGAATAGAGATTGGCAGGCACTAATGGACATATACAGCTATTACATTTTAATGCTTAAACCAGCTTCTAAAATCCGCAAATACAGAAATAATTATATTTTTTAAACATAAATTTCTATGACTGATATTCTGATCTGTATTCACCAGCAGAAACTCAAACTCAGTGGACTTCGAAATCTTTTCTTCTCAAAATTTTCAGTGTTAACTAACAAATGCATTAAAACTAAAACATAGTGAAATCAACAATGTATGAGGTCAGTCCTTGTCAATGAATTCACCAAACTATTTAATTTGGAAGAGCTATGGATTAAGCCTTTATAAAACCCAGATAAATAGCACAGTTTGATAACTGGATTTATCTTCACATTCAGTGGTTTACTGGCCAGCCTTAACAAATCAATTTCATGAAACTCTTGTACAAAGTTTGGACCAGATATTTGGAGAATTTAAATGGAAACAAGTGTTTCACTTTTAATACCTTGCTTCTTTCAAGTATTGACATGTATATTGGATTTTAAAAATCTGGTAGTGAATATCTAGAAGACTTCTGGGCCTTGCCTACAGTGCTTCACATGAATGAGCACTTACTGAAAACAAATGAAGTTCATTCAAGCAGGACTGATGTTTACTAGAACAACAAAAGCCTTTCGGAGTTTCTGACATAAAATGGTTTCCTCTGTGTGAATTGTATGGTAAGCTTCCAAAATATTTGCAGAACTTCTAACAGTTCTATTTGCAATAACATACTCATGTTTTCTATGTTCAAAGAGGAAAAAAGCAGGTTGAAAAAAATGCTATTAA
Organism: Monarcha castaneiventris obscurior; assembly: GCA_026261815.1. Taxonomy (NCBI): domain Eukaryota; kingdom Metazoa; phylum Chordata; class Aves; order Passeriformes; family Monarchidae; genus Monarcha; species Monarcha castaneiventris. The sequence continues at coordinate 22,191,404 of JAMPIT010000379.1, read as the reverse complement.
TACATTGTCCATTTTTATAAACAGTAATTTTGTTCCTTCTTTTGAAATTACTTAAACTCATTTTAAAATCTTCTTCTATTAAAGTACTACTATGACTCCTTTCTGTAATAAGGTACCACAAACATATATTTTAATCCTGACATTACAGCTTTCATGACAAATATTTTGAATATCTTCAGGTGGTTCATTGCTGGAAATACTATTTTGACTCTTAATGTTCTGTCAGAAAAGTCTGAGATTGGACAAAATGACAATTTTCAAATACTATGTTCATGATGGTTATATGCTCTCTTTATCCCTCCTTCGAATGTCTGTGCTGATTTGGTTTTGATTTTTTTCCCTCCCAACAGTTACAGACACTTGCTCATTGTTAAGAGAGAGTTGTTTCAGACTGCAGTTCTATGGTGAATGCAAGGAAAATTACAGTAATTAGGAACTGTGAAAGTTGTCTTCCCAATGTATAATTTTCAGTTGATTTGAGCTATGGCAAATTAGGACCTCTCATTAATTCTGGCATGACTAGAAATGCACCATAATTTGAGTAAAGTTAACCAACTTCCTTGAGACTACCTTGTGCTTCTCTGAATTGATTCTGTGTTGTGCAATGTTCCTTGTAATTACTAGTGTATCATCTTTCTCTGTTTTAACATCTTTTCCAAACAGAACATACCATGGTAAGATATTGTAAATAATGGATCTACTCAGTTATTGACAGACATTGAAAACAGAACCACAGAACCACTGAATCGGCTGGGTTGGAAGAGACCTTTAAAGATTGCTTAGTCCAACCACCCTGCCAAGGTTCATTAAAGTAATGACCAATCTGACCTGAACTCTTGCAGCAAAGGGGCATCCACAACCTCTCTGGGCAACCTGGTCCAGTGTCTCACCAGACTTATGATAAAGAATTTCTTCTTTATGTCTGGTCTAAATCTACCCTTTTTCAGTTAAAAACCATTGCTCCTTGCCCTGTCACCACAGGCCTTGGTAAAATGTCTCTCTCCATCTCTCTTTCAAGCCCTGTTTAAACATGGAAAGACCATAATAAGGTCCCCTTGGCTAAACAACCCACTATCTCTAAGCCATTTTCATAGGAGAAGGTGCCCAGCATTTACAAGTTTTGTAGACCTCCTCTAGAGCTGCTCCAACAGGTTGAAGGTTTTTCATTGTGATGGAGATGCCAGAACTAGATGCAGTGCTCCAAGTGTAGTCTCATGATATGTATTTGGTTTAAAAGGATAATAAGCCAATCATTTTGGTTCTGCTGTAAAAGAAAAAATATAGTAAAATACTCTTCAGAAAGTCTGACTTGTGGCTGGATTTAACATTGCTCCTAGGTAAATATGGCTTTTTCTCCATCATCTGACAGAAAGTTCCCTAAGTGAAAGGCAAGAAAATGTACAGTCTCTTTTCCCAAAAAACTGCTATGCATATAGTGTTCAGCAAGAAAAAGTTAAATATTCAATCAGAAAATGTGTTAGGACTGTAATAGGCCCTTTCTTTTCTACCATATTTGCCTCTTTCTCAAAATAAAGAGATCTAGGGAGCTGGAAAAAACCCCATTCATCACGTAACTTTAAAATGTCTCTATCTGAAATGCTGACATTTGAAAATATTATTTTTGGATATAGGGGCCAGAGGGAGGTGATGAGAGGTTGGTTATGAGTGATGCTGGCCAGAGCACCTGCTGTCTCTTCATATGAAAAAATACAGCACAACTTCCCAAGGCTGTGCAGCAATCACTAGTATGAAATACAAGTGTAACATAGAGTGAAAAATGTGGAGGTGGATGGGATTTCCTTGCTCTTCTGAGCTCTTCTGACTCAGGGAAGGTTTGTTAAGACAGTTCTCAGCCCTCCTGACAGAAAATAAGGAACAACATAAACTTCTTTTTATGTTCCTGTGTAAAAGACTTCCTCATCATATTCCTGGCATAAAGTTTTTGTGATAACTCTTATGAGAAAAAAGATATTGCCCTTCTCATCTTTTCCCCAATTTGTTTAGATAACATCTTGTAGTACTAAAAAGATGACTTGGGATGGGAACACAAAAGGAAGTGGCTCTTTTAAAAAATTGTAGTATTTTTAATTCGAAAAAAACTAAGTCCTTTCCCGTTAGTAATAATAGGCAGGACCAAAAAAGTTTAAAACTCATGTGCCAAAGTTCTGAACTACAGACTTTTTCATAAGATAGCTTTTTATCACTTAAAACATTTCCTGAAGAGCAATAGATGCACAAAAGATTCCTTCCTTTGAATAAGAGAAAGCTTGAGGGCCGGTGGATATGTGAGTGATGGAGCAAGTGACTTAGCAACTTCTGACTTTAATCTTTATAGAACTGCTTGGAAAAAATCTAGAATAGTTTATTAATGTCACAAAGACACAGTAATTTGTCCCCCATGGCAGGTTTAACAGGACCTCTTACTGAACATTCAATGCGGAAACTCAACAGCTGAGGTTTAAATCTCCCATGTAATTTTTTCTTCACAAATACAAGTAGTGACCATCATAGAGCAAATAGCTAGTGAGTTAAATCAATTTTTTAAAAAAAGTAAGAGCAGTATTTTTAAAAACTCCATAATTAAAGTAGTAAGTCCATCTGGATGTACTTACCAGAATTTCATTTTTATTAGCAAAAGGTGTTCTGCATACATATGGGTATTTGTTTCTTCTCTTTCTCATTTGCTTTAAGTGTGCAAGATTGGTGGTCACATCGATGAATAGTGCAGTGCAGAAGGATTAATAGTACCCCTTAATTATCCAGGGCTTTTGTAATTGTGATCCCATCTCATTGGAGTCAGGAGATTTCTTGTGTTTTCTAATAGTTTGTCAAATATGCAACCAAGTAAAACATCAAGATAACAGGTATTATGTTGACTAACACCTACACAATGTATGTAGGATCCAGAAAAATCATCTAAACTACTTTAATAATTTAAGAGATAAGCAGACATTTTAAAAAGCTAAGTGGAAATATTATATCTATTTATTAGTTTTTACACCTTATTAATATTATTACATTATTTCTGCTTGGGTGTTGACTTATGGGAATGAGTACCTATCACTGGATCAATTTGGCAATTCACACTGCGCAACCTTTCCTCTAAATTTGTCCCCACATGTATGAAGATTGTCCATGCATTTTAAATGGAAGGGTGGCAGGTCGAGTGTTTCTCCAAAGAGAATATTCTCCAATATTTATCTCAATATGCTCCTCTAAAGAGGAATTTTGATTCAGCATTTTGTCTTCTAAAATTGTAGGGTTCTAACAACAAGTTCTGTTCAATTGACATTAAATAATTGAATTGGTTTTGATCTAGCCTATTTTAAACACAGTTCTCTAAATTTCAGCCTCAGCCAGTCCATGAATTTAACTGGCTAGCTGGATGGCAACAGAAAGAAAGGCTCACTCTTCAGACTTTGATGTTTTGGAGCTACATGGCTCCAGCACAGCAAAAAAAGCCACTTTCCTGAACACAGTGTACAGCTGAGCAATAACTAACCTCACTGCTTTCTGGAAAACTGCTGATTTTATATGCAGGTTTTCAGTAAGGAGCCCTAGCTCATGGCTTGTGGAAGGGCTTGGCTCAGCCACAGAACGCCTTTCTATATTCTCAAAAAAAGGAAAAAGTGCAGTTCTTACAAGCAGGTTTCAGCACTTCTGAGAGGGATCTTCTAAATTAAACGTGTGGATAAATGAACACAAATAATTTTCAGAAAATATGTTAATTTATATTTAAAATCTACCTAGAATTAACTAAAGAAATAACACAATCTAGATCCTTTTAGATATGAGAAACTGCTACATGATATAAGTATTCCTCTTCTCTCCCCCAATCCCTACCTTGTGTTTTTTCACAAAAACAAAATTTTTAGACTACTTTCTTTGGCTAATTTATATTTCCAATTGATACACTATTGACACCTGTTTGATTGGCATGGTATCTAATTAACCGGCGTCCTGCCATAGCTGCCTACAATGTTGTTTATACGGCACATTGTTCAGTGCTCTTCAGACCTCTGAACTGACACACTTGAAGTAACTAGAGCAGAAATTTAGTTAAAGTTCAATACAGAGCTGAGCAATTTAAAGCCAGATTGCACCGTAAGCTAAAAGAGTGTAAACTCTCTTTGTGTGCAACTCAGGCTGCCTGCTTTGAAGCGGAATCCTATCAAGTAAAGCCCTTGAGGTCTTGTCAGCAGAGGAGTTTGACTGTGGCCTGGTATATTATTTAAAGGTCATTATTTTGGAAGGATTTTTCAACAGAATTCACACTGTCATTTTGAGATACATGTTTTTTTAAAACAATTACTATTGCATGTTTTGAAAAAAAGCATCTCTTTAGTATTAAAATCTTGTGGGTTATAATTTTCACTGTTAGTTATGTGATTGTGCACAAACTGGGAGGAAGAAGATATTGGACACAACTATGCAGAATCCCATAAACTGCAATAGGCAGAACACAGCCTGTTTGCAGGACAGATAGGATAGACTGACTGAAATGATAACAAACCAAAATCTTCTCAAGAGAAAAAAAATAATGGTGCAATTCTGGGGGAAATTAGAAATGGTAAAAAAATGTGATACAGTAATTTTGTAATATAGCGAGGTGAGATTGTTGTGCCTTTCTGGAAACAGGCAATGAGAAAGTTTCCTTTGTAAGAGGAATCAGTGGTGTTTGATGCTTTTTCTCCACAGCTTTTTTAAATTATTAATCAGTGTAAGCAGGCTTATTTGTCGTTTCATTTTGACAAAGGGTGGAACAAATCCAAAGCCAAGAACAAGTTCTATGGTGGTTACTATTAACCAGAAAGCTCTGTAGCTCTGTCCTTCCCACAACCCATGATGAATTCTTCTGCCACCTCGTTTGAGAAAACCTGCCCCTCAGAATTCTAAAGGCATTCCAACTCTTAAAATTTACACCTCACTTCAAATCAGATAAAGAGCTTTTGTGCAGCTGTTCTGCAAAGTAAAAAATTTCTTCAAATACTGGTATAAATATGGAATAGATTGTAGTCTTCTTTGGTATTCTCCATGAAGAAATTATAAAGTAATTAATTGAAAAAATATTTTTAATGACCATCTGCTAAAAGCCAACCCTTCAGTGTCCTCCTGGCAAAGTTTCCATGGTTAAGTCTTTCCAGAAGGACTTCATGATGAGTTCTTATGTTAATGATACATAAAATGTTTTTATTGTCCTCTCATAAATTAGCTTACTACTGAGAATACCTCTTTCCACTCAACATATGGTGCTTTCAGTGGCAGTTTCTGCAACATCTCTCAAGAAAACAGTCTCTCTTATCACCACACCACAGTTGATCTATAAATATGATACCACAGTTGACTTGTAAATATACTACAATTTAACTACTAATATGTTGCATTTTCACTTAAAATTAAAAAGGTATATACTATGAACGTGGATTTTGTATGTAGTAATACATGACTGAATTAAAGAGCAGTGCAATGTTTGTATTTGTGCTTCAGTTATACGAAGGTCTCTTGGGATGTGGTACTGATCTACCTCTAGAGATTAAACTGTGTCTAAATGAGATGCCTATTTCCAACCAGTCCAAATACGAACACTCTTCAGATATTACTAAAAGTTCCTCAGAGGGACATTAGCAAATTGATAAAGTATAATTGTAAAGAAACCTGTGGGAAAATATATCATGCCTTGAAAACAAAAGATTGAGCAGCACTGCACTCAATATAAAATACGTGTTTTATATCACTCATAAAAATGAGTGAACAACAGATTACCTACTTGTTCCTGCACGTTATTCACAACTTCAGTCTTTTTAAATCAAAGTCAAGCAAACTGCCTTATTTTATATGCTCCATCTTTCCTTTCAAGAATGAAAATTTCTCTAGGGCATAGTGGGAACATCACCTCAGCATTTTTAATGTTAGAATAAAGATTTCTCCATTGAAAAGAAGATACTGAAATTCTAAGTCATCCAGTAAATTTAATATATTCTCACAAAGTATTTGAATAAGGATTGCAGTGAAAAACACTGCTGTGGTTAATTGGATTTAAATGGAAAATTGGTAGAAATGTGGATGCATTGTTTTGAAGATGTTAGCATTTTTTGTAAGATTGAAAAAATATAATTATGCTAATGCAGCAAATGCTAAATCAGCTTTGAATGTTTCTTTTGTCATGTATTCAAATGAGTTATGCTACTCAAATCCTATTCCACATTAAGAGAATGTAAAAACAGCACAAACGTGTTTGTAAATAAATCATTGTTCCATTTAAATTTCAGTGTATGAGGCCTTGAAACACTCTTCATAGTCAAATAACCTTAATATTTTTATCTCAATACGTTTTTATTAAAATAGGGGGTTTTTTTAATTAGTGAAGTGAAGCTTCAGAGCTTTGTCCCTCAAAACCTATTTTCTTCTCCAGAAAAAATAAAATTATGTGGATTTGCAGTGCAAATCTAACTTCTCAGAGTATTTAATCCACAACTTTGAACAATTCATAAGTCGAATGCAGCACAGAAGGAAATGCTTGTTTTTCAAAATAAGTAGAAACATATTCCATGGGTGGGCTTTAAGATCTGGACTAGTAAATTCACTTGCAGGTGAAGCTGATAATGTTGGTGTTGTTCTTAAAATGCTACACTGTTGAAGATAATCCATCTGACATTCTTAATTTTTAAGACAGGTAAATCACAGCTGAGATCATTAGACTCTCTGCAATGCATGCCCTCCTTGACCAGGACTCAGTCTAAACCAGGAAGGAATAATTCTGATTCTTATTAATTTCTGATAGGCAGAAGCAAGGCTAACAGATTTTGATTCTCTGAATTAAAGATAAGTAAACTACTTCCCACCCTCCCTATGTCCTTTCCCTCATCCTTCCTCTGTTCTGAGTTCAGTAGCTAGATCTTTCAAATATGGGCATTGGAATGGGCTGCACAGGGAGGTGATGCTGTCGTCGTCCCTGGAGGCATTTCAGAAAAGACTGCATGTGGCACTTAGTTGAGTTGACAAGTTGGTGTTAGGTCATCAGTTGGACTCGATGCTCTCAAAGGTCTTTTCCAACCTAGTTGGTACTGTAACAAAGTCCTGCTACTGCAAACAAAAATTTTTGTCTTAGAACAACAGAATGAAAACAAGAAAGATTCATAACAAGTAAAATTTTTTTGCTAATAATAAAACAAAAAGCATACACACTCATCTTGTAAACATATATATACATCCATACCTGTATATTATAATACATGTACATAATTTTCATATATATGTATATATATGTACGTGTATTTGCATGTATAATAGACATATGTAAAGAGAGATGCATACATACACATATATATACATTGTCAGGAATGAGGCCACACTTTTTTAAAGTTTAAAAACTGATTTATTAAACAAAAATGGCCAAATTCCTTAATTAAAAACACCCTTACCCAGATCCGCAGTGACTGGACACACTTACAGCCAAAAAGGCTATAAACCAAAAACAAAGACGCACAGTGCTGGGTCTTTGCTTGGGCTTGCCCCAAGCAAAAACAGTTTAACAGATAGGCCTAGAATCCCCAGCACTGGGCTCTGCCTAGGCTAATCCCAAGCAAGGTGCTGCAGACCGCTAAACACAACAACCAAACCAGGCAACAAGAACACTCACCGAACTGTGTTTGATCTTTTATACCCCTCCGGTTCCTCCCATCACCGCCCGCTGTCTCGTCTCCAAAGTAGGAGATGATTGGTGGAGTTCTTTTAAAGTTCAGTTCATTGGTCCTGGTTCAGGCGATGATGTAAGGTGTTTCGACCAATGGCTCGCTGGTTACTAGGGTTGCAGTCTCTGGGTGATGTCATCTGAATTTCTGGCGGGAAACTTCCTCATTAAAATTCACGGTTGCCATGGAGCTTGGTGACAGGTTACTGACAGGTTTTCTAAAAATAGCACTTTGGCTATGGGTGAGGGGTTTTTCTCTCTGGAACACAGCTAAACTTGAAGATGAATTTAAAAAATATCATATGATTTTTCAATGTAATTTAAACTCTGGAACTTTGTTTTGAGCTTGGAAGTAGTACCCAATGCTTAAACATTAAGGAACATGAACTACAAACTCTCTTAATCAATTAACAACTTGATTAACTTTCAACAACATTAATATTTTAAATTAATTTTAGTCATCATTCCATGAATGTGAAAGCCAAACCTTTTATTTTATATATGAAAACATTAAATAATTGCTTGCATGCTCCAGGGAAACATGAGTTTCCTTGGAAGATGAGAACAAAACAGTAGGAGTTTTTCCAGACTTAGAAGAGTATTTCCAGTTCTGAGTGAAACAGTTTGCTGATGCTAGCTTATACTGATAAATAACAATATGATGGTGTTGCCTCAAAATTAATTCCATGTTTTTAAATGAAGTATTCTTATGTAGCCTTGAATCCTTTTTTCTAAATAAGACCAAATATTAAAATATTTGTACCTGGACCTTTGGATCTAAGCAATGGGTAGATTTTCAATTTCATGTGCTTCAGAGAAAGGCAGCAAAACACAAAAAAAATATATCAAGATTTTCAACATAAAGTAGAGTAGCTTCCTAGAAGTCTAGATTAATAGAAGATATCCAGAAGTGATACACTACAGTATATTTCCATGACTAACAAGAAAAAAATGTGATGTAAATGTTCTGATTTATTCCCATAGATGCAGAACAACTTGCTAACATTTAACTGCTTTCTTTCAGTATATTCATTACATGACCAAAATATGAAGTAAACTGCAACTGAAATTTTCTGTTGTAATATTAAGAATTTTAATAAAAGCAATGGTTTATTCATAGCAATTTCTTCAAGTGAGTGCTTATTAAAGAAGTTATAAAAGGAAACAGAAAGACAAGTAAAACTGATTAGATAATTGTTAAAAGAAAGCTGTAATCCATTATATCCCTGATGGTGTATAAAATAAAACCAAAAACTCTCAATGGACTAAACAAAATGGAAGTTCATGTGCTACACAAATAAACCAAAGCCAACAACAATCCTTCCAGTCACTTTATTTGGAGTTTTATTCTTTTATAAGTTTTTAATATCTACTTGAGTAGCAAAATCTTTGGAGCGCTTTTGCCTCAAAACCTTCCCTGGTGCATAGATTTTAAGGGCCAGAAGAGTTTCATCTACTAGGTTTTGCATAAAAGCACCTCTAGCAGTCTAGAAAGAAAGTCAATAGAAAATGTTGGGTTATTTTTAAATACAGCAGCAGAATTTTGCCCTTGAAACACAGAAGTTTGACATAGATAGGGACATTTCTCTTGTTTTATGTAACACACCTGATTAAGTAATATCTTATTTATTTTTTAATGTTGGATAAGACTTCTAGTGTTATCAAAGTAAAATTAGTACCAAGAACGTTTGTGTGAATTTAGTTATGTAGGTCTTGTGCCCCATCTTGATTTTCCTTTTGACTTCTTTCGACAAATTTATTTATTGTCTTGTGCTTTATCTTCTGTGGGATCAATACATGTGGGAATGCAGCTTTGCAAATGCGGCATCTTCAGACATGGCACCAATGAAAGCACTTTTATTGTCACAACATAAGGTATCCTGCTGCTACATAAATAGCAAGATATAAAGCATAAATATTGAATTGAAGCCCAGGTGTTGATCCTGTGACAAGTCTTCATTACAATTATTTTATGTAAGGTTCTCTGATTGACATTGGCAATATTTTCTGATTGAATCCGTGGTGCTACAAGGAAAAGAGAGCCTTGGCAATATTATTGACTTTCTGCTCTATGGTTGGTTTACAGAGCAGACTAATTAGGTGCTTTGAGGCACCAGAAAGCAACCAGAGATATTTTGGCAACTGAAAAGCTAATAATAAGACAATATAATACTACTAATAAGAGTTCTAATATGCAACAGTGCATTAACTTGCTAATGCAAAAAGGGAGGTTGCAAAATATTTTTTTAAAACCAAGTAAAAGAAATGTAAGTGGACATATAAGAGAGTACCTTTTCAGAATTGTACAGAGTAACATATACTTTTACATGTGCTTTTACTACTTACTACATGTAAACTAGTTACTAATAAATTGTTGATCCACCATAGCTTTAAATCTCAATTTTAACCTATTTACTTTAAATAATAGAGTCAGAACCTGCAGGACGCAGAATGCCTACAGACCTGAAAAGAGCTTTCAAGGCAATAACTTTTGCATTTTAACAGACTCTTTAATTGATTACTACAACTGATTATTTCATTTAAAATAATGGTGTCAAAGTTTTTCCGAATTACATATGCTAGCATGGTGAAACACACTGCCATTCCTGTTTGTGTCCTCTGTTTGCACTTTGGGCTTCCTGACTTTTGACACCTTTGTCAATAAAACTGGCACATCTAACAGATAGGTATAAGTCTGACAGATAGTCCTATATAAAACATAAGCCACAGAGCTTACAGCCTAATTTTACTATATAAGTCAAAATATATACTAATGACACTGGCTTATATTTGCTGAGCAGCAATATTTACTTAGACAGAAACTCCAGAGATGGAAGTGTGCATTTCCAGAATGCTGCAGAATTTATGATAACCAACACAGACTGGATTACTTCAGCTGTACTTTATGACTGTATGCTGTGATTAGATATTCACCCTCACCATATTACCATTGCTATGGACCTGAATACAATACAGTTACATATAGACTAAAGAAGTTTCAGTTGTACATTTATAGTTGTAAATCATTATAGACTTGCAATTTCCAATACCAATAGGAGATGTTTGCTGTTTAACTGGACAAATTCAGTGACTTTCAAGCAACCAGTGAACAGCACCGCTAGCATACACAAAAAGTGACTAAGAGGGGTAGCAATATATCCTAAGTATAGTCTTAGAATTGGAGACTAAGACATACTTTCCTAGATAACACCTTAGTGCACATTGTGTCTTATTGAAAAAAAAAAAAGCTACAAATCTCACAAACTTGGCCACGTAATGAAAGTGGCAGTGCAAAGAAGGGAAATGATGGTTATATCCCTCTGTAGGGTACCAATTAATATTTCTGAACGTTGAGTATTTTCCTTTTTTTTTTTAATTTGTCTTACCAGCTTGCCACATTTGCTATCAGATTGTCATCTTCCATGAATGTAAAATGCAAAAAGGGATGAGTTGTTAGAAGTCTGTGTCAATACCTTCTTGGTTATCAGCATATTTAGTGCTGTTGCACAGGAACTGGCAAATGGAGCATAGGATACTCAAAGCTTACAGAGCTATTATTATGTTAGCACTGTTAGCTAAAGGTTCTGAATGCCAGTTTTGAACTCTTCAAATTGTTTTGAATAACTTTCAGGTAAAATGATGGTATCATTTTCTCTTCATTTATGTCACTGTTTTCTTTTTACTGTTGTTTAGATGTAACAGCTGAAACTATTTCTAGAAGCAAATAACTATAAACAATCCCAAAATGTGCATGATATACTGCCTATTATGTCCCCCAAACAATTCTTAAAATCAGTGTTAACGGTTTAATTACTTATATCCTAATCATACTTAAGAATGTTTATATCTCATAGTGCAGAACACATAATTACATGTTTGATTTATACTTCAGAACTCCTGATTATAAGAAAAAGGCTCTACCTATTAGCTTATAAACAAGGCTCCTAAAAGCTGATCAGATATTTTACTGAGGATGAAACATTAGGATCCACAAAGGCTTATTAGGTTTTTGTCACACTCATGTGACATTACTCATAAAACGACTATACATATGGCTTTTTGGAGACATTTGGAGGTTAGGACAGTACAGGAAATAAAATTTTCTTGTCGCTTCAGTTCAGCCTGATTAGCTTCAGAACCACTGTAAAAAGGGCAAAAAGGAAGACTGTCAATTTCCTTTGTCAAAAATTCAGGTGATGTCAATAAACATCTTTATCATATGATAATACCTTCTATATGCTGCAAACTGCTGGAAAAGGAATACTAAAGGCTTAGCTGAATATTTCTAAGGCACATCACCAGTAAAGGGAACACATTAATCAGGGCCACAAGACTTCTTGTGGTGTAAATGAATTAAGTATATCATGATGTATACTGAAAGTTCCTTCAGAGCATTAAGAAGTGTTAAGGCAAATTGTCCTATGTCTTCACTTGAATGAAAAGGAAAAATAATCAGTAAAGGATCTTTTTAGTTCCAATCTTCAACAGCTTTCCAGCATGGGCCAAGGCATACATCACAGTGGGTATACAATTGATTCAAGCTACATTTCTTCAATAGCAGTAAGAAACCTGAAGTCATATTGTCAGACAAGGCACTATATGCCACAAAACAAGTGAGGCCTGGGAAAATGCTCCAGCTGACTCCAGAAGAAATTACAGGTGGAAGGCAGGTACTGTGAGGCAGATAAACCACACAGTGCGAGATAAAACTGAAAGAAAAACGTTATCTTCATATAATGATTTTTTTCTTTTACTGAACAAAAAGAACTCCAGCTATAGATATCAGCTAGAAAGATAGGCAGGCTGTAGTTTATGCATTTTAAACACACATGAGTACATGTGTCATAACCATTTAATGTAATCTGGTATACTTCAGAACTGTGCCAGATGTCTAGTTTGCATGGCTTGGACATTCTTGTCAGGAAGAAGAAAAGTAATTCTGAAACTTGTTAAATCCACTCAAAAATTGCCTGTCACAACACTGCACTTTCTACCCATATAAAGCCTAAATAATTTTTTTTTTTTTTTTTAAGTTAAACAGCTTTCCTGTCTTGAACACTCTGATTTAACATCCTCCTTCTTGCCTGACATTTCCCTGATAATTTTGGTTGAGCCCTTTTCTATTTTTCGGACATCAACCTGCTGATGACAAGTTTTCTCAATGCTTCTCTTGAGGCTACAAATATATAAGGAAAAAACTAATTGTTTCTATCTAAGTCTTCTTGCAGTTAAAGTCGTGCAACTCTCCTAATTTCATTATATATCTTCAGACATAAACTGAAAGTGAAAGAGAAATCACATCAAGACTTTTTTCTTCTTTCTTATTTTTTTCTATAAAGCCTAACTTTCCCTGTTATTTAAGCTTACAGGGAAGGATGAAGAGGCTACCGACATCTGGAACTTAAAGGGAGTACACACCTAAATCATGTCACATTTCAAAAAATCCAAGAGTTTCTTTACTAAACTTTCATCAGACATTTATCCTTGTAATTATTTCGAGCTGTCACTTCCTAGCTGACTATCTTGACTTGCATACTATCCAAGACCTCCTAGAAACAGAAGACACAAGTGCTGAAATAATATTTTTGGAAAATTTTAAGAATCCATGTCTCTGAATCCGTTTTATTCACAAATTAAACCTATTTTCCTTATATGTACATAATTCTTTCCCTGTAAGGTGATACTTTTCATTTCAAAAGCAAAAAAGAGAAAATCTGTGCTCATAGACTAATTTAACCAATAGTAAAAATGAAACAGTAGCTCATTTTCATTTGATCCCAGAGAATTTGGTCTTCAAAATTAAGAGGACCCCCCTGTCCACAGAAATGCGAGTTCAAAATATCTTCAAGTCATTTCAGCATGTTTGTTTGTTATAAAGCAATTATTCACTCAGGTAAATTAGACTTTGGCTTGTCATGAATATCAAAAGAATAAAGCAGCACCATAGTGCAGAAAACAGTACCCATACTGATTTCACATAGCAGTAAATCCAAGGAATTACTCCAGAGTTAAACTAGAAGGAGAACCAGCCCTCTAAAACGAAAACCTTGGTTTGAATTTAATTTGTATTTAGCTTGAAGGGATGCACTTAATTAAAAAACTTTTGTTTCTTTGTTTGTTTTTGCTTTTAATATTAACATCTAAAAGGTTTGACTCCCAGTTCAGTGATCCAATTTATAAACAGACAGTGGTTAGAATTATATTCAAATTTAATTTCTTTGAGAGATCCTTTCACAAGTTATGGGTTGAGATGTTCCAAACTGAATTAATAGGCAGACATGAGGCTACTTTTATCCACTGTTGGAGTAAGTATTAAAGAGCTCAGCTAAATCATTTCACTTTGACTACTAGTCTGCTTAATGTCTAACTTGCTCTTTTGCAAGGTAGCATATTTATATATCTATCACACCCATGTGCCAGCTTCCTGAGCACACTGTCTCTGTATTTCAGGGTGATTTTTTAAACTAATCTTTTGTAACTGAGGCTGATGAGTTGAATATCTGTTTCATCTTTAGCTCTTGAGTGAAATAGAAGAAGGCTTTTCATTTACCTTAAGCACTTTACAACTTTGCAAAGGTAATACTGTGGCTATCACTACTGCATGAACATCTAAATGAATTGTACTTTTGTTTGTACATTCTAGAGAACATTGAAAATATAATAATTTCTAGCTGGATAGATTTCAGACTAATGGCCCATGAGCCACACTGTTTGTACCTGAGACTGAGCTTGTGCTATCTGTTCATAGCAAGAGTATACAGATTCCATAGACGGGAAAACAATTGAGCCACTAAATTTTATTCAGTTTTGTAAATTAATCTCTACATCGGTGTTTTCATCTGCATCTGTTCTGCCATGGAAAAAATTCACTTCACTTAACGAAAAAAAATATTCCCCCCTAGCTTTCCTACACTATAAAGGCAAGACAAGACAAACAGCAAGAGAGGAGAGAACAATGCAGCCAGTGGTCTAACCAGTCCACTGCAAGAATTAGGTTGTGTCATCTGCCTGTGTCCAGAGGACAGTGTGACTCAGTAATGATCCAAAGGCTGAATTATCATAGCTGGAGGGTCCTGAGTTCATATAAAGAATCCCAACATTTCAGATAGGGCCAAGGTTTGTTTATACAGGAGACTGTCAAGATGGTTTTACAGCAATTCTTTCCCTAGTGCTTCTCATGGTGCTCAGAAGGTTCAGTGAACAGATTTGTCCCAGAACTAACTTTATCTTCTTTCACCTAGAGTTTCTACTTGAATCAAATTCCTGAACTACCTTCATTGAACAAATCCTGACCCCCCCACAACTTATTAACTGTGTAATCTACAGTAAAATATTTTTATCTCTTTAAAACAATGTAGTATTCAAGCTGTCAACAGATGTGATTCACAAACTTCTTATATTTTTCATTCTGTCTTTCTTTCCTCATCTAATGGTAGTGTCAGCAGTGAAGTCATTCAGAACGAAGCACAATTCCATGAGTCTGAGACAGGAAATTTCTGGCCATCTAATTTGAAGAATATCATCTTAGATTGGTTTATTTCAGAACATGATTCTTCCCTCTGCCTTGGAACTGATAGCTTCTTGCCTCCATTATTAGAGTGACTGAAATAAATGCTATGAGTGGGTCTATATCATGTGTCACTGTATGTGTTTAGTATGCACTGGAAGTCTACATCAAAAGTGGCATATTTTTGACAAGTACTAAGAAAGATACCCAAATTCAAGCCTGTGACGTGATGCTGTTTAACAGAAGCTTGATAATGCTCTGGACTGACAAATACACTGCAATAGCTTTGGGGGTATTACAATATATCATACAAAGAATCTCCATAATAATATCTTTATGTCAATGTGTCATTGAAAATTCCCATGCAAGATTATCAGGATATACTAATGACCCATCACAGTTCATCAATACTTTATCATATTCTGTTATGTCTGCTACTCACTAAACCAATTTTACACCATGGAATTGGTGTACATTCATAGCCAAATAGAAAATTATTTTTAAAATTATACAAAAAGACCCATCAGAACTAGAGATGCCTTAAAGAATTTAAGGGCCAGCAGATAACTGAAATGAAAGAACTCAAAAAGGGTGCACAGTATTGAAATTTAAATTAAAAGAAGAGAGAGATGTGTGAAGACGTTTCAAGGTGACGTATAAAGAGGAGGGGTTTTAAATCAGACCAATAAAATGAAGATCAATAATAAAAAAATTGGCAAATGGCCACTACCTAAACTGTCAAAAATACTCATTTTGTTATATATTCATCAAATCTCTCATAGTATGAATAATGAAATGATCCTGTATACATAGTGTTGTGGGGTGACTCTGTGATGTGAATCCCCTATCACGTCTCTATGCCAAAAAATTAATTTTGTGCCTTTTCTGTGCCTTTAAACTGAGCTTGAGAGGGGAGGAAAAAAAAAAAACCAACAAACTTTTCAAAGCAGTGTCTCAAGGACATGGAGATAGAGACTCCTCTGTGTTCCCCGGCTGCAGTAGCACGGAGGGAGCACCCTGCCTGCTTCTTCAGCCAGCTCATCAGTCTTTTTTTCCCTTTTTGTCCATTGTGTTTCCTGGGACTTTGTTTTTTTACTTTCTTTTTTTCTCTTTGGGACTGTTTCAACAATATCAGAACACATCAGGAGAATTTTTTCCCAGGCCTGGAGGTGGGCCTATGACCTACGGCCTCATCAACCCAGCTCTGAGGAGACCATATCTACAGAAGGATTCTGAAATCTTCCCAGGTTTCTCTCCACAGTGAGAGATTTTATTATTTACCATTACTATCCTTTTCCTGTGTGTTTGTTAAATAAATAGTTTTTATCTCTTTCACTTTCCTTTGGGGAATTTTTTTTTTTTTTCCTGAACCTAGTGGGGGGAAGGGTGGTTGTAACCTGTTTTTCTCTCAGAGTGTATATTGCTAGATTTTGGCCAAAACGGTACACATAGACATTCTAATGGGGACATGGTGGAGAGTATTGATCTAAATATCCATCTTCAGTACTGAGAAATTTTCTTAATTGTATAATAAAGAGCAATAATAATGGCAAAAAAAAAAAAAATTAAAAAGGAATGATTACTATATGTATCGAAAAGGAGGTGTGGTTTGACCACAGCTGGCAACTACATACCACACAAGCACTTGCTCATTCCCCCTCCCTCCAACAGGATGAGGAGGACAATCAGAAAAAATAAATCCTTTGAGATAAGAACATTTTCATAACTGAAATAAAGTAAAATAATAATAGTAATTAATAATATTGTTGTTGTTTTGTTGTTGCTGCTGTTGTAGTTGTAATTAAAAGGTAGATAACAAAGGTGAATAAAACCCAAGAAAGACAAGTGATGCTCAGTCAATTGCACATCACTCACTGAACAATGTCCAGCCAGTCCCCAGGCAGTGATGAGCATCTCCCAGCCAACTCCCCACAGTTTATATACCAGGCATGATGTCATATGTTATGGAATATCCCTTTGGCCAGGTCAGCTCAGCTCTTCTAGCTGTGCACCCTCAAAGCTTCTTGAGCACCTGTTCACTGGCATGGGAAAATGAAAATTTCTGGACTCAGAATAAGCATTGTTGTTTAGCAAAAACTAAAGCATCACAGAATCGCAGAATCACATAATTATGTTGGAAAAAAACCTTTGAGATCATCAAGTCCAACCCATTGCTAATCAGTGTGTTAGCAACATTATGCTCAAACTAAATTAAAAAAAAAAAAAGGCAAACAAAAAACCAGCACTGTACCAGATACTAAAAAGAAAATTACCTATATACCAGCTTAAACTAGGAGAGAGGGAAAAATCCTTGCACATCTTTAAGGGCTATTTGGAGCAACCAATGAGCGTGTGACCAAGAATATTTTGGTTAACATAGCCTACTTGGATTTCCATGTTGATAAGTAACTGGCTGTGGAATTTTCCCAATTAAAAACAGTTTTAGTGCCTGACCACTACAACACAGAAAAGCAGTCTCATTCAATCTGTAAGTGTAAAAGTACGGGAAAGCATCAAAGGAAAACTCTACATAATATGTCCTTACTATAGAGATATATTTGTGTGTGGAGATATATGTATAACAGCTATACATAGTTACAACGAGTACCTTCGAAATATATGCACAGCATTATACATTTAAACTCTGAATTTTGAATATATACTTTTATTTCTGAATATTATAAAAGCACAACTTCGTGAAAAAAATATTATTTTTAGTGCAGCAATTCCATCCATTACATTATGTATTTTTTCATGTATCTTTTTAAGCTTTTTCTGAAGTGCTTGAAATAAGTGCAGAATTAAATTTGAATTATACAATTCAAATAATAAGATAAATGTATAATTATTTATTTATGCATTACTGAATGTTTGTATACATTAAATTTAATTTCATATGTTGGCCAGCGGCACATCTGGTGAGCTTCAGAGCATCTGGTTGAATTGATAGACGTACAATTGTACAAGATAGGATGCTCCTGGGTGACCCATTTTGTTTGTTGTTTTGTATTCATTCTGGCTATTCCAAATCTTCTATATGCTTTTCAGTTACACACAAGTGCAAGATATTAGGATATAATAGTCATTATGCTATCAATGAAAAAAGAATATCCTTTCTTCCAAGCACAGAATTCACCAAGGAATCAGATTGATCCAACAATTAGGCTGTGCAGTATTATATACTGATGTATACCATTTAAGCACAGAATATCCAGAAATAGATACACAATATGATATTAGAATTTAGCTTTCTATACATGCATATATTTCAAAATAAATTACTGAAATAACATGAAAACAGGAATTCATTCAAAACTTTGTGATTTTAACCTCTCTTTCTCACAATTTAGTGATATATGCTGTGTTGGGAGGAATGAGATAAAAGATTCTGCCAGTTATTTCAGAGTATGGGGAGTTTGGAATGCAGAAATGAGTGCTTGCCTCCTCTCTCATGCAATTATATAGGCAGAAAGAGGGGAAAGCTGAGCAGCAGGATGAGATTGAATTGTAGTTGCCCATTAAGAATTTAGCACATTTTTGAGTATAGAAAAATTAGTTCAAAGAAGAAATTCTCTGGTAGTGCTGATTAGATCACAAATAGAAAGTACATAGAGCACTTATGAATTTAACAGAAAAAGAACCTGAATATATGCAGAAGAAATTGACTGGACAATTAACTTCAGAACAAAAATTGTTAGAAAGTGGTTTCACTTAAAGGAGATTTTTAAATATATGAAAGTCCCCTCGAATACAGGATTTGGCTTATCTAAAAGCTTTTGTATCTTTCAGCATATTTCAGCCCTTTTGCCACTTGCTGCTCAAATAAATTATCTATGAATAAAATAACAGAAAGTGTTTCAAAGCAGGTTTGAGGTTCACTGGAACAATTATTTGGTCAAAAGCATACCAACTGTGCCTGCAGAGAGTCCAAGACAATTTGGTCCACATGCACTGAGATCACAGTCACTTATTTCTTCTCCTGAGCAATGAGATATACCTGACACTGCAGTATATATAAACGGAACATTGCATAACACAACCAATACTTCTGTATGTGTAACAAATGGTAACCATAAATTTCTGTATTAATTAAATTATTCTAATCTTTATCCCAAAATGCCATTTACTTCTGGGATCAGCCAGTATCAGTGTTCTCATTCATCTAGAAAAATTAAGAGGAAACCTTAGTAATTGCCTAAGAGTTTACATGTTTTATCATCATTAAGAAACACTTGCTACAGCAAGGAACCCTAATGTTTCTAACAAGCTCCCACGGGGAGGATCAAAGCCAGTTTACACGGGGCAGATTGCACAAAAAGAGGCAGACAAAGAGTCCAGAGGGGAATATAGATGACTAGGAGAGTAGAATTTGCTTTATATTAGATAGGAAGGAAGCAAACCTAAAGTATAAGTAAATGTTGTGTGGTTACACCAATTGTTCCCTCAGCCCCATGAAAGCCACGAAGTCCCAGTCAAGATATTGCTGGATTTAAGGTAAAACCCTTTCTCAGAGGAAAGACACATTAGCTCAGGATCAGAACCATGCTAATGCGGCCACACACACATGTCCCAGAAAAATCACCATGGACAGAACAAACTCATATTTGCCATCCATGTGCAACTCAAGAGTGGTGCCACATTTGCTTGCAGTGAAATGTGAGTCCATAAGAGATTAAATGTGCACATATGGGAGGTTAAAAAAAATCCTTTCTTCATCCCCCATCACAAATTTAAATTCCTGATTCAAACTGCTAAATGAAAGTACTGACGGACAGCCTCTCAGGTCCCTGAAAGTGAAGCACAGGTGCACAGAAGGCTGCAGTGCTCTACGTGGTTGATGTACATAGAGAAATACACTCGAGTCTGCTCTGGGAACCACAGAATGACAGGATATTCCCCTGAGGTGTATAATGGTGAGATGGCTCCCGCTGGAGACTGCTATCTCAGAAATTGTAAAGAATACAGCAGTGCAGCTGTCACGTAACAGTGGCAGTGGCTTTCTGGGCAGGAGGCATCCCCTGGAACACAGCTTCTGCAATTTATTTTTGTCAGCCAAATTACAGTGCAGTGTTGAGCTGCTGGAGTCTGTCCCAGGCTGAGCAAATATGAATGAAAGGTACGAGCATGGCACAAAAGATTTTAAAATAATGTGCTACAGTATCACAATGTCTTATGTCCTGCATGAGGGGGACATCCTGCATAAGGGAGACATCCCAACAAGTCAAAATAGTCACAGTTCTTTGTGCATGCACAAAGATGAATCTTAATACAGGGATCCATAAAAACCAGATTGTTAATGGGAAATATGCATAAATCTGTTAGCATGAAATGCTAAATGAAAGGACAAGGCCCAGGTCTCTCTCTCCCTTGAAGTACCTTATTGTGGGCTGGGAGGGGGCATTTTTTTCTGCTTGTGGTCATCTGCAAAAAAATCTTCTGGAGCTTGGCAATTAAGAAGATTTTAAGTCATGCCCTCCTCATAAACTACTGCAGTAAGAGGAGACTGTGTAATTATGGCTAATACCTGCTTCCCCTGGCGAGTCATCTCTACTGGCCTGCTAGGACTGAGGATGACACGGACTACCTACACCCAGAGCTCTTGCTTGCAAGTGGGTGCTCTGATCATGGGATAGTCTCACACAGAGTTCTTTTGCTTGTTGTTAATGAAACTATTTCACTACACAGACAAAACTCAGTATTCATTAAGCCAGAGGGAAGTGAATAAAAGAGGAAGAGATATGTATCTGTGAGGGGGAAGCTTGTATTCCAGTCCCTTCTTCAGTAAGTGTTTAAAAATCTCATTCCAAATAGGCTCACCAGAAGAATTGGAAAGAGCTACCCTGAAAATGCCCTGCATCTTGGATACTGCCCAAGAAAGTAAGTGGAGATTTAAGTTCTTTTAGGCAGAATGAAACATTAAAATGGGACCTCATATATTCAAAGTGATGGCTTTAACTGAAAACCGTCCTCTTAGATATGGTGATACAATTTACTTACCATTCTGGTGCTTTGCATCAGCCCCAAAAAGACTACATGGAATTTGAAAAGTACTTTTAGGGGGAATAGAAAATGGGAAACCAGATGTGGTGAAAGTTTGAGCAAGTTAAACATTGGTGGTAGTATATAATTGATGACATGGAAGGTTTCAGCATGGCTGATGCATTGTTTCAGAAAGACTTGATAGGAATAGTACCTCAGTTTGAACTTTGGGTATTCAATATAAGCCATAGAGGGACTTTCCTTAGGGCTTTTTTTCAATCAAAACAAATGACAAGATTTTGGTCAAAGATTATCAAACACTGAACACACAAATATTTGCTGGATGGCTTTGGTTCCTAAAGTCTAGGTGTTTGGTATTTTAAATAATTTAAAACTTTTCCTAAAGAGATCAAAGAAAAGTCAAAGAAAACTTAAGAGAGTAGCATTGTCAGTTGCAGGAAACTGTAAAATAAAACACTGAACAAATACTCTGTATGTGTAATACCAGAAGAAATTGAGGGAATGAATGCATGTATCTATTAGAATGTTTTATGTAAGTCAAAGGTCACCTCCATACAATTAAAAAAATCCAGGAAGCAAATCTGTGATTCTGTTTACTGTACTTATTTATTAATATTTTTATTGCTTATTGTTCACAGCATTTGTTTCTCCAAGTAAAAACATTATTATGTTTTTTATGTAATCGTGGGAGAGCTCTAGACATGAATAGACATACTCTAGCTGATGACAGCATAGAGCGGACCATTTAGGCCTTAAATTTTTAGTCTGGTTTCTCTTCCCCATGACACTTCCCACTCCTAAATATTGCTGCTTCATCAGTTGCTTGCATGTAGAAACTGATGCCATGATAATTTTTTGCCTTTCCTTTTATATACCTTTTATATACCCCTTTATATAGCTTTTATGTAACCTCAGTGCTTTTAGCACGCATACTTGAAACTCCTTAAGTCCGATACCTTAGCACAGTCCTAATATTCCATTGAACCAGGAAGCAAAACATCCTGGAGGCCTCACAGTTGGGGCCAGAAAGTCCTATGCTGTCCTGAGAAACCAAGGTCCTCTCTAGAACACATACTGTAAACCAAGATTAGGCCCATCCAAGGGGAATTCCTCAGGATGGGGGAATATCACGCTAATCATTCAAGCCTCTCATTGGGGAATCTTTGATAAATATGCTAATTTGCAAAGTCTATAAAATTGTATACGTGTTCTATCGTGTGTGCGTATTTCGGCTCATTCCACCTTGGTGAAATGTCACACGATAAGGATCCTTATTAAATACTGAGGTAAAAACCCCTTTTTCCCTTAACTGTGTCTGGCGCTTAATTTTAAGACTAGGGAAAGGCAACAAAATATCCATGTGCACTCAAATATATTCCATGTATCTCTCCCATTACTAATCCTGTCCCAGAAAATATTCAACCTAGAGGGCTGTTTCAAAATTTTGGGAAAAGCTACAAGAAAGAATTATAAGCAACCAGCAAAATATACCACACCAAAAGATTAATGTCTTAGATTGGGAAATGTTTACAAGTTTTGGCTATACAACTAAGCCAAGAAAAATGTCCTAGCAGGGATATGGTTTACACAAGCAAGATAAATAAGTTACTCCAATCACAAAAATGTCACAAGTTTTCATTAAACAAAAAAGTCTGAAACATAACACAAAGATTTTCATTCGTACACAAACTTCATGAATTATGAAGTAAACACCAACTGCCTCTCACGAGCATTTCTCAAAGGAAACAAAAGAATTGCTGTCAAGATTTAGCCTTGAATCACTCAAAACACATCTTTGCTCCCAGTTCTCATTTGCTCCCAAACAAGAAAGCAGCTTACTTCTGGTCTCTCCAAATATCCTGCTGGTGAACTTTCCTTCTGTCAGACACAACGTCTGTGAGTAAATATGGAATAGTTACTCCTTCTCACTAGTTAACTTCACGTTTTAACTTAAGAAATAATAAGGGAATAAAAGCTTTACCAGACACCAATTCAAAACTTAAGAGAAACTGAATTACCAGTCCTTCACCCCAAACCCTCTACATTCATGATAAAGGAAGGTCAGTGCCCACACCTAGATAAATTCTAGATGTAAATGCTTCCTCTTACTAAAGCAGAACCCCTGTGAAGGAAGGAGTCATAGTCCCACCATGGTTCCATGAACACAAGACATGGTCTGAGCATTAAGGGCAATTCTTCCTTCATGGAGTGAATGCTTTCATGAAGTCCAACATCGGGATTTGACTCGTCAAGCACTTTGATCTTTAGTGCAGGTTTACCAAGCCATTAGCTTTACTGAATGAAGCTACCTAAACACACTTAAAATTCAGTATGCACATTGCAAGGATTACTGACTTACACTGTTTAAGGCAGAGCTTCCCCAGAGAGAGATGCGTTCTGAGGAAATCCAAGTGACATGTGAAGCTGCAAAGCACTTGATTTCTTGATTTTATGCACTGTTCTAACATTCTAATGTATTTTGAACATTTTCTTGTTTACATTAAAATAAGACTAACCTAAAGAGTGTTTACAAAACTGAAAATAGGGCAAGCTTTTTTCCAGTATGAGATTTGAAATAACAAAACTACAACTTAATTCTAGAGCCCCAAGAGCACCACCATCCCTGCCTGCCCCTGCCCAGTTCCCTGGGCTGCCCTGCTCTTCTCAAAATCCAGGACCCCACATCAACCCCAGGGCCATCAGTTCCTGCCCCAGTGATGCAGCAAGGCCAGTCCCTGGCTCCCCACAGCCTGGCCTGCCTCTGAGCCAGGCCCATCTGCTGGACCATGTCTCATCCATGCCTTGGCCTCTCCCCATCTCCAGGGATGCCCAAAGCACAGGGACAGGTTATATGGCTGCCCTGATCCTAACTGGGGTGGTAGGAAGGGACATGCTACCAGTCCCTTGCCTGCCATCTCCACAGGAAGCCCCCATTGCTACTGGATTCCTTGGCAGTCACAGTCCCATGTGTTGCCCTGACTCCACCATCTCAATCAAAATGTTGCTAGTCTAATTAAATACCAAAAACTAAAACCTTCCAAAAATTCTTTGCAATCCTCTACTGCTGCCTCTTTTAGATCAGCTACAGTCAGTGCACCTGTGCATGGTTCAATTGCATGGAGAAGTGGGGCAATTGTCTAATTATCTAAGAATAATTTTTTAGATAAAAATAAGAAAAAGGAGTCACTTAACATACTAACTGAACTGTCAGTTAAGCAGAGAAAACTACACCCCTCTCCTGCTGGGTATGGAGCTACCTTCAATTTCCACAGGGCTAGGTTCTGGGATCAAGATCTTCCTAAGAAGACAGCCTCTGACTCATCCCTTGAAGAAAACATTTCATTTATAAAAATGGGCCAAAGTGGAGGACTTTTAGACAGTCCAGGATTGGGGCATTTGTTGCAAAGGGTCATGTTTCAACATTGGTATCAATTGTTTCACTGGAAGGTTTAATTCTGCTCACTTCAAAAGATATAGATCCATATATTAAAACCAAATACAGAAATCCATCTGCTCTCCCACATATCACCAGGAGTGCCAAGAAATTGCCAGAGCCCAGAGGCTGCAGCCTTACCCTCTCCCACCCACCCTACAGCTGCTCAAGTGAGCCATGGCCCTTATCTGAGTTTTGCAGATGGCCCCTTTAGGTGTCAGCCTGGCCCTGTGAAGAGTAATTGCAAGAGCTGGAAGAGTACAGCAGAATAATTACAGCAAGATATGAAGGAGCGAGATTTTAATAATTTATGAGATATCCTTAAATTGACAGATTTTAATTACATCTTTATCAGTTCTTTATTTAAACTTCCAGTGAAGCACAGCTAGAGAGTAAGCTAACATTTCCTGCTGTGGTGTACTATGGCCAAACTTTTGCAAAATGTAATTCCTGTGTTGACTGTCAAAGTCACTTTAAATTTCTGATTAGTACTTCAGAAATATGATATAGATGTATATTTACTTAAAAAGTTAGAATACAAATGATGAGATTTTTAGAAAACAAAAATATTGCTATAATAGTAATGATTATATTTCTATCAAACTATATAGTGAGTATAATAAAAAATGAATAATTTATTTAAAGGAGAATTGTAGGTTTTTTTTTTTCTAAACCAATCAATAGGCTTCATATAAATTCCTAAATCATTAACTCAACAAACTAATACTGTCTGTGAAATCAACTTTTTTGCATATTTTGAAGCAAGTATCTTAAGTGTACATTAGTTTTTCATTTACTATTAGTAACTGTTGGATCCTACAATCAGGATTCATTTCCCACATCAACCCAGACTTGACCTCACAGATGGTATGAATAATCTCTCCCACACCCTGCATTTACATTTTCCAACCAACACAAACCACTGTATGACTTATGACAATTAATGGTGAATTACTATAAAACATTTAAAGAAGAAATATAATTTAATTTCTACAAAGAGTCAGTGCCATTTTTCAATGGTCCATATCACATTCTTTTCCAGATCACCTGTACTAGCATGTATTATACCTCAAGTGTATTGCCTATGGTCATAGTATTTAAACAACAAAAAGTCTTAAATAAGGTGCTAAAGAAAGCAGTGTGTTACAGGTAAAACTAAAACCTTGTAACAGTAAGGATTGCGAGGCTTTGGGACAGATTTCCTAGGGAGGCAGTAAGCTTCACTGTAGACCGTTTTCAGGATGTTATCCAAACTTCTGTCAAGAATGACTTATGTATTCTTGATCCTGCCTTAAGGCAGGAGATTGGACCAGATAATGTACTGAAGTCCCTTCCAGTCATATTTTCTTCTATTATTCTATGCTTTTATGCTTGTGGCTAGTAATTTATTGTTTGATATTCCTTTGTTCCAGTTTTGCCAGCTTAAACTTATTCAGATCTGAAACAAGGGGATGAAATTTTCTTCTCCAACACAGTCCAACTTGCCCAGGGCTGGTTCAACAATTTGAATTTTTATTTAATTCCCTGCCAACAGCCTTAGCAGAAACAGATTTTTTTATAGGGTGCACACAAATCTTGGGGAATTAAAAAGTTTAGTAAAAAATCTTTATATGCCTACTTAAATCAACCCTTTCTTATTCTTTCACCTGTCTTTTATTTCTTCTTTCTCCATTCTGAGTTCTAGAAAGCATGCGACTGGCCACCTCCAGGAATTACATTTTTCTTTTTACAGGTAAAACACATTTAACTGCATCTGAGACTAGCTTTCATTCTGGTTCCTCTGTGCTTAGTGCTGCCAGCTCTAGATTGTTAGCAGATTCTTTAAAGACACAGCGTGACTTGAACAGTGAGGAATCACAGTCCCAGTGGTGTTCTGGGTTTTTTTGTTTGGTTGGTTTTCATGGGGTCTTTGGGGTTTGTTTTTGGTTTTTGTTTCGTTTAATCTGTTTTGGTTTTCCCCAAAGAAAAAAATAGGGGTAAGTTAATTGAAAAGGAATAAGAAAAGTAAGGGAATGAAGCATTTCAAACATGGAACAGACTGTACAACCAGCTGTACAATATAAGGCACTGAAAGCCAATAAAATTAGACAGGCTATTGAAAAGACCAATACATGTAGAGTGACATAAAAGCCAGAGTTTCTTGATGGGAATCTGACAGGTTTTTCACTTGACAAGGTGAAATCCTTGAAAGGTCCCAAGGCCTAGCTCTTTACTAGCTGCCACAGCAGTGAGGGCCACGGTTCAATCCCACAGGTGAGGAGATAATGCAGAGAACAATATCCAAAGCAGCAAAATCTTCCTACCCATGTGGTCCTGTTTTGTTAACCTAAATATTCTTTAATTACAGGCATCCCATCTAGTCTTTATTGAAGTGTTTTGATGGAATTATGCTTGCAGTTGCATGACTAGCTGTTTTGTTTTTTTAACATTTATCCTCGTGGTCTAGCTTCCAAAAGCTGTCCAAACAGTGCTCCCAATCTCCATTTCTAGCGGCACAGCAGAACTGTGCATTAGTCCAGACATACTTAGAGGAGCTTATATCTGGTTAAATGCGTGTTCCTGAATTAAGGTCTAAGGCTTTATTACAGCTCTCCTCATTTGAATAAAACAGCCATTTCAGTGCATTTTCTAAAAAAATGTATTATCTGAGCCAGCTGCAAAGGGACGGCCAGACTGGTGAAGGAACCATGAAGATGATGAGCAGTGACTTACAAAAAAGAGCAGCAACATTCACACACACACAAATTTGGAAAAATATATTCCAAGAAAAAGTTTGATCACTTTTTACAGACAGCAGTCATTCTAGTCCTGAAGATAACTCACATATCGAGAACTGAACAGTTCAGGCCTCCTGAATATTTTTTGTGTCGTATGGCAGAGTCAAAGCTGTGCTGCCTGGTCCTCATCCCAATGTAGCTGGAGGCCGTGACAACTCCAGCATTTAAGATGTGGATATGTAGCATTTTTTCCCAGGCCGTATATACGCTGACAGCCTCACTGGCTATTGTTCCTGTTTAAAAAAGAAAATTAGAGAGTTTGGAGCTGGTCCCCTGCCTTTTTGTCCTCATATAGTTGTATGCTCCCTGTTTTTGTCAGCTAAGCAGTCCAGCTGTAGGCTTTTGCAATACTAATCACTACCCACACACTACCCAAAGAACAACATCCTTGTTCCCACCCCTTCCCTGAAATAACAGGCTAAGGAAAAACATTGCAGACAACCAGGCAATTTTTTTTCAAGAATAGGCTTCCTTGTGAGGTTTCCATCATTATGTGGTTTTGGCTGGCTCAGAAAGACCATGCAAAGGGAAGTGCCTCTCTTGCAATTTTAGGTCCAATGCAAGAGACAGCTAAAATACTAGAAGAAAACTAAAAAATAAAAAGTGTAGGGGTTTTATCCAAGACTCAAATACAGTTTTAAAAGTTAGAACTATATTGTAACTTTATTAGAATTTTTTTACTTCATTGGATCATAAACTGCAGACAGGACAATTAAACGAAGGTGGCAGGGATTGTCAATACATACATTTAAGGGAAGGTGTCAGGGAATTGCTAATACATAGTTTAAAATAATTACCTGTATTTGTGTCTAAACATGATACTCCAATTGAAGAGGACATTTATTTTTGTATTTACACATATTATTTGTATTACTGTAACTTATTTTCATTGTGTGTGGTTTACCATGAAAACCAGCAAAACTTATCCAGTCAATCTGATGCTGACTCCTTACCTCTGTCCCTTGCAGATCTGTGCCTTGGCCTTTCTGCTAATGGGTGATATCTAATAACCGTGGTCAGCTATGTGTAACCATGTTTTCAGTCTCCCCCTCAAGGATCCTGCCTTCAGCCCTCACACATCAGGAGAGTGGATTTATACCCTTTAGTTTGTCCCACCTGCTCTCAGAGAATACCAGAATCTGACAGGTCCCTTTAATGATTTACAGGCAAATCATACACAAATGACACAAATTATTTTTGACACTGATTTTAGTGTTCAGGTAAGTTGCTGTGATAATAGGATCTTTAGGAATTTTATGATTAAGGTCGATTGTTAGAGCCAGCTGCTGAGGTATGTAACATAGGAGACTTTAATTTTATTCATTATAGTGAAGTTGCACCATACTGATAAGCTCCAATTTTGAGTTCTCATTTATCATTATTGAAGAATGTTATAATTGCTCTGACCCTACACTGGGACCCAGTGTTCTCAGTATTTTTGGTAGTATTTAAACAAGAAACAGAAATTGTTCTTCCCACTCAAACCCTACAAAAAGTTGGTGTTCTACAACTTTTAGAAGGTGGTAAACAACAAACCCCAGGAAAAGCAGGCCCTCATGTTTTGCTGACAGTTTTACTTTTTGAGTAATTACTTGGAAAACAAGTTCTTGCATATATGTTCCTGTGAAACTTTTCTACAGTAGTAAGCAAGTAAATGAACATATAGTGGCTTTGTTCTATATATTACTTTTTAAAGAATTAAAAAAATACTTTCAAACTGACTTCTAAGATCAGTGGTCAAGAAAATAGTTTTAATGATTAAAACCAGCTTCTAATTAAAAATGTTCACTGCTGCTTACTTTATTCAGTAATAAATTTTCTAGAGACTAGTTAACTCTGGTTTAATAAAAATAAAGTTTTCATCTGCAAATGCACTGTATGGAGCACTCTTTTTATAGAATTTAAAGATCAGGACTTAAAGGGGAAAACAAATTATATTCTTACAAGTTCCATAGTTACCAAAATCATAAAATGAAACTTTTTTCTAAATGAAGAATTACCCCCAGACTGTGGCAAAAATGGAGTTCATATGAGGTCACATACCATACTATTTCAATCAAAATATAATGAAATCTAAGTTAATAGCCTAAAAAGTTACCTTTTCTCAACATTTGGAGCAGTGTTGCCCATTCTCAAAAGTTTAATGTTAGCTCTTTACGAGATTTTTTTTAAAGCTCATGGAAACATGACAGAACTTATTTCTTTGTATTATTTTACATCCTAGGCATAGACAAAAATGCAAAAATATAACCTTTAAAAGTTAAGGACTGAAGACAGGAGGTAAAGACAACCTAAATAAGTTTGTTTTAAAAGCTGTAATGCATGTGCTTCTTATTTTCATGATGATGCCATATTTCTGTAAAATGGCATTGTCACTTTGCAGTATTATGGGAGCTAGTATTTGCTGATTCTGTTCAGAATTTGTTAAACAACTCAAACTCTTTCTGACAAAATTTTATGTTTAAATCAAAGATGAAAAGACTTTGTAAATAGAGTTTTAATCTAGTAAGTCCCTTGCTAACTTGTAGTTCAGTTCTCTAGTGTTTGTTTAATACTGATATATTCACACTTTCAACTTTACTTTTCCTTCATAGAACAATGTGCATTATTTCCTGTTCAGTGGTTCAGTTGTGACTAAAATACTGTAGATGGCACTGCAGAGCATATGAGCAATTTATTTTTTTCATACTGAAGTGACTTCTTTATTTTTCACATTACTGCACAATGGGTAAAGGCATGAAAACAAAACCTTCCCTGAAATTTCAAGATCTTTTAAAAGATCATTTCAGAATGTGGCTAATTAGATCAAATCATGTGAAATGTACTACGAAACACAACTGATTAAAAGTTTTGTAAAAGACTGTGAGTGGCTCTGTCCACATTAAAAGGGAAAAGATGCAGTCTGTACAGTTATTTCCAAACACTAATTCAGGAAATTCCGTTGTGAGGTCGATATTTTCTAAACATCCTAGTTTCTGAATGTTTAACATACAGGTAAATGTGACTTCAGTATAGTTATGGATGCTTGTGCTTCTCTGAAATGTGAGATATGCAGTGTTTCAGGTCTACCTGAAAAGCTTGGCTGATGTCCAAGGGCTGAAACTCAGCTAATCGACAGTCTCAAGTGTCAGGACCAGGATTTCATCAGTGGTTGTTCAAACTACTCTGTTTTTTCTTCACACTGAAGTGACCAAGGACCTCATATACATGCTCCTTGTGTAGGTACAAGGTCATGACGTGTCCCGTTTTCTATATCTTCACTCTCCTGCTGGGCATCTCACCAGCAGTAAGCTTTGTAAGATTTGGCTACATTCAAGGGTACTTTCCTTCTTTCAACAAGTTTTAAGCACTAATAGTATGAACAAAACAAATATGAGTCTTGGGCAGAGATGATGCACTAATATATCCATTTTATAATGTCATATCCTGAAAAGAAAGGAGTAGTACTATAGATCTTTAGAAGACTAGAGCAAAGTAATGAATGAGATGCCATAACTTCTACAGGATACATCACTGAGTCCAGTTTTGAAAAACACCTTCCATTTAAAATTATGTTATATGCATAGACATCATTCAAAACCCAGAGTACATCATGATCTTGAGATCCAGACTCACATTAATTACATAAGCTCAATTTGTTTAGCTTTTCAAAGAGAAATTGCAAGGTAGACTTGCTCATTTTGTAAGTACATATGGGAGAGAAGGTTTCTGATGGTAGGATTTTTGATATGGAAGACGAGCATAATGAACTACAGCAGAAAATGAAGCAAGAACTAGGCAAATTAAAACCAGCTACCAAGTGATAATTTTAAAAGTAACCTTCCTAGGATGTTGCAGGTAGTGAGAAAACTAATCCCTGAAATAACCTGAAAATGGGGGAGCTGATAATCTATAACCCTAAAACTTGAAGATTAGATATTTTTAAGAACTATGTTCTTGCTCAATCAAAAGTTCCAAATTCAAAGCAAAAGTTTTCAAATAAAATACCATACCTTGTGTTACAAAGACCAGCTAGAGGATCATAAGGATGCTCTGCTCTCATTAAAAATAATTTTCTGGTGCTGATAATAAACCCATACAATATTTTTTACTAAAAAGAAAATTAAGAACTTTGAGTTCAAGACACTGAGAACGTATATGCTATATGAAACTATGACTATAATTTATAGTTGAAGAGTAGTTTTTCTTTTCTACTTCTCAGCCTCTCTCAAATGAAGCTTTCTACAGATTTACCAGAAAGAAGATTCCAGATGGAGCCACTGAGAAAAAATGCAAAAGACCCCCAAACAGGTCCACTTTGTGACAAGAAATCAGCTGGTTAGAAACATTTCTGAACAACTCTTTTATGCACAGCCAAGTGAAAAAAATCCATCTCCAAAATACTAAGCTTCTCTTGCCATTTATAATGTCCTACTAAGTTAGTTTTTTGCTATTCAGCTGTAGTCAGTGTAAGGCACTAGTCCATCAAGGTTTTGGACAGTGAAAAATTTCTAGCCAGGATGGTGCATCATGCCTTCTACTCTGGCTGCTCAGCTGGAATTTTGAGAAATGTATAAAGCAGTTTTGAGACATAAGGACACTTCTGTTTTTGCACAGATGGTATGATCGAAGCACCCTTGTTATTTTTAGCCTCTTTCGCAATTACTGTACCCTGACCTCAACACTGTGACCCAGACAGCCACTGTTTTATGTTTAAGTCCCAAGATGAAAACAGAGTCAAAGTTTTACATAATTTTGATATTCTACTGCAAACCACAGACAAGATCACAAGCTGTTTTGTCCTCAGGAAGTTTTCATTTCATAAGTCAGCTAATTTCTGGTCTCATATACCTACTTGATTTCCTGTATTAAAAAAAGATGTTACAAAATATTTTTTTATAAACTGTGAGAATATGGGAGAATTGCTTTTCAACATAGTCCAATATACAATATTGAGTGCTGCACTATATTTTACAGCTTTGTAGAATAATTCCTCATTTCATTCCTTTTAATCAAGTAACAAAGGTCTTTTCCAAAAAGACCAGGGAAACAAATATCCATTTCAAAATCAGAAGATAAATAGTCATAGACAATGGTTCAGTGAGTTTATGTGCCAAAGTATGTATTAATAAAGGAAAGGACAGTCAAGTGAAAGTACACCATTTGATACACTCTATTCAGTTACTTCCATTAAATTATTTTTTTCTGACAATTTAATTTCAGAAAATACACAATCATGTAAAGTGCACTGTGATAGTAGCAGCATCTGTGCTACATGTGTTTCAAGAGTATGATTAGAGGTGAAAAAATAAAGTTTAATTTTTAATGAATAACATTTCAGGACCATTTTCTAAATTGCTGTTACAATCCGTGAAAAATACAGTGTGGACACAAGTTATTTCTTTTTCTTAGGTTGCACATATTTACTACTTTCCTTGGTCCAAAGTATTGACATGCCAGATGGACCTTGACAGGCTCATTTGAACCACATGAGGTTCACCAAGGCCAAGTGCAAGGTTCTGCATGGGGGTGGGGTAATCACCACTATCAATACAGTCTAGGAGACAAAAGGATTGAGAGCAGCCCTGCAGAGAAGGATTTGGTGGTGCTGGGGGATGAAAAATTGGATATGAACCAGCAATATCTTCTTTTAGCACAGAAAGCCAATCATATCCTGGGCTGCATTAAAGTGTGGCCAGCAGGTTGATGGTTGAGACTTTCCTTCTCTGCTCTGGTGAGGACCCACCTGAAGTACTGCATCCAATTCTGGCACCCTCAGTACAAGAAAGTCATGTTGCTGTTGGAGTGGGTCCATACAAGAGCCACAAAAATGATCTCTGGAGTATCTCTCCTATGAGGAAAAGCTGAGAGAGTTGGGGTTGTTCACCCTGGAGAAGGCTCTGGAGAAACCTTATTTCAATATATAAAGGGAACTTTAAATAGGATAAAGGAAGACATTTTTATGATGAGGGTGGTGACATACAGGTGTAAGTTGCCTGGAGAAGTTGTGGACAGTGCATCCCTGGAAGCATTCAAGGTCAGGTTGGCTGGGGCTCTGAGCAACCCGATCCAGCTGAAGAAGTCCCTACTCATTGCAGGGTGTGGGGAGGATTGGATAAGATGATCTTCAAAAGGTCCCGTCCAATCCAAACCATTCTAAAATTTTATGATTTTATGATTCTATTTTTGCAATGTTAGAGCAAAATCAATCTAGTTCTTTTAGCAGGACAAAAATGTTTTTATTTCTTGGAAAATGCCTTTTTGCAGGTTGCTGATGTTTTCTAAGTATGATGGTATGAAACAAATCCTGTACGAACAATATTTAGTATCAAGACCCTACTAAGGTGACAGGTCCTGTGTTATGAGGTCTTACAGTTCAAAATCTTAGGAAATACAGATATTGTCCATATTACTGGATGATCATCTATCTAAAACAAGATCACTGAAAAAATACATTTCAAACCACTGCTATATGTGTTAAGTTTTCTTTCCTCCTCTCTGTTCTGTGTGTCAGAATTTGCATTGATTAACCTTCATTTACAGTTTTACTGTTTTTCCGAGAGGCAAAATATCCAGATCCTGCTAAACTATTAAGCAGGCAAAGAAAACATTTTATTTAAATTTTTTACTTCAGTCTCCAACTCTTAGGTGAAAAAAAGAAAAAAACGAGGGAAGGGGAAAATAGAAAGGCATGAGTTGTAGGGATAAGGAAGAATAAAGAAAAACAGAACTTATTAAAAGAATGTTCGCTGAAATATTGAGAGGACATACTGGTAAAAAAAAAAAAATCAGGAGAAGAGAGAAAGCTGACAGCTCAGGAGAAGGGTGAAGCAAGAGTCAAGATGACTCCAGCAGAAGCTTTTGGAAAGAGAGTCATTTGTATTACGTTAAGAGAAGAAAAAATAAGCTATGTGAAGTATTAAGTGAAAGGGGACCTGAAGATCCTTAGATTTTGGAAAAAGCTGAAATAATATGAAATAAATGTGGTAAACACAGATATAATCTGGATGTGCAGGTCATGAAGGAAAGCAAAGTTGAAGTCAAAGGTGTCCAGACTCCATGCATCCAGTGTTGTAATCCAACATGACAGAATCTAGGGTAAAGAGTGATTATGAATTTAACTTTAGCCTTACTGATCTTAAAGCAAACTGATAATTCTATTCATAACTTCTCAAAGATACATACAAGCACTTTAGCATAAATAGAACTCACTTAGAAAACTCAGGGTATGTAAAAACACACATTAGATAGCACAGGATCCTAGATATAAGACATTTTTGGCTCCTCACTGGCATTTTCAGCTAGCAATTATGTGAGCAATGCCAGTGTTTGAACCATCACAACACTAGTTTGTCTAGAAATTCAAAAATAACCTATCTTTATTTTGTCTGAAGTACAAAATACTATTCCATGCAAGAGCAACAAGCAGCATGTGGCAGACATTATAGAAAACAATCATGTGACACATCTCCCAAAATAAAAACACATGTAATAGCCATGTGTTAGTTGAAACAGAAATATAGTTTTACATAAAGTCAATTATTCTCCTCTCTTTTTTTCCCATTTTTTTCATATCATAACTTTGCAAGTCATTGCAGAAATTTTTTACAGAGTAATTTTGGCAATACAATTTTTCTATTTTTTTTTTTAGCATTGCAAAAGAAATGTCACAAAGGTTGTCATGATCATTCATGTAAATATTGGTTCACTAAGAAAATTGCACAGAATCAAAGGACGAGCAATGGGCTATGGAAGAAAAGAGACAAAAGGCCCTGAAAGATTGATATGGACCCACCAAAAATTTTTTAAATGTCCCAAAAAAATCTTCCAACATACATACATAATTCTACATGATCAGTTATAAAATAATTCTATTTGATTTTCATCTAGGAAACTAGGTATGGTGTCAAGGCAAAATAGCCTTACTTGTTCTACTGGTTGTTCAATACATCCATCTCCTAGTGGAAATGAGGGTCGTTTTACAAAGAGAAATATTGCAAAGTTGGATGGGCTCCTCTTAACTAAATAGGTGCCACACATTGTTCTAGGAAACTATGAAGAGTTTTATACACAGAAAAACAATACATGTTTTAGAAGTGACTTCTTTTAGAGTAAAAGGGGAGAAAACAGAAACTATTGAGGATGAAAACCTATAATTCTTTGAACCCTGTCTCTCTGTAATCATTTCCATCTTCAATAAGCAAGACCACAGCAAGACCACTTCCCACTGCTAAGCAGGATGACTTCGTGCACTTAAAAGGGAGGTCGTTTGTTTCCAAATCAAGAAAAGCAGACAGGCACCAGTCATCTCCAGACAGTGACATGCTCCACAAAAGCACACACATGTAATGCAAGCAGAAAATAAAGTCAGTAATTTCCACTCCTGCTACTTACATGGAAAATAGCACAGTGTTGGAAAAGTTTAAGCAGTAGGCACAGATACAGAGAAACAATAGGAGTAACAGAGTGGATTTCAGCCCAGAGCAGTTTAGCACATTTACCAAAAGCTCATCCAAAGAACACAATGGTTCATGTGGTGGGATTTATGCTTACAGACCACAACTATTTTGGTTCAAACTTTAGTTGTGGTCATACACAGAGTACTCTGACAGAGTTCAAGAAGGCATTTATAAATTCAAAGTTAAGCACATGTTCATTTGCCTTCCCAGAGTGGACCAGAGTGTTTTGTGCCTCTCACGCTTGAGTCCAGGATGAAATCAGACACTGAACAGAAGTCTGCAGCCAGTGTGTCCTCACTCCATTGACAGTTCCCACCTGCGTAAGGAATTAAATAAAGAACATTTCTCTAAGTTGATGCCAGAACGCCTCTACTATATAGCCAACACATCCTGGCAAAATCCTTACTGAACACATTTTATAAAACATCAGCACTGTGTCAAATGGTTACCTGTTCAGTTTACACAAGTCTTTCAGTCACTAAAGTCTAAAAATGTTTAACTTTGTATTCTCTTACGCAGTTTCTTAGTCCTGCTTAGAAGGCCTCTGCACACCACACAGTTAAGACACAAAGGTAATCAAAAACATTTTGAAAAATGAGCACTGTGAAAACCAGCTTATAGTACACACAGCAATTATTTTGTCCACTTTTGCCTCTTTCAATTTAACAAATAATTGTGCAATAGTTAAATTTTCATCCCTGTACTCACCAGCTCCCTCTTTATTACATAGTTTTATATTGGTGTCACTATCTCATAGATGCAACAGTTCTTTTTAGGCTTATGATTCTTGTCTTATTTCAAAAATTTCTCTATTCAAAACAAATGATTAAGAGTCTCTTACAGAATTGTTTCAAATAGTTTTTTAAAAGCTAGGTGGTTGAAATATCAGGTAATGATTTGAAACCTAGATAATACTCCCACAGGGTATCTTTGTTGGCTCCTTTTGCTGAAGTTAAAATTGCCAGTGAAAGCCACATTATGCAAAGGCTTGACTCTTTAGCTAGTAAGGCAGCCCTTATTGAATTTTCTATATTTATGGAGGGGACAAAGACACAATGAAAGAAACATACCAGAGAGACAGTAGGTCATTGTCAGTATTGGATTGACATTGGATGCATACATAGACCATTATGGATTTTTTCTTTCTTGTTACAGTGTCCTTATGTTCCATAATTTGATCTATGAAAAGCCAGAGAAAATGTTTGTCCATAGCTTTCCTATTACTTGTGTAATTTCCTTCTGTTCCTGTTTCTGTGTTAAGGCCCTCTTGATTTTGATCTTGACTATCTGCAAACTAAACACATCATGAAGACCTAGAACTAAGTGTTTTTTTCTTTACACTGAAATTTCAAATATTTGTTTATTTCTATCAAAGTGTACCAGGACACGAGGGTTCTGCAAATCCTATATACCTGAAAAAAATCTTTTGCCTTCCTTGATAATTATACAACGAGGATATGTTTTTAAATAATAATTATTTATTGGCAAGTAGCTGAATACTTGCAATATTTTATGCTATTGTTAAAGTGTTTTGCTGATTTTTTTTTTGTACTTACAATATTTACATAAAGGTTTGTTGTTTTTTTTTTAAGTGGTGAAAATATTTGTTGTATTTTTCTGGTTAGTCCAAAATGTCACATTATCCAACCTTTAAACATTGCCTGGGCACAGTTCTGAGGCAGTATTAGTAGCCACAGTTTAATCTCCAGCCACTGCTGTTATAGAATTAGTATTCTACTTTTCAAAAAGGATGTTCAAATCTAGGAACAAATTTCTGACCTCATACAGATCTCCTTTATTGATCCAAATACTGTGGTCAAATATCAAGATGAATTCAGAGTCAAGAAGATAGTCAAGGAGAAGTTCATAAACTGAAGGATCTCCATCTGTTAAAAAAGGTCAGTGCAGGTGGCTTGTGGCAAATGAGCCACCAGCAATTCAGACATGATGCCAGGGCCAGCCTGTCCCCCGTGGCTGTCAGAGGGTATCTGCAGTTTTGGTAGGTCCAAGCCCTCAGCTACAGCAGAAATAAGATAGCAAAATGTGCTGAGGATAATATAAGCAGATTTCTCCAGGGACCAGCTTCATATCCCCACCATTCCAGTACCCCTGAGAAAATTTTGTGATCATTCACAGATGGAAGAATTAAAAATGAACCCTATTTCTTAACTCTCCAAGGTATTTCATAGATGGTTTGTATAAAGCATATGGTGCTTCTAAGGTTAGGAAAGTTGACTAGTGAGTTAGGAGATAATATCTTATGTACTGGAGAAACTGTAACTGTCCCTAAGAACTAAGATACCAGAAGTAGTAAGGAAATATTGCAACAGAAAAGATTGTTGAAAACTCTAACAAACTCTGAAACTTATATGAGTAAATTCTAAGGTACCAAGGAAGAGATACATGAAACAGATCTCTGAACAGATGAATTCCCTCAATGGGTAAGTGGGTGAGTTTGTGTGTGTGTTTGTAGATATAATTTGCTGACATAATTAGAAAATTCATAACTTATAATTTTACAATAATAACTTTATCAAAAGAAGATTATAAATAACTTTACATTTTCTTAAAAATTGTGTCTGTACGCTAAAGAATGATTTTGCAAAAAAGATATTGCTTTTTCTTAAGATGTGCCACAGTCATTGTATGCTAAAACATGACACTTGGACTTCAAAAGCATATTTAAATTCTTAATTTAGTTCTGCTAGAAAAATTCCCAAGTCAAACACTTCTGATAAAGGCTACATACTTGTTCAAATTATGTGTAACTAAACCTAGCTCTGGCAAGCTATAAAATGTTTTATTATACTTTTTTTTTTTAGAATTTATCAGAATTTTGAGCTGAAAAACTCTATTATACTGGGTTTAATATGTGTCCTGTTAATAGGATAAATTAAGTATATGTGGGGAAAAAAAGTCCAATGTTATAAACCCAGGTGACATTTGTACCCAACACAAAACATAAAAGTTTAAAATCAGGGAATGGAAGAGCAAATTATAGGATGAAAAAAATATATATCTCAGAGTATTTTTTCAGAATTGCTGTTATGTCACAGAGGAAACTGCGTGAATGTGACCTCAGGCTCTCTGAAACGACCATGGTGAGGCAGGCTGCTCCCTGGAAGCCCGAGGGCATCCACAGTGGAGCACAGATTCACCTACAGTCTTAGAGGTAGCTCAGGCCTCCTGAAAACAATCCTGCTCGCTTGTCTTTGAGTGAAGGCATCGTAACCGCACAAGGCAAAGGATATTCTTTATGGGATACTTTTAAAGGTTTCTTTGGTGGTGGAAGAAAAACCCAACAAAACCAGCCAAACAAAAAGCAATAAAAGGCAAAGGCCTTCAAACTGATACAGATTCATCTATAAGAAAGGTACTAATAGTCAGCTAAATGGTTAGAAGGATTCATAGATGATGTATGTACTCATTTCATAGTTTAACAGATTTTGAATCATTTGAAAAAAACCAACAGTTTAAATGATGGAGTTTGAAACTCTGTGTTATTCTTTTGATGACATCAATTAATAATTCAACTGAATTAGTTTCCTCCTAAAAGGACATCTGCCCTAAATTACAGCTCATACTCACTGGTGTTTCCTGGTGATACAACCTAGCATTTGCTGTCAAGTTAAAAAAATAAAAACTGCCAAAAACAATCCTTGAACTAACAAATGTACTGTGCCCATACCTGTGGAGGATTCTATATCCAGACTGGAGCTATTCTTATTTTTTAAGCAACTCATCAATCTCTTTCTCCCTGACAAAGCATTTAACCTGTGTTTTTTCACAATAGGTGTTAAAATAGGCAATTAGACGAGACAATGTTTTTTCTTTAGGCTGATGCATTATGTACTAAGACGCAATTGACCTTCAAGGTATGAGAAACACCAGAAAACAGCAGCTGTTTTTAAGCTGTTAAAAGTCTGGGATGAACTCAAATGCCAGAAAGGACCCTTTTGACCAGCTATCTTGTCTCCATATATAGATGGTTGTGATCCTTCCCTTCTACACCCTGTGAACTGAAAGAAGGTATTTTGCATAATAATTAAAGCTAAACAGAAATTCAAGGTTAGCATAAAATCTATTTTTGTCTCTGACAGTCTTTGAGGTGAGAACTGGACTTCTGGTTTTATACTGAAATGTTTTAAAATTGTTTGCAAAATAAAAGATATGCAATAGAGGCAATGGCTAGTTTTTTTCACCAGTGCTATTATCCATTTTTAACTGCTTTGTGCACGCTTAGAAGACAGAGATATTGCTCTCCGTAAGGAATAATACCTAGAGGAGGGAATCTGGTTGGACACATTTCATTACAGTGGCCCTCTTAATAGAATATTAATTTTGGGAAATGTAATTTTAGAGTTTTTTCTAGGCAGTATGTGTTGCCTACCATTAAATGATATACAAAATGGCTGGATTTTGTCGCCAGCTGTTCCTTATCTCTTCCCTCCCCCATGAATGGAGGGAAGATGGCAGTTTGTCTCACACTTCCGAGCCTTTCCTTGGGGGATGCAGAGGTACAAGTTAAATTTGTCACACCAAGCCTGTATCTGTGAGGCGTCTCTCACCAGTGTTGCAGCCTAGGATATCTTTTGTCTCTTCTTCCTCTGATGATACATTACGTGTTGAAACCATTAAAATGTGTGTTTGCCAAGTAACGGCAGGCAGAGGATTTTTCCTCCTCCTTCATAAATTATTCAATCTTTCTTTAGTGTGCGGGGAGGGGAAGGTAGTCTTGTCATGATCATAGTGCCCATATTGAAGAATTGTTTTCCTCTTCAAATTCTTTTTCCTTGAATTTCATAAAGACAAATAGTGCTTAATTGAACTCACTTAGAAAAAACTTTTCCTTCTAGGTCCTCTAAAATACTACGTGGATTTCAACGCATTTCAGAACTTGAATTTTCTGGTATTTATATAAAGGTTCCATGGTACATTCATACCTCTGTGGCTAACTAACTTACAGATAACTCTTGGGAGCCTTTGTAGAAATTAAGCATTTGATTTAAGAGTTGACATAATCATAATAAAATAGCACTCCTACTGTATCTCATTAGTGTAGGCATACCTTGGATGTTATAGCATGCTCATACAAAGGAAATAAAATACAATCTATCTCACAAAATCTATTCCATATAATTTCATTCATTTATAATGAAGTTAAAACTAGTCAATTGGATTGTACCAGGAGAAATGAAGTTACCTTAGGTGCAGTTCACAAATCAGAAAAAAATTCTGATCTGATATTAAAAATAAAACTGTAGGTCACTTATCTGGATTGTCATATCCCTGAGAAAATATATCTTGTTCTCAAAGATGTTAAATAAGATGTTAAATAAGAAAACTTCTCTCTTCCAAATTAATCCTTATGAACATGCATCATATATCTATATATTGAACAAGCAGATATATTTTGCAAAAAATACCTACAATGAATAACTACAAGCAATCATGTTCACAGGCTTGTTTCTATAGCCCCTTGTTCTGGTCAGATGACAATATTCAAAACTCTACTGCAAGCCAAGAATTACGCTGAGATCTTACACATGTTTTATGTGCTTGTTTTTATTATCTGACAAGGAAAGAAACATCCTGTTTCTTATGCAGAGTTCCAGCAAAGAACTGACAGCAACAAAATGAAGTGCACAGACACTTAGACTGAGTAAACAGCTTTAAAGCATATAAATTATTGGATTTGGGCTTTGATTTCATTTTAAAGGAGTTTAAGTTATAAAAATAAGGTCAAAGCTGGTGTTATGAATTTAGAAACCTTTTTTGAATTTAGAAGTTGTTTAGTGGATAATTTCCTTCAATATCAGAGACCTGGCAAGGAAAAAAGTTGTGTGAATCTTTTTGCAAATAAAACTATGTAATGGCAGTTATATTACATATGGTTGGAATTTTTGCCAAATGCTTAGAAAATGACATACCTACATTTCTATTTCAAAGTAGAGAACAAATATTTTTATCTGCATAGATTCTAGACGTTATTTGTGTCCATATCACTGTTTGTTAATATAAAGCTACTTTTTGATTCAATTACATTGACAGTCGAGTAACATCAGTATTATATCCTGTTACTTTTTGCAAGGAATAAGAATGTTAAAATGCATTACATAACATTTTAATGAATATTTTATTATTTTTAGGTGTAATAAAACAGCTTTGTTTTTTTATTTGTGTATGTTGTTTCTTATGAGTTCTCTGTTTGAAGGCATAATGAAGAAAAGCGGTTTTATTTTCACACCAGGGGCTGCAGAGTTAAAGCTTTAACTGGCATTACATACCTCATGGCAAGCCAGGGCAGGGCCAGGGCATGATGTGAACAAGATATTATAAACTGGTGTTTGTAGTTGAAAAACAGTAAGGTTCAACAATGTAAAAAATGTGGTGATGCTATCTAATAAGTGGCCTGAAGAAAGACTGGATGTCCACAGAACCATCTGTGTTGAGCCAAAATACTGTAACAAACAGTGTCTTTATTTGGGCAGGAGTTCCATCAGCTGCAAGGGAATTAATTTGGACATAAAGCCTGATTTTGAGCACTTATTTCCAGTTTTACTTATTGCTTTGCAGATGCACTTAATTTCAAACTCCATTTGGAGTATTCAAAGGTCTTATTATCAGATGTCCAGAAAGAACCTTCACGATACGAAATGGAAGTGTAATGTGTGGGCTGGACTTTGAATTTTGATAGCTCAAGAGACTTCATGTAAGCATACAAAGTTAAAGCTTATCCTAGGAACAAGTACCAAATGTCGTACCCCAAGTCTGGAAATCTATGATGACCCCAATTTCACATTAAGTTCATGCTGAATTTAATGTGAATTAATCATAACTTTGTGGAAAATACAAATAAATTTTATATCCAGGAGGTTTTTTGTTTTGTTTTGTTTGCGGCTTGATTTTGGTTTTGTTTAGTTTTGGGCTTTTTTCCAATAATGGCTGGTTTTAAAGCTTGCATAAGCACTTTTATTGTCACAGCTCTTGGGTTGAAAAATTAATCTGTGGAAAATTCATTCAAATGTTAGTCTAGTTTCTTTTAAGCCAACTTCACAGGTGAAGGAAAGAGAAAAAGAAAATAAAACAAAGGAAATTACTTACTGTCTCCAACAGACAGATGGATGCCCAGCAATTCTCTGAACCTTGGAAGCCAACCCACAGCCTCATCCACCTTCTTCTGTTTTATTTTTAATCATGAAAGCCTATGGCATAGAATGTCCCTTTGGCCAGTTTGGGTCAATCATCCCAGCAGTCTCCCCTCCACGGTGTACTGCCCACTGCCAGTCTGCTTCCTGGCATGGCAGAGTGGGAAAAAGAGAAAGCTCTGATGCTGTGTGAACACAATTCTATGATACCCAAAACACTGGAGTGTTTTTAGCAGTGTTTTAGGCAAAAGTGGAAAACAATACTGTATGGGCTACTATGAAGAATGTTAACACCATCCCAGCCATCCTCAGGACAAGGATGCAGCTTCATATTATGTTCACATCATCTAATGTATATGACTATATGAGAGGACCATAACTTATCATATTGCCCTCTTTTGCTTTCTCAGGACTAACAACATTTACTCCCATCCTCTTGTTCATGTCAGATCTTCTGGCTTTATAAACTTGTTCAGAGTGTGTCTCTGCATGCATCTGTGTGTGTGAACAGATAAGTATTTGGGTTCTTTTTTTTTCTTTTAGGTTGGTTAGGTGGCCTGCATGGGAGACATGGGGAAAGGAAAGATCACCTCTTTCATTGACAACTGACAGCTTTATTGGATAAAGTATTAGGTGAGGCCATGCCTTAGGTTGGCTGTTTTGAACTGGCTGTCAAAGAGGTGGGATCTGGTTAAGAAGACTTTGAGGAGTAAGGGAATAAGCTGAAGAAAAATTCTCAAATAGTCAGAACTAGAAGGCAGGTGAAAACTGAAAAATAAAACCAAATGATTAAAATTATTTTATTCACAGGAAATTGCTGACAAGGCAGTAATTTGCAGGTTCTAAGGAGCCTGTCATCTGTGGTACACAGAATGGTCTCCAACTCAGAGGATACTAAGCCTGTTTCCTTTACCATTGTATTTAATAAAAGAATGTATTGGCTAATTAAAGTGTTTTATAAGGAACTCAGAAAATTATTATTCCTTCTGCTTTTAATAAT
Source organism: Monarcha castaneiventris obscurior (assembly GCA_026261815.1). NCBI lineage: Eukaryota > Metazoa > Chordata > Aves > Passeriformes > Monarchidae > Monarcha > Monarcha castaneiventris. Next base: position 22,147,411 of record JAMPIT010000379.1, on the reverse strand, counting down.
GTATTAAAATTGTTCTCAAGGTATCTAATGTTCAGAAAAAAACCATGCAAACTGATGGGTTTTTTTCTTCTATGGGGAAAAAGTTGTTAATAGGTCATAGTGCAGAAAATAGCAGGAATAGGAAAAAAAAGAAGATTGCCAAGTAGAAATAATTAACAGCTTCATGCTGGTCTACAGAAAAAAAACAGAGTGGGTGAGATGGTTAATCTTGAAGGGCTACAATGAGAATAAAGAGAACAGCACAGTGAGATAAGTGCTGGCTTTCACTGCAATCACAAACTTCTTATGGAACAATTTAACTTCTTCTTATTCTTGTAACTTAATCAGTGGTGTGAGGTACTTTCTGTTGGTATTTGCCTTCCCTCACTGCTGGACTCCATTTGTATCTCTGTTTCACCAAACCAGGTGTAATTTCTCTGTAAAACAGTACCTCTTATCCCGTCTTTTAAGAAGTGTCAAAAAATGAGAAGGTAATTATACAAAATTTAATGTTTAACTTTGGTTAAATACAGAGCATAATCTGTGCTCTTTTTAATTTGATAAGCTTCATTAGGTGATATGGAAACTTGACTGTTCTTCCACTGCTGACACTGAAGTATATTGGAATAAAAAAAGTTTATTGCCGACAGTGTGAATACTGTGCTTTAAAACTTATACACCTGGGGGGAGAAGCAGACCTCAGAATTAATGATTTCATTAAGGATGTATACTGTAAGGAGCTCCTGAATTTTTAAAAAAAATTTCAAGAAAATTTAATTTATTCTAAAATTATTACTGTTTCAAATCTTTACATTGAGAGACCCGGTGGTTGATTCCTCTTCAGAGGAAATTTAGAACAAGCTGTTTTGATTTACCATATGGACTTGGACACATGACAGAGGGTCTTATGAGTTTGCTTTTTTTCAGAAATGAATGCCTGAGAAATCCAGTTCAGCTTTTCTGATAGATTCTGTCCCATTTGACTGCCATAATAATATGATTTACTGACTTAAATGGGCTGATGAAACTGCTGTCATTTAGGTTAGCACTGAGATAAAAAAAAAAACTTTTCTCCCCAATCTTTTCAGTATCCTCAGCTTTGCTGCATAAAGGAATAGCTTTGGGCTGAGGACTGACTACATCTCAGCATGCCCAGCTGAGAGAGCCTTCAGACTTCACTGTTTTGCACTGAATGTACCAGTAGGCACCAGGAGCTTTTAGTATCTCACAGTGGGGTTTTTAAACAGACTATGATTCTCGATTACAGTAAACTCTCCACCATGTTGGTTTCTGACCTTCCAAACAGAAAATACCTTTGTGTTCATGCCAGGTTTCTTTTCTGCCAGTTTTTGTCTCACCACAAAACACACCCTTTGACAGAAGCAATAAAAAATTTTGTTAAGCAAGTTGAAATTCATTGTTGAGCTACTTGAATGCAGTCAGACCAGCCACTACATTTTATGTTAGGCACTGCAAGCTAATTCGCACCAGAACTAGAACTTTGACATTTGGATCTTGTAACTTACAGGGTTTTGGGATTTGTTTTTTTGTTTGTTTGGGCTTTTTTGGGAGGAGAGTGGGGGTGTTAACTTATTTATTTTTCTATCCATTTTCATCCCTATGGCATGGTTTCTCACTTCATTTTTTTATTATTAATTCAATTTTCCTTCTATAATACCTTTGAATCTCGCCTTACACACAGAGAAGGCTTTGTAAGACTGATTGATAATGGGAAGGTAAGAAGTAATATGGGTTTTTTTTGAGGTAGTTTTCCTGCTCCTGTGTTTTTTACTGGTTTAGTTACAACTTTCAAAAATAAACCAGAAGTTTGAGGATAGTTCTGGGGAAAGGAAAAAGTATTTTGGTGATGTAAACACTAACGAGATTTGAGTTTTACATTGAAGAGGGATATGGCAGTAGGATACTACTGACATTATGTCTGTAGGACTGTATTATGGCAGCCACACTTATTAAGTTAATATAAATATCTATGCAAATCTCGGTGACTGAGCTAATTACTGCAGAAACAAAATGAAGCTTCTTTTCTTCTGTTATTAAAGATGCCTAAGACACACCCACATCATGATTTTTGATCACAGGGATGTTAGTATTCTTGGTGTTGACCACTGTGGGTTGTCCTGATTGATTGGTATTCATTGCTATAATTAACATTATCACTGGTAAATAAACTGATAGGATATTAGGATTTTTTCCTTTAGAAACAAAGAATATACTGATAATACTTAGCCTTGGATAAAAATTTACTCAATATAGCTAAATGTCTATATTTACAAAACTTCATAATATTTCTTTCTTAAGACATTCCAGAATAATGGTAAGATACTATAGAACAATGTTCTAATAATGAAACATTTTGTAGAATCTCGATACTCTGCCATTCTCTTTGCCTTTCTCCTGTTAAGATTTCATTCTTGACCTCATCCTAAATGAATACTAAATGTTTCTGATTATTCAATCTTTTCTTCAATTATTTACTCTTCCATGGTGAAATTCTAGTTACTATATTGTTTTATAATCCCTTCAAGACTATGCGATTTAATTTATATATTCCTACACAAAATATATAACCAGAAACCATGGACAATAAAATTTTTTTGGATAATGAAACCATGTTAAATAACTATTTTTTAAGAATAGCTGAATTGTTTACCTGGAGAGGCCACAATCAAAATCAGAAATATTTTCCTCTAAGAGCTTCATTTTTCTGCTTTTGTTCTAAATCTTTTTTTAACTGCTAGTAATGGTAAAGAATCACTTTAAAATGCCTCAGCTGTACTTCTAAAACCAGTTGAGAGCAGACAGAATTTAAAAGTCCCAGTACACATATTAAATGAGCTCATTAATTCAGTATTAGCCCAAAAATTCATCCTGCTAACTCTCTTCTTATTTTGGAGTTCTAATGATATAATTTTTTCAGGCTTTGTGCAAATTTCAATATAAAAAGGATGAAATCTATGTCCAAAATAACATTGAAAAAATTGAAAAAATCAGTCAGATATCATTGTCAGAGAATCAAAAAGGGAGCTTCCATTGGGAGCACTACAGCACCTAAATCTTCAATCCAAGTAATCCTTGCTTCCTACATGGGGAGGACAAGGACAGTCAGGACAGTAACGTGGTGAACCTGAACCCCATAAAATTCACAGAGCTGAAAGATGCAGAAGATATGTGAGTGGGAAGTAGAAGAATAAGAAGAGGGGTTTCAGCACGTGGAGTCCTAGGAATTACTCTTTTAGCTCCACTGCAGGGAAAATTGAGGCCTGTATTCAAAAATTTGGTTTTGTGAGCTTATCGAAGACAACAGGGAAGTCAGAGTAAAGTAGAAATCAAGAATATGGAAGTCTCAGGCTTTGGGTCCAACCTGCTGTCCCTTTCTCTTGCTCTAAATGTCAGCTTCTTGCACCATGTCAATATGTGGAAGTAATTTCTGTTGGTAATTCCACTGAGATTTTATCCTTGAGAAGAATGGTTGCACAGTTCAGAAAAGACAACAGAACCTTGGCACTCAGCTCAGTAATTGTGTCCTGTCTGACTCACCAAAGGTCTGATAAGAAGGCACTGAACACAGTGTGGCTTTGTGCCAGTCTATAAATATACTTTAGAATAATTTAAAACCATTCAGAAACCTCCACCAAGTTTTACAAGGATAGATAGCAGAACAGCCCTTATTACAACATTATTTTCTCCTTGTCATATGGTGCCTAAGAAAGAATATTCTTATTCCTGCCTCTCAAAAACATTAGAATAGTAAACTCCTGAAGTGGATAAAATTACTTTTCCCACATATGTTGCTACCTGAACTAAAATGTGTATGATTATTGACTGCTACTTTTCTTCTGGCTGAAATTTTTTTTTTAAAAAAAAGAAGAATTATGAGAGAAAAGTGCAGAAAAAGGAATATTAATTTCAAGTAAAAAAATATTAATTTCAGGTAGAGATGTTGTAAGGCATAAAAGTGTAAGAGTTTTTGGATCCATTAAGTATCTGTCATGTTAATCATCAAAATTTTAAAGATAATTGCCAGATGAAACTAAATTGCTATGAGCAGTTGCTTTTAACAATATCTAGAGAAAAAAAAATAAAAAATTGAAGTATCAGCAGCTAAGAAGAATATAAATTGTGTTAATCCCTGAAAAGATGAAACAGAGGAGGAATGTAATTTAGATAGATTATATCCAACATAGAATACTTTAAAAAGCAAAGGCATTGATATATAAATGTTTAAATGAAAAATAAAAATAAATTTCTACATGCAAATGGCATAGAATTACTCAGAATGCCATCAAAAATGTTTCAGAGGAGGTCACATTATTTAGAAAACAATGATGAAGACCTAATATATTCTTGGTAATGGACAAAATGTTCACACTATCCACTAGAAAACAGTATTAGGACTTTTTTTAACTTATGGTGATTTCCACACACTGTGTACTTTTTGTTTGTTTATTTGTTTGTTGGGGGGGGTTAACTGTTGTGTCCATTCCTGTATTTACTGCCTGAATCCTTTTATTCCTTATCTCCTCAGCCTGTTCCCATATTGTAACTCCCAGTCATTTCCAATAGCTCCATGTCAGCATTTAAAGTCCTTTCTCCTTGAGATGTCTTTGCCAGAGGATGCTCTTGGGCTGTCATAATATTTATTAAATAGCCACTGCTATCTCTCTCTTTCCTCTAAAAGACATGGAATGTGTCAAGGCCTTTAAAGAAGGTTCTAAGTTTCACCGTGGTAAGTTCAAATGAAACAGGAAAGGTTACCTATAACTAATATACAGTGGGACCTAATTATTTTTTCTTAAAAATACACCTTTTTTTTTGTTTTTTTGTTTTTTTGATAGTCTAGTCAAATAACAGGCATAAACCTACTTGCAGAGATTCAGAGCCATGAAACAAAGATAAATGGCTTGGAATTTAAAACTTAGATTAGCTATCAGAAAGAGGGTTTTTTTACAGTGAACACAGCTGAATAATAGAATAAATTATCTAGAGAGGTGCTGCAGTCTAATGACTTCACTGAGCAGGTGAGATTAAGCATACTTGTGGGTACAGAGAACAGGAAAACTGTGTGTAAATTATTTACTGGATAAAATGTCCAGATGGTTTTCAGCCCAAAAATTTGAGACTATGGTTCAGTTAAACTCACTGAAGATAACAAAAGCTTTTCAGAAAATTTAAAAAGAAGTGAGACAAAGCTTATATTTTCTTCATGAATTTTTCATCTTTCTCTTGCAACTCTTGCATCTCTTACTAGCAAAATGAAATTATTGTTTTATTAGAATTGTATGAAAGAAAATTCCATTGACTTAACAGAAATGACATAAAGATTTCCACGCTCTAAACACTATAAAACATAACCACTAACTACTGTGGAAGATATTTTGCCAGGTCAATCCATTGCTCAGGATTCACTACTAAGCTGAATTAACAAGATGCAAAATTTTTAGATTTTAAACTCTATGTCAGAAAATCACTTTACTCCCTTGTTTTTTAATATTTAGTCTGACAGTTGCAAAGCTATACTCCAACCAACTATATCAGTGTATTCTTGTAATGTATCTGTTCAAAGGCACTAAAATGATTTACTGTAAAGGAAAAGTTATCCCCTAGCTCACAATCTCCACCTAAAATGACTGCTTGTATTTCAGTAGTCATTGGCAGTTAATGGCACTTCTATTCGTTGTTTATTTACATTTAATGGCTAACTAAACAAACCTCAATTCTATTAAATTCCTTCAAACCTTTCCACTGCATTCCATTTTTCTGTCTATTAACTTAAATTAGATTAATCAATAATTGAAGACAGTAAATTCATGCCTTCCTGTGTACTTATGCAGCACAGAACACCATCTGGTTCTAACCCTTATGTGCTCTTACTTGATACTGCACAGTGATCATAGTGCATACTGATACTGATCAGGAGGGTGTTCAAAAGATTTATTACACAATTTTCAGGTTGGAAAACTTGTTTCTGTCCCTGTTATTTAATTGAAAACTGCAACTTTGCTCCTGAGGTCAGAATCAGGCAGGTTCTTTTTAGATATATCCAGGCTGTAAAAGTAAGATGATCTACATTTTCTTAGAAAACTTCTCAGCTCAACATGTCTTTCCAGGAAATATCTGAACTGCTAGAAAACTTGTTCTATTTTCCTTAGCCTAATTGTGTCAGTTTGGAGCCCAAAATAAACATAACCCAGTAATAAACCATCTTATGATGTCCACTCACACAGCACTCCTGATAATCAACTTGTAAATCTCCAGAGTAAAATGCAGAAAAAAATTCAAATAATTTTACAGATCCATAGCCAGAAAGATCCCTGTTGGCTCCACATCTGAAAAATATCAAACAGGCATGTTGTTTCTTCCAAAGTCAATGTTAATATATGCATGCAGAAAAAGAGCCAAGTTTTGGCATTTTTTTTTAAGGAGAACAGTATACAAAGAATTCCCTGTTTCTGGTGAATCCCTTCACCTCTACAGAAAAAGATCTACAATCATAACAGTGGAATACAAATTGGTAATTCCTTGAATTTCAGAGGGAGACAGAATTTCAAGAGACATGAGAAATAAGGGGAGGCTGCTCCCAGCACTTTAATCTCTTTGTATGAAATTTGGAAATACTGTGTTGATCTCTGGGCAATTCAGTTATACAAATGCTAGTAGCTGACATTTTTCTTCTCCATTTATGTGATATCATAAAAGGGTATCTCTGCTCTCAAGAGTGTTGATAAAATATTCCTTCGGAAGAAATTTATAAATAGGTGGGTACCATTATCAGCTAAATCTGGTATTCCAGTATAACAGTCACTGGACTCCAGAGGAGACAAAAGTCAAAGGTTACCCTTGGTTTTTTTTCTTATCAGAACATACTACACATTTTCAGAGCGTTATCTCATGTCATCAGGATAGGGCAACATCAGCTGACCCTTTTCTTTTTCCAATTGAGCATAATCAGTCCAGTCCAGCTGATATCATATAAGACTAAAAGATACCGGCAGCAATACTGAAATCTGATTTTGCTCTCCCAGTTGACTCCCAGTGCAGCTAACCTCTTGGCACGTAGTATTTTACCCTTGAGAAATACTGCAGTACGGTTAGCAGAAAACAATAATTCTCTTTTAACCCCTTACATTACTTGCAAGTTGAAAAACCCAAGTCTAACAAAGAACCAAGTAAAAGAGAAATAACTGATATTCTGGAAAATGCAACAAAAATAGAATAACAAAATAAGCCTGTGTCACACAAAGAAATGTTCAGTGTATAAAGACAGTCTTCCTTCACAGTACATTGGAAAATCAGGTAGTCAAGGGACACTTTATTATGACAAAGAAATTTTCTTTTCTGTACTTACATAAGACTAATATCCTTCCTTCCTTCCTTCCTTCCTTCCTTCCTTCCTTCCTTCCTTCCTTCCTTCCTTCCTTCCTTCCTTCCTTCCTTCCTTCCTTCCTTCCTTCCTTCCTTCCTTCCTTCCTTCCTTCCTTCTTCAAAGGCCATTATTTTCTACCTGTTTGGGTATTTAGCATTTAGGTTACAGTCCACTTGGTTGGTTGGTTGGTTGGTTTTTTGTTGCTGGTGTTCATGTCCTGTATTTTCTCTTGTACCTTTTAAGAGAATAAAAACTTCATACCCCTTTTGGATTTTCTGTCTGTAACTGCAGCAACAACACAACTTACTCAAAATCCATGGACCTTAGAGAAAGACCCATAATTCCCCCATATATAATAATCCTCAACATGAATAATTCCTTAGGAAATGGTATTGAAACTGCAGAAGAAAATGATATCTAAGGTTTGTTTCTCTTATTTTATTTCTATCTATAATTTCAGATAAGCAGACAAAAAAAGTTTTATAAAAACATCTACAAAGTCTAGGTACTAAACAAGTATAAAATATATCGGATGTCCTTGAAAAAATGCAAGTAGTGAGCCAGAAGAGAGAGATCCTTGTTGACACAGGACAACTGAAGTATATGTGGTCACTGAGGGAAAACAGGATCTGCTTCAGCCTACATTACTTTTATTATCAGACAATTGGATTGAAAGTCTCATGGATAAAATAAGTATAAGAACCAATGTTTGTATTTCTAGTGTGTTCCTAGGGGTCCAAAGCTAGGAATAGCACCCAGGATTTTTTTTAGCAGAGAAGGCTTAGGGCACACAAGAGTTGAACAGCTGGATCTCATCACAGCAATCTGATTAGTGTCTGACAGGGAACAAACCCATATCTCTAATGTGGAGAAACATCACCTCTCACCTCACTTGGTATTTCAATGCAGCCAGTCACAATATAAAAAACATTGTATAGTCCTTCTGTGAATGTGTACAAGAAATACAATGATTTACATATTCATACAAGGAGACAGGGAAAAAAACCAAGAAAACTATTCCAAAATCAAGGTGGAACTTCTGTGATTTAGATTCTTACAAACCTATTACTAAATGTCTCCCATTTTCAGCATAATCAAGCAGTCGAGCACAAAATCTGGTTTTCATCTTCAGTGTAGAATATTTAAGCTCTTCACCAAGAAACCTCGATGTAAATATGTTTGGTCAAAACAGACTTAGGGAAATTAATTTTTTTTCTTGGTGTAGTGTCTTGGGGCTTTGCTCCATGGGTAGAAATAACCACATGGCAAAACAGCTTATATTAAGAAGATAAGGTGAACCATAGTGGTCTATATTCAAGAAAATATTTCTGATTTCTGCAGAACATATTAACCCAAACTTTATCTGTTCAGTCATAACAAACCTGCAAAAATGAGACTGAACACAGTAAAAGAGGACTGGAGATACGGTGTGAGGTATCTAAAATAAGTTACTGTATAGTCATAGATCTAAACTGAAATAAATTGGAACATGTTCTTACCTCTCCCCTTGTCATGTTATGATCAGTTCTGAAACAAATGGAATTTAATACTGGTAGGAACTCCTGTCTTTGCTGACATTCTTGTCTGGTAATTGCAATACTAATGAATTAAGCTTTTGAGCATGTTCTGTACTCCCCAGAGCAATTATTTTATCTTTTCACATACCCAGACTCAGTAAAGTACACAAGCACAGCTTTCTGTCAGGTTACTTCTGATGTGGCATGCAATCATTTATGGATGCATAAGACGCTTGTTTTCTTGACAAACTGAACCTGAATAATTAAACTGTATGTTTCACTATGCCCTCACAATATGCAGCAACACATCAGTTAGCAGAGATCAGAGCATATTGGCGATACCAAAACATAAGAACTTCAAACAAAAGTTGGGAAGATTTTTAGTAGCAGAAATCACAGTGGAATAGGTAGCTACTAAGGAGGAGATAAAACCAAATGATGCTTCAAAAGGCATTAACAAATATTGATGTTTCTTTACGTCATGTAAATTATGTCAAAAACATAATTTTTAATCCTAGCAAACTATACCTGAAAAATACATCAGTTCACCAGGTTATCACAGAAAAGTGAAATTATTGGTACATGACATTGCATAACTAACATAACATCCAAGGCCAGTAGTTTGAAGATAGGCAGTTACTGACGGTTCATTCCTGCAATACCTGAAATACTGGTGTCTTCCCACTGCTGCTAATATTCAGCCTTGTGCACAGACAGACTTTGCACTGGATATCTTGTCAGAGACAAGCTGATGGGCAGTCACCCACCTGAGAGGTAAAAAAGGAAGATAGTGAAAAATTACATAGGTAGCTAAGGACAAAACCTAGCTTGGCATCTGGCCAGTCATTTTCCAGGTTCAGATACCCTCAGCTACAATTCCCAGCTGCCTGTCATTACTCACTTCCTCACTTTTCAGAATTGTTCTGAATTGTGGTCAGTTAATAAAGGAGTCTGAGTTCTCTACAGCTAGTTACTGTCAAAATCAGGTTTATTAGCCTAAATTCTTAAAAATATTAGGTCTTTGTGAACACAGCTAATTCTGATTAACTAGAGCCAACCACAAAATCACACAGATGGGGAGTCCTGTGTGTCCAATCCAGCCAATCAGCTAGCTTTGGAGCAGCTGGGGGAAACAAGCAGGTAACAATCTACTTCTCAAGAGCAGTTTTTTGCACATGATGCACTGAAGAACATATAGGTGTGCTTGCCAAGACTGTATTTTTAAATTTGATCTGGTGTTATAACAGCTAATTTCCCTTCTAAGGTAGGTGTGGTATTCAAATAGCCAGGAAAAGATGGCCACATCTAAGCTTATTTTAAAATGTCTCTGTGTTAGTAGAGAAAAAGAGGTACTTTGCAACACTTTCTCCCTCATTGTGCAATCTAACAAAATTAGATTAATCTAATTCTAATTTTTTTTTCTATTCCTACAGAGAATACCTGGAATTGTGAGAACAGATATAGGCATCTACATTGGAGATCTCTAAAGACAGTGACACTGATCCTAACCTGTGTGTTTCTATGTATAAGGCCTATGAAAAGCTGGATTTACAGTACTTTTGTAAGACAATTCAACCACCTTGGGTTTCTCTTTTTCCTTTCTCTTCTTCTTTTTTTTTTTTTTTTTTTTTTTTTTTTTGTGATCCTTTCCTTCCTGTGTAATGTAAACGCCATAAGGAGTTCTGAGAATGGAGATCTGGACCTCAAAGGTACTTGTATACATATATATTAATAAGTCTACCTGAGACCACACTCAGGCTGGTTCCTGACTTACAAGCATTTACATGGCCTAGGAGTCTTCTTGCCAGCTGATCATTCTAATCCCATAGCGAAGGTTTTAGAATTTCTCACTTGCCTCTGAATGAAACCATCTCTTACTTATGCCATGCTAACTGTCATCAGGAAGAGAGAAAGCAAGCACTCTGATAAAGAATAATTTTTTCTTGATGCCCAGTAACTGAGCTGCTATGCAGTTACAGTTAGGTAGCACAAAGAAACATGAATGCATTTTTTCTGAAGCTCTGAATTTGATTTTAACAGGGGCACTGAACTGAAATAGCTGCTCAGGTCCAGAAGAAAGCTAGAATTTAACTTCTTTATTTTCCAGTTCTATCAGTTGATTTACATTTCCCATAAGCCAGCATACTAACACTTGTTAATTCCCTCTATATGAGATTAAGGCACCAAGCGCCCTGTGATGAAACCCACTCAGCATAACTGGAGAACTTTTTGATGTCTTGAGCATCACAATTACCACCTTTCTTTCTGAACTAGTTTCAACACTAAATGGGGTTTATAGTTTCATCTCTGAAGGATAAGACACGAAGAAGCAAGACAAATGCCACCTGCTGTGTCAAAATGTATATTTATTGATTTCTAACCAAGACTGAAGATTAATCTATCCTTTGAATCCTGGATTCACTGATTTTTCATGGACAGGTTTTGAAGGACCCCATTTCAGATGTGTCAGATGCTTAAAACATTATCAGGCACCTAACTATATTTAAAGCCAACTGCCAAATTCTAAAAGAGGAAGGACATAAACAGATGCTCATGAATATCCTCCAAAATGTGTATTGAAGTGCCTTCATTTATCCACATATCAGTTATTACCTCCTCTAAATCACTCTTGAAAGAGGGATTCATATGTTTTCATAATGTTATCCACAACATTCCTATGTCCTGTGTTATGTGGTTTGATCATTATAAAATTTTAAAAAGGCATAGGTACTATAACACTCTCATTGGAAAATTCCATAGATCTGTCTTATATCAGAATAGATCACAATCATAGATCAGAGTATTTTTAATTCCATAATGACCATATTTTGATAACATCACTTACTTGAAAATGTTTTAAATTTCCAATAGGCACATTGAGCTAATTGTGCTATTCCAAGAGTTCATTGCTGTGCAATCAAACAGTGAACACGTTTCTACTTTTAAATCTGAAAACAGAGACAAAGAAACTGTGCCTCATTTACTCCTTCAAAGTAGTACTTTAATCTTCCTCCAAAAATATTCACAGTGGTATCAATGAGGTCACTAATATAGGAATCTCTCACAAAATAATATAACTTGCAAATCCACCAATCTGAAAAAAAACAAAGATATAAATTTGTTGCTTTGATATTTTGAACACCAAAAGGCACTGTAGATGGCTAATGTTGTAATACAAATCTATACTCTAAATTTTAAATATATTTGTAATTTATACCTAATATTAAACCCATGCAGAATCGTGAAAATAAAAATGATGGGAAAACTAGTTCAAAAATCAGTCTTTGCTTTGGGTTTAGGACTGCCAAGTGCAGTATGAATGACTTGGCCAGTTTTAGAATTTCTTCCCAGCTGTGCAACACTCTTAGACTTCTAAATTAGACCCTTTTTGGCAAATCAATAACCATTTACATTTGGAAAACAGTAGTCCTCATCAAAAGAGGCCAGGTTGTGGGAAAGTAATTACTCTTAATGTGGAAGAGAACAAGAAACCAAATCAGTGAAAGAAAGATGCATTAATGAATCCTTTTTCCACAGCTTCAAGATGAGGGGAAAATGACTTGGCTCAAGTTAACATTATAATAACCATTTGTATCATGAGACAGACAGGAACTTAGTTCTTCTAACTTGAATCAAGCACAGGGTTTGACATTATTCTTTAAAAATAAAGACAAACAGTTCAGGCCTCTAGTCCCTGGAAACACTGAAAGCATTTGGCTTCATTATAGTCTCTAGAGTCTGGAAAGATCCCTTTTGAATCACTGTCAAATGGGAACAGTAAATGTTTACTGATTTCCAGCTATGGTATAATATTTTGCTTCCAAGTTTTTTTGATCCAAAATGTTGAATAATCTAACACTTACAATTAGTCTTTCAAAAGACGTAATTTTTTTTGACTAACATTTCAAGACTATAAAGTATGGGATAAACACCTAGAAAAGTCACCAAAATAAATCTTAACCATTACAGAGGATTCTTTTTTCTTTAATAAATGTGCACAGCTATTCATGTTTCTATGTCAAAAAAATATAGTAATGGGAGCATGTTCAAACAGGCAGTATTTTGTTGATTTCCTACAGAAAGGAAGTTTTGAATTGGTAGCAGAAGTGATTTTAATCACTAATGTTTCATTCTAGATATAATGACAGCAGTATATTTGCATCTTGAAACTTCAGGCAAGCTTACATGGGCAAAACTGCCACAGTCCCACTGATGAATGGTACTTGCAGAGATTTTCTATCCCTTTTTCTTAATTTGAAAATGAATGAAAAATGAAAATGGGTTTTCAGGGGAGGAGTTCCACTTTCTTATCTTCCTGTCTTCTGCAGACATCATAAGGCAAAAACCAGTACTATTTGGTATGCTACAGAATAACTAACTAGTGTACACAATGAAAATAAAAATGGGTTGACCTAACCTAATTATTCCCATAAAATGTCTTCCAGCTATATTTTGAGTATGACAAATCATGTTTAAAACTACATAATAAGTATCTTCAAAAGAGATGCTGATTGGGAAATAAATTCAATAAACTTTACCAACAGTTTAGATTTATGTATCCTCTTGTATGATTCAAAAACAAATTCTCCACGGAAAGAGCATTTATGTAAAATAATTACAGAAAAATGTGTAGGACTTTCATATTCCATGAGAGGTGCATGGTAAACTTGCATATGCCATTTTAGTAATGTCTGTTAGAAACCAAAATCCTCTAATGAGGTAGTCAAATTCCAGGGCTGGGATATTTTAGGTTATCCATATTTAATGATCATAACATAAAAAGTAGTATGATTTTTATTCATTAATTATTTAAAATAAAATTCCTTAACCTTATGACACTTTGAATCAAGCAGTAGATCCAAAAACACAGGTCTTGAGTTTTCATAAAACGTTGAGGGGAGTTATAAGGAGCACAGATGATGTTTTCACATCCTTATAAGCCAGCATATGTTGTCATTTCCAGCTGTAATGGTTTAATGTGAAAAACAATAGCTTTCAGTTAACACAGACTCACACGAGATGGCAAAATTATTTCCACTCATCGCATCTGTAATACATGCGTAGGAGTTGGAATGGTTATGGATAGCTTATCTTTTATTTTTAAATTTATTTAATATAGAAGGTAACTACTGATTGAATTTTCAGTTCATGAAGGAACGAGTGGTTCTTTGAATAAAATAAAAAACCACAGAGCATCCAAGCAGAGCATCCCATCCCACTACTCTGACCTATGCAAACAAAACACCAAAGTCAGTTTGAGTGACAAAAAAAATTGGTAAATTAAGTTTTCCTAATTGGAAAAATGCAAGATGTGTTAAAAAGCCTTACAAAGTTCTTTCACTTTCAAACAGAATCTTCTCAATAACTGCTTCTCTGGTAAACTGAAATATAATTCTCTAAAATTGAATTTCTCTCTTATAACAGCTTCCTGTTCGGCTGATCCACATACAGATATTGTGTTGCTATGACTTACTCAGTTTTTAGATTGATATATTTAGATCAATAGTGACATCTAAAACAACTACACTGCTCTGAGACTAGTAATTTTTATTTTGCTTTGTTATACAATTAAACTATATCTACTTAATTTATTATTTCTGAGCTATTGAAGTTCCACCAGATTGCAGTCTGTCTTGTCAAGCATTTTCATGTAGTTTATTCCAGTCATAGCTTTTCCTGTTCACTTTTCCTATCTGCTTTTCCAGCTAATTTTTATTGCAGTGAGCAGAAACTGGCACTGGTAAGGACTCACTATGTTTAAACCACAATTTAAGACCTTGCTCCCTAGTTTCTGTGGCGAATGACTTATTTTTACCTCCAATGCAGTGTAGTGATAAAGCAAGATTCGGTTTACCCCTAAATATACAGGTTAAGTTTCACCAGAAATATCTGCATATTCCTGCTCTTCTGTTTTTAAAGAGCATTATATAAGTGGAGTACAAAACTGGCACGGGTCAAGTGAATTCTCCCAGTTGTACTCTTTAGTCTCTTAGGATGTCAATCAAAAATCTTTCATGAGCTCTGAATTCTCATGCATACAAAATTTTCTGCTGACAAAAAACCTATGTCAACAACCTTTAGCAACTGCATTGCTATAGCTGTTAGAAACTTTCCTGTGTTATACTAATTTTAGAGTTTAAAAATTTCCATTTCAAAATGGAACTGAATCTCGACACCCTGCTCTTCCCTGTAGCAGGAATGCAATTTTTCAAGTAGCATTGTGCATCACAAAAAGTCTTAAGATACATTATTTATAGCTTAAAACAATGCTGCTGCCAGATGGTGCATTCTAAAACTAGGAGAGGTTTTTTTTGCTGTCAAACAGGTACAGTTAATATCTTTTTGTCCTCACTAAACACTCTTGCTCTTAAAAGCTATTGCTAGTATTAATATAATGGGGTTGAAAATACTTTTAACTTTAGCTCCTTTCACTGATTTAGTGTTTCAGACAAGTGACTTTCTACTAACAGTAGCTGAATGGAAAAGTTCTGAAATCTCATATTGTAAGACCTGTTATTTAAAGGACTGTAACAGTCACCTATTCTGTACTACGGCCTATAAAAACTAGCATATGCTACAAAAAGTATCCTGTTTTGGGGCCCATTCTTGAACCACACTTTTGTCTCAGTTGAAACGTGCGCTTTTAAAGATATATTTTAAACAACAGACTATCTCCGAAACACTGAGTGAAGTCAGCTAAATTGTAGTACATTTAATAAAACTTCTCCATTAAATGATCAAAATAGTATAAACATTTCTTTCCTTATTTCTTAATACTGTAAAACTATACCTTTGTGCTGACATTTTTTATTTGCACATTACTTCAATTTCAAATTCAGCAGCCTTTTCTGGACATATAAAGCAGCAAATTCATGCATAGACAAAAAAGTAATTAGAACCTGCATGGGATGGAGCAAGAAAAAATGTAGCTGTTTTCAGATTTTCGAGGTTCTGTTTCCATGGGTACCTCAGACTGCCACACCAAAAGCTGTTGTATTAACAAGTGTCATGCTGCTCATAATACTCAGTAAAACATGGTAATAGCAGTTCCCAAATATGTTAGAAGAGTTGCAGGTCAGTCATGAATCAGTATATGTAAGTATGCTGCTGCCCTAGTCATAATAAGTTAATCTACTAAAACAATTGATGAGACACAGAATTATGATCTTCACTTAAGATGAAGCATCATTATGAAACATCACAGCTAAACAGACGTTCAGATTAGGTCTCTCTCACTCTATTTGAATCCATTGTGTTTCTGGTAGATAGCGCTAAAAACAGTGATGCAACCTCTTCTGGTGGGTAAAACAATTCAGACCATTCTTTGCTTTGGCACACCATGTTCAAGTGACATGTATCCAAATATATTTTCCAGTTTTTCATTTTTGCTGCATAGGTAATAATAAATATCATGACCAAATATGAAAATTAATATCACAAAGCTGCAAAGAAAAATGAAACAAAAAAATTAAATATGTTATTCATAACTGTAGTCTAATTAATTTATTTTAAGAATTCATATGGTATATATTTCTCTTCCATCAGCTTGGAAAATGTGGAGGCTTTCAGGTAACATTCAGTGTTTTGGCAGAAGCTGCTTTGATTGTGCTCTTGTTTCTTTCAGACACATCAAATGGGAGAATTTCCTTCTATTAAACCCCATGACCTGGTTCAACACTTTCAAAATTCTTTAACACATAAGCAGGCGCACGATAACAGTCTGTTTTTTACTAATTACACTACTATAACTTCTTACTTGTTCTAAGTATTTTTAAATCATACTTACTATGGTTCATCATTAACTACAGAGTAAAGTTACCACCTTTTTTTAATAGCTAGGTATACTGAAGCAGCAGAGCACTGACTTTTAGTAAAAGAGAACGATGATGCAGTGTACTGGTTTTAGTGGGAATGGACTTCATTTTCTTTATAGCAGATGGTATGGGGTTGTGTTTTGGGACTGCTGAAACAGTTTGAATAAGACAGGGATGTTTTAGCTGAGCAGTGCTTACACAGCAGCAAGGCCTTTTCTGCTTCTCACCCCACCACACTGCTGAGGAGGCTGGGGGTACACAAGAAGTTGGGAGGGGACACAGCTGGGACAGGTGATCCCAACTGACCAAAGGGGTATTCCAGACCACAGAGTGTCATGCTCATCATATAATGCTGGGGGAACAAGAGGAAGGGTGACAGGGGAAGTTTGGAGCGGTGATGTTTGTCTTCCCAAGTAGCCAATAGACACGATAAAGCCCTGCTTTCCTGGAGATGGCTGAACACCTGCCTGCCCACGGGAAGTGGTGAAAGAACTCCTGAAGTTTCTTTGCTTCCTCACACAGCAGAAGTGCGTGGTTCAGTGGGCTTAGCTGCCTATTGGACTTAAGCCACCACTCCACATCCCCCAACTTTGGCTGATTGAATCAAGTGGAAAATACATTTACTGTCTTTCTAAATGCCCCCATTACTTTCTACTTTCAATATATTTTGTAAAGCAATTTGAAAAAAAAAAAGTTCTTTAAATTTCAGACCAGGAAAAAACCAAAATATATGGCTTAAATATAGCTACATAGCCCAACTTTAGCAGTGTATGTTGTCATCAATATATTATTGGATAGATTGCTGTAATTATTCCAAGATCTTGAATAGAAAAAAAGATGTGTTCTTCTTTGCCCAATGTGATTTTTTTGTCATTGATAATCATAGAACCACACATAATAATATGAAACATCAAGGTAAATTTAAGCTAAATGGCAGAATAAGACACAATATGGATTTTTAGTGTTTTGATAGTCTGCATTCAAAACAAACACTGTAGTGCTGGAGGCAGGAGCTATACAAAAAGTGGGATTACATGAAGGGAGAAATCCTACACTATGCAGATGAACCGCAGTGATTGTCTTTTATCATGGAGTTCTTGATATTGGTCCCCCAAACACTCATCCCTCCAGCTGCATGTGTCATCTGGGTGACATTTATTCTTCATTGGGCTATGCAGTATCTTTGGGCCTGGTTTAGGGAATGAAAGGATGGAAAATACTCTTGTTTTTTGAGAACTGACTTCCCTCCAGCTTACAGATGTCCATGGGCCACCACTTGTAATTACTAATGTACAACTTTGGTGCTGTATTGTATGAGACACCTCAGTGCAGTCAGCAAATGCCTCCCTGTCTTTGAGTGGTTCCAGAAACCGTCCTACACTGAATACAGAGCAAGGACTGAATATCCAATTCTGGGTAATAAATTTTTTTTTTTTTCTAGCACGTCATTTAAATTTAGATTATGTGAAAGATAGTCCTTTCCTTGCACAGCTAATTTTTCCATGACAACTTGAATTATTTTTCTTGGAGATTAATCTAATCTGATGTTTTTAACTGAAATATCTAATTGCAAAGCCTCCTTGCTCTAGTTTGCCTCTGTATTGACTACATGCCACATCGATTTGGAGAAACACTGAATCTCTGCTCAAACCTGAACAGACTGATCTCACCTCTTGAAGTGCAGCTACACGTCCATTGTCACTACACGAGGCAGGCACCCTGGCTGTCCAAACCACTGCATGCATTGCCTGTAGCACACTGGACAATGTCACTGAACTGGGAAAACCCACACACTCCTTATGGGAGGATGGGAAGCCTGACCAAAAACATGCTAGAGAACTGAGGTTTCCAACACCTGTGGATTTTGGAAACCAACAGATATGCATTTTCTTGCTAAACTTCACCTATCTTCTAGCCCCTAAATTAAGCCTCTAGAGAGATTTTTCTTCAGGATTTACAGGATGAGGTAACATCTATAAGTTGGTAGAATTAGAATCTTCGAGCTCTGAAAAAAAGTTGCATGGTTAAAACTGAGGCTGTAATCTCATGATATGGAAACAACAGTACTGATTCAAGATGATTCATTATCATTGCTACTAAATGATAGAAAAAATTGATTTAACTGATTTGTCAAAGACATGCTGTCAGTGCTACAATAGACAATACCACAATAGACAATACAAATCCTGTCCTCTACTCAATATCCATACTGACTCCATGAAGTACCAGTGACAATGAATGAACCAAAACAGGGAAGTCACTTGATTAGGTGAGGAGGTGTGAACACTGACTACAAGTAGGTCACAGCTACTCTAGTAAGGAAAAAAAAAAAAGCTGAAAGAAAGAAGAAGTTGTTATAGCAAAATTAGTTTCCAATCACATCATTGAGAAATAAATTGAATTTTGTTCAAGTAACTAGAAACCATACTTAAATTTAATATTGTAATTTAAAATAAATGTAATCACTGTTTTACTGAATGGTGACATAAGGTTTAATTCATCATATAGATAATTCTGAAAAACTTTGCTTGCTCCCTTGGCACTTTACTTTTACTTTTTTTTTCCTAAAATACTCTTCCTTCCAATCTCTTACATGCTGCTCATGGAATTTATGAAAAATATGAGTATCACAATGATGGAGGGGGAAGGAGATAATTTTCAAAGACCTAAGTTCGTTTTCTTATTGCTCCAGATCCAAGGAGACAGGTAAACATTTGTTACAGTTTTGGAGTTGCCAAAGTTTTTAATGTTAAACACATGCTTGAATTGTTTGCTGGATCCCACTCCTACAACAGAACTGTCATCATTTGTAGTTTGGTAACATGACAAATGCAGCAATTTGAAGAGAAAAGTCATATCTTCGTGTACTTGGGTACTACTTACAAATGTTTGACTTTATAAATTTGCAGAATATCTATTGTCTTACAATGTATTGGACTAATAGTACTTGAGATTTAAATTTCTTTTCTGCTTTTAGATAAGTTTGGTCAGGATTGGACCATTCCTTTTTTCACACTTTTTTTCCAAAAATCTTGCCAGAACTTTCTTCATTCTTCATTCTTTGTGCTTTATTTGTCTTAGGGTTTTGGTTCAAGTCTTCTGATTCCTAAAAGGTCCATGCACACAATGGCACGTCAACCCAATCTGTATGCCTATGAGAAACTTCAGGTGGGAAAAAACCTCACAGAAGTCACTACCAATCCCACTGCCCAACACTTGCCTATTTTTCCCATCTTCTATCATATCAAAAGTTCTCTGTTTTTTGTTCTTTTTTGTTCATTATTTTGCAGGTCTCTTGGGTCAGTGACTATATTTTAACATTACCTTTCTATAACATTTATTGTAATAGAGTCCGAGAAAGTTCAAATTAAATATAAAAAATTTTTTTTCTTGATCTCTCTGGTCAGTACATTTGATACAGTGATTTCTGAGAGCTATTCTGAGATACAGCTGGGTTCCTTAAATTCAATTTACAGATTAACTTAAAGAGAGTATGAGGGAAATAGCGCACATGCACACACAGTGAAAGAAAGGAATGTACTTTTCAGTAATTTAATATGGGTTTTTTTAAGCAAGCCTCTTCTGACAATGCTTACCATGTATAAAAAAATACTAAATTGAGTATTTTCGTTGTGACTAGGTTTTGACAGCTCTGAAAATCTATTATAAGTTCTTGTGCTGTCATAAAGCATAGTTGCAAGCAATCCCCATATATATACATTAGTAGGTGAATGAATTGACATAATAACTTTTACTCACTTTCTGCTTCATTTTGTATTATTTTTTTTCCCAGGCAAATGTAAAAATATTGATTGCTACAGTCATTTTTAGAGTATTATACTACTCTGTATTCTTAGTTAATGTGTTAGTATGCAATGAGCCATGCAGGAAAATGAACACTCTCATCATAACCTTGTTCAAATCTAATTTCCTCTTGAACAGTTTGAGGAATATCCTTAGCTGGTGTAACTACTGTAATTGCACTGGGTTCAGTATATGTTCTTTCATTTATAAATACATGGAATCTCCAGATTCACTTGCATGTGTGATATTACTGAATATTTTCTTAGCTGTTTGAAGATGAAGCATTTGAGTGACCTGATCCAAACCTAAGAGTAAAAAAAAAAACAAAAAACAAAACAACAACAAAAAAAAAAACACCCACAGCCCAATAGTGTCGAGGCCTGGTGTTTCCTAATGTGTATTTTACTCATTCTGAAGTACAAATGTTGAAATTTACTGTGACTCATTGAAATGCTTTCCTGTAAACAATGCCTTTGATTTGTTTGGTTTTGTTTTTTTTTTTTTGCACAAAGACATCATTTACTTTACAAATAATTTTCAGACTGACAGTTTATTGTTGTGATGGAATAATAAAGTTCTATCTAAGGTGCAACCTAAAAAAACTCTTCCAAAGTTTGGAACTAGCAGATATGGTTTGCCTATTACATTGCAAGTTAATGGTCCTGAATTGTCAACTTGCTGACAGGAACTCTTAGACACACCCCAAATATTTCCCTCAGGATGCAGGGAAAATAAGTAGTGGAATGTGTGCACAGCCAAATTCATCTGCTTTTCCAAAGCTGGAGAGAGGTTGGATTCTCTCTTGCACAGTGGATATGTCTACCCCTAAAACTTTTTCTGAATTACACAAACCTCTGTTTTTTAACTCTTTAGAAGACTTCTCATAAGACTTTTAATATAACTTCTGACATGTGCACCTAGGCATGCAACCATAGGGTAAAAGGAAGGTAAAGTGAAAAAGCTAAGAAAATGTCCTACTACCATTAACTTTGAACGCTTTCAAAGGAGTGTGAAAGAAAATGGAATTTTGCCCAAGATCTCTTCCATAAAAGACTCAATGTTAAATCAGACTTACAGGTCTAAGTGCATTAAGTATATTAAGTAGACAGTTAAGTATCTGTAGAATACTGTCAGGTTGCTCAGGGCCTGATCCTGCAGACATAAACAGGCACACAGAGCTTTATGAGAGACAATTTTCCCATGGAGGCAAATGAAATGACGTGGAAAATTAATTTACTCCTGTGCATGTCTGTATGACTGGATCTTTCGTTTTGTAACATCTAAAATAATGAAGCAATAAAACCAAAGCCACTGAAATAGACTGATTTTCCCTATAATGCAGGAGAAAGTAGCTAATAATAGAGATTGCCATGGTGGATGTGAAATATAGGATATAGGTCTGGTGAATGGATCAATTGGCTTCTGGCTTTCAAGAGTACTGGCAGGGGTCATCCCCCGGCTGACAGAGAAATAATTTGCCCCTGGCAAGGAGAATTACAAACAGTTGTGTACAGGATGTTCTATGACTCTGTTGTATAACTGTAGGTTACAAGTAGTTCGACTTTCAAGCAAAGCTATATGTGCATTGGATAATCATTGTTTTCCTCTGGCCACAGTAATGCACTACCCAGTTTGAACTGCTGGCAGGTAGAACACAATGGATGGAGCAGAGGCTGAGTAGGCTATACAATATCAATGGTGAGCTACAGACAGCATCTTCTCAATCTTTCCTTATGATATTGACCTAGAAATCCCAGTGTAGGCAGACTGTCATCAAGGACACACAACATGAACCACTTCATTTCTCAAAGGGAAAGACTTCAAAAACATATTTATCTCAAGGCAGATCAGGCTAAAGGGCTTTCAACCTTTCTTTTGCAAGCACCATATTTCCTCTGTAACTTCCTGCCTCGTCCTACATGTGCCAGCCCAAGATCAAAGGCTGTCTCTTCTGAGGCTGTAACGCTGCTCTAACCCCATTATTAAGAGTGCTTGAGAGTGCACACTACTGGCAATTTCATGACAAATTTTGTACGTGCAGAAGCAGACTAAATGAGAGCTCTGGTTAAGCTCAGAGTCTTGAATTTTGCACTTACTGTGTTATTTTATTATCTGTTTGTAATAGTGCCTGAGTGTACTCTTTTCATTAACTATAACTTTTGACAAGATGATTTGCTGTTCTCAATAAATGATGACTGACAAGTAAGAACTCCACTTTGCTTTCCCCATCAGTTATACAGTGAACAGCATTTAATGAATAAGAATTCTACCTCACTGTCCAAAATATCATGCCATTAGAAAAATAAATTAAAAGCTATACTGAACAGTAGCAAATAAGGCTTATTTCAAGTAGCAAAGACAACTGGTAGAAGGTTTAATAATTTCATAAGTAAAACTACCTTGTAAAATGACAATTTAACAGCATGGAGAAAAACTCTCAGCTAAATCAAGAAACTACTGCAGCTTTCAAAAATTTTTTTTCAATCAGCATGATACACTACATTTAACTAGGTCTTAGTCATGAAATAACACAACACAAAGAGGAAAATTCACATCAGAAAATACAATTGTACTTTCCTGTCTACAAAAAAGGGTACCAAAGCATGCATCTTAAAATTAAGTTCCTATATTTTAAGACTGGAAAATAACATAAACAAGGAATAGTAGCTGAAATATTAATTGCCCACCAGAAATTAACTGAAAAATAATAATTTAATTTCTAGGACTCCATCCATATGTGAAAGTAAAATATAAGCCTTAAAGAAGCATCATCTGTGTTTTTCAAATGGTGAGTTACTAGCTATAATTAGTATAAACACTTCTGAACTGAAAAAAATCCTGATGTAATTGAAAATTATTTTTTTTCACTGAGTAGATATTTAGCTATTAAAAGACAAAACCACTCTACCAGATCCTATTCATCAATGCCAATTTTAATGAAGCTGTGGAAGGATGAAAGACTGCTTCTAGTCTTTAGAAGTCAACTAGATGCAACTGTTGAATTGAACGAGAGCAAGAGATTAAGACAATCAAGGAGGGTGCACCACAAAAATATCATAACCACAGAAAAAAAATTACTTGAGAAGGAAATATTATCATGTGAAGCTGATGACAGCTGTTTTTATTTAACCTGAAATTATAGTAGACAAATACAAAAATAATCAGTACAAAAATAATCAGTATTTTATAGCACATAGAATATAATCAACTTAGTTACAAGGAGAAAAAATAATAATCTAGTCCAACAAAAAATTCTGCTAAGTAAATATCACTTATGCTGCAGCATACTATATAGGAGAATATAAAAATTAGCAACAATAACAGAGCAATTTAGTCAAGCAAAGGGAAAAAAAGGTGAAAATCCATCGTGGTTTTATAACCTCACGTGGTTCTGAATATTTCTTATGATGAAACTTACTTCTGCATTGGGTTTCAAAGATACATATGCTGCTACAGTGATGTATTAAAAGCATGCCTTTTCATGCTGGTTTTTATGTTATCTGTGAGTTCCTTGATAATCTTACCCTACAGTCTTTCTCGGTGGCTTTAATATTGACTTTCAAAATCTTATTCACCAGTAATTTCTGTCTGTGTATCGTCACTGCATATGAGTGATAAAATACTAGGAGCAAAAAGGATTCATCTCACACCCTTTGATCCTTCTTACTCACTGTGTGTCATGAAAGATTTATTACAATAATCCAAACTCTGGTTACTTATAATTACCCTTAAAAACACACAAGTGGTAACTAGGACACTTTTTTTTCCTCCATTTAAGTATGCACTTTCTTCTTCTTCAGAGAGCATCTGCTAATGCCCACTGATGGAAGGATGTCATACTGAGTTATGAACAGCCACTCTATCCATTTCAACACTAGTTGCACTGATGCCCTGGAAAGACATGGAGAGAACATTATATTATTAGGAAATGTAGATGCTTGCATTCATCATCAGTCTTACACCTTAAGATCCAGAGGTTTAGCAAATGAGAGATGTTACAAGTAAGAACTGAAATGACAGGGTCTCTTTGCAGAAGGATTATCTACAAAACACTTCATAAGATTAGGGTCTGACATTCGCTCTGTAGCTACATTCAGCAGAAAATATGTGCAAAAGAAGAAAAAAATTATATTTAGTACCTATCTCAGTATTAGAAAACTTAGAAATGTTGATCTGATATATTCGCTGACAAATCAGTCCCTCCCAAATAAATAGTCACACAGTGAAGTATTCTCCTCTGAAATGTCAGTACTCTCAATGAGGTCAGAAGACACATGACTTCATCAGCATCATTAAGATGTGTAATTACACAGGCTAAGGGGTGGCTGTGACTTAACTTCTGAATTTCCCTTTTTTATACTAATCTTTGCCTGATGTAATTTTAAAAAAATAGCATCTTGGAGGCTGAAATTCATTTTTAGGATTGATTACTGTTTTTTAAATTGGTCTATTTATAATTCCGCTTCTTTTAAGTGATGTGAATATTTGAACATGTAGAGTATGAAAGCTTTTTATCCTTTGTAGCAGAAATTCTAGCTTGTTATCCAAAATCTCTCAATATTCTCTTTTCTTAGTTTGCAAATCTCAAGAATATTCACTGAATGCAGGCTTTAAAAATGTTGTTTTATTGGATTTTTATTTAATTTATGTAATGTAGAACAGTATATTGCACAAAGCTAAAAAAATACTTTTAAAATGCACAGAAGATACAAATCAGAAAGATTTCTCGACTGCTAACCCAGCACTCATCTTCGTTTTGCTTTTTAGACAGCAAGACCAGTAATTGGACAATATAGAAAAACATAGGTAAACGTGCAGTTAAAAACTATAGAATTTTCATATGAAGATACACACTATCAAATATCTTTAGTTGATGTACTGATAACCTTGTCTCTTAAATGTTTTTAGGCCACTTCCTATAAACCCTTGGTAAGTATTTATCAGATGCAGTCCACTGCAGCAAGTTCCTGTTATTGCTCCCCTCCGATGTGTTTTAATCTGTTGCTATTTGTCAAACTGCTTTCATATGTGTAAGACCTCTTTCAATTTCTTTAGTTACAAGTGTTGCAATAGCATGACTGATATCAATGTAAAATGTGCAGCAGCCAAAGAAAGCATTGTCAATATGCAGGGTATTATAGCCTGATTGGAGCTACTACCATTCCCAGTGATTTCAGTAGGAGAATATTTCCTGCTTTATTTCTCACTATTGTCTACATAATATTTTGATGTTTAAAATTCAAATTTGATGTACCAAAATACATATCTTATTTTCTGCTGCCCCCAGAGTCTGAGATTTTCCTGTTTTTTTGATTTTGGTTTTTCTTTTTTTTTGTTTTGGGATTTTTTTGTTTGGGTTTCTTGTTTGTTTGTTTGTTTGTTTGTTTGTTTGTGGGTTTTTGGGTTCTTTTTGGTTTTGTTTGAGGAAGAAAATAAGAATTTTGCAGTACCAACTTAGACATGTGAAGGGCTCAACAGCAAAAATAATGCAGTTCTCAGCTAAACACTCAATTTAGATCTTTTCAGCTTTAAAGATGGGTTTTAGTTGCAAAATCAGCTGGGCTCTTTGTAACCACCTGTTATCACCAGACCAACACAATACTATTTAAACTGAGACTGCAAACAAATACTGTCTCTTTGCCCTGTCCTAGTTTCTAACAAATTCCAACAGGAATAAAGCTCTTTATGTTATCAAATGAAAAAGACTCTTCCATTTATGAAGGATCCATGAGTGTGACCAGAGGGAAATGCCTGGCTTCAGTACAACACACACACTTTTCAGAATCTTGCAAAATAAGCTTTCTGAATATAGTTCAGTATTTTAGGTGTCCCTATAAAGCCCCAGTGCACTTTGGTATGCAATACAGTGCAAGTCTATTGCTTACAAAAGTATGCCATCATTCAAAGTAAAGGAATTTTTATATTTTTACAGAAGAAAATATACCAAGAAGTACTTCCTTTGTGCTACTTTTTCATACAGAATGCTTTTTTCATTCTTAAAGAAGACAGTGGAGTTTAGTTTTGATAAGCTGGTAGCTAAAACAAATATTTTAAATTTTCAATGGCTTCTTTCCTTGTATCTTAATAATTTGTTTGGAATTATATGACTCCATTTAAAACTTACCTTGCTTAACTATGCTTATTTTTGAAGGATAACTTTCATGTTCAGAAACCCCTATTTAAACATTGGTTTATCTAGCTCTAAATTTCTTTCATTTTTATCAAGAATGCTTAGCCCAATTTCCTGCCTAGGATGGCCTAAAGATTGAATCTGAATCTGTTCAATATTTTCTGGCATATTCTATGGAACTAGAAAATTCAGACTGCCTTAAAGTCTGGTAATTCCTAAAATACATGTCTGTTTTCTTTGCAGTGTAATAGTTATTCATAAAATACTTGGTTTTCCCCAGTGTTATTTCATGTATAGTAGCATCCCCTCAGATGGTCTATTATTCTGATCATCTGCAGTGCCTAAGGAAAGAAAAGAGCAAAGAAAAATATTTGCTGGATCACCAGGAACATTTGGCTGCACTTTTCAATTTGCTATCACAAGCACTCTCAGCTGCATCCTGCCAAAGACTATCAGCCAAGGAATCTAACATCATTTTGGAGTATGATGTGCATGATTGCAAAGAAAGGACGAAAGACAGCCTCTTAAGGAGTTTATGCCTTGGGAGAGTGTGCCTTGTTATGCTAGTTGGTGTATGTCTTGGGGTGACTTTATGATGTGTATCCCCTAGTGCTGCTCTATGCCCAGAAATTATTTTGTGCCTTTTCCGTGCCTTTAAACTGAGCCTGAGAGGGGGGAGAGAAAAAAACTGAGCGAACTTTTCAAAGCAGTTGTTCAAGGACGCAGACACACACTCCTCTGCTTCTGCTGCGGTAGCAAGCACGGAGGAAACACCCTTCTTGCTTTTCAGCCAATTTTTGACTCCTTTTCTCCAGAGGGAGACAGAGAGTTGAACTTTGTTTTCCTGGGACTTCGGTTTTTCCCTTCTTCTCTTCTGGACTGTTTCAACAGAACACATCAGGAGAATTTTCCACCAAGGCCCCGGAGGTGGGGCCACGACCCAGCTTTGAGGAGGAAGAGAGAGACCACTCTACAAAAGGACTCAGAAATCTTCCCAGGTTTCTTTCCACAGCAAGAGGTTTTATTATTTAGCATTATTATCCTTTTCCTATGTGTTTGTTAAATAAAAAGTTTTTATCTCTTTCACTTTCCTCTGAGGAAAATTTCTTTTTTCCAAAATCTGGTGGGGGAGCCGTGGTTGTAACCTGCTTTCTATCAGAGGATATTTTCCTCCAAATTTGTCCAAACCAGCACAGTGTAGTGGATCACTGCAGAAGACATTGAAAGAAGATGGTGCCTTTGGGCAAAATTTTGGCAGAGTATACCCAAAGACATTAATCATCAAGACTTGGGTGTTAGCATGAAGAATAACATATAACCTGTATTGTAGCTGTCTCGAGCTTGTTCCTATGGCAATGTGTGGCAACATGCTCAAAGCAACACTCAGTGACTGCTGGATGAATTTGGCTGATTACCAGTAACTGCAAAGCCTGACCATGTGAATGACACCATCTACAAATCTCATCTAATGCTGAAATTAAACAGCATACCCTCGTGCTTAACAGTCCTTTACCTGACAGCAGAAATGATTCACAGATTTGTTTATGTCTCAGAAAACCCTCCTAAATCGTAAAGACCACAATGACAATACACCTCACCAGGGATGATATCTGATTAAGTGTGGAAAGTTCAACCAGAGATTGGAAAATACTATTAAGACCGAGTCCAACCATAAACCTAACATGCAAAGGCTTGTCTGATGCTGCAGCAACCAGTCTTCCCAGCATCATCAGGAATGTCAGATTGCTACTACCTCTTATATTGCTTCTGTTAACATCAGAAAGGACATGAGATTATTATCACCTTCTCTACCATTTTATTGCTATCATTTTTTCTACTATTTCCATGCTTTGCTCAATAAATTATTCAATTAACCCTGGATGTCCATGCCTCCTTGAGATCGAAAAAGAACTAGTATCTCCTCAGTGCAAAGGAAGAAGTGTTTTATAAGCAAGTTATATAAACAATCTCCTATATTTCTGTGTCAGAAAAGTCAGTATTAAATCACCATTTTTTCTGTGTGAAACTAAAATTTTCTTCCCATTACATTTGACACTAATTAGTCTTCTTTTCTGTATAGACAAACTGTCATATACTAATTATGTGAGTTTGCTATACAGCACAAATGAGCACTACCAAGTAATGATGAATTTAAAAAAACCACAGTAAAGGAAAAATGTATTTTCAAGCACCACTAATAAGACTTTTTGACTATGTTCTCCATGATGTTGGCAGAATAGATCAGATTGATTATGACCCAATTGCTAAGAGGGCCCCAGGCCAAAACTGTATCAAAAAGACACTTTAGCATGACAAGCTTCTACATATAAATTAAAGGGGAAATAGGAATACATGTGAACAAGATGTCAATTAACTATGGATTTTTTTACTTTGTTTTTCCTACAGCTGCAAACACATCTATAGAACAGTTTCTGGCTTTTACTTATGATGTACTGATTTTGTAGTATGGTTTTTATTACCTAGGAACTGATTACTGTGCTAGCATGCTAACAATTTCACAACAGAGGTTTTAACACCAGTTTACTTAATCTAAAATTATAACTTCTGCTCAAACTGCAATATTTCATTGTTTGGAAACTTCAGGTAACTAAAAATGCAGGTTTGCTTCATAGATCACTCTGCCCGTTTCAGGAATTATTATAAATTTTCTGAAGTAACTTGGAAAGAGAAAGTTGAGATTTGGATCACTGATTAGAAAACACTTTAGCTGAACATGGCTTCTCTCTTTTTTTTTTTTTCTATCAATGATATTAAAGTGCTATGGTTGCACAAAATAGATTACATGAAAAGTGAGAATGAAACTCAATGCCTTACTTAAAAAAAATCAAATGGAAATTTTTACAGGTTTGTTCTACTTTGGAGGCCTAGATACATGGGTAAGTTATGAAATAACATCAGTGCAGTTGCTGGCCATGGGTCTAAAAATATCAGACATGTGCTAGCTTAAGTTTTAAATTCAGTTATCACCAGAAGAAATCTCAGTTTCTGTTACTTTCCCTTTTCCCCTGTCCAGCATATGTACAAATACAGTTACTATAGAACAGGAGACATGAAATAAGTCACCCTGGAGCAACAACTTCACCCACTGGAGCCCTAAGAAGTGCTGACAAAAAAAGTTAGATCTGTAAATAGCTGTTAAACCTTTGCTCTCTAACTAGACCTATGAAGCCATGTATCTTGGAAGGAATGAGTTGGATTTCATTGTTTAATGGATTTGAATCCATTACCACCGACTCAATCCTATTACCTTCGATTGCATAAAGGCTTCACTCTGTGAGAAGTTAGTCTGGAACAGCTGTTCTTCAGCTGATTTTCCTGATTAACTCCTTGGGTGAAACCTTCAGTTTTTGGAATAAGAGAGATAACTGGAATGAGATATTTTCCAGAATTAGAGAAATTGCAGGTGAACCTAATCAAGATAATTTAAGTCAGTTTAAACTGACAATTTTCCTTATTTCAAAAAGGTTTTCATGCATAGGAATTACGAATTTTAAGTGGTAATTTGAAAGCAATAGATTTACAGTGAACTTGGGTGAAAAACAAGTTTCCTTCCTAAAAAGAATGTTGAAGAATATTTGATTTGAATGTTTGTTAATATTTTTCTCTATTGTAATTATTCAGTCTTCCCCCAAAAGGAAAAAGAAAACCCAAAACTCTTCAACTCGAAAATATAACAATAAAATACTGGCAGTGGAAACCTGTGCTAAAGGATGACGACCTATAAAAGAGAGTAATTTCCAATTAATTTTGTCTACTAAAAATTCCCATCTCTGTCAAAGGTTAATTATACTACAGCAGAAGTTCATAATCTGAGAAGAAACCTGTTATTATGCTTACCTCCTACATTTAGTATTCCAACCTACTGACTATCAGAGAATATTTGGGTTGGTTTTCTTTTATGTATAACCACATTAACTGTGTTAAACAAGTTACAAAACCTTTATTCCAAAACAGACCACTTATTCCAGCTACATCCATTATATTTGAGGTTCTGGCATTGGAATGGCATTTGGCTGCCCAGGGAGGTGGTGGAGTCACCATCTGTGGAAGTGTTGAAGAGTCAACTGGACATGGCACTGAGTGCTGTGGTTTAATTGACATGATGGTGTTTGGTCAACAGCTGGACTCGACGATCTTGGAGGCCTTTTATCACAGAATCACAGAATGGGTTAGGTTGAAAGGGACCTCCATGGGTCATCTGGTCCAGCCTCCCTGCAGAGTCTCCTAGAGCACATCCCTCAGGAGCATATCCAAACAACTTTTGAATATTTCCAGTGAGGGAGACTCCACAACCTCACTGGGCAATCTATTCCAGTGCTCGGTAAAGAACAGTAAAGAAGTTAATATTCAGGTGGAACTTCCTATGCATCAGTTTCTGCTGATTTCCTCTTGTCCTATTTCTCTGCACCACTGAGAAGAGCCTGGCTCCATCCTCTTGACACCCTCCCTTTGGATACTGAGAGACATTGATGAGGTCCCCTCTCAGTCATCTCTTCTCCAGGCTAAAGAGGCCCAGATACCTCAGCCTTTCCTGCTAAGTGAGGTGCTCCAGTTCCTTAATCATCTTCATAGCCCTCTTCTGGACTCATTCCAATACTTCCAGGTATCTCTTGTACTGAAGAAGCCAGAACTGGACACAGCACACCTGGTGAGGTGTCAGTACGGCTGAATAGAGGAGCAGGATCAGCTCCCTCACCTGTAGACAATGTCCTTCCTAATGCAGTCCAGGATTAGACCCATTATACCAGTTTTACCTACCTTCATAATATTTTTATGGGTATTAAACTTGTTAAATATTCAACATGGTATACAAGAACTAGAACTTGCCCTTTCACTACACTGTCTACATTTCCATCATCCATAATTCATAACCTTGTACAATCTCCTCAATTATACTTCTGTTTCCCTCTTGGTATAGCTGACTAAGGAGACTGTTTAGATTATTACGTTCTTGTGAAAATCTTATTTTACCAGAATGCACTATTTCTGTTTACAGAAAGCTGACTCTTTAATAAAGAGGTTTGAAAATGAACCAAAAATGTTAAAAATTTACTTTGAAAATCATGTGGACCATGCTGACTGAGAGAAGTGAAATTACAATAAATTGAATGCATTGTGAAATGAGGACTCAGGCTAGTTCCCAGAAGGTTTTTTATTGATGTCCATGGCTTTTGACTCAAACCTCCTTTATACGTCTTTGTGTGTGAGACAGAATTCTTGTGGATCCAGCTCTGCAGATTTGCAAAGACACAATTCCCTGCCTTCCTCCCCCAATTTTTCTTGAAAAAGATATAAGCTGATATTCAGGATGTTTCTGACTTTCATATATAAGACTTTGTCTTATATGTGAATGTAGTTGTCAGAATGTGGATCTCTGCTACTTCTTATTTATTTAAGGGGGAGAAGAGAGAGAAGAGGAAGGGGAAGAGAGAAGAGACAACCAGTCAATGGGTGTTGAGTCTTAAATGGAGCAAAAACACAGCAGTTTTGACAAATTATGAAAAAGTTGTTAGGATGAGAAAAGGAAAGAATGTAATGACTGTACTCTTATCTATCTTTGATCTATTTTTACAATCAATTTAGCTGAGCTAGTGCTGACCACAATCTAACTGTAAAAACTAGTAATAACAACCCATGGTCAGCAGGCATTCCACTGTCTGAGGTTAATTCCAGACCAGTTCACATAAACTGATTTCTGAAGTCTATTTGCTGAAATAGTGAATTTCAAGTGTGCATATAAATCTTGTATGATATTTAACAGTAGATTTTCAGAGGATCGCAGCTATCATATGAGTTTCAAAGGAATTTTTGAGAAATGCTAAATGCTATGAAGCATTGAAACCTAGATAGTAAGCACCATAACAGAAAATTTTTTTAAAAGAAAGGTATTTTCACATTAAAAAAAAAAAGGAATTGTAAACAACATCATTTCATTACTTATATTTGACACAATCTTTGAAATGGAAAGATAGAAAGATGTAAGAAAAAATAATTTGTTTCTTTTCTGTCTGGTAATTTACAGTCATTTACTGTGCTCAAATTGTAACAAAACTTGCTGTCTCAGAGTATTAGTGTTGTTAAAGGCTTTAATGAATAAGAAATATATATGCTAGCTACAAATCACTAGAGGATTAGAACTCAAACCTCTGATATTGACAAAATAGGAGAATTACAGGAAAACATCAGTAAAAAACATTGAACAGCTCTAGGAAGGAGCCTGACAAATAAAGAAGTGTGCTGAAACCAGGAATTTCTACTAATTATATAGTAAATGTAAGGTAATACTCCTGAAATAATCAGTGAAAATTCTTGAAACCTGAAAATGCTTAGAAGCTGAAATCTAGCTTAAAACACTGATTCCCATTTTCTTATTCAAAATAACTGCCACTTGTACAATTGTCAGTTTCATAATGAATAAAATTTTAGAAGCCATTTTAAGGCATTCTTTGCATGCTCCATTCCCTGTACAATTGTCAGGCAAATTCTGACTTTTTCTGCACAGAATTAAGAAAAATCTACTAAAGGATACTATGGAATATCCTTTCTTCAAAAACACATTGTCTCCTAGCTGTCTGCTCCTTGAAACTCCAAGGGACCTGTGAGATTTGCTGTGGCAAAAGGTTATCCAGGAACCTTAGGAATGATGTAAATATTTCTTCATTTTTCAGGCACTACCTAGAGGCACATAATTTTCTATCACAACAAGTAAAGCTCCTCTATTTGTCATTGGACAAGGCAGATATATTTAATCAGAATCTGTTTTCCCAAAGACCTCCTGGGAATCTGAGAAAAGAAAACTTTTTCCTCATGGGAATGTACACAATAATCTCTTAAGTGTCCCTTTTGAAAATGGCCTGAAATTACAAAAGGTATGGGTTTTTTTCCACCCATCTTTGTATTTCATATAGTTAGAGGGTACCTGCACAGCTAGGGAACAATAGAACCACATCATGTTACAACGGCTTTATGCAGTCAATATAATTATCCAGTTTAATAATGCTGACAGTTGGGATGGCAATGGAAAAAAAAAAGTTCTGTATCTTTGTGCAACAGAACCATTACAGCACTCATTGATTTCAGTCGATAACTTTTAGGGATTTACACTGGCAAGGAATATTGCTTTTCTTTTTCCTTTTAAAACAGTTCACTTTGATTTCTTAGGCTAAAACTGACATTGGGTTTTATGCAGGTGGCAAAATTTTGCTCTTATGTCCAAGATGGGGTTCCAGCTGTTGCAGCTTCTAGAGAGAATTAGTGTCCATAGGAACCTACAGTACTTTGCTTCTCCTTGACCAAACTAATATATAAATCTTAAGCCTTTTTGCAGGTGCAGAAAAATCAGTCTTAAACAAAACTTTTCCTGTTGTACACTGTGTCCCTTGTGCGGTTTTAAATGCTACATAAATATATACTAAATGCTATTAACTCTACAATATAACCTTTGAAATTAATAAACAGGAAAGCAGTGGAATAAGAGAAAAAGTCTGAAATTATGCTGCATATCTTTTCAAACAATTAAAATGCTCTTTTAAAATGCAGAACACTAATTAAGGGTTTTGTGGAAGTCTAATTTTTTCTTCCAAGGCAATGCAAGGAAGCCGTAAAAAGCAATGCTCATCCAGTGCTTTCAATGAAGTAATAAAAATAAGGCCAGTTTTTACTAAGCAGTCCAAGGTCATAAGCCATATTTTAGTGATCTGCAAGTGCTCTGGCCTTTTAGTGACTGGTAACTAAAGATTATCATTCTGTGATAAATCTGCAAAAACAAATTTAATTTCATCACGTGCACACAGTCATAATTTTCTGGTTATTTTCCTGTGGAAGGACACTGAAAAGAGATTCTTTTTTACATGCTGAAAAAGTTTGATTTATTATTTCTTAGCGCAAAAAACCCAACCAGATTACCTTATATTTAGTGATCATTCAACTTATTGTAAAGGAAATAACAGTTTCATATGTGGGTCTCACCACTTTAGAAGAAAAGGCAATACAAGAATACAATGAGTCATTACTCTCTGAGGGGTAAATAAAAATAGTTTATGTCAAGTTGGTGTTTTCATTACAAGGCAGCATCTAGTTGTTAGTTTCATTTTCCATGATTGTGAAAGGGTAAAATAACTTTTAAAATAAATTATTGCTATTTCAATGTAATGATTTCCTGTCCTGATACTCTCATATTATAATTTTAATTTTTCATGTTTAATCTTTTCCCCAAACTGTAATAACTAAACGCTGAAATAAAACTGTACAGTTTTGGGAGCATTCTAAGTATGCAAATTAGCATGAGTTAAAGATTCTTTTACATCACAAGTATTATTGTTAATAAATCGACAAATTGTACTTATATACATGCTTGTTATATACATATATATAACATATACTGTTCCATTGCTATTTTTGGAAGCACCTCCTTCCTTGTTAATTCAGGAATATAAGGTTATATATACAGCTTAGTCCATTAAATTTTATTCATTAATACAACCAGATTTTGTCCTTAAAATGTCCTTGTTGATGATCCTAGACTTTAAAAGATGATGACTAAAATATAACACTTGCAATTGCAAATAGTATAAGTAACACATATAAATCCATAGGTGTATAGAGTTCCTGACAGATGTGACTGCATAAGCAGCCCTGAACTGCTCTTTATGCATTTTCCTAGATATTTAGTGTAAGAAGTATTTTATCCAATTCAACCTATTTGGTATTTCTATGAAAACTAAGAAGCTGGACTAAGAAACAGAAATCAGTTGTTTGTAGTCACATATAAATGGATTTTTCATTTCAGCGGGCAAACAAGCCAAAATAAAACATCCCCCTTTACTCTCAATAGTGGGAAATAAACTGCTTTTATTTATGAATCTTTTGCCAAAAGAAACAAACCTTCATTTCACTGCCATTTTCCCCCCACAATTAAACAAATATAAGTAAAGAGGAACAGTCAACTCTTTCAGATGCAAAACACTATGTTTCTTTTCAGGTTTTCTGAGAAATTTAGTGAAAAAATATAAGGCCATATTCACAAAGCAGCCAGAAGAGGATGAAAAGCAATTTTACACTCCTTTTTTATCAACTGCTTTCTAGTAAAAGTACTCTAACTGAATTTTCTTACTCTAGTGTTCAAACTCTAGCTCTCACTTCCCAAGAGGCCCAACAGGTTAAAAATGCATTGAGAAACCAGGGGAGAAAGTATCCTTAATCTCTCATGTCTAGTCTCTTGTGTCTTTTATAAAAAATTGAATATTCATTATGTTTAGGAACGGAAGCATTTTCTTTCCAAAGAGTAACAGCCTGGACTAATTCTCATTTTCTCATTCTGTATTCCAGTGACTATTTAAGTATTTTATCTGAAAGACAAAAAATTCAGGAGTGAAATAGGAGATTTACTGGTTAGCATAACCTATATAAGAAATGGACAGATTTAAGACTTAATAAAATATAATTCAAGACTTTATTTTGACAAAAAAAGAATTGAAGCATACGTGTGCCATAGTCCCTATAGAATTCAGTACTCTACATAAACCCATTCTTTATCTGAAGGTAATGACTGTATAAATTACATGTTAAAACTAAGTTATTTTAAAGTAAAGAATGCATTTATTTAGGGAAGTAATACAGGACCCCATGGTAAGGAGAAATGTGAGAAAATTCAAAATAAGTTAACCAAGACTCTTGGATTCAGATTAGCCTCATATCTATAGTCTATAACATAACATAAATGGGGAAATAACAATATAATTAATCTATCAGACATATGGCAAAACATCTGATAGATTACCTGTGGGAATTAACAAGTGGGAGAACATAAGAACAAAAACTGCACCATAGATAGTAAACTGACTGAAAAACAGCT
This sequence comes from Monarcha castaneiventris obscurior, assembly GCA_026261815.1. Classification (NCBI taxonomy): domain Eukaryota; kingdom Metazoa; phylum Chordata; class Aves; order Passeriformes; family Monarchidae; genus Monarcha; species Monarcha castaneiventris. Next base: position 22,110,909 of record JAMPIT010000379.1, on the reverse strand, counting down.
GGCAACTGACAGACCTGAGAAGGGGATAATCAAGCCAGGATAAACTACTGAAAGAGTTAGTCAAGGATTAGTCATGGTACAGATCTTGTTTCAAATTTTCATTGCATTTCATGCAGACACAAAAAGTAAATGCTAGATGATAAAATTAGTAAAACAATATCAAGCGAACCACAGCATAGTACAGAAATGTGTAATATGGGATTGTATAACACTAAAGGAGAAACAAACATTAAAGGAGGAACAAAAGCAAATTCTGATCTCAAGAGCTGGAAGAGAAAAAACAGTGTGGTGCAGCTGGGGGATTGCTGACAACTATGTGTCACATCCATCAAATAGCAAATGCAATTCTAAGATGTATGTGATGAGGTCCCCAGAGTATCCAAAGCCATATGAAATAAGACAAGAAGGTCTTGTCTTGTTTAATTTAGTAAAATTAACTGGGATGTGATAAGATTGCTCTGCAAAATATATTGAGAGGTTAAGCGTTAACACAAAATAAGAGGAAAAGGTATTTAAAATAAACAACCATGTTGACCTAAGAAAAATATTTCTAGATGGGCAATAAATACATTTGGGTTGGAAATTCAAAGTTGTTATCATCAGAGCCAGAATACTCTGTAATGGCTTTCCAAAAGGAGTAGCAAGGGCAATAAACCAAACTAGTTTTAAGATGAAGCATGTTTCAGAAATAAAAATGTTATATATAAACATCTGTTTCAACTAATGCTTGCCAAAACCCAGACAAGTATCCAATAAAACCTTGCCTAATATTCTTGCCAAATTACCCAGTGAGTTGCAGGAGAACAGAGATTTTTAGGATCTGTGAATGAGATGACTCCTCTCTGACAGCTATTTTTGAACTAGGGACTTCAGAAGCATTGAGTGCTTGAGATGTTTATCTGCTTTTCAAAATTAAAGACCAACCTGGTATTTCAGGAATTTCGATGTTGCAGAAAAAAAAAGAAAAAGGATTTTCTATTAGTCAGTTAGGAGAATGAAGATCATAATTATTTGTTTTGAGCATCAGACTCCAAAAGTTACCATCTTCTACCTGCTTAACAGAAGCTGAGAGTTTCACTTATCATGCGAGATAAGATTCCTCCACTTGACTGCCACTCAAACTGTAATAGAAAAGGCTGCAGCAGTTTAGATTTGGCAACCAAGGATAATCCCTACACAGACCAAGAACATTTGGCCAAATTTTCTGTGCGTGACAGAAATTACATCAGTTGATCAGCCTACAAAAGTCTGCAGGTAGTAAAAAATACAGACATTGAGCAAAACTTTAAACTCTTTTCAGCAAAGCCCATTGCAGAACTGACCATGGTCCCAAGGGACAGCAGCAACAAAATACTAATAGAATCAGGTCTGAATATTTCTATAGTCTAGAACTCCCCCCAAGGAAAAACAGCAGAATTTTGTTACATTGGAATTACGTCTTCACTGACATAAGACACTGATCAGACTTAGTTTTGTTATTACCTGAGAGGACCTGGTTTTCCAGAGAACTGGACAACATGGCTTTGCCAATCATAAAGTCAACATCTATACCAGCATAATTCTGCAATGGAAACCATACCATTCAGGAATGGTCCTATGATGTGTTAGTACAGAGTGTCTCAGGAACTGGATGATGTTTAAATGTTTAAGGACCCTCCAGCCCTACCCATTCCATGATTCTACGACTTTTTGCTTCTCATATTGTTATTTTGGATGGCAGCTTTCTAACAAGTCATTTGGCTTTATTACCATAGGTGCAGCACTGTGTTCTCATGACATTAAAAATGTGCACCAAAGTATGTTGTCTGAAGTTAAAAGCTAATGAAATATTCAAATATAATCTCTAGAACCATAGCATACCATAGTCTTTATTTTCCTATCACAGGACGATACTGTTACGCTTGTTCATATTGAGGGAATTTATGACTTTCCAATAACAGGTTTTTACTCTTTTGCATTCATTGGAGTTACCAAAAATTAGGACTAATTTTACATGACAAATTCAATGAAGGCAAAGTACTTACACAATTTATGTGCAAGTCATCAATATAGGACTTCATTAAAGTGTTGTTTGCATATGATGCTTACAATAAGACATAATAAATATGAGAGTGAATATACTAAAACAGGTTAGAAGCAATTGGATGATAGTAACCAAAATTTACTGCTGAACATTTTTTCCCTTAAATCAGAGGTGAACTAAAGTTACAGTTTGATGATTCTTTGTGATTAGTGAATTTCAGTGCCTTAAGTAGACTTGTTTTAGCTCTCATACACAAGTAGGAGTGCTCATGTAGTCGCTGCTGCATTTTAGCTGTGTAGTAACTTTAAAAAAAAATCATGGACCTTTTTTTTGCTCTCCGCCTATAGTAAAGACATTTTCATAGAAAAAATGGAGATGACAAAAATTGAGTAATAATCTATTGCAAGTGTCACATCACAAGCAGATTGCCAGTGTACTTTGCTATGAATTCTGATTTTTTAATTCAAACAAGGGAAAACAGTGATTAAAAAAAGGCAGGTGAAAAAAAGAGATTTCTAATAGTAAGATTATATAACTATGCTATATACAGAGTGATTAATAAAGTCTAAAGCATGAAATCTAGGCATGGTCAAAAGCAACTTTTGATTTCAACACCTAGAGAAGGCAGTACATAAAGGCTCAACCCCAGAGTGCATGTAAAGTATCACACTTTACAGAAAGATGTAGGTAGCAATATAAAAAAAATATAATATAAAAATCAGGTAAGACCTAATGTAAGATCAGCAGCTATAATATACTAACTACTCACCTATCAAAAACTCAGCACAATTTAGAGGGAAAAAAAAGGGTCCATATTCAAGAGAACTTGATCAGCATTTTAGCATGTGGTGAGTTACCACTGGCCAGCAGCCAGATGCCCACCCAGGAGCTCTCTCATTCCCCTTCCTGAACTGGAAGATTGAAAGAAGATGGAAAAGATTGTGGTCAGAGACAAAGACAGTGAGATCACTTACCCATTACCATCATGGCTAAAACAGGGTTAAGTGAACTCCTTCATTCCCAGTTCCTCTACCCACTGCCCTCCATCCAGAGTGGCACAGAGGGATGAGGAATGGGGTTTGCAGACAGTCTGCAAAAGTTCCTTCTCTGTCACTCCTTTCTTCTCACACTTTTCGTCCGTGCCAGTGTGTGTAATCTCCAAGGGCTGAAGTAGTTCAAGACAAACCAGCTCTGGTGTGTGTCATCCACAGGCCATTATTTCTTAAGTTAATATCCACCTGCTCTGGCATAGTCCCCTCCACAAGCTGCAGGGAATTACCTCCTTCCCTGTGGTCGGTTCCAGGAGCTGCAGGGGAATCTGTTCCAGCACTTGGACCACCTCATCCTCTTCCTTATTCTCTGACCCTGGCACTTGCAGGGCATAATTACATTGAAAGAAACTGTGTCTATATGTAGTTATGATAAAACACTAAATAAAGTCCAAGAATTATCCATTTTTCAGGATCTGTTTTATTAACAATGTAATGTGCAACAGCATACTATAGAAAAGGGTAAGCCTAATAGATCTTGAAATTTGAAATCTGAACAAGTCTAAAATCCTGATCAAGCCTATTAGGCAGATGAATCTGCCAGATGGTCTAGAAGATGATAACGTACATTTAGAAAAAGAACCTTCATGTGTGAAATGTTAATTTTATATAAAACAGCCCAATATGTATTTGTCTTGCTTCAGTTAATGTAATTAGTATGGAGAAGAAATTGTATGATAGAAAGCATTAACAACGCAATGGTAAATAAAAGTCAATAATCTAAAAATTGCAGTGATATTCAAATATTCTTCTCTTTCTGTGAATTAACAAGAAAAATTTTGTTAGATGATTTATCATCTTTTAATAAAAAACCTTCACCATTGTTGTCTGATGGTGTTAGGGGTATGAATAGTATCATGAATCATAAAATGAATTGAGGGAGTTTTTTACAGTGGACAGAAACAGAGAAAGGCTAATTTTATATACTTTCTGTAAGTGCAATTAACCATGTGTCAAACACTGTTAGACACTGTTTACATTCTTTAAATTCAGAGGTAGATGAAAACCTCAATGGAGTGAGGAATATCAGAGGACCATACAGCTTAATCCATGTCACTTGAGACTGTGTGTATATGATATCAGCCAGTATTGAGACAGAAGAAAGAGAAAGTGCTCTCTCTACTCTTAGTTTTTCTCTCCAGTAAATCTTCATTGGAAAATATTCAACATAAAGCCTCAGTGTCACACAGGCTTTGGGATAACCTCCAGCACAGAGACAGGTGAATGTCACGTAACATGGAGAAAGTCTGCATAGAGCTATTTGATATGAGAAAATCTTGTTAGGTTTAACCACTAATTATTAGGCCTAACCATCTTTGGGAATACTGGCCTATTCCTATCATCCACTGCTGTTTTGAGATCTCTTTCTAGGACTCCAACCAAATCTGAAATTTCCTACATTGCAGAGAAGACACACTGCAGTGATGCTTTAGAATTTTAGATTTCATATTTTTCAGATACTGTATTCTATAGTGTGTAACTCTAAAACTCCATACAGTCTGTTAGCTACTGTTCTCCCATTCTGGTTGGACATAACAAATCCTCTCTAGGCCTGAGACTCAAGGACACATTACTGTCTCAGGCCCTGAAATATGTAAACAAAGCTTCTAAAAGAGGGGAACAAACTCGGGGTAATGACTTCATTACCTGAAATTGTAATTGGAGAATTTACCAAGACATGCAAATGGACCAACCTTACTAAAATGTAAAAAACTTGTGACCCGTCATCCATTTTGGGTGTAGCCTTGCTGAAAACTTTTGACTGCCCAAAGTGTACCTGAAGGCCCTTCAATAAATACCGGCTTTTATCCTCTTCTTTGGTCTAGCCTCTCTTTCAGGTAGCCCCAACAAGGCATCAGCTCTATAAAACTCAGAAAAATACAAAACCAGGACTGTTTATATTAAGGACAGGAAGAATGTAAAGGAAGACTTGTCTTTTTTTGTCTTTTCCCCTTGTCTTCTGTAACCTTGGGAAGAGGAAGAACCAGGTTAAACTGTTTGATTCAAGTCAGCTATGTGGACTGAAAAAAGTCACCTCATTTGAGCTTCTCCCATCTGTGTGAATGAATGGGCTTGCCAAGAATGAAAGCCTCACTGCATACTTAGAATGTCATTAGCATCAGTATCCGCATTTTGGTAGCTGTTGCAGTGACAACTGTGTGTGTGGAAAGGACCTGAAGGAGAACCCTGGCTTACCAGAGGGTACAGTCCCATGAAGCTGGCCTACAGCAATGTTCCTCATGCTACAAACCTGGTTGATAAATAAAGGTTTCTATGTTTAACACAACATTATAGCTGCAGAAAGGTATTTCACTCCAAAAGAAAAGTTACACATGTATACACACACAAAATGTATACTCTGGGGATTTAAAACATTTCACTTGAGATGATGGCACTGCTCCAAATGTTTCTGTTCCACAAGAAAATGGATGATGAGTTTCTGGTTTAGTGCCTGAGAATATTCAAATGTTAATTTACTTCCAAATTTTGAGCTATAAGTACGAACAGTCCATTAATCTTACATATCTTATTATTTTTCTTGGAAATTTAATTTCATGCGTTCAAAAAAGGGCACTAGCCATGCATTACATCTTGATAGTTTTACTTTTAATTCAGATTTTTATATATTTTCCTATTTGACTTTAAGCATTACTTTTCTTGGTGATAAGCCCCATGAATATTATTATAAAAACAGAACAAATGGCTTTGGGAAAAGATTATGCAATTTGGCTCTCTGAAAACTGCGGGATATTGTTACAGCGCTTTTTTTTGGAGGGGGACAAATTAACTCCATTTACACTAGGTAGCAGTATTTGGATGCACCTCTGATGTAATGAAACCAGAGGACAGAAATCAACTTATTAAAAATCAAAACTCCTTTTAGGAAACATACCTTGTCTGGCTGTCAGTTCATACAAGTGCCACAAAGAACAATTTTTAGAAATGCTAAATTTCACTAAACAAACTGTCATTGCAGACCTGTATCCCATCTTGATTCATTGAAAATTTCCCCCATGTGCTGATCCACACCTTATTTGTGAGAATGGAACATAAAAGCAAGAGTTTAGGAGAAAAAAACTACCTGCATGCAAGGCAACATGGCAGATGAGAAATGCTCTGAGGCCCTAATCCCCAAGCAGAGCACAATTCCCACTCTGCAACTAGTGTTATCAAATCTGACCTGGGCACAGCATAGAGCATTATAAAATTTAAATTCCACATCTACATTACAGAGCAGAAGTGGCCTACAGGCTTAACTTGAAACTAAATTTACCAACTGTTGACTTTGCTTAGCAAGGAGTGCATCCTAAAAGCTGGCTCTGGATAATCTATACTGATTGACCCAATAAGCAGAAGGAAAAGGGGGATTGTATGGCTTACATTTCAGAATACCCTCAGGTATACATATACATCTAGAATACACAGACACCCCAGAATTCCATCTGGCCATGCTGCCTCAGGGGTCACATAGCTTGTACTACTTGTTTGTAACAAGGTTGTGCGACTGTCAATAAAGAATCCTGGGGTATTTCCTACAAAGTGAAAGAAAACAAGGACTTTAAGATAGTTAGGCATCCCTTTATTAAGTATTTTTTTTCAAAATATTTAAAAATGTGTTTTGATCCCCTACAGAAGTTTTTCTTTTTTTTTTTCATATTATTTTGTTCCAATCCAGAACTACTTTTTCACAGAAATGATGAGATTTGGTTATCTGCAATAATGGCCCCTAAAACATATCATCACGCTTCAGAAAGAACCTGTTCCTTCTACTCACCTTTATCATTCATGCCTAAGTGTTTCCAGAGGAGCTGACACTTTGGAGGAATTTAGCAGTCACAGACTGCCTCCAGCTCAGACAGGCTCTTTAATTACTGTGTTTGTGTGGCATTTCTGGGATCTACAAGGACATCTTCCTAGTATCCCAGCCATTGGGAAGTAAACAGCATTCAGCTCCTGCACCCAGCTCGCTCCCCCAGCTCCATGTTGTATCCAGCTACAGAAATGTGCCCCTTTTCTTGGAGATTTCTTTTTTTTCTTTTTGCTTTGGTTTTTTTTTTTTTTTTCTGTTGATGGGGTTCCTTCTTTTGCCATTGTCACTGCTGTCATCTCAGGCCTTATCTGTTTTGTGAGAAGTGGTGTGGGTGCCAAGACAGCACTATGGCTATTTGTATGGGCCATGCTTCTCTTGTGAATAGCAAAATTCTAGCAAATTCCAGACTCAGAATTTCAAATACTGGAAACATATACAAGCATATCTTGCGTGCAAAAGGATAATAACCCTTACTATATCAAGTCCTCAGCTTCTGCTTGGTCTGTAGCACATCTTTCATAAAACAATACAGTACTGATATGAAGTTCTTATAACTAAAATCTGATTAATTTTGTCCCCATATTTTTGATTTAATTTTCAATATTTGAATCTAGTCTTCCCTGAATGATGTTTTTTGTGACCAGTTAAGGTATTATCTTCAGTCACAAATCTGTTTTTCATGTATTTAATTGGTCAAACTATTTGATGTTTGAATAAACTCACTAGTTCAAAATTCCTAACACCTGATATAAGGCATACAGGTCAGAATGTAGGTTTGCAGATGTTGACCATGCAAACAGATTACACTGGGGTTTGGGCTGCTTGCATTTTTGGGGGGTTTTTAGGGATGTGGGAGTGGGGGAGACTCCTTATAATTTATTGACAACCTTTTGAAACTACTGATTCCCCAAATAAAAAAATGTGAATTGTCAATAATTTTTATAATTGTAATTTATTTTAGCTATTTTTGTGACTATTCTTTTGTTTATTCAGTCAAGGACCAGCCCTATATCTGGGGTTCCCAAATCATTCTAGCAGTTTCTATTTACCAGAATACACTCTTTCATTTTATGTTCAATGCTCTTTACAGCAGACACATTGTTTTCCACACGGGGCTTATAAAACATATGAACTTACTTCAATGCACAAAACAGACTGGTTTTTATTATTGATTTGTGACCTGCATTGTTAATTATTCCTTCAATATATGTTATTTGAAAGTTGTAGCAAGAATTTTTTTCTTTGATAGACAATAAGAGTCTGGATAAACTCACCTGGAAATTTCTGTCAAGAGTAGTAAAAAAAAAAATCCCACAAGAAAACTGCTGATTTTTCAAAATTTTATTGTACTTATCCTTTTCTCCAGTGGTAGCACCACAGGTGCTTTGACTTCTCAGTAAATATTGCATAATGCAGAATTAAGAAATCCTACAATGTTCTCATTTCACCTAGTTCTACTTGTTCTGTAACAAGAAAAGCAACACACACAAAAGCATATTTTAAGTTTTCTGAAATTAAAATAGTAATAGAAGAACCTTATAATGCATTACAAAAATACATTTCATTTATACACTTCAGTTAAATCATTGATTCACTATCAAACCTTTTTCAGCTACGCTGCCAACTGCCAGGAAGCTACAGGATATCTGTGGGGATCCCTTCAGATAACCTTCGGGTTGGGATAAAAACTTTACCAGAATTACACTTATGGTTGACACTGCAGTAAAGTTATAACAATAGCAAACAGAGATATCAACCAGCTCCTGTGAAATTATGATGTGTTTAAGTAGGAGACTTTTCTAAGCAAAGCAAACTGGTGTTCCTAACCACGCCCCCCCCCAAAAAAAAAAAAAGAAAAGTAATGTTTTTCAACAGTACTGAGTATTTTTCTATTGGAGGCAGGACCATTTTATTAAGAATACAGAAATCTTGAATTCTAAAGCTTTCCAAATTCTTTCCCTGCTTCCTAGCACAACTGTTAATGTCCATGGTGACAAAGAAGACTGTTAAAGCTATTGTAATCCCCAAACAGGCCTTTAAACTGGCATAAACTTATTTAACTCATTTAAAGTTAATTTAAACCTGTGTCAGAAAAAGACCTAATCCAATACTTTTAAAACATTTTAGGCTCCCTTATTAAGAACATTGCCTATAAATATTTGCCTATCAATATCATCCTGGTTTATTCCATCATATTTTTATGTCATTGGAAAAAGAGTCATTGCATAATTCTGCTGGAAATACTTGCAACTCCTTATTTGTTTACTGACTTATTTTACTGCTCAAATAAGTCTATCACTACTACTACTAATGGTTATTAGATCACTACTTATAAAATTTGTTGAACAGATATATAAAAAGCTGGCAATAGATTATGTCATTCCAGTCTCTCTAATTCAAACACTAATGTTGCGAAAATAGACAATATTCAAATGAAGCTGTGCTAACCTACAGTAGCTGTATCCAAAATTTCACAATACAATCATTTTTTCCCACAGAAGGAAGAAATAAAACCTCCAAAAATTAGGTGACACAGATAAAAACAAATTGCTGGTCTAGTTTTGCTACACAGTGAGGTGAAGCAGCCATCAACCCAGTTCAAATAACCACCTAACCCAGATTTAGTACACTTTCTCTACAGCCAAGACAGCTTTGTCTCTTTGGTTACCACAAAATAAGAAACTAAGAAACAGTTATCTAAGTCTTCAAGTATCAGAGGATAAGAGATATTTTGGATGACACCTTTTTTAAAATATCTTGGAAGAGTAAGAGAGGAAAAAGACAAAATTGTAATTGCTTTTCACAGAATGAAAGCTTTTAGCTTACCATTATTTCTGTTCCTCTGAAGTTAGGGAGAGTTTATCATTGTCTTTAATGGGAGAAGAGATGTGACAAAGCTTAGTAAGTGTGAAAACTCAACCTATAATCTTGCTTTATGATCTAAACATTCTAACAGCTGGTACAGGGAGAAAAAATTCAGGCTGAACTAAATGCAATGATGCTAATAAACAGGAATAATTTTGTGAATCTGTTGAGTTAACAGGCATTGGTGTTAGGAAAGAGTTAAACAGAAAGGAACATCAGCAGTGCCAGCAGCAGCAGCAGCATCCCTGATCAGTGTGTACCTGAGGCAGGACTGAACCAACGAGTTTCTACACCAACATAGAACAGCACACCATCTCCACTAGTCCATGAAGAAACTTGGAACTGTACACACTTCATGCTTGACTAGCTGTGGCTTTGGAGAGAACAGAGGATATCAAGAGGACTGATTTGTTGTGGAACTGTGGTTAAGCCTATGTGTTGTAGCCAAGGGGGCTCTTGGGAGTAAAGATATTTACACTGATGCTTCCGAATAAAACTTTAGATTTGCTTGCATGTCTGCTGGTGGGTCTCATCCCTTCATGTATCACAAAAATCAATAGAGAAAACCCTCCCAAGAACCAGGGAAACCATCAAGGTTGGGATATGAATGGCTGGGAAAGATATAAAACTTATGAAAATAAAAAGTCATGAAAATATTAACTGTCAGAAAAAAAGAAACAAAAAAAAATATATAAAAGAATAAAGTACATGTTTGTGAAAATGATGCAATTTACAAAGTAAAGCAAAAGCTGATAGGATGGAGATCTAAAGAGAGTACTTTAAGCTTTCATTTCATATGTCTTGAATGAATAAGCTAAAAAACATGCTTAGGTAAAGTAGAAAAGGATGTTTGATACCACAGTCAGAATTCATTTTTTCAGAGAAAGAAAATGATATTTTGCTCTCTTGCTGAGGAAGTGTCTCAAACCAAAACCAGAATTTTCTAAACAAGTATAATTCCTCGCACATAATGTAGGATTGTAAAAGTGTAGCTAGTTTATGTTCAATGTTTCAGCTTTTCTTATAGTCAATATCTAGAAGTGAGCACTGTGAGGAAGTGATTAATTCATTCCATCCATGACTAAGAAACTCAGAGGGCTTTCTTGGACTAAGGAGGTTCTTATTTCTGCCCCCCAGTCTGATGCCTCTGAGCAATAAACATGGTCTAGACAACTATGCTATTATTCAAAATTTTCTTTGACTAAGTAAAGGGTAGGTGAGATGAGCTTAATTCATTTCCAAAATTTTACTTTCAAGAAATTTAGATGAGATCTCCAGATATGACATTTTAGAAATCAAACAATTAGACAACTAAAAAGAGGGAGTGGAAATTCATGGTCAGAGCCACAATTCACAAACACATTTTGAATTACTCTGGATGTGAAGCAGATCCTAGGTCTACTATTTTTAATCTGCGAAGATACTTTATATAAGAATTCCCAGTTTAACTTGTCTTAGATTTTGTCCAATTGAGAACAGAGCTGAGCTTAATCTCAAGTGAAGATTTCAAAAACTTAAAGTAACTAGTTAACCCAGATATAAAGTCTTGAAAAAAAAATAGAAAAAGAAAGAACATTTTGGTATTCTTATTGGCTAACAGAAATTTTGCCTGTATCTCCATGAAAATATATTTCATCTACAAATGATCATTTCTCTTTATTTTATTTTACAGGTGGTTTATCTTCTAGGTGATCAAAATTAAAATTATTATAATTTGTAACTCTTTATGGTTACATGCCTCTATGCCTCCATTTGCCTGGATGTTTATTCAGTTATAATCAAGGAGTTTTCATTGACTTTTAAAGGAGATCTTAAAAAAATAATAGACCACATGTATTTAATATTAAATATGTGAAATATATAGCTATCCTCAACTCATTAAAAAATGAGTTTAAGCCACACAAAAATGGTGCAAAAAGTCTTCTGCCTTCCTATATCACAGATTTTCCCACAGTACAGATTTTTTTTTTTCATTAAACCTAGTGTGTAGCTCTAGAGTTGTGGAAGGAATGAACAGCATGAGGAACTGTGACCACGGGGTTTGCTATTCTAAATGCACTGAAAAATTGCCACAAAGAAGACAATATGTGAAATGAGGTACATATGAATATTACTTTGTATTTCTTACATATCCTGTATATTTTAACACAACCCTAAAATACCTCCAAAAATAATTTACTTCAAAATATATAAAATAGAAAAATGTAAGATATGGTCGGAAGACAAATCATAGAATCATCGAATATGCTGATTTGGAAGGGACCCATTAAGATCATCCAGCACAACTCCTGGTCCTGCATGAGGCAGGCCAGGAATCACACAATAGGCCCCGGCGTGTTGTCCAAATACTTGAAAAATATTATTACTAGAGTGTTTCTTAGGACACCTCATAGAATTTACCTTACTTTCAAGCCTATGTGGAAAAAAAGCTGTAAACTCAGCCTTGTGAGTTATATATATGTATTTACGTACATTCACACATGTGAACAGCCACAAATATTGTAAAAATCTTTATTAGTTCCCCAAACTTTACATAAATGTTCAGCTAATATATAAGTCAATTTTATTCTGCCCATGTGGCTATGACTAAGCTTGACTCATGACAGTGACAAATATTTCCATAAGAACTAACACAGTCTGAAATGGGAAAATGATACAATGCTGAAAAAAATTTATCCAATCCAGCAACTTGACAAAATAAACAACATGACAGAATGTTCACTTGCTTCATATAATTCACTGAGTCCTGATTTGGCAGCTGTTGTCAACCTAGCGGAAATGGCATGCAACCATCCCCAAGGTTCTTTATTGTTAAGATTTAAGTAATCAGAGTGGGATTTTTTTTCGCCATTGTCTGGACATCAGTTGGTGTTTCTCACATTGCAGCATATTCTGCTGCAAAATAGGCTAGAGTTGAAATTCAAATAATGGAGCACACTGACTAGTCTTTTTCAAATCTTTTAGACCTACCAGAGAATTCATCAAAAAAAACAAAACAGAACAAAACCAGTAAACATAACCTGAATTAGGATGGGGTTTGGAGGATGAGCTAAGCATCATGATAACACTTCTAAACACAGAAGGTTTTCTATGCTTACAGCATAGACCTTTCAAGGTCTCAGTCAAAGTCAAACAGATTTCCCAGAGCTCGCTCTCAATGACTCATTCCAAGATCTCAGTGCCATGTTCTTTCAGATGAGACTCAAGCCCAGAGTGCAGTGCAATATCTTCTCATACCATTGTTTTTGCTTTCTTCTCTTTCAAGAAGCAAGAAGAGGATAATGAACATCTAGAAGAAATCAGGTCCAGTACAGATCATAGATCTATCCTACATGCCTAGTTCAGGTAGAGCCATAAGGACCCTTCTGTCTCCTGCCAGTTTTCCAAGCAAAGCAAGACCTCATTCACTTGGGAATGCAGTGACCTCTAGGAAGCTGTGTGCATTGGGAAAGAAAGTAGATCACTGGTGAGCCACTCAGAACTTTAATTTGTACTTATAAATGTGTTGAGATGCCTCTGAAGAGTCTGTGTTGTCCTTCCATCTGGAGGAAAAGGTGGCTGTATTACCAAGTTCTCATTTTGGAAAAGGAGATACCATGGTCATTGCATTTCTTTTATACTCAGATCTTTTCAGTGAAAATATTTCTCACAAAGTAAAGGCTGCTTGACATTTCCTCCAGTAATCCTTTCCAATCCTGTCCAAATATCAAGATCTGGTATCTGTTCAGGGAAAATTTTGTGGACATGAGAAGGGGGAGTTGAAACACTTCAGACTGAATGAAATTACAATTATTGAACAAAACAATATTATATATTTCACTGCCACTTTTTTCAAACATTTAGCACAGAATTAGCTGTATCTAGGAAGCTGAAATCTGGCAGAAACGAGCTACTTATAGGGGTGCTTTTCATCATGCTAGTAAAGAAGCTCTGATTTAGTCATAAAGACATATCTAAATAAAAACTGGCATGCGCAAAATAGATTTAAAAACAGAATTCTTTATAATAACAACTTCTTTTGGATATCAAAGTGAAGATTTGACCCAATAAATGTCAAATACAGCAGGAGCTTATACGTGAGAAGTGTCAGATTGTTGCATGAAACCATGTACAGAAAGTGTCTTTGTTAAATCCCCCACATTCCATATAATAATTTTAACTGTAGTCTCATATACAAATAACAAAAGATAACATTGATTAATATTTTAAGATCTTAACATATGCTATGGTAAAATAGTAGTTCTTTCAAATAATATAGTAATTCTTATCTCTAGTGGCAGAAGAGATTATCTGAAATGTAAGTACTGAGTCCAGTGTGGATGTTGCCAGCAGCTGGTATGTCCCCAGATCCTTTCTTCTCGCCATCTACAGCTGTGCATTTGTTGCCATTGCCCAGTGAGAAATACATATGTTGCCTGAGAATTTTGAGAGGAAATAGGAAGCTGATTCCAACAACAAATGAAATTTCTCATTTAATCACAGAATAATTGAGATTGGAGGGGTCCCCTGGAGGTCATCTTGTCCACCCCACCTGCAGAAACAGGATCATTTAGAGCAGAGTGCCCAGGACATTGTCTAGACAGATCTTGAAAATCTCCAAAGATGAAAATTCTACAGCCTAGGCAACATGTCAGTGCTCAGTCACCCTCACAGAAAGAAAGACATTAAAGACATTTAATATACTTTTATTTTGAAAGGGAGGGAGGCTTACTTCTTTATGTTGAAATGTTTTATCTCTGTGAGGGTTAAAGGATTGGTTGCTTTTGCAAAGAGATCAACAACAATCTTTAGTTTCAGAGACTGACTCAACTGCTTTAAAATAGTTTAACAATTGTTGCTGGAATTTCTTTGGGATTTATTTTAGTGGTAGAATGTATTCACTTAGTTTTCACACACATATAATCAGTATAGGATTTCAGTTTTCAGCTTAAATTTAATGCATTGTTATTTTACCTCCACTAATAAAGATATAGTACTAAATTGAATTAACATATGCAGCCTATAATTGGTATTAGATCCCCAGGAAAGCATCTCAGAGGAAGCTATAAAGAAACCCAAGTTTTCCACCCTGATCTATCTGTGTTCTTCTCTTCTTACAGGTGTTCCCAGACAATGGCTCATACTTGACAAAACACAGTTCTTGTGAGATATAATAATATTCAGCCTAAACCTGTACATTAATGACCTGCTCAACCGTTACAGAGATGTTAACCATTAAAATAGTATTAGACTACAAAATCTGATAAATTAGATGGGAATTTCTTTTATCCCCCGTGCCTAATGAAAACGAAATTTAAAAAAAAGACATGATCTCACGTTGATTTTATTGTGTCTTGAATAATACTAACATACTTTTAAAGTCTCCATCATAATGTGTACAATGCCATCTTCATAAAAGGACAACATGATATAAATTTTTTAATGAAATGTATATAACCCAGACACATCTCATTACTCACAGCATCACATCTACTGAAACCCATGATGGAATTCCTATGCATTTCAGTGGAATTGTTATTCCACACTCTTAGTGAATTGCTGGATGTTGGACTCTTAACAGGTTTAGTTTGTATCTAACCTACTTAGTTACCTGCCCATGTTCTGTGACACCAAACACACGCCCAGAATAATGCCTAGCAGAAAAATAATGTTAACTTTTACCATTGAAAGGTCTTGAGAACGTAGTTTATCTAGTTGGTACCGAAATTATACTTTCAAATATAGATATAATTTATGTATGCAGATATACACAGACAGGTCTTAGAATGGAATAAAAAATTCTTGCTCTGTGCCATATCTGTAAGACCATAAATGTTAGGTTTGGAATAAGTAATTTGTAATAACTAACTTAGCAGATTTCTTCTACCTATGTGACAGTCTCATCTTCAAGGCTTATTTAATATCTGTGGACATATAAACTAAGCATATATCAAACACGGACTAATGGGGATTTTATTCAAGCTGACAACAAGTATTATTGTGGATAATAAGCTAATCCTGCTTTTTAAGAGTGTAACCAAGAAGCAGCATAGCACAGAGCCCCAGTATGTTAGGTCCTTTTCTTGGGGAAATACATGAGATTTTTTACTAAAAGGGCTCTGAGTTAAATAATTGAAACATAGGAAAGCAGAAGAAAAAAGCAGACACAATAAATTATATGACTGGCAACAATGTTTTCATTCACATTTCTAATAGGGTGCAGGATAGTTAGAGCTAGTTGAAGACAGACTGAAGGAAAAGGAAAAAGGAAATGAGGGGAAGTTTAAGCAATGAAAAAGGGTAAAAGAGTAAATGTGGAAAACAAATTCTGAACGACATTGAAGATTAGAGCAAATAGCCAAATCAGATTAAATGAAAGCCTAGTCAAAATTATGCAGGGCTTTGAATGAATAAAAGTTCAAGCTTTGTTTGAGTCTGCAGCTAATATTAATAATGTTCCCTAGTGATCTTCTCAGCTGCCATTAAGATCAGTGATAATACACTATTTTGCTATATCAAGACCTGTACAATTTTCAAGATTCATCTTTATTTAGCAGTTTTTCTCCAAACAATGATTAGATGTCTGTGCTGTCATTTAGTTTAAAGGTGTCATGAATTCCAATATAGTAGGGTATTGAAAAATTAAATGAAGATGCCTATAGCTACATTGCACTATGTGGCACATTTTTATTAACAGTAATGGCCTTTCACAGATGAACAATCAGAAATTTACCAGGTAAGCATTACATGAGAGGTTGCCTTAATTGTATTATTTTTTTCTCTACAGAATACATAACAATATACACAACAATATACACATCAAATATGTGATTAATGTTGCAACAGATTAAGTTATCAATTGTGAAAAATTTATCACTGTCTTGTTTGTCGCATCCTTGAATTCTGCATATTGAGTTAGGAATAATCCTTTACTTGAATAAGCAGAATGTCTTTTTATTTTTATTTTTATTTTTGTAGCTGTTGTTGTTATTATTATTACTAGTTATGTTCTTCAAATGCAAGAAACTTGATATTATCTGGACAAACAGCAATGTTTGAAATGCTACAGGCTGAAGCACATACACATACTTGTCAGAAGGGAAAAACATGTTTCACAGAATACCTATAACTTCCGGGAACAGCTGCTGAGCAGAGGCTGGCACTTCTTTGTTTTTCCCAGGTAGAAGGTTTAGAACATGATCCAGTTTTCACTTAGACAAAGAGGATCCTTTAGATCCCGTGGTAGAAGTGGATACTGGAGTGCAGAATGCCCTGGAATCTAGTGTTGGTATTTTCAAGGATTACTCTGTATTCATTGGAGGACGAACAACTCTTCCTCTTAAATGAGCCTCTTAGCTGAGAAAGACCAGGACCATGCACCCTCTTCCTCACAATATGTCTTGTTGCTCTTGTGGGATGTTTTAAAATATTATTTCCTTTAAATTGCCTCACGATTTATTTACATATTCACTGGTAGTACTAAAAGTTTATCCCTTTCTTGTTGAACTGCATAATTGTTTCAAGCCTCCCCAAGCCCTTTAGATTCAATCACTGGTTTCAAATAGTCTGTAAATATTTTCTTCAGCTTCTTTAAAAAATAATCTTATTATCTGCCAAAAGTTTTAGAATAGTACTGTTAAAGAACATATACAGAAGCAGGAGAGAACAGTTGCTTTCTCAGATTGAAATTGGTTCTGAAAGTTTTCAATCAAAGTATTTATATAAGCTGTGTTATGCTGGGAATTTTTTCAAATTCCTGTAAATTGCTATATACCAAATGCTAGGGAGTTTCTAAAATACTGCTTCAGCTGCACCTTCTATGTAGCTGCCAGATAAAAACTCAAACCTCTGTGGCTCTGTGTTCTCAAAGACGCTGATGAATGAGAGCTTTTCTGCAAGGAGACTGATGGGGTGCCACTGGAGATACAGAAAAGAGTCTGGGAGGGAAAAATGTTACCTATTATTTCTTTGTATAGGCCAATGAAATAAATTGGAACACTTATAGATGTGTACAATAAACAGCCACCAAACAGGTATGTTGAAGGAAAATATTATTTTTTTTAAATGTGAATTTGTTTGGCTGCTGTTTTCTTAGGAGATTACTGGAGCCTTGTGGAATGTATTTTATTTTTATTCATGAGAATTAGGCAATGGGTCTGTTTCATTAAATTGGTCTGTTTCTACTACATTTTTTATTTTGATATACTGAAAAAGGTATTACTACTTTGATTCCTCAAATATATATTCCAGACTTATATGTATCATTTAGTGACTTACCTTAGTTGATTTCAGTATGCAATACACAGAATAAGCTTAATCCTTCTGGTGATTTTGAGTTCCTTATTTTTAAATACTAATCAATAATGTGTACTATTTTCAATGTATTCAACCCTTTTTCTCATTAGTGTTCCTTTAAGTCTTAACTAATAACTAGAGGAAGTGCTTTATGTGGCACTAACAAAAAAATTACGAGGAAAACTAAGACTAATATTCAAGTTATTAATATATAAATATGTTAAAAACTCAATTTAACAACCACAGAGAAGACCCCATTGAAAATTAGGTCTCTGTCCTGATAAATTTTGAAGCTTCAGTAAGGTTTCTTTCTGTTAAGGATCAAAATTAAAAGAAAAAAAATCAGGTGAATTAATTGCAAATATTTCAGTTCTCCAGCTGTGAAGGTTTCATGATGTTATTTAAAAATTTTATGTATAACTAGACAATACTTAAAATTTTTATTGTGACAGGAGAATCTTTTCATTTAAATAAATCTAAAAAATGTAACCTAACTGGGACATTTTGAAAGAGCACCTGCCGCTCACTAAGGCCAAGCCCATCAGCAATGGTGGTAGGGCCTCTGGGATAATGGATTTAAGAAAGGGAAGAAGTTGCTGCATTTCAATTTCCACAGCATTTGCAGGTGGAGAAAGGATTGAGAATATATGAGAGCAACAACTTTGCAGGCACCAACATCAGTCAAGGAAGGGGAGGAGGTGCTCCAGGTGCCAGAGCTGAGATTCCCCTGCAGCCCCTGGTGCAGCCCATGGTGAGGCAGCTGTGCCCCTGCAGCCCATGGAGGTCCATGGGGGAGCAGAGATCCACCTGCAGCCCATGGGTGACACCACACCAGAGCAGGTGGATGCCCAAAGGAGGCTGTGACACTCTGGAAAGCATGCACTGGAGCAGGTTTCTGACAGGAATTGTGTCCCAATGGGAAGAGGAGCCCACGCTGGAGCAGGCTTGCAGGACTTGTGGCCCCACAGGGACTCACACTGGGGCAGCCTGTTACTGAAGAAGTCAACTTGTGGAAGAGACCCTACGATGGAACAGTTTATGAAGAACTGCAGTCTGTGGGAAGGACTCACCTTGGAGAAGCTCATGGATCACTGTGCCCCATGGTGGGGACCCCATAGTGGAGCAGGGGCAGGTGTGAGGAGTTCTCTCCCAGAGAAGAAAGGAGAAGCAGAGACAACTTGTGATAGATGAACTGACTACATTCTCTACTCCACATACTCCTGTGCCACTGGCAGGGAAGAGGTAGTGAAGTTAAAACCCAGAAGATGGAGGGTGGAGTTGAGAGAGGGAGAACATGCTTTTAAGATTTGGTTTTGTTTTTCATTATCCTGCTCTGATTTGGTTGGTAATAAATTAAAATAATTTCCCTAAGTAGAGTCTGTTTTACCCATGATGGAAACTGGTGAGTGAACTCTCCTTGCTCTTGGCTCAACCCACGAGCCTTTCATTATATTTTCTCTCCTCTGTCCAGCTGAGGAAGGCAGTGATAGCAGCTTTAGTGGGCCTTTAGCCCCTGGGCTTCCAGCCAGGGTCAACCTACCACAATATGTTATCAAAAACATATAAGCAAACTTTTTAAATATTACAATTCTGGTGATAAGAACCAGAATTCCCAATGAGAGACCCAAGATGAATATGCTGAGCACAACTAAAACTGAAGTCCTTTCCTTGTGGTTTAAGGTCAGAAACATGACATCAGTATCTTCTTGATATAAAAACAAAAGGAAAAACCTTACTTTTTACCTTGCACCTTTACTTCTGAGACATTGGCACCAATCCAGCACACACTGGTCTCATTTTTCTTACTGCAGAGCCATTAATATTGTTCAATGTTCACTTCTAATCTGACAATCAAACTTCTCTCCAAGGGACAGCAGAGAATTAACTTTCTGACTCAGTAAGGGTGTACATTCTGAGCTGTAAGGAAAACAATAAGTGCTTGTTAGGGGATGTGTCATAAAAACTTCCCAAAAAACCAAATAGGCAATATTCCCATGGCCTGCTATCAGAGGAAGACCAAGAGCAGTGTTTTGTCAAATAGAGCAGCACGTGTAGTAAAATATCACAGAATCACAGAATAAACTGAATTGGAAGGGGCGCATAATGATCATTGAGTCCAGCTCCTGGCCCTGCACAGCACCATTGCCAAGAATCACACCATGTGCCTGACAGTATTGTCCAAACTCCCCTTCAGCTCTGGCAGACTTGGTGCTGTGACCACTTCCCTGGGGAGCCTGTTCCAGCACCCAACCACCCTCTGGGTGAAGAAACTTTTTCTAATATCCTATCTAAACCTCCCCTGACACAGCTTCATTCTGTTCCCTCTGGTCCTGTCACTGTTCACCACAAATCAGTGTCTGTCCCTTCTCTTCCCCTCTTGAGGAACTTGCAGACTGCAGTGAGGACTCTCCTCAGTCTCCTCTTCTCCAGGCTGAACAGACCAAGTGACCTCAGCCTCTCCTTATTCGGCTTCCCCTCAAAACCCTTCATCATCTTCATTGCCCTCTTTTGGACTTCTCTAACTGCTTAATGTCTTTCTTATATTTTTGTGCCCAAAACTGCCCACAGGACTTGATGTGAGGCTGCTCTAGTGCAGAGCAGAGCAGGACAATGCCCTCCCTTGCCCAGCTGGTGATGCTGTGCCTGATGCCCCCCAGGACACAGTTGGCCCTCCTGGCTGCCAGGGCACTGCTGACCCACATTCAACTTTCCATTGACCAGGACCCACAGGTCTCTTTCCCTGGCACTGCTTTCCATCATCTCATTCCCCAGCCTGTCTGTACATCCAGGGTTGCCTCATTCCAGGTGCAGAATCCAGCACTTTTCCTAGTTCAACTTCATATGGTTGGTGATTACCCAGACCTCTAATTAGTCCAGGTCTCTCTGCAGGGCTTCCCTGCCTTCGAGGGAGTCAACAACTCCAAGTTTTGTATCTGCAAACTTGTTCAATGCCTCTTCCAGTCCTTCATCCAGGTCATTTATGAAGGTGTTAAAGAGCACAGGGCCTAAGATGGAGCCCTGTGGAACCCCACTAGTGACAGGGCCCCAGTCTGGTGTCACCCCATTCACTGTAATCCTTTGTGCCTGACCTGTGAGCCAGTAGCTCACCCATCACATGATGTGCTTAACCAGCTGTGTGCTGGATATTTTACCCAGAAGGATTCTGTGAGAGACAGCTTTGAAAGCTTTACTGATATCCAAAAAAGATCAACTGGCTCCCCTTGATCAGCCAGGTGGTTTACCTTGTCATAAAAAGAAATCAGGTTTGACAAGCAGGACTTTCCTTTTGTGAAGTCGTGCTGGTTGTGGCCAACGACTGCATTCTCTTTCAGGTGTTTTTCAATACCTCCCAGAATAATCTTCTCCATAACCTTACCAGGCACTGAAGTGAGACTGACAGGCCTGTAGTTCCCAGGGTCCTCCTTCCTGATGTTCTTGAAAATCAGCAGAACATTTGTCAGTTTCCAATCAGCTGGGACCTTTCTGGATTTCTAAGACCACACAAAACTCATCAAGAGAGGTTTTGTGATATCAGCCAGCTCTTTGAAGATTTTTGGATGAATCTTATCAGACCCCATAGATTTGTAGCAGTTTAGATGGAGCAGCAGGTTCTGCACAATTTCAGGGTCAACTGTGAGCTCATCGTATGCCACAAGATATATACAAAAAGATGTCGTCAATGCTCCTATCATCCACTATTCAAACACAACTAGAATTTCACCTGTATGTCTGTGATGATAGATTTAATTATTTTCTAGAATAAACATTGCATTTTGAAACCTCTGTCCTATGCTCAATTTTTTTTTGGCATTTTAACACACGTGGCACACCTCTCGATGCTTCAAAGGGGATTATTATGTATCATGATTTTCATCTTTCCCTTCTCTCCAGAGAAAATCAGATGAATCTAACCACGAAGATGGTTAGACAGGCAAATGTAAATATAATCTGCAAAGAAGTTTTTTTTTTATTTATTTTTCAGCTGTTAATAACTATGTCTTAAGTAAGAATCCATCAGAAACAGGTTGTGTTAGTGATACTGCTCTGAGCATCTCCAACATAAAAACCAAGAGCAGAACCTCTGAGAAGACCCTTTGCACCATCTGCCATCAACTTGAGCCCAAAGAAAACCACGTCTCTTGTTCTGTGACCCCTCTGTGGACATCAGTGTGTATGTGAGCCTTCTCTGACTTTATCCATTCCTGGTTTGTGCCACAAAGATAAGGAGGGAATGCACAGCACTACACAAACCCTACCATCCAGTGCTGGACAATTCTAAAATGCAGCAGCTACTGGTGCCCACAGAATCACAGTGGGAATGGGTATCTGATCGCAGGGGTACTCCTCCTCTGAAGCAGCTTGAGCTGGAACAAGAAAGGGCTGATTTATGCTGTTACAGAATGAAGGAAATGTTCTCACACAATTAGAAACTGTCTCAATTACCTAGTGCCAGCTAGCAGCTGAGAAGCAGTAAGATCCCTCTTAGCTCTAAGTGACTGTTTCAAAGCTAAGTAAAGCATGTTGTCTCAAACTACCTACAGTGGCAGTTTGAACTAATGTTTAATTTTGCCATGAAATGGACTGTGAGTGCTCAAAGAGCCAGGAAACAGCTGAGAAGCTGTTCAAAAAGCTGTTCAAGCTATTCATCCTCTGTGCCTCTCAGCAGTCAGTTACTGTCTGCTGATTCAGAAGTGGTGTGCCAGTGCTACCCATATAAATGAATTTAATATGGGTAAACATGTCAAGTCTATGACAAGTTTGGGATTAAGCTAATTATATAAGCACTGGAGATCAAGCCAAATTTTCACTGGAAAAATCCAGTCCACTCAACCATTAATATTCTGTCTGAAATAATTTACATTCAGGAAACTCACAAAAAAAACCAGGTGAATGAGATCTGTTGCAGAACACAGACTAGTAAGGCCTAGAGAAACTCATATTTCATACAAGTTTTTAACAGCATAGCAAAAGTCAGCATATTTATCTCCCCAGATTTATTCTTTTAATGTGATTATGTTTGTGCCATTCAGGTAAAGAGAAATTACAGAAAGCAAATAAATAAATACATTCCAAAAGGAAACCCAAATGTACTGACCCTAAAGTTTCTAAAAAGCAAACAACTTTGTATAAGTGCTCTGTAGAGCTGCAAATGAAACCTTTTGACAGAAATGACATAATATTCTGTGATAGGTTTACCTGGGCTGGCTGCCAGAAGTTCACCTACCTGCTCTCTTTCTCTACCTTCTGAAAAGGAAAGGGGGAGAAATTAAGAAGGAAAAGGTCATAGGTTGAGATAATGACATGAAGATAATTTACCACTGACTACCAACACGAGCAAATCAGCCTTTTCTTGGGGAAAAATTAATTTGAATTATTGCCAATTAAAAATATATTTCAGTGGTGAGAACCAAACCTTAAAACATCGTTCCTTCAATCCCTATCTCCCTCCTTTCCAGGCTCAACTTCATTTCTTCACTTCTGACTCCAACAACTCTGCTTGGAAGGAGATGGGAAATGGGATCAGTCCATAACAGTTCTTTGTTGCTCCTTGCCCTGCTCTAGCACGGGCTGCAATCCTTTAGGACAAACCAAGACCAGCATGGACTCTCCATGGGCCTCAGTCCCTGCAAGAAATATCCACCTGCTCCAGTACAGGGTCCACTACAGGCTGCAGTGTAAATAGCTGCTTCACTCTGCCATCTCCGTGGGCTGCTGGGCAATCTCTGTTCTGCTGCCTGGTGAAACTCCTTCCCTTGATTTTTTTCTGGCCTTGGTGCTTCACACTATTATTTTTCACTTTTTCCTCACTCCTCATTGCTTGCTCTGCATTTTGCTCTTACTTAAATACATTTTCCTGGAGGCACCAGCGAGGTCCCAGTTAGAGCTGGCTGGGTCCAGCAGGGCAGCCCTGACTTGCCTTTACAGAGGCTGCCCCCAGCCCCACTGCCAGTACCTGGGCACCAGCACCACAGTACACCACCACAGAATACTTATGGTTTCACCCCTATCTTCACACCTCAGAAACTGTAATGAGCATTCAAGTGTGCCATCCATCATAGGTAATTAAAAGAGAAATACTGGCTACCTCCACCTCACAAAACATCCAAGTAATTGGTGGATTTCATGGCCTCATGGAGTTAATTTGCAGTTTGAGGGAAAAGAAGGCATTGGATATGGAACTTCTCCATGTTTTACATGCTCTGCTAATCAACTATCCCATTAGGAACATAGAGAGAAGACCACCTTCTCCAGTGACTGTGTCTTTATAAAGGGGTTTCTTTTTAAGTCTGTACAGGACAATCTGTTATTCAACGTTCAAGTGTTCTAAAGCTTAAATGGGGGGTGGGGGGGGGGTGGCGGTGGTCTTCTAAGACAGAAATCAGACATCCCTTGCTTAGTCAATGACCAAAACAAGTGGTCCAAATAAAGATAAGAACAAAGTTTTCATTCAATCTTGGCTTAATTAATCACTATATTTGATTAATTAAATAAATTAATAAGTGCATCTAGACTATGGTGAAAATGAAGTGTATAAACATGGTTGTAGTACCTATGAAAGATGATGGTCACTTAATGGTCTGTTTAATTGCAAAACCTCTGTTTTTTTTTGTTTTTTCAAGAAATCAGAACCCAACTTCAGAAGACTTGCATTAATGATAAGATCTCTGGTCTCATTTGTTCTATAGATACAATATTAGGCAGTGAGACCATTTGTTTACTTATATGTCATGCACTAAGTGTACTCTCAGTAGACCTGCATGTTTGGTGCATGAATTTTCTGAATCTCTATAGGTTCATTGCATTAGCCCACCCACCACCAACTCTCAAGTGTTCATTAAAAAAAAAAAGTTCCAAAACACCCCACAAAACTAAATTAACAGAAACCCAAACAAACAAAAAAACCCAAAGAAAAACAACCAAACCAAAACAAACCAAACCAAAACAAACCAAACCAAAACAAACCAAACCAAAACACCAACCCAAACAATACATTTTTAGCAACTGAACTGAAGTTTAAAAAATAAAAGTTTTAAGGCTGGAATACACCATGTTGGCGTAATTGGGACATTTGTACTTCCATTATATATATACCATTTGAAGACTCTGATAACCTGCCATGCAAATTAATTTGTTTCTAAAAACAGCAGGACAAAGGCTCTGATGTTTCCAGGTCATTTACAGGCATCTAGCAAGAAGATATAACAAGAGAACATCAACAACAAAAATAGTAAAAATGTGAGTGCCAGCTCTTTCACTGGAAAGAAAAAAAAGGAGTTTTATTTGAAAAATATCTAGTTTTCAATAAATACTAATATAATCAATCCTGAAGTGGGAAAGCAGATATTCTGTATACGCAATACATGTTTTATATATGAGTAAAGAAACAATCAGTGGTTGGGTACAGCTGTTTTTTTCTAAAATTCATTGTGCTACACATATTTAGAAGATGAAACACTCTTTTTTGCTTGGATCAATACCAAATGTCAGTATCAAAATATAAAAGGGGAAGAATGAATTTTTAATGCTGGATTGATATTTCATGGAAAGATTGCTAATCAGATTAATAATGTCCTTAAAAAAAGCAGCAATACACTACATCATTACTGACAGAAGTTTTAAAAATCTTAGAAGAGTGAGAATGCAAAATTCTAATTTTGGTCATTTTTCAGTTTTGTGACAACCAGCTGAAATCTATGTTGCCATTTGTTTGATTTCTCTGGCAACCACAATCTGATATATTATTACAACTAAACTCCTACTCTCTATTACTTCCAGTTGCATTATACTAATATTCTCTTTCAAAGAAATGAAAATTCTTTGAATATGGATCTAACAGGCAATGGTTTAGCTGAAAGTAGAGGAAGCTGAAATTAAATATATGAATTCTAAAATTTAATTAAAATAGAGAGACCAATCTGACACTGAAACAATCCTGTTAAAGAGTAAGAAAAGTGACTTAGCACTTTAGAGGAAGGCTGGAACCTCTTTAATAGAAAATACGTTTGGTGCAACCACTTGTTCTTGGCCTTGATGTGGGAATAGTAATAAAAAATACTGAGACTGTTTTACATAGGAAGCTAGCCAAACATACTTAGGCTTAAGTAGCTCTCAAACAGAAATTATCCATCATTGCAATTTCCATGGAGTTAATATTTGCCCACAAATATTCTATCAGAAAAGTAGATCACCACATTTAACTTGGATTCCTGTCATTATTCGCAGAACAAACTCCTGTGGCTTTTGCTCTCACAAGTGCTCTCACTGCATATGGGAACAATCCTCATGGAAACCAGGATACTCCAGGTAAATTTACAAGCTGCAGTTTGCATAATGAATGTGTGGGATCAGGTCTTTGATGAAGGTTTTGTTTTGCTCTTTTTCCATACCATTTAATCACACTGATGTGAATTGAGCAGGTGAGATTAATTCTAAGTGAAATCAATGGTGTTGTATGAGGCATAAGATGTTGACAGATTCCGAGACATCCTCTATGGTCCAGTGTGTCCATTCTCTTCACAATATAGACTAAAGAAAAAAACAGGTTCCCCACACATAAAAATACATACTTAATCCTGTTACAGGTTGAAGAAGACAAAATATTCAGAAAGTCCAACAAAAATTTGCAAACATTTCCAACTGATGACCCAATTCAGCAGAATAGTTGTATTTAGGCAGCTGTCTAATGCATCAAGATTATCCTATTTTTTATACCAAGCCTTTTATGTTCCAATGTGCTGTACGTACACTTCCTATATAGGAAATTATTAGTCAACAAAACCAAGAGAAAAGGAAATGTTATTGTAATGAGAACATTTATATGATAAAAATGGTGCTAGGGGAAATTATTCTAGTTTTTTTTATGTATTAGGATGGCAGAGATTCCATGTCTGTTGCTACATATTTCAGTGGTTCCTTTTTAAGAAAAACAGGAGTGAGGACCCCTTCCACAGTCCTCAATATAACAAGGTGACCTAACAGAGTATCAAAGGTAGAAAAGCTATTGAAAGAAAAATCTGACCAGAAAAGAAGAGAAATAAAAGATGAACACTGGAACTGATAAAATCTTTTTTTTTTCCTCAAGGTGAGAGAGTCCCATTACATTCTAGTTTCCAACCATTACTGAGATGAAACAGGAGAAAGAAAGCACCTGACATTTCAAATGTCTGCCCACAGGAAAACTCAAAAACTCCAACTGAATTAGAATGGCACTAGCAGTACCCTGGCCACATCTGCCTTACTGAGAATTTAGGGGTACTAAGTCACATAAATTATGACCTAGAAAATAGAAAATTTAGGGAAAGAGACTACACTCTGCTTTTTCTGTGAATTTATAACTTGAGGAAAAAAAAAAGACAAATGTTTCTTACTGTGTTTCTTACTGAAGATTCAGGAGAATGAAAGCACCTCAGCTCAAAAACCTTCAGATACTTAAGAATGATGTTACCAAAAATCAAGTCTTCAGTAATCTAATTTATGTTTCCAGGCATCTACAGTAGTTTTTTAGCTTTAACATCACAGTGCAAATAAATGCAAGTTTCAACCATAAACACCTTCACTATTTGCAAATTATCCTTACCTTTCATCTACACTGAGAAGCTTAAATCCAGATTACCTCAAACCACAGTGACTTGACCTCCATTCCACACCAAATACCATTGGAGTTGCTCTCTTCAGCCATTCACCACTGTCATTGCCCAGTTGATTGCCTATAAAAAAATGTCCTCTAAATCCATCCAGTTAATCCTGAAACTGATAAAGTACATGGAATTACAATAGACCTCCAGAATAAAAGTCTCCAGACTTGAATAGGAAAAGGAATAAGCGAGATTTCTCCTTTAATATGGTGTCTTTTCATTTATTCTTTGTATTTAAAAAGAAAAAAAGAAAGTATTTTATTCATCGTTACAATTCGTCTGGCTTCTGCTTCCGGCTCTTTTGCTTTCTTCACTTGATTAATGCACCTTTTACATTCAATTCTTGTATAGGGACATGAAGATACAAAAATTCATACACTTCCGACCCTTTCTAAAATCAAGGATAAAGAAAGTTACAGGGAAAAGATTTCTGCCAATAGGAAGAGTGACAATAATTATTTCCTCAATTCCTAGCACTCAGTTTGAAATGATCAGAAACCCTGTTTTGTTTAATTTCCCAAATGTTTGTACAAAGGCCTGAAAGAAGACACAAAGAATCATATTATTGATGTCTCCCTAGGGATCACCTCTATTTACATGGAGATTGGTAAAATTACCCGAGAGAAAAAGAAGTAAAAAAAGCAACAAAGAATGGAATGGGAAAAAAACCCAGAAAAAATGCAGAGACAAACACGTAGAAATGAATAAATTTTACAAAGAGAGTAATTTGAAATACTGACAAAAAGGCCAATTATGTCCTTTACATTGAAAAAAATTATTATTGCCGCCAAAATGTAATTCATCTCCAGTAAAACAGACAAGTGAGGGAAAACAAAGTCTTAATCTGTGTAGAATGGAGATGGTATTCAAATGAAAGCTACAGATTTGTCATTGTTCAAGGTCCCACAAAAATCCACATATTCAGCAATGCTTTTAAGAGATATTTAACTAAATATGTGTCTTAAAAATCTGTATGCATAGATACATAGACTAACTTAAGACCTTGAGAGGCATTAATAATTGCTTAAAAAAAGAAGCTAAGGAAAAGCACCAGATAGATAAGATCCAACTTTGACTGTATTGCACATGAAAATGTGGGCTTATGATTTCTGTATAGAATTTGGAATCAAAAAACTTCCTAACCTGGACATTTTTGCTTCCTGATCAAAAAAAGAAAATGAAACTTAATTAATAACAAGGGTAGGCTATAGCTTCTCTGTGTGCTGAGCTTGTTCAATATGCCAGAGAAATATGTATGCAATAAAAGGAATGTGGTGGTAAAACTGCCCCCACAGTAATGAATACAATTCTATTTTACATTTCTTATAAGACCATTTTCCTCTATAAATGTATTATTATCAGACTTTTCAGTATTTAAATTTCATCTTAGCTGCAGAAGCATTTCACAGTGGAGATAAACTCAAATGTAGATACCCAACACTTCAAAACTGTTGATTTGAGAATTTTTCTTAGTTATCTTTGTCTGTATTATGAATCCTAATCATCAAAGGAAACCAGAACATGCCTGAAGAAGTACATGTATTTGTAAATAGAATTTGATAAGAAAATCTTTTTTATAATGCATGATTTACTGTATTAATTAGAGGAAACCTTATGCCATTATGCATTTCCCTCCAAACTAACATAATAGAAAGAGGACTAAATAAATACTATCTATTTATGGATCAGAGGTTTTTTTTTAAAGAGCTCACGTCTGATAACTGGTAGTTAGCTGCCAAATATGTGACCATCTTTTCAGATAAGCCTGTCTCCAACACTTCCTTCTGCCCTCTCCCAGTTAGCTCCCTATTAAGGAGATGTGATTTTTGCAAAAATCCCACTCTCCATTGCTCATATCAATAGCCACCATGTGCTCATTTTTCCCACATAAAGGGGTGGTCCTGGCCCTGAAAAAGTCTCATGTCCGGAGCAGATGCATGTCAAAAGTACACAGAAACTGGGGAAAGGACAAGGTGTGGAAGATGTTTACGGCACCAAATTGCTATTTGTCTGGACACTTGAACTGACAGTCTAGGGTTTAGCTCACACTTCACTCAGACTGGGTTTAAGCCTAATATTTGACTCCTCTAGATTTCTGATTTGCCAGTCATGCAACCATTCAAGGAGGTCTCACACAACACATGATAGTTAACAACCCCAAAGGTAATTCTTCCTTCCTACCAGAGAGTTTGGTGATCCAGGAAAATTTTGGTTTCAGTGGAAAACATATACTGTTAACTCTCTCTTAGATGGAACTGGAGAAGAAAGCTTCAGCTAGTCCTGCTCTAAGTTCCTGCTTCCCAGCTGAATCCAGAGCCCAAATTACAGCTGTGTGGGTTGCTTTCTTTTTTTTCCTTTCCTAAGGGGCAGAACCAATCAGCAGCTGCCATAGCAGTTCCATGTGTCTCCGTTAAATAATTCAGTCTCATCTCACCCATAAACTGATAACTAGCATCAAGGAATGCTCAGAAGCTGTCTACTAGTTAGTCCTCCAGTCTACTGATTTTGAGAACAAAGCCTTCTAAAAGTGCACATGCCTGAATTCATCAGACCAGCTGTGTCAATACAACGCTTATGAGACTCCAGGGACGGTGAACGAGTTTAATCCTTATTACAATCTATTCCTTTTGCAGATTTCTTTTAACTTCAATAATTTCAGTAACCTTGCTTGCAATGGTAACCATACACAATTATACTAGCACAACCGAGTGAACAATGAAATGCAGCATGTGGCAAGAGCTTTTTAAATCAGCTTTGCCATCCAACTAGCACACTGAGAAACTCAGCTGTGACTCATCCTTCTGAACAGCATATTAATGCTCAGCAGCTTAGCACTTTGGATTGGAGGTCCCCCCCCACAGATCTGAAGTTCTACCTGAAGAGGCATTGTTAAGGATGGAAGTGTTATTACAGTGAGAGAACCTAGGGTGCCTGATGGATTTCAATCAGGAAAAAACACCTACCTTCTTCATCGTATACCAATGAGTAAACCTGAAATTGCAAGTATGCAAATATTCATGATCTTTAGTTGGACTTTTCCAGAAAACAGAATCTCATATGCCCTATAAAAGATCTATTCATCTCAATTTGAGAAAAGAGATGCTCAGAAATTATGGGTACAATATTGGTCATCACAGCATGATTCATCGCTTGTTTAAAGGGTACAGGATTCCATCCTATCTCCTCAAAGTTCATTTTTCGTCAAAGTACTATTTAACTACCTGGCATCAGCTACATATGTACATATACCTGTTCTGCAGATTATATGCTAATATCAACCAATTGAAAAAAAGTCATTGCAGTCTACTATCAGTAGGTTAAATTAGTTACTAGGGAGGAATTCAATAAAAACTTGCCCCAATTAAATAGAGTATACTGCAATAATATTTTACATTTATACAGCACTTTACATTTGGCGTTTGACCAATTAGGCTGAGAGAGCCATGCTAAATCACAGCAGGCCCCTTGGAAAAAGGGCAGCAGCTAACTGTCAAGTTATTCTACTTCACAGTGGGAAACTTTTCACAGCAACACTGGGCAAAATCCTGTTCTCACAACATGTAACAGACATTTTTCAGATTTTGAAGAAAAACAACACAGCTCCAGAATTACACTGATATCAGTGCTCTTCAATAGCCTCAGTATTTTATCCATTATGCTGTTTCTTTTGTCTAAATACAGCCTAGAGTGCCTACAATGGGGTTAAAAGCCAAACTGTCTGGCTCAAATTTGAAGGGACCCTAAATACTTTAAACCTGGTTTTTAAACTAATTACACATCTCCTATAGAATACAAAGATTTTGTGGCTGCACTCTGGCACAGTTTTATTAAAATCCCTCAAAAAGACAGTGTCTGCAAAAAATTTATCCTCTCCCACCCTTTATGTATTAAATCTTTGAGGCTTTTCCTGTTTACTCAGTCAAAAGCAACAAAGTTTAGCATCTAGTTATTAAAAGAATTAATACCTCAATCTCAATCTATAGATATGTGTGCTCACTTTATGTCCCTTTAACTAGGATACAATGACAATCATGGCTTTAATATGTGTCATTGTACAAAATAATGTGTTTTACCCAGTTATGGAATTGTTAAACAGTAAAGGTATTTAAGAAATTGTTTTGTCAACAAAGCATATTGTCTACCAGGAATATATGGAAGAAAATAAAAGAATCACCCCATTTCCTTTTCCTTTTTTTCTTTTTATTTCTAAGTCACACAAGTACCCAATGAACTCAGCTAAATTGGAAAGGGTTAATTGATATGGTCAGTAAACTGAAGCCACTGCAGGTGTGAGGTTTAATTGAAAGGCAGATGTACAAAGACAGCAGGTAGAAATGGAAATTAGGTTAGGAAAGGAACAGGGCAAGGTGAATGCAGAATTCTGAAACCTAAATAAAACCATACACATTTAAACAATATTTTGCTGTGGTCCATTCTTTGTAAATTATGTCCGGTGGATTGTATTTGGGAAGAAGGTCATGATTTTGCAGTACCTGTTCTCCAGTTATTCACCTCTTTTGCAAAAAAAAAAGTACTTTTTCTTATGAGAATTGGGAGTATATTCTCATTGCAAGCTGCTGTGTGGCATATATAAGGGGGTATTTTTATTTGCATTCTAGATGAATTAACGATTTTATGTTACTAGCTGAGCTTCTAGCAGGAAGTATATCCTATTTCTCACATGCTGTTAAAATAAATCATCTAAAAGGAAAGGCCAAGTGCTCCAATCACAATGACTTCTAAAAGCAATTTTACATTGTATGTTTTCAGAGAAAAAATTCTATATTAATAGGAAAATCTGCAATCATAACATGATGGGAACACCTAGGGTTAAGACTATTGTTACAGCACTGCTGAGCCCTAGTGGTAGGACAGAGCTTGTACTGGGAGCCAAAAGACAAACTTTGGCCAAGATATTACAGAATCATAGAATGTGCTGAGTTGGGAGGGACTCACAAGGATCACTGAGTCCAGCTCCCTTCCCTGCACAGGAGACCACAAGAGTCACACCATTGTAGCTGACAGCATTGTCCAAACACTCCTTAAACTCAGTCAGGCTTGCTCAGCATCAAAAAAGTTTGGTCTAAATCAGTGCCCTCCCTGCTTAACTGGAAAACTTTAGTGAATGCTAATGTGGACCCCTAAAACCATGCATACCAAATGAAAACTAAAAATGTTTCTTAAAATGTATATATACGAAGAAGCTATTTTGTCTGATTAACTATTTCTTAATTCTTTAAATATTTGTTTCAGCTGATCTTCAATTCAGGGTAGACATCCCTAGACAATATTTTCCTACATTTTCAAAGTTGAAAATGCCTAGAGATAAAAAAAATCCTGAAAAGTTGCTCACTCTAGAATGATGTTACGTGTTTGCTTGACCATGCAAATATTGTTAGATTATGTGATAAAAGTCTTTCTCTGCACATGATAAGGGCTCCAAAGGAGGCAAAACAGCCTATGGGGAAAACCCCAGTTACCCAGTCAGAGAAATAACACTTTGCCTCTGCTGCTCCCACGTTGGCTCTGTGGGGTGGAAGTCATACCCTCAGTGAGACGATTTCTACTTTGCGAACATATTTGTGTGTGAGTGTCTGAGTGCTGCAGTCACAGGCCCATAGGGCCATGTGTGAGTGTCTCTCTGACACGCCAGCAGCCGAAGCAGGGGGTGACAGGCACCCAGACTAGCTACTGAGAGGGACAAGCATCACAGAAGCCAGGTGTCCAAGTGGCAGTAGGTCTGGGCAGAATACCTCCGTGAGTGTCTGTGACTGATGTGGGATGCATCACTGAATTGTCCCACATCATGAATCATCCTTGGATAGAGAAAAATACATGATCTTTAAGGAAGCTTGAAAGTGCCTTGAGAGCCAGGAAAAAAACAGGGAGTGTTGGAGTAATGTGCTTTCCTCCAGCTACTCTGCAAATTAAATCTTTTTTCTCCTTTTTCACCATGATTATTAATAATTTATAACTGATCATAATCACAAACCAAAATTAATGACTTACCTTCCCACTATAAAAAGAGTACCTCATGGATAGGACTAACACAGGAATGCTGTTCTGAACATTTTCATTCCTAAAAGTTATGTGCAGCTGAGAGTCTGACAAATAACCACAGGCATATTTTGCAGAACTTACTTCTCTGTGATATTAAGCATGTCTGTGTGAAAATCCTATAACTGTAATATAAAAAAGTTCTCTTTGATCAATTGATGCTGTTCACAAATATCAACATCTAACTCAGTTTCACTGACTCATTTGAACAATTGCATGTCTCAAAACTGCAGAAGCCTTTCTAAAACATTACAATGAGCTTACCCAATAAAGTAATTGTAGAAATCAAATTAGGGGTGAAATGGATGATGATTTCTAATAAGGTTATATTGCATATCCGATATAGAAATTATAAGATATTTATTAAAGACATATTTTCCTACTAATCATTCAGACTCTGAATGTACACACAGTAAGGGAATTTGATAACCATGATGAGCAACATTTAAAACTATGCATAGGAAAGTAGGCATTTTTAATACCAAGTTTATCAAAATCTTCTGATAAGGTCGCTGCTTTTTCATTTTGGTGCAGATTATAAATATAATTAATTCCAGCACTAGTTAGCTGATTAAAAGCTTCTTTCAATTTTCATATGAATTTAATAGATTCCAATCTTACTTAAGTATGTCTATATTGCACTCTTACATGGAGTTAGAATGAGAAATAATTGGAAATTAGTGTAAGAGAACAAACACTTACATGAATCCTTCTTTAATTATGTATAACCTATTATTTTACTCTGGATGTTCACAAAACAGACTTTGTTTTGTGAATTTACAGCCTAACCAAAAAATAAAATGAGACTAACTAACCATGGCTTGCAGGAAATGGTCTCCATTGCAAATGAGGTGCTAACTGGAGTATATACAGCTGTGCTTGGCCCTGATAACATAGGCAATTCAGAATTAATTCTTCCTTAGCAACTCCTTCACCCTTAGCAACTTCCTGAAAAATGTTCAAACAGTAACATTAGACAACATGTAAAAGAAACAGAAAAGAGCTAGGATACCAAAAAATAAACAAAACACATTCACTTTTCTAAACTTCTGTGTAACAAAGGAAGTTTTCAGAAGCATTAATTTTATCTTTAAAAAGTTTTACTAAACCATATATTATTCTACTAAATGTTAGCTATTATAACCTGAGGAATGCCTATTTGAAATTAATTTTCTTAATTGTGAAATTTTTTAGGGCCTTTTTTCTTACTGAATAAAAGACTATTCTCAAATCCTTTTTGTGCTGAAGAAATTAAATACAAAAGACAATTTTTGTCATTTTCAGCACAGAGGTCCTAATCCTTTGAAGTATTAAGGTTCTGTTTAGCAAATCAAAAACAGCTGACCTATGAAGCTACAAGATGATACTTCAAAGGGGTATCCCATTCAAGATGTTTTTATGTGCCCTTTGAATATCTCACTGCAGCATAAAAGTGGCTTAATACTGAGATCTTTCAAAAAAAGGCAGTACAATCTACGATACCCCAGAGTGACCTGGTCTATTTCCATCAGTTGTTCCCTTACCTTTTAGCACACAACTTACCTTACCCAAAAGAGAAAACCTACCCAAAAATGTTTGGTAGAACACATAGGAAGAAAGAATGAGGAAAGCAATGTTTTAAAAAGCCTAATGACCACCTCAAAGAAATCTTGGCTCATCATTTCTACCATCGATATAAAATTCATATCCATGTAACTTGGAAATCTAGCAACTGCTGGTTTTAAACCTTCGTTCTTTAGAAATTAATCTATTACCAACTCCAAACTTTCTTTTAAACGAGTATACGTCCACTTATTCCAAGCCTACTGATGAAATTTTTAACCTATTCCATCACTGCCAAAATCTGCACTGTGCACTTTACTGAATAATGGTCATCATCAGTGGTCTTTTTCTAGGTTTCTGAGCACTTTTAGAAGATCATAGTTGCCCTCTGTACATAGAGAATTACAAAATAATATGATAAAGCCAAGTCCTAGAAAATTCCCTGGTGCAATCTTGACAAGTCAGCCTGTGCACTTCCCCAGGAGTCACCAGAGAAATGGGATCTGGTCAGAGCAGAGCGCCTCATCTCAGTCTCAGCAGCTGTTGCAGCTACAAGACTTTCAGTAGTCATGCTTCCATGAGCATTTAGGTGTATGATGTGCATAGCCACTTTATCTTAGTCATATCTCTTATGACTAATCAGAAACTGAGAGGCTGAAGATGTGTCTCTTTTTCTGAGCTGTCACATTTTCAACTATCCTAGTGGAGACATAGAGCCTAATGGAAAAAAACATATTTGTGCACATAAACCCAAGATATATAATGTGAACATGAACAAAATTTCCCATGTTAGCAATTGGTATTTTATGGTTATTGGTCTTATATTTGAACATGCTGAACATTTGGACTGTACAATAATTCCTCTTATTGCTAAGAGGAATATTTTCTTGTTAATAATTTAAAGGGCTACAATGACCCAATAGATTTTTTGCAATTTTAGTGGCTTTTATGTTTTATTTCCTAAAGGACCTTTGTCTATGGTGATTCTGAAGGGCTTTGAACCTTGATCAGAAAGACCGAAACTTATGTTCTGTATTGTGGCATACCAGGTTAAATCCCAAATAAAACACCTCTGTAAACGTATCTCAAATTCCTGGACAATTTTTTTCCTGGATACTTTTTCTCTAGAACCCCATTTCAGAAATTCCTGCTTTCTCCTAGCTGTTCCTGCTTGATTGCAATTTCATGCCATGATCATTTTCTTCTGGCACTAGTGGCAGCACAAATGCTTATGGCACCTCTCAGATACACAGTTAAGCAACTGGGAGCAAAAAAATAGGAAGGAAAAAGAGGAAGGGGGAAAAGGGGAAAGAGGTAGACATGAGAGGAAAGAAGGGAAAGGGTCTCTAACTTTGCTGCCAAGGTACATGGATCTATATTCTAAATCAGAAAGTTCACAAGTTCAAGCTTAGCTGGGGAACGAAGAACTAGCAAAGCCTTTCAGCCAACCTTTTTTAGCACTCAATAAAAATTAGTTTTTCATGTCATTTGATTAGCCACAGGTAGGCACATTACTACTAATTTTCAGTTTAGGTTAAAACTCCACAGAGACCTCTGGTTTTCAGTGCCTGAACTGGCATCTGACAATTTGTGAGGTGTCAGGTGAGTACTGATGAGGTTGAGAACTAGGTGTTGTCTTGTTAATGCACTTGGCAGGGAAGCAGAACAAATTCACAGCAGGAAAAGCCTGTAGTAACTCATGATTGAGGATACACCTCGTACTGGATGATGTATTTTAGAGGTCTGAATGCAGCAGTTTAAAACTGGATTTGGACTTTTAACATTATGAGGAAGGAAAGTTATGATTGCAATTTCAGATTTTGAACTGGGTTCAAACAGTATACAGTGTAATGTAATTAAAAGCTACTTTTTTACACGCTTAAGATAGGTGGCTTAAATCTGAGACTATAACTGGAAATATAAAAAAATTAAAATATAATTTACATGACAGATATTTCAGCTTACAAATAAACCATAGAGAAGAAAAAAAAATTACTAAGAAGTTCTAAACTCATAGTACTACTAGAGTTTAAATCTTTCCCTCTCTGATAATCTGAGTGGGAAATTTAAGGAATTTTACAGTTTTCTATAATGTCTGGATACTATGCACTTTTGACAGGATCATTCCCAGAGTTCCAAGGCGGCTTCCTTGGACAAGTCACCAGAAGTCAACAAATAAAACTATAAATATAACAAAGGTAAATTCTCTACTTCCCTGTTAAATAGACTAATAGTTATTTTTTTTGGTGCCACCACTTGCATGTATAATTTTATATGCAGCCAAATATTTTGATGCACTTGTCTCTGCTGAGTCTTGATGTATTTTAATTTTGCAAAACACAGACAAGTTGTGCTCCTTGTTAATGACTGATATTTTATGCATTAAACATGTAATCATGTAGCAATTAAGGATGGTGAAATTAGAATAGTATGATAATGAAGTTCATTTTGAAACAGTGTTTGATAACCTCTGTGTAGGATCTCATGGCAAATATTTTTGATTGTCTCATTTGTTTAAAAGAAGTTCATCACTGGAAGATCACAGGAAAGTGTTTGTGAAAGACAGACATTATCAAAGACACCAGAGAAGATGTCTCAAAACCAAGGATGATGTATATCACAGAATTTTGTCAGTTTATATAGAATCATAGAATCAATTAATTTGTAAAGGACCGTTAAGATCATCAGCCCCAACCATTTAACCTAACACTGCCAAGTCCACCATTAAACCATGTCCTTAAATGCCACATCTACATATCGTTTGAATACCTTTAGGGATGCTGACTACACCATTTACATGGGCAGTCGGTTCCAATGCTTTAGCACTGTTTCTGTGATGAAATTTTTTTTAATATCCAGTCTAAATCTTGGTTTAGCACTCTTTTGATGATGACATTTTTTCTAATGTCCTATCTAAACCTGCTCTGGCACAACTTGAGGTCATTTTCTCTCAACCCTTCACTTGATACATGGCAGAAGAAACTACCATCATCTTGCTCCAGTCCCGTCAGATAGTTGGTGAGAGTGATAAGGACTCTCTGAGCATCCTTTTGTCCAGTCTAAACATCTCCAGCTCTCTCAGTGACTCTTCATAGAACTTGTGCTCCAGACTCTTCACCAGTTCCACTGCCCTTCTCTGGGCCATGCTCCAGTACCTCAATGTCCTTCTTGAATTGAAGGCCCCAAAACTGGACATTGCTGCCTCACCAAAGCTGGATACAGAGGGACAATCACTGCTCTGGTCCTTCTGGGCATAATATTTCTGGTCCAGGCCTGCGTGCCATTGGCTGCTTTGTCCCCCTGGGCACATGCTGGCTCTTGTCCAGCTGCTGTTGACCAGCACACCCAGCTGCTTTCCAGCCACTCTTTCCCCAGCCCGTAGTGCTGCATGGGATTCTTGTGACCAAAGTGCAGGACCTGGCTCATGGTCTTGTTGGATCTCATACAGCTGGTCTCAGCTGATCAATACAGCCCGTCCAGATCCCTCTGCAGAGCTTTCCTACCTTCTAGCTGTTCAACACTCTTACCCAGCTTGGTGTCATCTGCAAACTGACTGAGGGTGCAGAAGATCCCTTTGTCCAGATCATCAATAAAGGTGTTAAACATGACTGGCCCCAACATTGGGCCCTGTGAAACAACACTCATGAACAGGTTCCAGTTGGATGTAGCTCCATTCACCACCAATCTCTGGACCTGGACCTTCAACCAGTTTCTTATACAGGGGACAGTATACCTGTTCAAGCCATGAGCAGCCCATTTCTCCAGAGGATACCGTGGGAAATGTTGTTAAAGGATTTACTAATGTCTGGATAAACAACATCCACAGCCTTCAGCTCATTCACTAGACAGGTCATCTTGCCATGAAAGAAGATCAGGTTGGCCAAGCAGGACCTGCCTTTCCTAAACCCATGTTGGCTGGGTTTGACCCTCTGGTTGTCCTGCACATTCTCGTGATGGCACTCAAGATGATCTGCTCCATAACCTTCCACTGCATTGAGGTCATGCTAACAGGCCCACAGCTCCTTGGATCCTCCTCTGGCCCTTCTTGTGGATGGGTGTCACATTTCCTAATTTCCAGACAACTGGGACCTCCACAGTTAACCAGGATTACTGATAAATTATTGAAAGTGGCTTTCTGAGCACTATCATTTGAATTTATCTGCAATCAAGTAGTAAAAGGAAGGTGATAACTACCACTTAGCAGCCTTCCATTACCTAAAGGGGGCTTACATGAAAGCTTGTATTCAATGTATTGAATTGGGTTGGATTTGAAAACCTGCCCTAGGGAAAGATGTCCCTGCCCATGGCAGGGTGGTCGGAAACAGAAGATTTTTAAGGTCCCTTCCGACCCAAGCTATTCTATGATTCTGTGATTCTGTGATTCTGTGATTCTGTGATTCTATGATTTCTGTTTGAATAACAAAACTACACATTAAGAACCAGTCAGCAAATGTTCAAAAAGAGTGTAGCAAAATATTTTAACTTCTCTTCTATTGAACTCTTCTAATTCTTCCTTGAATGATATTCATAAGGTGTGTCTCCTTTACAGATTTCATGCAGATGAGGAACATGCTGTTGAAGATATTCTCCTGAAGATATTCCACAAGTACCACAATTCAGTTTGCATAGTAGAGTAGTTTTGGAGAAGTAAACTTTTGCCCTTTCAGATTAAATTAAACTGCTAATTGTCACCTGTTCATCAGACCTAACAGAACTAGTTCACAATACCCCATAATCCTCATAGTGTAGGTGCTGGGTTTTCAGATCATTCACTGTACAGATTGGGTTGCATTATGTGCTCTTACACAGTTGGCCATAATAAGATAAAGTAAATTGTGTCCTGAAATTTCTGAGAGGCAAATGTACTGATTAACTCCACTCTACAAATTTTATCCAATTCTATATCTATCAAAACATTTTAGAAAACTCAGCACTGGCAAGGATAGGAATCTCTGTTAACCTTTGTTAGACTTGTCAGATTCTTTTGATGCCAAGATTCTCCTACATATAATCCTCTTAAGCTCAACGTTTAAAAGAAGTTGTAACACTGAAGCATAACAGAGACAACTTCTCCTAAAATCTTTGTTCAATTGTTTCTAACAGTGTTCTTTTTAGTGCCAACTCACTGAGACAGCAGCTCACTATACATTCATTATTCCAGAAATCAGAAATGTCAGTGCTGTCAATGTTCTTACACTGCTGTGACATAAGACAGATAAGCTGGTTGTGAGTTACTGATCTTATTATTCCCTTATACCATTTGCTCTATTATCAACAATAATGTTCAAGTGACAAATAATTTCAGCCAGCAATATTCAATATTCACTCTGAAACTGAAGGTTCTGCTTTCACTGCTGCTTTAACAAGAACATGCAATAATTGCATATTCCTATAAGTATGAAGGTATGTAAATCCATTGAGATTGAGGGATATTAAAAAACAGAACCAAATGAATAACAACTTTTTCTAATTTCTGCTTTCTTTCCCTTATATTTTAAATGCAGATAAAATTCAAAACAACAACAAAATCTCTCCAAATTTTATTTGAAAGATTTTCTTTGTAAAGTGTATATTTTCTTTATCTTTCCTAATTTACTTTAAAAATTCATTTAAAAATATAAAAAATATTTTATATTGACAATTTTAAAAATAAATAGTTTTAAAATAGCATGTTGGAAAGCCATCCTAATTTTAAATTATGCTGTAAAGATATCGACAGTCAGCTAATCAATTTTTTTCTCAGAAATTCAAAATATATTTTTTAGAAAAATACATTTTACTTTTTTCTTCTTTTTTTAGAAAAATATTTTTTCTTCTATAGGAAAAGTAACTTATGAAGACGCAGAAGTAAATTCCTTATCCTATGAATTAAGTACTAAGTATCAACTTTATCAATTTAAAGTTATGTGAGCAAGGTAGCTATTTTTGTTTTGCTTCCTATTTCACATCTATTGACCCAATAATAAGGCAGTAAAAGATGAAGAAAGCAAATTGCAAACTCATCTATTTTGATATTTTTCTTAGAATAGGTAAATTTCAGATAAGACAGGACACTGCTTACAAACTTAGCAGGTGGCCACAGTTCACAAACTCTTCAGATGTCCAATATAAAAGCAATAAAGGCTGAAATGCTTCTCCTGTTAGTGCCAATAGGAAATCTCCACATTGTGAATCAGGCTGAGCATGCAGGGGAAACGATCTGACCACAAAACCTGCAGCCAGGAATGCATTGAGCATGTGTCAACTACATGTGAGAGTCAGAGGAAAATGAAATTTGAATGATATATCTGGTCTTCTGTTGTATGTATTTCTCAAAAAACTAGTGGTCTGTGTTTACTGGTTTGGAGAAGCAGAACTAAAATCATCATCTAAAAAGTGTTTCTTTTCATCTCTCTTTCTCTTTATTACCAAAGTGTCCTTTCCTCAAAAAAGAAAAAAAAAGGCTTTGGTATTTTCTTCAATTCTTTCTGACTACAAGTGAATCAAAATAAGAAAAATAATACTAATGACGTACATAATAACATGATCAGTTCAGCATAACTTTTGTGTGGAATGCTGAGTAACAAATATTTACTGTAAACAGCACACAACAGAGCCAAAATCAGAAACACTTTAAAAAATATTAATGGAAAATCACTCTCACAAGAAAAGGTTTTCCTCCCTGCTCACACTGCTAGGATCATTATTACTGCTCACAATT
The DNA here is from genome assembly GCA_026261815.1 of Monarcha castaneiventris obscurior. Lineage (NCBI taxonomy): Eukaryota > Metazoa > Chordata > Aves > Passeriformes > Monarchidae > Monarcha > Monarcha castaneiventris. The sequence goes on along the minus strand of JAMPIT010000379.1, from coordinate 22,068,953 downwards.
GCTTCACATATTCTCTGATTTCAGCAAGGAATGTAGCTGGAAATATGAATTTTTTGTGCTGTGGGAATGTGCACTAGTTTCTGCGACAGCCCAGGGAAGTCCTTATGTCATGCACTTATGCCACATGCAGTGCCATCAACTCAGGCATGTGCAGCAAGTCTGTCACTTCCCTGAAGCACCAGTACCACCGTGTCTTTGCAGATGGACTGTAAAAAATGTGGCCAAGCTGGCCAGAAATGTTGGAGTAGATACCATAATTTTACAGAAATGGATATAATTTACTTCTGCAGCTAAACTTCACTGTTCTCTTTATAGATCTTTATGGTCTGCTTCAGAACTTTGGCCCAGTTTTTAGAAAACATAATTTACTGTGCAGAGATATATATTTAGGCTTTTACTGATGGGAATTTATGTAAACAGTTTTTGCATCTCCCAGTAAAGGTGTTTTGTTATTTAGTTTTTGCTTGGTTATTTTTTGTGTACAATGACCCTTAATTTAGTCATATTTCACTTTGGAGCTTTCAAGGATTCAAAGGTCTTTTTGAATATCAAAAACCCCTGAGGGGCCCTTCTCTAACACAGGAAGTTATGTTGTCTCCAAAAGGATATCTTAAAAATTACCTACTATTCTCTGAAAAAAACCATAAACATATATATTTACATGTATATATTTACATATATGAGTATACATATATATATGGAATTAGAAGAAAAAGCTGGGATAAAGAAAACTAATATTTTACTAGCGAATTTTATTTAGAAAGTAGTGCAAAACAAAGGCTAAAAGCATTTGTTTTGTTGACATAGGGCAACCGAATTGGGGCACAGGATACCCACATTTGGTCAAAGCAGAATCTTCCACATTCCAGATGCCACATCCTTTTTTAGAGTTTATTATTATCCATTCACATAAGCAGAAAAATTAAATATGCATCTTAAAATGCCCAATATCCTAGTGTATCCTAGTGTATCCTGCTGCCTTCAGTTGGAGTGCAAAAACTTTTGACCTCAACCTCTGCTTCAAAAAACATCAAAGAGGGGTTGAAACCACTCCCCCAACACTTCATATGAGTCAAATGACACTAATGATCCAGCTACCAGCAGCAGATAAGTGAGCGTGCTTCCCACACCTCTCTCTCTCTCTCAGCTACCTGCTGTGCTAAAGGAATCTGAGCGGGCCCTGTGTGATTGGCTCAAGGTTCCAGACTGGCAACAATCGAATTCGAAGATTCTTTGTTTTTCACAGATTCCTCATTGCAGTGGTTTTAAGTCAAATTATGCATTACCCCCTGATTTCTTTTCTGTGAGATAAGAATTAGGAGAAAAGCAAGCAGGCACAAAACTTAAAGATCAACCCACTACATTCATTCCTTTCCTGACACCAACAACCTCTGATAAAATCAACCAAAACATCTGCTTTCCAATCTTGAGCCTTGTTTCAGAAATAAGTTCTGTTGGTTGACCTGACCCTTTCTCAGGATCCATACCAACACAGAACTTGATTGTCAGGACCTGGGATGCTGTTTTGACTGGTAGGGTGGGCTATAGGTTGTTTCCAGCCAGCTGATGGTCAGCTCCACTATCATACACATGATGCTTGCCTGGTATCAGTGTGACCTACTGATATTTGACAGCCACTATCTTCTACACCATGTAGGCTTTAGTTATCTGGCTTACTTGATTATGGCATGTTTTGCATTCATGTATGATTCTTGCAACGGTTTCTACAGTCAGGTTTACTCTCAACCATAGCCCATATCTGTGTTGCATTGCTCTCTAGGGCCCACTGAGCTATGTATAGCTCACCTTCATGTTTCCAGCCTAGGTTTACCTGACACACTTTCATTCTTACTCACAGTCATATTTATGATGCTTTATTCTGCAAGCACTGCTTTTAATTTTACCAGGGCTGTTGGAAGAAGTGGAGAATATTCAGTATAATTAAAGACTTAGATATCAGAAGAATATATGGCAAGAAAATGCCAGTTTAATTTATATTGCTGCTTCAGATCAGATAGAAATAGCTATATACTATAACACGTTTTAAAATATTTTGCTATCCTTGTATCACTGAATTTACTAAATCTGTACCTGGAGAATGAAACAGGTGAAAATAGAAACATGGTTCCAATGCACAGAAGTTGTGTTGCCATTTACGTTAACGCCTTAGTCTATTGCTATTCAAGGGAAATGTTTCTTAATTTTCCTGCTCACAGACAGAGGAAGATTGAAGAAATAATGTAAGGAGACAAGATTGAAATATACCAGCAATTTTGAAAAAGTCTGCACTACATATTTGTTGCAACATGGCTCAATAAGCTCAAGCTAACTTCCCCCCACAGCCTTATAAAATACCAAAAGCAAAGCCCCAGGGGTAAGATTAACAACCCAGACCTTGCAAACTTCAGTTTGTAAGATTTTACTTCCAAGGTTAGCCTATGCAAACAATGATTTTTTTGCTGCTAGTATTTAACCTAATGAGATGAAAGCTATGGCTATATAACTTGCAATGCTATCCTGACACTACAGCATGTATCTGAACCCACTACCAAGAAAAACCATATAAAGCATATACTAACGAGTATTTCACAACAAACAGCTTTTACCATGACTTAAAATTAGACTTTAATTTTTTTCTTCATCTAATAAGCTGGGAGTATAAATTAAATAATGAACAAGTTTTTATCATACAATTATGGAAATTAGTACTGCCCAAAGCCACGAGATGCAAAGTACTGTTCATGAATTGCAGCTAGCACACATACTATACCAAAGGCAAAATACACTACTGTTTTGGGAAGGACCACGCATCTCATACAACAATCTATTAAGGCTGCTAAGAACATCATTGCAAGCATAAATTGACTTCATCAGGGATTTAAGAGTTTTGATAGGAATAGTAAAGGTTAGATGGCTCTCAAAATCTTCAGGAATAATGCTATTTAAGCAGAGTTTTTCATAATTAATCGCTTTTTGCATCCCTCTGCTTTGTTTGCTTTGTCTCCTTATCCTCAACAGTTTCTCATTAAATGGGACTGCTACAGATGCAACTTCTCTTAAATGGCAATACCTTCCTTGAAAGTCTAAACCACAGGGAGCAGGTACATATTACTCCATGAAAGCATCACCTTACTAAGAAGGAGCAATTATGAGAATGAAACAGTTGTCATACTTGTTATCAAGAACATTCATTCATTATTTAAGAAAACATCATTAAACAATGATTTAATAAAGCTCCTCAAATAGAATAATCAAACATCTGCTGTAAGGAAATTTGATTCAGAATTCTCAAATAATTTTTTGCCTCAGTCTTCACTGACAACTGCTCCAGTAAAACTGTCCAAGTCACAGAGGCAAAGGCAGAGATGGGGGAATGAAGACTCGCCCACCATGGGAGAAAATCTGGTTCGCAAACATCTAAGGAACCTGAAATTGCACAAGACCATGTATGAGACCTGATAAGATGCATCTCCAGGTCCTGAGGGAACTGTCAAAGGAAGTGTCTAAGCCACTATGCATCATATTTGAAAACTCATGGCAGTCCAGTGAAGCTGCCTATGGTGGGAAAAGGAGAAATATAACCCCTGCAGGGGAACTGCTGATGTGTCATTCTCACTTCTGAGCCTGTTGAAAGCATGGAGTGGATTCTCCTGGAAACTCTGCTAAGACACATGGAAAATAAGGAGGTGACTGGTGAGAGCCACCTAGCTTAACTACGGGTAAATTGTACCTGAAAAATGTAGTGGCCTTCTACAGGGAGGTTACAGCATTGGTCTATGCAGAAAGAGCAAGTGACGTCTTCTTTCCAAACTTGGGCAAAGCATTTGACACTTAAAAACATGACATCCTTGTCTCTAAACTGGAGACATATAGATTTGATGACATACCACACAGTGGATAAGGAATTGGCTGGATGGTCACACTCAAAGTGTTACAGCCAACAGCCCATTATCCAAGCGGAGATCAGTGACATGTGGCATTCCTTAGGGGCTGGTACTGGGACTGACACTTGTTAACATCTTTGTCATCAACATGGACACTGGGACTGAGCTCACCCTCAGCAAGTTTGCAGACAGCACCAAGCTGCGTGATGTGGTCAACATGCTGGAGAGAAGAGAAGCCATCCACAGGGATCTTAACAGCCTTTAAAGATGGGACTGTGCAAACCTCATGAAGTTCAACAGGGCCAAATGCAAGGTGATGCACCTGGGTCAGGGCAATCTGAAGTACAAATACAAAATGGATGGAGAATGGATTGAAAGTAGTCCTGATAAAACGTATTGGGGTTGTAGAAGGTCAACATGACCTGCCAATGTGCTCTTGCAGTCCCAAAAGCCAAATGTATCCTGGGCTGCATCAAAAGAAACCTGACCAACAGGCAGAGGGAGGTGATTCTTTCCCTCCGATCTTGTGTGACTTCACCTGGAATATTGTGTCCAGCTCTGGGGTTCCCCATGGATTTGTTGTAGTGAGTCCAGAGAATAGTCACAAAGATGATCAGAGGGCTGGAGCACCTCTCCTATGAGCAAAGGCTAAGAGAATGGGAATTGTTCAGCCTGGAGAAGAGAAGGCTCTAGGAGACCTTCTAGCGGTCTTCCAGTACCTAAAAGGAGCCTACAAGCAAGAAGAAGACGGACTTTTTACAAGGGCAGGTAGTGATAGGACAATGGGTTCTGGCTTTAGTCTCAAAGAGGGTAGGTTTAGTTTAGATATTAGGATGAAATTCTTTACTGTGAGGGAGGTAAAACACTGAAACAGGTTGTCCAGAGAAGTAGTGGGTTCCCATCCCTGGAAGTGTCCAAGGCCAGGCTGGATGGGGCTCTGAGCAACCTGGTCTCGTGGAAAGTGTCCCTGCCCAAGTCAGGGGGATTGGAGCTGTATGTTCTTTTAGGTGTCTTTCAACCCAAACCATTTTATGATTCTATGATTTAACAGAATATTTTGGAAGAAAATGAAGTACACATTATGCATCTCTGAAAACATAATAAAAATTGATGATGTTTCTCTTTAGCAAACACCAGATTCTGTTTTAAATCTTGTGTAGTTTTATTATCTGTAGACAGGAAAATAAGTGATTTATACACAATTGTTTTCTTTTTGCATTGTAAAATATCACAAAAATACGGTGTAACAGAAGAAATGAGGGAAATTCCCACAATGAAAAGAATTGTTTGGGAATAGAAAAAAAGGAGAACCTCTTTTAATAGAATAGGATATAAACAGGATATTTGGAAAAATCTTCAAACTGAAATTACTTGGTGATGATAAGGTTTGGTTCCTGCATTGGCTTTTCACTGACATAGTAGTAACAAAATGGAGCTGATGAACTATGTACAAAGGAAATTCTCCTTTTATTGTTTCAGTAAAGAACATCAGTAAACGGGTTTAATACATGCTAATAAAATTTAACACTTTCATGTATTTAACACTGGGACCAGTAAGGAGATTCAATACACAGTAATGTTTTCAGTCTCCCTTAAAATATAGATGAACATTTCCATGGATATATTTGCTCTATAATGGAGGAAAATTGCAAAGACTTTCAGAATATTTGGCAACACATGCTCACACTTTATAGGCTATAGAGGAGTTCTAAACCAAACGGATCCAGATGGTTATTCTGTTTCCTCCACCCTGTGGGAATGTAGAAACTGGACACGGTAAATAATGCCTGGAAGAGTCACCCTCACAGACTGTTGTGCAGATATTACCAGGCTAACTGAAATAGTCATCCTTGTATAGCTACCTTTTTCTTGTGCACGGAGAATAAGAAAATATGTCTATTTAATTATCTATCTAGATCTCAGACATTCATTTCTTAAACTATTAATTTCTGCTTAACATGTTCCTATTCAACTTTTTTTTGTGGGGAAGAAACAATGCTACAGGCTTGGGGAAGGGTGTCTGGAAAGCTGCTTGGCAGAAAATGACCTGGGAGTGCTGGTCGACAGCAGCTGAACATGAGCCAGGGAGTGCCCATGTGGCCAAGAAGGCCAAGGTCATCTTGGCCTGTATGAACAATAGCGTGGCCAGCAGGACCAGGACAGTGATTTTCACCCTGTACTGGGCACTGGCAAGGCCTCAATCAAATCCTCTGTTCAGTTTTGGACCCTTCAGTACAACACAGACATTGAAGGGCTGGAGCATGTCCAGAGAAGGGCAATGGAACTGGTAAACGCTCTGGAGCAAAATTCTTGTGAGGAGTGGTTGAGTGAGCTGCAGTTGTCTGAAAGTTATTACAACTTTCTCATCTGGGCCAGCCATGGTGCTGGGGATCTCTACCTCAGCCCAGAGATGTCATTCAGGTTAGGATTCAGATGGCCCCTCTTTATCCATACTCATGTAAACTAAAAGAAAATCTATCTTTAGAAGCCTGAAATATAGCAGAAGAATTGTTCCTGCTGATGTATCAGAGCAAATGTATCACCTTCCGGCCTTTTGAGAGATTTAAAAGGTGGAGAAAAATAAAACCCAAACACCAATGCTACTGCCCCTTTTCTTTCGAATAAAGACTTTAAAAAATATAACTTATCTTCAAATTAAGGCATTTCTAAGTGTGTTTGTTTTACATAGCTTCAGAATACAGTGACAAAGATAAAATTGAGATTATCGGAGTTTATCCAATGGCAGAAACACTTATACGTAGTGCTGTAAGATCTGCTCTACGAGCTAATGAATTTATTGGTAAGTTTTATTGTTGAATTACCTGCGTCTAACAGACTAACTGTACTTCACAAAAATTATTTTCTGTTCCTTTTCTAATTTATCTTTATCTTACAGAACACACATTTAGGCACCATGTAGCAGGTGAGCTTGTGTCACCATATAATTAATGTGCATAATAAATCACAGAATGCCACCAGAGGAAAAGTGCAGTTTTTAATAATGTAATGATGATTTTGAATCCTATATCCTTCAACACTGAGAACTAAAATTGACTGTTTGTATAACGCTGCTTTCATTTCTATATAAAAACCCCACTTTCTTCAACACACATACCCTCAAACTTATCCAGAAGGGAATGTATCCCCTTTTTCACACCTGAAGTACACTGGACTTTATGAAAAGGAATTATTACAGTCATAGGGGATGGAATTTAGCTACCTCCTCTAAACTATTGGTATAGAGCTAATTTTGTTTCTCCACAGAGACTTTCTTTCCTGAAGGCTAGAGCAGATGTCAGATCTAACTTCCTGGCTGTCCGAGTCCTCTGACCTTCTGTGGCTCACCCTGCACAGACCCAGCACGTCAGGGAAAGTCCACGGTGCCATGCCTGGGTACCATGTGGCACAAGGCAAGTGAACCACTAAGGTTTTGATACTCCAGACGTCTCTGAACCCTTGAGGCTAGAACACGTTTCTCCCTCTTATATGGAAATAGTCTTCCTACTGCTCAGCAGGTGCATAAATTTTGTTATGGCATTCAGCCCAGTGCCAGACACAGCTTCAATTTACTGTTTATCTTGGCTGATGCATTAAAATTATATCCTTAATCACCTTCCATGCACTTCAGTTTCATTCAAGTAGATAAGCTTATAATATGGTACTGACATTATAAATTTATCCACAATTTATGTGAGTGTTGCCAGTGCTGAGTGAGCAGTAATGAGCAGACATCAGAAAGAAGAAATTCATGCTCAGATTTCTGAATAATTTTGCTTGAAGCATGCAACCTGCTCAAACTGAAGAGCTCCAAAGAGATACAAAGTTTAATAAACACACATACCGCTTGTGTTGAATCACTGCTTAAATTTATGCACAAACCAAGTGCCTATCTGCACTTCATACTGTAAGAAATAGCAAACCAAAATACTAGCAGTTAAATAGCTTGAACTTCATCCATGTGATTTCATAAATATGAAATTTACTTCATTGCAAATCCTGATTTTAAAATGCTTACAGCGGGAAATAGCGTCAATAACATCCATTTCCAGCCAGAAAAATCCAATTAGTTGTATGTAGTTAAATCTTTTAAGCCTAAAATATGATGGAAGGTCTCTAAAAGAGTGAATATTTAAGAGCTGGACTCGATGATCTTTTGGATCCCTTCCAACTCAGAATATTCTGTGATTCTGTGAATGATTCTTCCTCATTGTTAGACGTGTGATGCATACAAGCACTAAGAGATTTATATTAATTTTGTATTTCCCATATAAATGATCTCCAAGCATTGGCATATAAATTTAAATAATCCTTAGAAAAATCAGTATTTCTGCAGCATAAGATTTTCTGGAGATTCAAAAATAAAATTTTTTATCCCTTGTTTATTTGTCATTCCTCTGTATAGAGGATCTTTTGTCTAATCACTGTGTTTGTTTGGAATGTATTTCTAAAAATAGAAGCAAATTAAATGATTTGTCTTCACAGCTCATCAGCTTTTATCTAATCAGAGTGCCTTTGATATTGATTTCCATTTTAGTTCACCTATTTATATTGCATTTGCTTTTTTTTTCCTTTTTCCATTTTTTTTTCGTGGCCACATGCTTGCTATTACCAATGATGGTTTTATTTAAACAGAAATTGTCCTTCTCTGTCTCATGGTTCTTCTTGATAGATGAGCCAAATATACTATAGAACTAAGAGCCATAAACTACAGAAAAGCAGAAATACAGCCTCCACTGAGCTCCTGAAGACAGCTGGAGTTAAGGTATCTAGGAATTGATCAGATCAATGCCTAGACCTACAAAATTAATAATGTTAGATTTATGAATCCGCACAATTTTTAACTTTTTTAAAACAAGTTATAACACAGAATTCCCTTTTTCTGCAGGATATGGAGAGTGGGAAGGAGAGGTTTCCTTGAAAGATTGTCTTAACAGCATACAGAATACAGAAAATGGCAAGGCAAAGAAATTGCTTCTGTATCAATGCTGGGGTTCTTTTTCAAATGTATTTCTGTAGAAAGTTACCCTTTAAAGATCTGTAAGAATTTTTGCTACAAGCATCCATTATCAGGAGGTCATAACAGGAATAAAAGCATTTTCTTGAGGACAAGACACGGTAGGCAAGATACTGCCAAACTTAGGACTGCATCAGGAAAGCAATTTTTGATAAGAACATGGAAATATGAATGCCATTAGAGTATAACTGCATGGCACAATTGTATTACCTAGAAATTACAGTTGAAGCAATCTGAAGGGGAAGCACAGAATTCTGAAGAGGCTGCTTTAAAGAGAATGTTAGAAAAACCTTAATTGTTTAATGTAGTTTAAGGAGAAAAATGCTGACAGGGATATTTTTGCTGTCTATAAAGTCCTTGGGATAAAACAAAAGAAAACCAAGTAATAAGCAATAGTATGGTGAGTTGACCTTGTCTGGCCTCAAGGTGCCCATCAAACCTCCCCTTTCTCAACAGGACAGAAGGAAACATTAGGAAAATCTCATAGGTCAAGATGAGGACAGGGAGAGATCACTTACCAGTTACCATTATGAACAAAATGAACTCAGGAATATTAACTGAATTTACTGCCAATAAATAATATAGTGGAATAATGAGAAATAAAACTAAAACCAGCCCCCATACACATATTCCCCCTGCCTCTTCTTCCTAAATTCAGCTCACCTCTAACTCTTCTACTTCCTCCCCTCAAGTGAAGGAAAGGGTGAGGAATGTGGGTTGTGATCAGTCCTTAATCTGAGGAGCCTTAATTAAGAGCCTTAATCTCTGCTGCTCTTTCTTCCTCACACTCTTCCCTGGTTCCAGCATGGGGTCCCTCACACAGGAGACCTGTATGACCCAGTTCAGTGTGGGCTGGAGTTCACGAACTGCTCCAACATGAGTCTTTTCCATGGGGTGTAGTCTTCAGGAACAGATTTCTCCAGTGTCTTAGTCAACTAAGAACTGAAATAGATTAGAAAATTTTTCCTTTTATTTTCTATAACCCAATGTTTATTCTAGCAGGAAATTAGTACATTTCTTTACTGTCATTTCTTTTAAGTTTATGATTTTCCTTGACACCAGTCAAACAATGTTTCTTTTAAGTAAGTAGTTGTAAACTTAAGGGCCAGTCATAAAATAAATAGGCTCATAAAACCAGCAATCATCATCAACTGAGTAACATACAACTTATATTTCCTGGATTGAGTAGACTATACAACATTTTATACATTGTGAATTAAAAAACAAAATGTTTTGAACTAAAAAAACCAAGATTGTCATCAAACATAAAAAGAAAGGGTTTATTAAAAAAATCCCAAGAGATAATTCAAATAGTGCCTCTTATCTGCAAAAAGAATCTAATTTTGAATGGACTGGGTAAAAAGTAAAAGAGAATTGATCCTGTCTCCTTGTCATTCTCCTCAAGGTGATCTGTTTTATTTTCATGAGAAGGCATCAAGAAATTTGAATGTACCCTTTTGTGAGATACTAAGTCTCAGTCCTGAAGGCATTTAGAATTCACTTATTGTTTGTTTCAAAGAGACAAGATATGTTAGGGACAATAATGCTTAACATGGTTGAAGGAAAGCTTAACAACATCAATTCCAGCAGGTTGATGTAAGCTCACTGTAAGTGACGAGGCCATTCACACAAAATCGAATGACTTTCCAAACATCCAAATGTCAGTAAGAGCTATTCAGAATACACAACAGCAGGGACAGGCAATTCCAGTTTTCACAAATCATCTTCATATTACCCAGTCAGTAATTACTGGGTGCACAATTAATCATCCATGTTAGTGCTTATAAGCAGCCTACAACCACTCGTTTAGTGGGAAGCATATTATTTCCCAGAATGAACAGGCTACAAAATAGTAGTAGTTTTTCCTAAATGATAAACAGATGTTAAGATTAAACATGTAGGTAGATGCTTTATGTAACCCATTATAATAAGTAACTACACAAATAAATATCATTGACCTTTTTTTTTCTACTGAGAATTAAATAGAAAATGCAGAAAAAGAAAACAAGCTTATTGAATTAGGTGTCTAGTAAGGTACTAGATCCTTTAATTAAAGTGGTAAGAAAATAAAATTTATAAATAATCTTAAAAATTAAATAAGCTTTTTTGTATTTCAGTCTAAAAAGGGTTAACACAAATACTGCTGAAGGAGCTATTGCCAAGGTATGGCAGCTAGATATTTGAGGATTAATTTTAAAGGGTAATGAAAAGCTTTTATATTGAAATTTCTCTGCAGAGATTTCGAAGTCAGCAATATTATGTTCAATTTTACAGATGGAAAAATTCTTTAAATATGACTGAACAAAATACAAGTTTAAAGTACCTTCTTATATAAAGCTTTGCTGAATTTTTCCACTTTGCAAGGGCTGATAAGAAGCATTAATAAATCTCCACCTTGCTTTTATAAAGTAGTCTATATGAAGCTGATAATAAGACTTTTATGTTGCAGACAACTGGAGCAAGTGTATATAGCATTACATCCTTTTATAATTCTCATCTAAACAATAGTTATTATGTAATTGTGTTTATGTAGCTGTATATCACCATATACCTTAGATCAAAGGAGGGTTCTCAATATCTAAGTGGATCACTTGAAATCATACAAACAAGTTAAATATCAACCTGATGTAGTGCAGTTGCTTTTTAACCAAGATTTGAGGCTAACATATTTTCATACTCTTGTTTGGATACAAGATATTAAGAGGAGTAATAACTGGCCTTCTGTGTATTAGGTTTTGGTATAACTCACACCTGACTAGATAAATTGTATTCTGAGCCCTGAGCAGACTGAGGAGATGTCTCCACAGGAGTCAAAGTTTTCTCTCAATTATTCTTCTATAAAGTCTTCTTTAACATTTAAGGAGTGTTCAAATATTTCATAACAACATTAGTTTCCAACTACTGGAATAAAAAAGAGTTTAGTTTCTCAAGGTGTTATGGACAGACTTATTAGGTACATTCTTAAATCATTTAACATCAATTAATATTTCTGCAGTGTAATCACTGGAAAAATTTATACCTAAATTAATGTGATTGTTTTATGATTCCAATGTCTATTATAGACAAAAGTGCAAGCAAAAAAGTGATGTTACAAGCTAAGCACTTAATGTGATAAATATGCTTGTTTTAATTTCTTTTTTTAAGAAAAGCTGGTTTCAGGCAATTTATTTTAGCTGGTAAATCATATGAAGAGCACCTATAAATAATTTGGGTTTGGTAAAAATTTAAGAACACTTTAAAAAGTACTTTTAAACAGTTTGTACTTTTATCTAGGTCATGTCTCAAAGCTAAAGTGCACAGTCTTGTGTTACTTGGACATACACATGCTGAACACAGGTAATTTCAAATGTATATGACCAAGCAGTAAGTATTCCAGGATTTTAGAAAACTTTTGGTGATGTCTTTCTACCACAGAGGTTTGAAAGTCCCTTCTTTAATTAATTCTGAATGTTTCAAGGCAGAACAACTTTCCAAAATCTTTGCAATACATGCCTTTACAAAATGGTGTGATCGGTACGATTTCAGGTCATCCCTCAGATGATCTTCAAAGGATCCTTTAGATTAACAATGCTGCCCATTCACAGTTTCAAGAGCCACAATTTGCCTCAGCAGCAAAAATCATTTTTGCAATCTCATGGCCTGATATGCTGACAATGACATCTGGAAATATATATAAGTACTCATCCTTACTTCTATCTTCTTGACCGTATTAATGTGTCCGGGAGCTATTTCTACTTCAGTTTTTCACTGTACAAGTCCTACAAAGCCACAGACCATATACAAGATCATATACTTTGTTTTTTTAAACAACTGTGCTTATTAAAAAGCATTGACCACTGAGTGTGATGAAGAAAACATGATTTATGAACATAAACCAGCCTGAATTGCTAGTTTTTATAAAAGTAACTGTTCCTCTGGGCAGTGTAAATCATAGGTATAATTAAGGAATGGGTTAGTGCCAGCAGCATTTTAGCACTTCACTGTGAATTTTACCTCAATTCCACTCAGTGCTTTAGTTTCAATCCCATGTGTCATACTTCTTTGTCCCCTTTATCATTCTAGTTCATAAAAAAGTTTCTATTCATTAATCTTACATTTATTCATTCATTAATCTTTTCTCGGGAATTAAAAACCTCACTTTTCTGCACAAGCCAGTCCCATCAGACACTGGATTCACTCATTTTTTCTCCAGAATTTCCATTGTTTTCTCAGCATTTCTGACAGTGAAATCACCCAGCTGAAATTATCTGAGGATTTCTGATGGGGTTTCTGGACTTTGAATAAAGAATTACATAATAATATGTATAAAATTAATAATCTATGGTCCAAAGATACAGCACACAATCAGCCCTGTCAGACATCAATTACTAGCTGCTTCATCACAGATAATTCTTGGTATTTTTACAGCACTGTATTTGCACAAATCTTTTGGGACCTTATCACTTTATCTATTGAAGTCAAGGGAAGATCTGTATTTCATTTAGTGCTCACAAAAATAATCCCCTGAATTGAAAATATTAGATGTAATTGTCTCAAAGGTACTTGGAGGTAAATGAGTGTTGAAACCTTTGTTACAGAATATATTGGGGTGTATAAGAGAAATAATGTGTTGCTTTCTTAATCTGAAAGACAATCGTTAGAGACTAAAAACTTATTTGATATGTATTATTTGAAAAAGTCTATTTTACTTAGTATGAAATTAATTTATTTTTTATTTCGGGGCCAAAGCATCACATTTGACTAAATATGAAAATTGCATTTGGGTGTGAGAAAGACTAATCTGCAAGGCATAATGTAGCAGTGAGTCATAAAAATCAACCTTTTTCTGTTATATTTCTTCATGATCAGCAGTTTTTGCCTCCCTGTTAAACCATATAATAATTCTGAACTAGCTATTAAAGAAATCAATAAAGCACCCTGTCTAACATAACATGGATGTCCTAGTGACCAAGATTTAAAGGGTAATTCTGAACTAAGTTCTTCATTCTTTCTCAAATTTGAATGCCGCATCAAGAAGCTGATTTTCATGATTATCTCTTGAGTTATGAGCTATGACTTTACATCTGTCCTTCTCATTATCACTGTAACATTATGCAAATATAGTCCCTGCCGGCTCACATCTCAGTTCAGTCTGCCCAATAATTACATTGCAATGCTGTAATGTAAGCACTTCCACCTCAAGTTTAACAATTTGATTTGTACAATAACTTTAAACAGGTTATTGCAAAGGTTTAGCAAAATATTCCATATAAAAGCTAAATGCATATATATAACGTTGCAAAGTCCCGTGGCTGAAACTGTAAATCCCTCATGCCATCACTGACATTTAGCCCCCATGGCACACATTTCTATTCATGGACTAGTAGAGTCATGGAACACAACAAAAACCTGCTACGTTCTACATATTGTCACAGTGAAATATATTCTGTAATTAGACCAGCACTGTCAGAAGCATCATTTTGTCTAAAGAAACCATGATTAATTTACATATTCCAGAGAGTATTTTATTTTGGGGTCACAGGAAGCAGAGTTATTAACCAATGGTATCTATTTTTCACACCTCTATTATCTCAAGAGAGACTTGCTTTCAAAGCCAGGACAAAACCAAGAAACATGGATTAACTTTTCTCATTTCAACCTTATTTTATGTAGTAAAATAGTATAGTGACCCATATCACATCTGTAAAGAGATTCCATTTCATCTTATGTCCTGTCAGGCCAATGCTACCAACAGGGTATATAGCATTGGCGATTATTGCTGTGATGATAGATAACCCCAAGAAACTTGCTCTTATTATATATTTTACATCACAATTGTCCCCTTACTAGAATACATCATCAGAGCAATAGCTCTTTGTGTCATCCATCACTTCAGCAATGCTGAATGCCTAGTGTTATTCATCATAAGAAAGGAACACTTCTGAGTCATACATCATCAAAATGATGGTCCTCCATGAACAAGGCAAAATAGCCTTTCTTGATATTGCAGGTGTGGTGAAGAACTTATGGAAAACCTTCTCATGATTTTTAAAGAAAATAATGTTTTAAAGATAACTGCACTGCCTAATGATGTGTGTGTGTGTGCAGGGATTTGATAACACAGTATTAACTTATGAAATAAAGCAAAATGGCTCTTCCAAGTTTCTTTGCAACTAACAGAACACTTCTAAGGGTAAAAAATAAAAAAAAAATATTTTTACAGCATAGTTGGGAGTAGAAACCATGTCACAAAATAGATCAGGAAAAGAAAACTACAAAGCTAAGGCTCCACCAGTGAGTCAACCAACTTCACTCGTCAGAATTCAGAAATCTGAGCAGTGTTTCCCGTCGTTAGTCTTTAACTGAGCCTCTGAATTAGCAGCTATTCTGAAAGGAAATTTCTTCAACACGGACGATGCAAATATGATTTATTCAGTCTAACAGAAGTATCTTACATTGTAAAGATGTTCCTTTCCAGAATTCTTATCTATGATAAACCTCTTAAGAATATGACTATGAAATTTTTCCTCTTAAAGAATATGAAATTTGCCTTTGATAGTATCTTCAGCTCTGCTTTTTCTGAGAAGCATTCTCTGAGAAGAATGCTTTTTTTTTTCCAGAATGTAACTCTAAGAGATGGCATCATACACAAAAGAGACAGAGAAGAACTGTTTCAGCACCTGCAAAATATTCATGCTGCTCTTTTCTTAACCTGATAGCCGTGCTGCTATCTCAGTCATAGCTGCTACCTTTGCTTTGCTTTCCCAGTATTAGTTGATGGTATGCATGCTGAGGTCTTTCCCTACTGCACTAGAAAGTTGAACAATTATGTCAGGAATAAATGTATCATGTACATTATCTTTTGCCTTTTGGATGTTAGTTGAAAAATTTGCAAAATAAGTTATTAACACCTAGGAATATATGCACCATTTGAGAAGTTCAAATTTATTTTATTTTGTCACTATTAATTACAGTGATGTCTAATAAGCTCATTTATTCTCTTGGAGCTAAATTCAACTTTGAAGAGTTGTTCAACCTTAGGGGTTTATGCCATTTTAACTAGCTTTTTCCAGTTAACAACACTACATTTTGTACTAAGTCCAGCATGTACAATTTACATGAGCTCTACCTTGCAAGTTTGTCGCCATGAATCATATAATTTATGCTATCCTACAAACTTACTCTTAAGACCCTGTATGTTACACAAGTCACAGCTTATTACTGAGCATAGTAATTAAAGTCTCTCAAAGTTGTTCTGTCAAATATAACATTTAAATCATGGGTCATTATTGGAATGTTATCTATGTATTTGTAGTCACCTCATTCACTATTGGCTTTGCCAGCTTTAGTCTTGAAACACTCAGCTGAAGCAGTTCCACAGTGATAACAAGCACTGCAAAACTGATCACAGTTCTACCTTGGGCAGTTTCCAGATTCTTAAAAGAGCAGTGCTCTTCTTTAACAGACGATCCAAATAAAGTTTAGTGCTTTTAAGCCACAAATATTTAATGTCCTGGGAAGTAAAATAATTTTAGACATTTAAACTGAAAAGCAATTTCAGATGTTTTTAATGCTATTGAGCGGGAACTCAGCCATTTGCTTGAGAGAAGGTTGTATAAAACAGGTTATAGAATAGAAAGTGTACATTTAAGTGTCTACCATGAGAGACATTATCGAGGTTCTTTACAGAAAAAGGAACCCATTTGTTTTCATTATTATTTAACTCCCAGAACAGAAAGAGAGCAGCAGACTATTGCAATAACATTTAGTTACATCATCTTTGTTAGGGAATTTGAACATAAAGCATGTGCTTTTACACGTGCTGGCACTTAGTGATCAGTGTCTCCTTAACCATTAGATAGAAATTTTCCTCATTTTCTGCTTCTTTTGATTTCTAATTTTTTTGGGTTGTTTTGGTTTTTTTGGGGGGGGGGGGTTTTTGTGCTTTTTGGTTTGGTTTGGTTTGGGGTTTTTTGTGGGTTTTTTGTTGTTGTTTTTGTTCTTTTTTTTTGGTGGGTTTGTTTTTGGTGTTTTTGTTTTTGTTTAAATAAAAACCTGGTTTCACAGAATTGGAGTCATCAAAACAGAATGGCTGGGGTTGGAAGGAGCCTCTGGAGATTACCTAGTCCAACCTTCCTGCTAAAGCACATTCAACTAGAGCAGGTTGCACAGGATTGGATCCAGTAGTGTTTTGAACATCCTTAGAAAAGGTGATTCAGGGGAGATCCTATCACTCTCTACAACAGCCTGAAAGGAAGTTGTGGGAAGGCAGGAGTCAGTCTGTCTTCTCACTGGTAGGACAGAAGAAAATATCCTCAAGTTGCACCAGGGAAGGTTTAGATTGGATATTAGGAAAAAATTCTGAAAGGATGTTCAGGCTTCCTGGGAAACGGGTGGAATCAGCACTCTTGGAATTATTCAAAAAGAGTATAGATGCAGCTCTAGGGGATATGGTTTAGTGGTAAACACAGTGGGGCTGGGTTAATAGTTGGATTCAATGATCTTAGAGGTCTTTTCCAAACTAAATGATTTTATGATTCTAAGAGTGTCTTTTGCCTAACCCAAACTTCCTTGATCAAGGGAAAGTCTTTTTTTCTGCAGACTTTCTCTCTTTCCTCCAGTATCTGGGGTTCCTATGGCTGGCCTTAGCAGTAAAGACTGAAGCAAAGAAGGAATTCAGCAACTCTTCCTTTTCTGTATTCTTCATCACCAGGTACCCACTTCATTCATCAGCAGACCCACATTTTCCATAATCTTCCTTTTGATACTGGTGTACTTGTGTTGTCCTTGACATGCCTTGGAACATTTAATTCCACATGGACCTTCGCCCTCCTCATCACATCTCTGCATATTCTGACAATGTTCCCATCTTCATTCTAAGTGGCCCATCCCTTTTTTCACATTCTCTAAACTTCCTGCTTCTCTGATTTTTGCCAGAAGCTCCTTGCTTATATATGCAGCTCTCCTGGCCCATTTTCTGGATTTTTTACTCATAGTGATACGTTGCTCTTGAGCCTGGAGGAGACAATCCTTGAATATAATCAGCTTTCTTGGCCCCTCTTCCCTCCAGGGCTTAATTTCATGGTATTCTCCCATGCAGATCACTGAAGAGGATAAACCCTTGTCTCCTGAAGTCCAGGGTAGTGAACTTACTGTGGAAAACTCCTCGCTGCCTTAAGGATCTCGAACTCCATCTTTTCATGGCCACTGGAGCCCAGACTGCCCTTGAGTTTCACATTCCCACCAGATCCTCTTTGTTGATGAGAACAAGGTCCAACATAGCTCCTCACCTTGTTGGCTCCTCTATCACTTGGAGAAGGAAGTTATAAGGAATGCATTCCAGGAACCTCATGTATTTCTTATGCTCTTCTGTATTGTTCCTCCAACAGATATTTGGGGGTTTGAAGTCCTCCATGAGAACCAGTGAGTGTGAGGCTGCTCCTATCTGTCTACGAAGGGCCTCATCTACCTGGTCCACCCAGTCAGGCAGCCTGCAACAGCCCCCATTTTAATGTCAGTTGCCCCTGCCCTCTCTACGTTAAGTATGACTATGCAGGAATGAATCATGCAACATGAAAAGGATGTTCAGCACTGGTCTAAAGTATGTTACTTGTTCATTAAGTGTGAAAAAATTAAGAATAAAACACAGAAAAATACATGGCTACATCTCGTTTTCAACTATATACAACTTGGAATGTCAAGGCAAGAATTCAAACACATTTCCTCTGATATTCCATTAGGAACCAGAAGTAGCTCTATGCGATATATGAAATACAAATAATATGTTTCCTTAAACTCTCTTATGCTTTAATGAAATACTTATATAATATCACTTAAAACATTCAAGAAGTGGAATTTTATATGGAGCAGACAGGGAATATAAAATAGATACCTTTTAAAGTAGAACTACTATATTAATCAGGTAATATTTATTCATTTAGAACAATGCTCTTAAATGATGTGAGGGAAGGAAACAGCATTTTAAAAGTTACATTAATGTTATTATAGCCTTAGTGGGCCTAGAAGAATTGTCTTTTATTTCCAGGTATCAAAATTGTGGGAAAATTCAAGAATAGCCATAATCAGTATTCAGCTATTGCTCCAATTTCCCCATGTGCAACACTTACTTAGATATCAAAAGAACTTTCCTGGCTAGCAACCAGGCAATTATTCATGTTTAAAAAACATAGTTCTATTGCCACTAAGATAAGACCATTGTGTAGATGTCTAGCCCACATGAAACAAATTACAAATCTCGGTTCTGCCTTCAGTATTTCTTCTCTGAGTATAATTAAAGATTTAAGAATGAAAGTTCTAAGGTAAACCAGGCAGCTAAAATTTATTCAGACATTTTTAAAGCTCTTAATAGAAGTTCCTTATATGGTTCTGAAAAATAACTGATTAATATTGCAAACTGTTATAATGAATAAATTAATGACTAGGAATTTAAGAAATGGAAATAAATAAGGAAAAAATATGCTACTTTCTCTCAGAGTGAAGGCTCTCCTGCTTCAAGAACAGTTTCTCAAGGTTTAAAATGTGTAACTCTGAGAATGAAAATAATTTAATAATGCATTGATTTCAAGGATCAGGATAGTTAAACGAGCTTAAACAGTGGTTGAAAGAAGTGAATAAAGAAAGTTGCAAAAGAGGCTGTTCATGATTACCTGTTTCTGTTGTTGAATGCTGCAGGCCCTAAGATTGCAAAAAATTAGCAAAATTGTCCAATGATAAAATTATGTATCAGTAAAGGCAAGGAAAATTACATGGAAGTGATTATTTTGGTCTCCTTATATACACTGATAGCTTCTCAGTGAATGAAAACACTGTGGAAAGAAATTATTTTAAGGAGAAATCAATTAATAGTCTGATGAAACATGGAGCAGTCATAACCATAAATAGTGTATTATGATAGATAAAATTAGAAAGGGAGTAATAGGCATTATATGTAATTGCCTTCAGTGCAGCTGTGGAATGACAATATTAAGGCTAAAATACTTCTTTTCACACTTACCAATCAAATATTTTCTCTTCCTATAATGTCCATGGATCTAATTTAATCTCAGGACCTTCCTTGTGTATGTGATGTTCAAGCAAGGTGTACTGAAATAATATATAGAGATATTTAGGTGATTCTAGGTCCATTCCTTTGAGAACAGACCTGCAGCTGAGTATGAAATCTAGCAACCCAGTTATCCTGAAGGGCCCTCAGTACCATGGTTAGTAAAGCTGATGACTTCCAAGATATTTATGATGTTTTTGGGAAAAGCATCTTGGCCCTTATGCACATTGGGAGGAGTAAAACAGTGTCATATCTGTTCACTAGGTTACCTGGCAGCAGAGGTAGAAATATTTTTTCTTTGGTCTGTTGGTTTTAACTGGCATTAAAAAAAATGCTTAAGGATTGAAATGAATTTTACAATCTGGCTCTGAATAATGTTTTTCTTCAAAAGAAACTAGTCATGAAATTTGGACAGTATTTCCAGCCATATTTTCCTGAATGGTTCTTTTCAACACAAATAATCTTATGATAGTAACAATAAATCAAATTGTAGACATACACAGACTTATGGCATGCCGAATTAAGGGTGGTGGGGGTGATATCTCATATTGAAATAAGTAGCTAACAATGTCCTGAAAGCTAATGGCAAAAAACCCAGCAGCAAAAATGTAGCTTTTCTGCAGTAAACCATGTAATAATTTTAAGTAGAATTATTTTCCGTGACTAAAAGATGAAACACCTTTTAAAACTGGTGTCCCCTTTTTTGTTTCTCTTTGACCAGATTGCCCTGTGCACTTTCCTCATTTACTTCATATCTTTGCCAAATTAATTCTGGCAATAAAACAATAGTAAAAGAAGTCAACTTTCAGAGAAGTTGTCACTGCCTACAAGGATGTCTTAGAAGTTCCTATTTAAGAAAGTCCTTATTTTCAGAAAAATTGCTTGAAATGCTGTAGATGAGTACACATGGTACACAGCATCAGTGCTGGATATTACATCACTATCTCATGGCAGTGCTTCCTTTTGCATAATAAGTCTGCATGCTTACCTTAAGGAATGTCAATCATTCTATATTCAGACTGCCTGTCAGTTAGACAGCTGCAATGAAAGACTGTTTAAATACTTCACAGCAATTACTGCAGATTAGAAATGTTGCCTTTTTTTTTTTTTTAACACACCCCCCTTCACAAAAAATAAAAAGTAAATGTTCCTTCCTTCTTCATGAGGAACTGCCAATCTCACTGACTTTGGTGGAAGGGTCAGATTTCCAAATTGCTGGCAGTGCAGGTTAAAACAACAAAACTTCACACTTGAAGTCTATGCAACCACACACATCTCCTATATCCTGACCATGCCAAGGACAACCATGCAAGCAATGCAAAGATGATTCACTTGCATGCAGTACTACTGTTGTTCTTGCGTCCTGTGTGCCAAGCTGTGTGTGTACAGTTCAGTTTTGTTAGCTTTCATTTCCCTGTCTTGCTGAGTACTCCAAAGGGTTTCAGAACTGTAGGATAACAGCCTCAAAATATGTTTGACAGCAAGCTTGATTCTATTTACTACTGGTTTACAGCTTATAACTCACATAAAATAACCCATAATATTTCTTTACTTCTATCCAAAACTACACAGAAGTTGCATTTATACTTTAGAAACTTCCCTGTATATGAGCTAGGCTCTGCTTCAATGGCTTTTTTTATTTCCAATGCACATAGAAAATATTTTCTCTCTTAAATCTCTGTGGCTTTACTGAGATTGCTACTATTGTTTTCCTGAACCCATTCCCTCTTGCTCCCTGGAACTAAGCATTTTAAAGCTGTGTGCTGTGGCAGGCATGAACACCTGCAAGTGTGCAGTTTGTGAGCCCACATGTGCAACCCACTGTTGCCTTTTTCTGCCTTTCTTTACACAGAGTTACTTTACAGAGTTATTTTGGTATCTGTTTCCTAGCATTATCTAAACTTTCCCCTTAATCCTACAGTAAAGACAGGCTTTTCTTATCTACTTCCTTTTCAACATTTAGAATTTTTGGAACAAGCAGTTTTTTGTGTATTCATAGCAATTGTATATTGACCTAATCCTAATACTACAGCTGCCTGACCATACCCTGTTCTATTCTTATGAGATGTCTCAACAACTGGACACCAAAATAATACATAGCATAAAATATTTTTCTTTTCTATTAGCAAAATACTCTTCCACACATTAAACAAGTGTGCAACAATGAGATATACACCCCATATAAAAAGCACGACCAAGCTTTCTGAATCTCTAAAACTAGAGTATTTTCACTCTGTCATCTGTCTTCAAGAAAACCTCAGCCAAAGCTTCATACTAAGCACATACTAAGTATTGTGCATTGCTACCATTGCTACCACATGCCATAAAGTACAGATTCAACAGCCAGTCAAGAGAATCAGATTTGTTCTTCAGTTTAATCTTACCAGTGCCATTGAGTTACATAGAAATACAGGAAGGAACACTGGTTTAAGGAATTTGTTTGAACTACATTAAGTTTACATTGATACGTGTGAGCTATCCTATTACCTGGCCACGATGACACTGGGTTGTTCATAAAGGAAATTAAGATTTTTTTTCACTGAATTAGAATGTTCAAATCAATTGCTATAATTACTTTTGGTTAGTAGCTAAGTAGAGATTATTCTATAATAATAATGCATCTATGGTAATATGATAATAAGTAGGGATGTCATTTCATTAATAGTCATCTGTGCTGCCAATAATAATTATACTCTCCAGTGTTAACCACTGTGATTAAGAAATTATTAGAAAATGAATATTTAAAGTGAAGTGTAAAATTCATGTACACAGGATATTTCCTTGGAGCTTCCCTTATTAGTATTGGACATCATGCTAGGCTTCTTCTCCTAGACAATCTCAAGCTAAGCAATATAAATAGCATAAACAACTGTTTTGATTTTAATCACAAAGGGTGATCCATTACTTTCTCCTTATTCCATATGTCTGGCATGAAATGAACCTAGAAAACTTTATTTTCTTGTTAATGTTTACACCTTCTGTGATTTTAGATTTTTTAAATGTGATTCATAGATTATGACAGACCTGTGTCACTGATGAATCTGGTCCTCAGAGCAGCTGTCCATCTCCCATAGTGCATCCACCTGCCTACCTTTAAGAGCCAGGGCCTGTTACCCAGAGAGAGGCAGATCTCCTGTAGCCAGGTGTGTTCACATCCGTATTCTAAAGAATTTTTCGACTAAATTAAAGTGAACGTAGCATTTTACAGTGTTTATGGTATGAGACCGAAAATTTTTCTAGCCTTATATGTTTCCCCACCTGTGAGACAAACCCCTTCCTCATGTGAAATGATAAATCCTAGAAATGATGAAGATTTGTATAGCTATGGAATACGCACCCAAATCTTGCTTTATCTGTTTCCATAGTAAGTCACTATGGGCCACAGGCTGAATTGGTTTATACAGGATAGAGATCAAATAGCAGGCCAGAAGCAAGGTTTACAGCCAGCACTGGAAGCATTTGAATACAACCTGCTCTGAACTCAGGCACTAGCTCCTCCTAATCCCTTTCCGATAAACAAGACCAGCGATTCAGGAAAGACATGCAATAATTTTGTTTTCACAGTGGGGCTTAGGTCATTCACAGATTGTTAAAGGAAAACTATCATAACAAATTAAGGAATAAAAAAAATGTTGTGTATCCTTTTCTAGACAGTGCTGGAATCCCATTAATAGCTTGGTCCTGTCATCAGATTTGTCAGACTCTGCAATTTGAATATGCAAGTGACTCACAACTTTCTCTCATTTCTCTCCCAGTGCTAAGACTCCATAGATGATTTTGCATTAAAAGTGATGCCAACTGTACATCAAAGAATGTAATCTGCCTCTTAGATTACTTTGTATTTTATATGGCTTCACACAAAGCTGCCTTCCTTTCAGCTGCACGATTTACAAGGTACAGGACTTACAGGTTATCGAGGACTGCATACCTCACCTGATTTATAAACTGCCCACTCTTGGATGAGAGGAAGGATTTAACAATAACCCAGGGGACTGTGAGGACACATAAAACACAGACATCTCTCTTCAGGAACACAGGACCACCTTGAAATCACTCAAACCTTGCTGGATTGCAGTGAAAAGAGAACAGTCTTTTGGTACCCATACTCCAGACCATGAGGCAAACTGAAAAGGAATTGCATGTGACAGGAAAAAAAAAAAAAAGAAAAGAATGCTGCTAGGCTTTCAGGGTCAGGAGTTTTCCAGCATATAGCCAGGCAAAACTAACCCCTAAAAGTTATAAAGACAAATGAGCAAATGACAAAGCTTCACACAAATTATAGATCTCTTTCCTTAATCACTGGGTTATTCCTTATGGTTTCCACAAACCCTCAAGATTCCTTTCACAGACTGGACTTTAAAAAGCCCCTTGGGTTAAGCAGAGAGAAAAAAGCAATTCAAAAATCTGCCCATCATTTTGTTTTATCTGGCACTGAGACACCAAGTCACTGTTAAGGAAAACTATTAAGAAACAGATTCTCAAATGTTTTGCTTCTTCACTGAACAGTTACAGGTAAGTAATTTTCTACAATGGAATATAGTCATGTGCCTTAGCCTTTTACCATTTTATCTTTTGGCTGGCAACTACACCTTTTCTCTCAAATTAACAAGGTCATCAACCATTACAGAACAAAAGAACTAGCCAGTCACTTGTAAAATGTGGACATGTGAAAGCAGAATGCCACACTACTAAATTTTTGGGAATAGTTGGGGCATAAATATTGTGAAACATTTTTGTGGCAAAATTTGTAGACACCAAGTTCATGTTGTTCCCTATTTTATTTACGGGAACTATTTTTGGCACAACTGCTTTCGTTGGGGCTGTTGCTATGGTAAAGGCCCCTTTTGGAGGCAATAGTTCCAAAACTTTATTTTGGTTCAAAGCCCTGTAAACAGTGTGCTTTTATGGGGAAAAAAGTCTATTTTCTAGTGCAAACCCTCAAAGCCTTAGTTGATAAAAAATTAGGACTTATTTTTTACAAAAGAATGATGTTCATGAAGATACATCTAACACTAATAGTATAATATGAAGAGAACTTATCTCAAATGTGTCCCCAAAGAGAACGTTTTGGGCCTCTCAGTGTACTGTATACTCAAAGCACCAAATGTTACTGCGTTAGGTTTTTTTGTAGTAGCACATTTTGGAATTTCAGTTCTCTGGTACTGTAATTTCCCTTAGTGAAAGCAAAACTATACAATAATCTCAAACTTTGCTTATAAAAAAACCGATGAAGAAAAAGCATGACAGCAGAATTGGTAAATTTCAATTGTAAGTGCATGGGAGAAAACTAATATTTGTAGATCCTTTTAATGTTCCTCTTTAAACACCATTATAATGCCATATTTATGTATAATCACATTTCTAAAAAATTATCATAATTTATATGCTTACAAGAATAAAACAGCAACATCTTCTTAAAAACCTGATAGTAAACAATCATGTCAATCAGTCAAATGTAATCAGTCATTAGAAAAGAAAAATGCAAAACAGAGATTTCTTAGGAAATAAGAATAAATTGCCAAAAATATGTTCATTTTTTTTCGGGGGATTTATAAACTCTTTGAGCAAGCAAAGGTAAAAGATTTGGACTCTTCTGTGACTCACCCATGATGTCAAACAGAAAATGAGTGCCTGTGTCTTAGCAGTTTTTAGTGCAAGAGGGTTGTCATGTCTCTAAGAATGTGCTTTTTCCCATCTAAAGTGATCTTCAAACTTGGAATATTTTCAATGGCATTTACAAAAAAAAAAAAAACAACCTTGTCATATTAGTACTATGTCAGCTGTGACCAAGCTCTCTTAATGCAAAGTAAAAATGGCAAAAAAATTATTTGAGTTGTAGCAGTGAAAATATACGTTCACGTGTTTTAGGTTCTGAGATTAACAACTCACAACCAATTTTTAGATACCAGAGGTCTACTAATTTATTGTGTCTTAATAGCTAGAAGAAGAAAGACATCTTTTTTTTTCGGTAAGAATGAATTAAGGAGCCTGAAGGAAGAAAACTGAAATATCTTATGTTCTATGAAGCAAAGTTAACCTGAAAAGATTTCTTGAGAGAAATTGCAATGAGGAATTTATTTTCAGGAGCCTCAGCACAAGTTGGGTGCAAACCTTATCAATTTATCTTGAATACCATAGCTCTTCATTCCAGATGCAGCTCAAGTCTGGACACTTCTCTGAGAGTGAAATTTAGTTGCAGTAAAACCCTAAGGTATCAATTTACCCAATTAAGGCTTTTTATAATTGAAGGGGCACACAGCCCAGGAACAGGGAATGTTTATGAGTTTAAACCTTCCCTATAATCTGATGAAACTGTGCAGTGAAAGTGCCTCACAGTCTTTGAGTTAGAGATTAAAGCTGCATAGCTTTCATTTGGGATATAACATTGTCACCTGTTACTCAGAAATAACACCTGCCAGCATAAACACATAGATGTTTTTCCTGTCCACTTTCAGATGTCATTAGTTTTCAAAAGACAGGAATCAAAAAAGCTTAGTGGAAATCAAATGGTATTGCTCCTTTTTGGAGCCCATGGTACCACTCAGATTTCATGGCCTCTCTGGTTGCTTCTTGCTGAACTCCTCTGCAGTCCCTCCTAAGGCTCTAAAGGCTAACAATATGGTCTGAAGCTTTTGCAGCTTGTCTCTCTTAGCTTCTAGACATTATTTCAAGTACCTTTCAAAATATATATTGCATTGCCTTATTTTTGAAACTTAGTTTCATAAAGAGGCAACTTGACCCTAAAAAATGAAGTACCTAAGACTCCCAATTCAAATTCAAATTGAGTCAAAGCCTTTCTGAAAGCTGTAAGGAGACTGACTCATGAATTATTCCCCAACACACATGTACTTCTCTGCCTTTCCCAGCTTTTTCTCTTTTGATGACATTCAAAAGGAAAGTAAATGTATTATTGCAGAATTTCAGTCTAATGGTAGAAATGTTGAAAATCCTAACAGTTTCCTCTTGTGACTTTTGCCACCAGACTCGCAGTGTAAAAAGACTGTGAATAAGAGAATATAGACTCCATTACTCTCTGAATTTCACTTTTAAGACAGAGCAGAATATTCATTTATTTTATTAATAATATGTTTCTCTTGGTGATGTAGCTACCATGTAGCTACCATGCTATCTACAAGTCCCACATTTACAAAGAGATTTGCAATCATCCCTAATGTTAAGAGACACACCTCAGTTTGAATAAATATAGTATTCTCAGTTTCCGTCAATTTTGATTTACTTGATGCTTGTTCAGTTGCTACTGGACAACACACACAAGTAAAAAATGCAAAATAATACTGGGATATGGCACATATTGCATCATCCAGTGAGCAAAAAAATTGGAAAACAATGGTAATTAGCCATTAAATATATTAGATTTTGCCACTGGAATTCTTTAAGTATTTTTTAACAGGAAGAATTGAAATACATAATTGGATTTACTGACTTGCTTGTTTTAACTCTTGTGTCCTACTCATTTACTATCTTGCCTGGGATAATTAGAACCACCCCTAAGAAACATTTAGATAACTCTCTAGGCCAAATATAGCAAAAAACAGATATCTTTCAGCAAAGATATATTCATATTTTGATGGTGCTCTACATTCAAATAATTCTTTTCAGTCCCCAGATAAATGAAATCTCAATCTAGCATCTACTTATGCTCATGTTTTAATAAAGTGCTAGTGCCCAAAATGCATTTATAAGGTCAAGAAACTTTAAGCATCTGGGAAGCAGAGAAAGAGCTTTTCAGTCACTGCTGTGCTGGAATACACCAACAAAATCACATCCATTCCCTCTGTGCACAACTGCACCACCCTATTCAATTACTTAACCAAAAAAAAAAGAATTCAAGGGCACATATCACTTTTTAGTTTGGGTCAGAACGTGTGCTGCCTTCATTGTTTACTCCTGTCTCTGTAACTGGAGAAGTTGAAAAACAATTAAAGACCATCATTGTCTAACTGAAAGAGGAAAGTAAAAAAAGAAGAAAAGGGAGATGCATTACTTTTCTAATGTTTGTTAGCAAGTCTGTAGAAATTAGGGTTCTTACTCACTTTCTTACTTACCTTACTTACCAGTCTGAAATAGAAGACAAGTAAGGCAGAAAAAACATATGATGCAGAATTTGCATTGGGCATAGAAGAATCCATTATTTTTATTTTGCTTCCTATCACACTTCCAAAGAAATAAAAGTCATATGGATTTATTGTTTTTTCACCAAATTTATTTAAACATCACTGTACCTCCTTGGTGTCTCCATTAGCAGCCAGTAATTCCAGCTGGTGAGCAGTGTACCAAGCACTGTGTTCTCTAATGTCAGAACACCCGAGGGAGATAGTAAGAAAGCTGCATATGTCAGGTATGCAATACCCAAAACTGTTTTATGAGCTCAGAAACAGAGAGTACCACATTTTGGAGCTTTTCAAGTATGAAATGGCCTTTTTTATTTGGATTCTCATGAGTTAGCTTCTGTTTCAAAAATTATAGAAATATAATTAAAATTTAAAAGACTTATTCCCTCTGAGCAGCTTTTTTAAGTGTACAGTGTGTCATTCCCAATGATTACAAATAAAGTAATTTTCTGTTCGGAAACTATATCTCATGGACCTGAAAATACTTTCTGTGGTTTATGGTAAATTATAAAAGAGTCAGCAGAAACCAAGTGATTTAATTTAGCTCTATGTCTGTGTAGGAATGGCTTTGAATATGCTTCACAACTTGTCTCATGCTGCTTAAACACAAGGTAGGTGATCCCCAAAGCTGGGGGAGGTGTGGAGTGGAATGGGCAGAGGGAGGGCTAGAAGCAACCAGCTACCGCTGACTTTCAAATGGGAGTTGGAAACTAATTGTACCTCTGTGTATGTCTTTCCGACTACAATTCACTACTATACTGCATGCTGTCTCCTCTTATATGCACTCCTGTTCAACTTTCTTATAAAGGAGAGAAACCCGGGACAGCAATGTATCTTAAACTTCTAAAAGGGAAATGAAGAAAGACAGAAACTTAATGGAAATAGAATTAAAAGTATAGGGTGAAAAGACAAAATATTTACATAGAAAATTATGACTTCTAAAAATACGAGTAAATAGATCTCAGAAATAAAATTATACCAAATATTTTGCATTCAAAATAGCACAAAGCAAAATTATTCATTAGAAAACTAGAAAGAAAAGATGAGCAGAAACACAACCTTAGAAACAAGTAGCTGCTAAGTGGACAAAATAACCATACTGCTATCTTGATATCTTTATATATCAAGATAAAATTATAGTATCTTGTTTCAAATTAATTTTTTCCTGCAATTGTTTTTCCAGAAACAACAGGGCCAGGATCTTGCCCACAGGCAGAGATGCTGGACATGCACTGGTAGGCTGCAGTTTGGATGGAGAGTGCAGCTTCTCCATACAGTCCCTGCTCTCAGTGGGCACAGTGCCTTTGTACAGCTCATGGCCTTCTGGTTGCAGCTCAGTAGTTTGACTGTTCCCTGCATCCCTCTGCTCTTCCAGCCAAGCTGTTGTGGTACTGTTTTCCAGAGCTCCTGGGCAGTGCTTTTCCCCACGGATGTCATGCTGTTGTTATTATGGCCTTCAACTCTTAAATCCCAGTGTTATTCCTGCAGCTAGTTCTTGGGGCACTCACATGAGAATCATTCTTTCTTTCTGCTCATTTCTGCCCTCAGATTGCATCTTTTGCATTAGGGTTTACATTTATTTTACTTTACCCAATAAAATGCATACAAAAAATTTACAACCCAATCATCATGCAATTGTCCCTAATAAAATGTGCTCTAATCAGTGTTGACATTATAAACAGCCCCCCGCAAAAAACCCAACCTCCCCTTTCCAAAATCTAAACAAAACAAGCAAACAAACAAAACAAACCAAAAACCACCCCCCCCCCCCAAAAAAAAAAAAAAGCTAATAGGGACTTTGAGTGAGTTCTAACAAAATCTCTGTAGTTACCATAGCCAATGAATTACTGGATGACCCTGCTGTAGTGGAGAGGATGCCCAGGGGATACATTCGCCTTGGGAGACCTCCACCAATTCCTTTCCTAGACATCCACTTAGTAGAGTTATCTCTTTCTCCCCCCCACCTCTTTCACTCTGTCTCCTTTTGTTCAATTGATCCCCAGAATTAACTTTCTCTATTTAAATGAATGTGTGACATCAGGTATGTACCCCATGGCGGAATCTTGGAAGATGAACATTTCTCACCATACCTTGTTAAATGTTGAGTGCAATCTTGGAGTGCGTGAACTAGATTACTTTCAAAAGAAACTAAGCTGGAAGGGAGTGCACCTAATACATGCCAGGTGGTTCTTCAGTCCATGGGACTAGATTAGAATTAGACCTATAAATATATATTTATTTACAAAGAACAAGGATACTGAAAAATGGGTAATGGAGTAGCAGGGCCTCAGTGGTTGTGTAACCTCAATGGTTGCATCACTATGCAGATTGGCCTGAACTCCTTGCCACTGAAGACATAACCACTGAATCTAATTGCCAATGATAATAAAAAACAAGGGTTCAAAGAAGCCTGGAGCTGAGGTTTCCAACTGAGTCATTCTTTACAGAAGGGAAGACTGAGGAATTGTCTCCAACTGGTTTACCACCATAAGAGGATTTAGAACAAGCTGAATAGTGACAAACTGCCAGGAGCAGATGGTATTCACTCAAGAGCTCTAAAAGAACTCAGATGTGAAATTGCTGCACTGTACAGCTTATCATTTAAGTCATTCTCCATACCAAGAGGTAGCAAATGTGACACAATCTGATAAAAATCTCCTAGGAGAGATCAAAAAAGATAGCCCAGGAAGGCTAACCTTCATACCAGGCAGAGCAATGTCATAAAGAATGAAATGAGGAATTATGTGCATAAACAAAGTATTCTGGGAAATATTTCCCTAAGAAAAGAGTAGTCTTGCCTCATATATTTTTACTCAGAGAACAGGTGTATGAAGATGTTATGATCTATGAAATGTACTTGGGTTTCAAAGAGTTTTCAAAAATTTGTTTCACTAAAAGCTCATAAGAAATTAAACCACTGTGAGGAAAGAACAAAGTCCTTTTGAATTCACAGTACTGGGGAAAAAATGGAAAATTGTAGTTTGAAATTAGGCCGGTTAAAGGTCTGCCCAAGGGGACACACACAGTCTGTAGCACTTAACATGTGGGTGAGTGATGTTTGAGAAGTGGTCAAAAATGAAATAACAAAGTTTGCTGATGATGTAAAAGTATTCAGAGTATATTCTATATCTCCAAATAAAAAATAATGCATACAAAAAAGTCTGACTATTCAATCACAATGGCACTGAATAAAGTAACAACTAACTTTTAGAAAAGAGATTTTTAAAACCGCATGACCAGAAATATTTCAAGAACTGCTTACCAGAAACATAACTGCTGATGATAAAACCTCTTCAAAACCAAGAGAACTTTGCTTAGAACTTTGAAAAGTGAAAATATCTTCTTTGCAAGCCACAGATGAGAGCTAGGCAGTGGCTAAAACACAAATAAGAAACTAAGAATTGTTATAACAGCCATTGAAAACAAGGCAGGAAATATTCCAGTACCACTGTCATGGTTTATCCACATCCTGAATGCAATTTACAGTTTTATCAGGAAAACAAAAAAAGATTAAGCAGTAAATATAACATAGGGGAGACAAAGCAAATAGAGGTATGAATAGGCTTCTGACATGTATTTAGCAGGCTAGGTTTTTAATTTGAACAAATATTTTTATATACATAAAAGAAAGC
The DNA here is from genome assembly GCA_026261815.1 of Monarcha castaneiventris obscurior. NCBI lineage: Eukaryota > Metazoa > Chordata > Aves > Passeriformes > Monarchidae > Monarcha > Monarcha castaneiventris. The sequence goes on along the minus strand of JAMPIT010000379.1, from coordinate 22,037,250 downwards.
AATATTAGAGTATATTCATTGGGGATCGCTTATCTACTATTACTTGCTAGTCAGTATATAGAAAGAACAAAAGTGGAATAAAATAATGGAGTCTGTTTTTTAACAATGCTATTAAGTTGCAGAATTAATCTCTACAGAAAAGAATGGAGAGAAAAAATATGAGTTTCAAGAAGAATTTGATTAATTAATGTGGGGTAGGTCCATCAGTTTCTTTTCAAAAATTACATTGACAACCAAATAGGAATGTAACCTACAAAAATGGAGCTTTCAGTTCTCTTTCAAGAATAAGATTAAGTTTATAGGTATTTGGATCAGCTGTCTAAATTGCACAGAACATCACAGTGCAGACAAGGTATTAGTTCTCTAAGGACTATCTTGAATGAAAAAAAAATTCCCCACTGAAAATGTTGCCAGATATCCAACTCTTCTACCACAAAAAGAAAAAAAAAAATAACAAACAAAAAGAAAATTAAATCCACACTGAACTGTGCTTGTAAAATTACCAACTTTTTGTTAGGTTGTACCTTCAATTTTAAACATAGAGTGTGGTGTTCTTCTCTACCCATTTGGTGTCTATACTGACATAAATCCAAAAGAGAGCAATTCTCATACCTTGAGTATAATTAACTGGGGGAAAATCACTAAATTTTTAAGATCTTTCAATCACCTGGAGCTCCCTAAGGTAAATAATTGGCTTTACAATTTTTGAAGTCTGTGAAGGAGGGAACAGAGCTGTCCCGCGTCATCTGGTGTGGGACGGCGATTACACAACACAGCTGAGCAATGAATCCTTAAATTAAGTAGCTCAAAATACTGAGTGAGAAGTTTCTCAATAAATATGCAAGAAACATATAAAGGAGAGTAGAAAGATATAAATGTACAGTTATCTGCACCAAGATTTTAAGAATTTTGAGGAACAGTGGCTGACCCCTGGATTGTATTAGGGATTGTGAAGGGCAAAGCATGTTGAGAAGCCCATGGAAATCAGAGCAAGAAAAAACATTGAAGTATTTTTTAGTTAATTTTTCTAGATCTGCAAATGTCTTGTACTGGCTAAAATAACAAGTGATTACAAAACCCTTACATGGTCTGTATCTTTCTTAGCTACTGCCTGAAGAGACGAACTTTTACCTAAGCTGAAATTTCTACAAAGGGACTGAAGACAGAGCACACAACCTGCTCAGACAGCTTAGAAGGACAGGACTCTAAAACTAAAACTGAGACCTGGCAGAGCAAATGATTGGACATCTCAGAGGGACATTGGACAGTTCAGAGGGAGACTTGCCAGGGCTCTAGCAGACAGCAAGAGTCTATTTGATCACAGGTCATCAGCTAACTGACAAGTATAAATTTTGATGGGTAAAAGGCTTTCTAAAATTCTCTTGAAGCAGAACCATATCTTGACAACAGCCATTAAACCTAAGGTTTCTTAAAAGAAATTATACATTGTGTTTAAATACTAACATATAAAATAGTCTACAGGGTAAAAAAAAAAGTCCCCTTTGAAAGAGATAGTCAAAATACCAGATTCCACTCTTGGAAATTCCTTATGGGAATTGCAGAGAGATTCCACGAAAAATATTTGATTCAGTTTATTAGTTTACCCTGATGTTATTACTAAGGGCAATGAAAGTATAACCTTTTATTAATGAAGCATGTTTATCTCAGTTCTTACTTGTGACATCATATGCATTCACAAAACAAGTATTTCCAATATCACATGAGAGGTGACTTTCAAGGTTAAATGTAAGACCTGCCCTGTATCTCTGGTTTCTTTGTAATTTCTTACACATTCACAACTTCTTCTGAAAAAAATTCTTGAAGAACTGTGTGAACTTGTGGTGTGTTGACCCTAGCAGGATGCCAGATGCCCATCAAAGTTGCTCTATCACTTCCTCCTCAGCTGGAGGGGAGAGAGTGAAAGGCTCAGGGGTTAAGGATAAGGAGAGATCACTCACCAGTTCTTGCCACAGGCAAAATAAACTCTGCTCGGGGAAAACAAATTTAATTTCTTACCAAACTAATCGAACAATTTTACCAAACCAATTCAAAAAAATTTCCTTTTACCCCCCGTTCTTCCTGTGTTCAATATCACTCCCAATTTTTTCTACCTCCTCCCCCACAGTGGCCCAGAGGAATAGGAGCTGTTCATCACATGTTATCTCTGCTGCTTCTTCCTCCTCAGAGGGAGGACCCTGCTCCAGCAGAGCGTCTTCTCTTCCAAGAGAAACAATCCTCCATGAACTTCTCCAATGTGAGTCCTTCTCATGGGCTGTAGCTCATTGTGAGCTGCTCCAGTGTGGGTCACCCATGAGGTCACAGGTCTTGCCAGCAAACCTGCTCCAGAATGGCCTCCTCTCTCTATGGGGCCACAGGTCCTGCCAGGAACCTGCTCCAGCATGGGCTTCTCACAGGGTCACAGCCACCTTCAGACTTCCACCTGCTCTGGCACGGGGTCCTCCAGGGGCTGCCAGTGTTTATCTGCTCCATCTGGACTTTAGTGGACTGCAGGGTGACAGACTGCACAAGAATCTCTGCTCTGGTGCCTGGAAAATATTATCCCCCTTCTTCTTCACTGGTCTTGACATCTGCAGAGCTGTTTCACATATTCTCAGTCAGCTCTCAGCCTGAAATTGTGAAGGTCTTTTTTTTCCCCTTCTTAAATCTGTTATGCCAGATGTGTCACTGTTTCCACCGTTCCTGATTGGCTCGACCTTGGCGAGTGACAGGTCTGTCTTGGAGCTGGCTGATACTGATTTTCTCAGACATGGGAGAAGCTTCTGGCAGCTTTCACAGAAGCCATCCCTGTAGCCCCCTGTGCTACAAAAACCTTGCTATGCAAGCCCAATAGACATATTAGTCAAATGGAAAAAAGGGTGGCTTTGATCAGCTGATGCAGAAATGAAAAAAAATTAGTTTTCAAAATGGTGCAGTTAGGTTACATTTTTCAGACATCTTATTTCAATGAAAAGATTCTCACGCCACAATGAAACTTTAAAATTCTACCTAGTTGTATATAAAGCATCTCCGGGAATGGAGAGACTGCAGCCTCCTCAGACGACCTATGCCCGTGCTTGGTCACCCTCACAGTGAAAATGTGTTTTCTGAGGTTCAGATGGAGTCTTGCCTGTTTCAGTTCATGCCACTACTTTTCACTGGGAACTACTGAAAAGAACCTGGCTCTATCCTCGTTGCACCCCCCCTCCTTTGGGTATTGATATACTCTCAAGCCTTCTCTTCTCCAGGTTAAACAATCCCACCTCTCAGCCTTTCTTCACAGCAGAGATGCTCCAGTCCTGGTGATCCACAGTAACATCAGAGACCATAATGCAGTAACATAGGCACATATGTTTTATCAGACAATATCTACTCAAGCTAGGGAAAACTGTAAAAATCACAAGCAACAGATTAATGCAAACCCTCATATTTTTGGAAACTTTAGTAACTGAGAATAATACGTCTCTGATATTAGTGGGGGAAAGATCAAAAAAAATTTGCAGGATCAAAAAATTCATCTATTATAATGTTGATTCAAAGTCAGTTTTGTTTTATCTGAGGTTTAAAATGTTATGAGGTTTCAGTATGGCCACCATTGCCATTAGAAGAAGGGGCAGAACTGTCTCAATTCTACAGACACACCCCTGAGCTACAGGTTTATCAAAACCCTTCCTTTTGCAGACCAAGCCTGAAATGAATGCAATACTTGTAAACCCCTGCATACAGATGCCATGGTTTCACTCAACCATGGGAGGGAAGATGCTAACAGTAAATTGAGAACACCCCTGAAATCTGAATTTTATAAGAAAAAAAATTAATGACAGCAATTCTGTAGCACATAGAAATACTCTAGGATCACAAAGCATTTTTCAAAGAATAACAAACTAAATGTCAATCTCTGTGTGAACTACAGAAAATAGCTTCTTGCCCCAAAACTTTCTGCAAATGTGGGGAAGAGGAGGGAACCATAACTTCAAATGCCAAAATTTCTGCACAGAGCCAAACTGTATAAGGAGTGTGTATAAGAAATATGGAATTTATACAGTCAGACCACATCCAAGAACTCTTAAAGCCTAACAGCATGTTTGAAAAATAGTTTTACAATGTAAAATGAACATAAAAATAGGTCAATCCATTTCTGAGATTTCAAAAGCCACATATTATAACAGAGTGGCATGAAAAGGCCTGATTTATGAAGTATATTTCAATCACACTTTGAATTTTACATTAATTTCTGAGCCCCTGCTGTGACACGAATCAACTAAAACAAAAATAAAATGAAGCCAGCTTACACTTTAGATCAGAGTAGAACTTACCATTTTGCAATAATACTGTCTTAGTTAATGTATAACCCACTTTATCAATCTCTAAGCCCTATACCAAAGGGTAGTTCTCACACTGTTTATGTTTAAAAGAAAGGCCAGGAGTATAATCCAAATTTTATAGGTCCTGCTGAGCTGGTTTGATGCTTAAAGATATAATTTTGTGGGGAAAATACTCCATATGGAACTCAAGATGCAAACCAGTGAAAACTACACAGAGCTGCAGAACAGTGACAGCTTGCCTTTTCTTTTTTCCCCCTGGAATTAGAAAAGCTAAGCTTTGCTATGTGTACACAGATGATCCTGTCCTATCTTCAGATAGATAATTACTATTAATTATTAATTACTTTCAGTGGCAAACTGAGCCCTGTCCCAACCTTTCTCTGCTCTCAGTAGGGATTTTCTCATAGAACAATCACAGCTGATGTCAAACCTCATGATGAGTCCTGGGCTATGGGCACACACAAATTCTTTTTGTATCTGCTCAGGCCTTTAAAAGGTATAAACACAGAGGTAATAGGTGGATAACCACTGCTTCTATAAATTAGGGCTATCACTATGACTGCTCCATACAATGAGCAAATGCCTCCCTCTCTGTTCTTACAGTGTCTGGGTTAAAGACATTACAGTCCATGTGACTGTTCTGGAAGTCAGTCTGAAGCAATGTGGCTGTGTACAAACACACACACACACATACAGATTAGACAGATAGATAAATACATAGACATAAAATAAAAATTAAGAGAAAAGGTCAGAAAATGTTAAGTGGAAAAACAGAAGTGGCTGTATAAAATTGAAAATCAGCTGAGACCAGAACTGAGATTAAAAAAAAATCAGCAACACATTATGTTGGTGTTTTTTACCCCTTCAAATGCTGGAATGTGAGAAAACTTCATAGTAAGTATTAAAATATAAATGTCTTTGGCTGGTAAAAGAAATTGCATTTCAGGTTCATGTGTATACTATTTGATAGAGCTAGATATTTCAAGTAGTGCAGAATTGTAATACGCCAACTATGCAGCAAGATTACATGAAAACTAGGATAGCCTCACTTGCATGTATATAACCCAGTAGTAATGAGCCAAAAAAAAAGAGAACTTAAATTTCATTACTGCTTTATAAGATGTAGCATGAATTCAATATAAAGAAATTTCTAGGTGCTTCTGTAGGTGTACAACTAACTTTTATTATTATGTAATATCATGTGAAATGCAGTCTAGCACACAACTGATTCTCTATTTTTTCACACTTGCTGAATTGGACAGAAGTTAGGATATATCATAAAGTCCTAAGATTAGTAACGTCTGGAACTTTCATTGAGTTGAGGGCTTTTTGTGGAAAATTAACACATCTCTGCTTTGAGGACAAGCACGTATGTGAAAGCAACCGAGTAGTGTCTGACCACTGAGACTTAAATGGGGAATTGTCTGGACACTACAAAGTCTGTTTTATCACACTCTGCCCACCCTGAGCAGCACCCACTGTCAGGATCTATATACCAGTTATTTTCAGGTTGAAAATTTTCATCATATAAATCTCATTGCTTGATGGGAACTTACAGACTTTTGATTCAATCCACAAACATTGAGGAAAGTAGATTATCTTCTACGGCTTAATGACGTTATCTGAAACCTGTGTTTGCTATAGTAGATAACTCTTCTGGTTTTTGTGTGCTTATTGGAAAAAAATAAAAAGTAAACTCTAATCCTACCTCGTATATAGTCAGCAAAGGCTCACTAGGGATTCACTGCTCTTGATTGCTGAAACATAATGTGACCTGCTCACACTGCAAATCAATCTAAATTGCACCTGATAATATAAGACTATTTTCCAACACTGTTTGGAGTTAAGACAGAAAGCTATCATCAGCAACATTTTAGCTCCTGCTGTCTTGGATTCATTAACTTTAAGGCCATCCTTTGACAGGTACAGAGTGGAACAGGGAGGCTGGGAAATAGCAGCAAACCTCCCGCTATTCCAAAGGGAGGAACGATCTGCATGAAGCAATTTAACTGAGGGATAAGCTACACCTAGTTACAAGAAAAGATGAGGAAGAAGAGCAGCTTTGCTGACTGAAGCAAAGTTGAGATGGAGTAAGTTTAGTTTTGCTAAAGAAAAACAAAAGAAAGAAAATGACTATAGAAACCAAATTTTTAAAAAGTTCAGTTCTCATCTGATATGTGTATATCACAGCCACACTGCAGCAGGAGTTGCAACATAGTCACAGATGTATAGGTATTTAAGAAATCAAGTCACAATATTGAATCTACAAGAAATAAAGGCCTGACTAAAAGTCCACTGGGATCCATGGGAATAGTCCAATGACATTACAGGTCCAGAGTGCAATTCTGCTTGATATAGGTAGGGAATCATAGAATCATAGAATATGCTGAGTTGAAGGGGACCCACAAGGATCATCAAAGTCCAGCTCCTGCCCCTGCTCGGGACTCCCTAAGAGTCATGCCATGTCCCTGAGAGCATAATCCAGAAGCTTCCTGAGCTCTGCCAGGCTTTGGGCTGTGACCACTTTCCTGGAGAGCCTGTTCCAGAGCCCAGCCACCCTCTGGGTGAACAATCTTTTCTTTACATCTAACCTATATGCCCCCTGACTCAGCTTCATGCCTCAGATCCTGCCACTCATCACCAGAGAGAAGAGATAAATGCTGCCCCTCCACATACCCTCATGAGGAAGTTTCAGACTTCTATGAGGTCTCCCTGCATCCTCTTCTGAGTATTGTTATACTAGTACATTCCAAAAAATTACAGCTACTTGCAGTTTCTTTTCAGGAGCTAGACAGAAATATTCAGGCATTCATCCTTTTTGTTGTAGCTATTTCAAAAATGTTTTCGGAAACTGAAGTTTACAGTACTACTCCTCACACCCCAGATGTTTAGGGGTTTTTGCTTTTTTTCCCTGCAGTCAAATTGTTCTTCAAATCATCACCTTTCCCTTCTACCTTACCAATGTGAGGTATTTCAAATTAAAAGCGTCTCACAAAAATCTTCCCAGTGTGAGAAATTTATAATCAGTTAAGTGATTTTCAGACCCTCGGATACTCAAAGTACTCAGCACATCACCTTAGAAATTTTAATCATCATTAGGGCAGACACTTAGCCACATGCTCTGCAGTTGGGAACTTTTGAATGAGGAGTTTATGATCCTTATTAGGCTTCAGCATATTTTTCTTCTTGAGATTTCCATAACCTTAGAAAGGGCCTGAAAAGTAGCTCAACAGGCCTATGGTTAATCTTGTAAAAGATGAAACCTGTGTTTGGACTTAATTCTTCTCTGGTATTCTTATTTTTTATGCAGATTTTACATCTTCTTAGCATATATTTCTTAAGGGAAGATGCTTTCTTCAAATAATCTGAGAGACTTGATTGTATTATGTGACGTTAGAGGTTTCTATCTCAATAAACATTTTTCTATTGTAAATAGTTTGCAAGTAGATACTGTATTGTAGTCAGAAAATATTTTATGTTACTCTGTGTTCATTACTGCTGTAATGATGTGCTTTTACACACATGCTTTGGCTTTGATAGCTGCTTTTTATATTAAGCCCAGTATGATCCTGTATCAAGCATTCTGTTTAAGACTGCACAATAAATGTCTCTTTTTCTTTCAGATTCTAATTTCATCAACTTAAAGAGGTTCTTTTCAGAGGGGTTAGGGAAAGAAGTTCCTTACAAACCATGTAATGAATTATTATCAAATAGATAAAGATACAACATTTTTTTTGTTCAAAATGATTAACAAATATTTTCTAAGGAGAATTTTCATTATTAAGGTAGCTAATCAACAACTATAGATTATTGTGGTTTTCTTTAATGTGATTGATAAAGGTCCCCAGTTCTCCTGTTATTCTGGAACTTGTTTTTTCAGTAATTTTTAATCCCAAACTTCTAACTAATGAAATACTTAAACACACAACTTCATTTTTGAATCCTTACCCGTGCTCATGAAATTAACTTAGACTATGTGCATAAACATCTGCTACACCAGACTTTTATGCTCCTTCCCATACACTATTGTCTTCCTTGAGAGGTGGTTGATAATTCCATTCTGTAAGTGTTTAAGAAGCATTTGAACAGCACCCGTACTAACACACTGTAACTACTGGTCAGCCCTGAATTGGTCAGGCTGTTGGACTAGATGATCACTGCAGGTGCCTTCCAACTGGAAATAATCTGTTCTATGCTATTCTATCCCAGTGTAGCACTAACTGAAAGTCTTCCTGAGTACCACTGTGGTATCATTAATACAACAAATAGGGAGGGACAAACTATAACAGTTTGGCTCTTGTTAAAAGAAGAATCAGATAGCTATTTTATTTACAGAAAAAAATATTTTGTACAAAAGCTGGTGATTGAGATTTTTTCTTAAATCAACATATACTGAAAATCATATTTAACAGAACAGAACAAGTGTGCATATACATAGCTTGCTATGGTATTATATCCTTGCAAAAACCTTTTTCTGATGTCTAAAACCACGGTAGAATTTAAACCTACCTCCACAGATCCAGAAAGCTTTCAGTTTAAGGGCTTTTCAGCTCTGAAGATGTCTTTTTATGGGACACTGACAAGGAGCAACCCCTCATCTGAAAGATGATTTAAACTAACTGCTTCAATCCATATTACACACAAAATTATCTGTGTTTTTCTCACAGATACCAGAAGCATCTAGACTTGCCCATGTGCTGTAAACAAACATCTGCACACATTTCATTTCTCCAAGTCTTCCCAACAATGTCAAAGCACCTATCTGTAGGTCCTTAGGGGCAACCCAATATATGGGCAGCCCCTTCACGCTCACATCTGAAAAACCTGATATTTAATTTTGATTCATAAGATTTATTGGTGTATGTGGTGGGGTATTGTCTGGGAGCTTTTCCCCCTCCAGTATATTACTTGTATGTAGGCTCTGTCCTGTATCAGCACTGATTTTTTAATAACACATTTGTGCTATCACTACTAACGTCTGGCAACTGGCTAAAGTGCTCGATCCTCTTTGACTTGACAATTTTGAGATATTTACAAAATGTAGATTTTAGTTGACTAGCTCTAAGACAAGACCTGGAAAAAAAATTAGACCCATTATCTTGCAAATCATTTGGTCTCCTGCTCTTGAGCTCTGATCCACAGCTACAGGTTAAGATTTTGAACATTGAGCAACCATATCAATGATTTTATATACCTAGGTCAGATTAATTCAGCTTTTCACTAAGCAACAGAACAAGCCCAAGGAAAGGGTCTCTGTAAATATATGTTTATAATGTTACCTCTGGAATACGGGTAAATTTTTTTCACTGGTTCTAGTCCGTGGCTGTGCTATAGTGCCTTTCTGGCAGGACCCAAAGTCTTATGCTTATCACTACACAAGTAGTCTGGATGCACTTCTGGACCCAGCTCAGGTCTCCCAGTGCCGAGGCAGGCTCCTTCCAGAGCTATGCTTACTCAAGAAGGAACACATGCACAGACAACAGCACAGTGACCAAACTAAAGTGCCTGGCTAAAGCCAGGTGACCTGGGTTGTCTGTGCATGCCTGTTGATCACACAATGGTTGCTGGAGTGTTGCCCTCCCTGTCCTTTCATTTTTAGATTGTTCTGACCCTTCTCATCTCATTTACAATAAAAGGTTTGGCCCACTCGCCCATGTTAGAGCTGGTACAAAGGCTGGCAGTCAATTATGGTAATCACAAACTTGGAATTTAGCTGTCTCTTACATGAAGGTTGTAAAATAAAGCAACAGCAAATATGTAAATATAGGAGATAACTTGCCACTTTTATTTTGGTAGGATCTTCTGAAGCTTATTCCAACTATAGAACAACTTACCTGGAGCAAAACTGGGGAGGAAGCGGCACTGATTAATCTCCACTGGAACATTTATTTGACAATTTTAACAGAAAATAGTGGAGGTTCATTACATTGTATGTGTACAATGGTGTACAAATCAGGCCTCACTTAAATAATCACTACTACACCAAGATTAAAGTGAAAAACATTTGGATTATGTTGAGGAGGAAAAATATTCAATATAAAACAGTGTTATAGACAATAAATTGCAGAATACACTTTCAATGATTTCCACCTGCAAAACAGAAAATACTGTTCTTGTAAAAGAGAATTTTTATAATTTCATAGATTATACAAAATATCATAAAGGCAAGCAGGTACCAATCTGTTTAGAGAAAATTTAAATTTCAGGACTAAATTTCCCTATACCATAGAAGTAATAGAAAGTGAGACTGGAAGGGACTTGAGAGTTCACCTGGTAAAATTTTAAGGAGGGACTACATTTCCACAAGACTTTAGGTCCCAAACAGACCTGATAATAAATGGCAGATACTCAGAATTGTTTAGCATCCAGTGGCATTAATCTCCAGATTTTCAACAACTCACTAGCTAATGCAGTGAGCTCTCTGAGAATTTAAGCACTTATCTGTCACCCAAATGGGAATAGAACATGTTAAAAAACTGGCCTTTGCTGAGTGCATTGGATGCTTCTGCAGTCTCGTCTTTAGTGCTTTTATTAGGATCAGGGCTTTGAACTCTGCTTTGAAGTGAGTGCAAAGCCAACACAGCCTCAAATAAGTGTTCACATCAGTCTTTTTTGCTAATGAGGTGTGTGTTTTGTATGCTAAAACAGCTTGAGATTTTTTTGTAGCTAATGCCTCCAAACACAGGTAGATTAAATTAAAGAAGTGGAGGCTTCATGAAACTGAGAAGTACAAAAACCAACAACAACAAAACATTCCAAAAACCCAAAAAACCAAACCAAAACAAAACAAACAAAAAAAACCAAGCAAACAAACAAACAACCAAAAAAACCACCAACCAAACAAAACCTTCAATGATTAAAACCAAGCAGGAGAACAACATTTATACACTTGCTGAAAATGGCTGTCTCCACTACAGTGTTAATATCGGGCAATTGTGGTGTTCTCACAAAACAAAATTTAGGGCATTGAATTGAAAAATCAATTATTTTGGAAAATTTTGTATGAACAATTTTTGTTATAGCCAGAAAAAGATCACACTCCTTCTGCCTTACACTAGAGGGGGAGATATATAAAGCAATTTTAAATCTTAAGGTGGTCTATGACCAGTAGAGAGATGAAATATTCTGTTTTGTTCTGAACTGAAATTGCCCATGTAGTACCCTAGACAACAAGCAGTAGTAGTGTATAATTTGTAATCTTGAAAAACAAAGTTGCTCCAAGCTTTTTAATGTGGCTCAATGTAGGAAAATATTTGGAAAAGGAAAACACCATTTTCCCAACTTTTGACAAGACTTGTTATTGAAAAGAACTATTATTAAATTAGAGCAAACAAAATGTTTGAATATTTTATGTAAGAGCTGTAGTAGTCAAAGCATAATTTCTGAAAGATAAAGAGTAAATTTATCATCCTGACACAAGCAATCCTGGGTTTAGTTGTCACCACTGACAAAGTGTTTTGAGGACTCTAAGAAACTGTAGAAGTATTTTTGATATTAACAAACCCAAACCCAGCACAGTGAGAAAATTGACAAAGTACTTAATATTTTTGTGCACCAAGGAATTTCTTTTTCCAGAAGAAGACGTGCAAAATATAAGGAATTACTAGTTTTGTAATAGAAAATTATATCAATTAAAGTTGTTTTAGTTTATAGAGGATCTTACCAAACATTGTGCTTCCATTTGCAAATTTTACTTTTTTGGCAATTAATTACAGCAATTAATCATATAATTATAATACTTCAAATGTTTGGAAGTTTTTTTCAGATAAATAATGTAAAGCATACTTTATACTTCATGATATTTCATCCTGGTTGAAACGAGGAAAAACATCACAACTCTTTTTTTTTCCCAAACTACACAAGCAAAGAAATTGTCATTCTGAGATTTCAACAATAACTCAAATCAAGCATTATTTGTACAGAGAAAAAGAAACACATGGAACATAATGGACAAGTTCTGGGTGTTGGTTCTGTAATTATCAACATTATATATGTTGTCCTGTCTTCTGTATATGTACAGGTCTATATGTATAACTGTATGCCTATACAGGTGATATCCAAATAAATTCCATTTTTTTGAATAATATACAATCAATGAATCAGTGATAATAATTATACAATACAGTTTATGGATTGATATACAAGGTTATTATGTTGAGTAGACATGGTTTTCCTGTTTTAAGTGTGACAATAATCCTCACTCCAGTGTCACAATTCTCATAGAATCATAAAGGAGGAGAACAAAAAAAAATTAATCAACCCAAGTCTCTGACAAAGGCCTGTTTCTTCAAAACCTAAATTTTCTCTGTTAGATTGTCTGAACTCGTTGCTTGAAAAATTCAGAGGTGGAATTTCTGCAGTCTCCACAGAACAGTGTGTATCCTCCTCTGTCAGTTTTAAGTTTTTCTGTAATGTGCAACTTAATCATTCTTGCTGCAGTTAAAGGGTATTGTATTTTATTCTAAGAAGTATAGCCACGGATAAGTAACTGTTTCCTTCATCTATAAAGTTCCATTTTACATATTTTAAGACATATTCTGTGTCTTTCCACATTTCTTTTCTAAAGGGTAAACAAAACCTCTTCACTTGGTCATTTTTTTAAAAAATTCAACTCCATTGGAACATTTCTCAATCTAGTTTACATGGCACCCAAACCAAGTATCTCCAACCCACTGAAGGAGAGGGTCAATCTTTGTCCCGAGGGTACAAATTGCCCTGGACAGAACTCTTCAAGCTGACTTTGCTGTAAAAGCGTGTAACACTAACACTAATGAAATTCCCCCCACAGCTGATTTACAGACACTTAAATGACCAGTCTGATCTGATTGACTTGGTCACAGTTATCTCAAGGATACTAGTTCCAGTAGGAAACAGCAAATATATTTACTATGAGATAATGTTTGATGTATTAAATGTAACAAAATAAAATGTAATAAAATGGATTCAGAGAAAACAGAAAATTACGTTCATTGAGAAAAAAAATTAAAATTAAATAACACAAAAACAATGTTGGATTTATACTTCGAAGGCAAGCATATAAAGAAATCCAGATAATGACTATCATTACCATGAGCTGCTAATGCTGTAGTAAAATATATTTCTAAAGCTGGAAACATTCACTTCAAAACAGCATGTAGACTATCCAGAATATTGACTCTAGAGTGGGTCTATTCCTGAAGCTGGTGCATGACAGCAACATTTCCCATTTATTGGAAAATCAGTGGGGCATATGATATATTATGAGAATATAAACCCATGAGAACAAATATCTTGCATCAGTGAATATTGTGTACAGTACATAAAAGAGCTGATATTGTACAGCACCAGAAAATTAATCCTTAACAATGGAGTTTGGCACCTAAATGAGAAAAGTTAATTTAAATGTACTGCCATAAAATTAAACTTCACTTCCGTTTCACAAGAAGCTACTGTTTCTCTCCTCTAATATCTTAGGTTAAACTGGTGTCACAGCTAAATCTTAGCTCATGGTTAGGAATCACCAAGTAAAACACTACTACCCTAAGGTTGATGTATTGGCTTCAATGTCTGGTCTTAATCTGAAGTTAGAAGAGAGATGCATTTATTGTTCTGCTGTGGACGATATAAAGCAATGCAGAAATTCTGTTATAAAGCACTTAAATCCATATTTAGCAAAGAAGTAATTGCTGCTTCTAAATGTGCTGGGACAGGGCACATTTCTTTTATACACATACGTTCAAACACAGTCATCTAAACTGGAAGGCTTTCTGAGTCCATTAGAGAGAGGATACCATACCCAGGGCATTCATTCAAAGAAGATCCTAAAAACCAAAAGCAGGTTCAACAGAAACAGCACTGAGACTGGCTATCATGAAAGGGAAGCTCACTTAAGCCAAGGCAATTCAACACAACTGCCTTCAGCCTTGACTCAGAAAGATCTTGAGAAGTTCATCCTCACAAACCACTTGCTACAGCACCTGTCACAGAATTCACTGCCTCATTTTGCTAATACAACCATTTGGGAAGTTGTGTTGTAAACTGAACTGACTTTGGGTTAAAACTGTCTACAAATGGTTTATCAATGACCAAGAATAATCCAACACTTCCTATTTGATAAGATTCTTGATAGAAAGATTCTTCAAAATATTTTTTTTTAGAAATTCACTGGATATGCATTCTCAGTGTTCTGATATATGGTATGATATTTTGCCTAAGCTTTTGAAGTTTCTGGATGAAGAAAAATTCTGTATCTATTTATGTATATGAAATAAATAAAAATTAACTCAATTATCTAATATTATTGACTGCAGATTCTACTGAGGTAAATTAAGAAATCTTTGTTGTAAGAACAAGGTTTCCTATTAAAATGTGTTTTAATGATATGTAAAACAAAATTGCTTCCTTTGAATATAAAACACCAGCTCTATACATCCATGGAAGATGCACTAAAGGATGATACCATTAATTATAAATTCAGTTGATTTACATAGTTTTTGGATATTTCAGAGGGCAAAACTCTACTCCAAAACTGTCTAGGGCTGAAGTTGTCTTTCTTGGTTGCAGGTCTTCATCTGTCATTGTAGAGTTTAGTCAGGTTACAATTTGTCACATTCTCCTGGCTCATCAAGGTCATTTCAATAGAAGCCCTGGTTTCAAGTGTATCAACTGCATCCTCCTTGTCTGGCCTCACCTGCATTTTGACAGGCATGCTTTCTTCCTCCCTCTACAGGATGAAACTTCTAATGAGGCTAAACAGAAAATAAGGAACTGATTTCTCTCAAGAGATTCTGGCATGTTCTTCTTCCACCACTAGTAATTCCTTACTTTCTTGAACTCTGTCTCTGGGCATGAAAGGATAAAATCCCTTGCTGGTGAAGACTCAGGTTAAAGGATGTACACTACTTCAGCTTCTATTGTGATTGCTGTGATTAATACACCTGCCTCGTCCAGTAGTACCCCCCACTTCCCTTGTTTATGTTTCTATGGTAATATAGCTCTTCTTGTGGCCCTTCATTTCCTTTGCTAGTTCTGTCTCCAGTTGGTCTTTGATTTTCCAGCACTTTTCCTATATGACAATGTTTCTTCATTCCTCATTCACAGCCCATTCTCATTTGTGTCTCATATATGTAAATATTTGCATCATATATACGTGTGTGTATATATATATATGCACACACATATATATATTCAGAGAAGATTTATATATCTAACACCTTTCTGAATGGAATCTCCCTTGAGACTTACCTGCTTAGTCAAGTTTTTCCTTACATCATCTTCTTTTCCTTTGTATAGGATAGACCTATACTTGTTGTGCTTGGAGGAAGTTGTCCATAAAAGACCTTCTGAGCCTATTTTCCCTTTAGAACTCCCTCCCACAAGACCTAACCTAATTCTCTTAATAAGCCAAAATCTGTTTTCCGGAAGTCTGAAGTCCATACTCTGCTAATATAATTTCTGATTTACTTCAGGACCTTGAAATCCTCAATTTCCGTGTCACTATCTTGAAAAGAAACCTATATTCTGTGGAGAGAGAAGATATTAGATACAGAAAAACATACAGAAGTTTTTAGCTTATCCAACTGCATTTCCCTAGTAGTAAATTTTATGTTTATCTCCGAGATAAATATTTCAAAACCAGATTCAGTCTGAACACAAATTCGCAGTCCATCATGATACTCAGATTCATTTGGTAGCCAACCATGAAGATGAATGGAAGTTGGATGATCATCTGAATTTTTAATGATCAACAAGCTCGCATCCTCATCTGTGGAAGTTTAATATAGCTAGTCTGTCCCAATTTAATGGGGCATCTGCATTTTAAAATCTTGGAGCAAGAAGCAATGAGAAAAAGAGAACATGTATGAGATTTGCTTATAGGTCAAAAAATGAAGTAGTCTCATGACTGAAAATGAGTGGTTCACTGAAAACTGAAGACATATACATATACATAGCTTAATTCTTTGCACATTGGTTATGAAAAAGAAAGCTGAAAACATGTATTTGAACCACTGAACACACTAGATGAGAAGAAATGCTTTTCAGTCAGACAAGTGGGATTTAGCATTGGGTAAAAACTTATGGGTACCTAAAGTTCCACCAGAGCCAATGAGAATCAGTCAAAGTTGTCATCAGGTGTGGTGTGTGGAGTCCTTCAGATCACTAGCCAGTTAGTGCCTGTCTTAGGATGACCTGCAATCATCATCTTGGCCCTGACTGTGGATGGCTAAAAGCTAAGCCATATGCAAATACCTGAACTGAATGTTTCAATTGCAGAGTGAATCCCACAGAAGCAAATATACTTTGTAGAAGTAGTTACTAAGGAAAATATACATTAGTTGTGTAAGGAAAATGTAGGTGAATGTCTTCTGTTGTAACGTGTCATGTCAGTGCAATTTTTCATCACATACATCAGTACAGCTTCTATTATCTCTTCTCAAAGAAAAAGCAAACAAAAAACCCCAAACCAAACAAACAAAACCACAACCCCCCCAAATAACCACAAAAAAAAAGCCCACCCCAAGCAAATTACTGAGATGCCTTTGTTAATTCCGGGTTAAACTACCTCAGTTATCCACACTAAGGAATGAGAACAAATGCGACAAAAAGACATCTGCATTCAAGGAAATCAAGAGAAAAGGGAGCAAGTATCACCCATGTTTCACTTACTACTACATGGAGAATCACTCAGGTTGATACACTTAACAGCTGAGGCTGGCAGAGACTTCTGACAGTTGTCTAGTCCACCTCATGCTGTTCAAAGCCAGGGCAAATGTATCAGACAGCACAAAGCCATATCCAACCAAGTTTGGAAAGCCTCCAAGTATTGCTATCCCATGGCGCTTTGGCTTTGCTGTGCTGTAGCGTGTGGTGCTGCCATGTCCCAAAAGCACCTCCTTAGCGAAGCCGCTCAGCAGGGCCACCACACACTCTCACACGTGTACATGCACACACGCAAGGCTGGCCCCAGTAAATGGGTCGATGGCAAAGAGGCAGGAAGGGTCTCTGCATAGAGATCCATGGACAGAGGTTTATTGCAGCCACACCATAAAGGGATCCAAGGACAAAGACAAAAGACAATGGAGAGTCTGGATTTAAGTACGAGAGTGGGGCAAGTGCCAGAGGCCAATGATCTGAGGGCATGAGGGTGGTACAAAGGTGGGACTAGGGAATGAGAGCCAATGGGGAAGCCCTGGGGGGGTGGCGAGGGGCAAAGGCCAATGGGGGGAACCTGGAGTGAAGAACCTTCTAGGACATGAAACATATAAGGGAGCAATGGGGCGGGTGGCCAATGGCCAACCCAGAATGCAGAACTGGGGTACATTACCATAACTGAACAAAGCATTCTGGGGGAACGCTTCTTTTGTCACTGTAACCTGGGCAGAAGTCTCTGGTGCTAGGGACTGTCGTACCAGTGGACTATCTTTGTCTTTTGTACCACAGGCTAACTGGCCACCACATCCAAGGAAAGGAACTCTAAAATATTTCTTAGCAAAGGCTCAGGTGTTTGGCTCAAATTTAAATGTCCTTTAGTGGTTTCAGTTTGTGCTCATTGCCACCTGTCCCATATGTGGATACCATTGACAGGAATATAACTCCATTCTTCTTTCCTTCCTCATATGAGGTACTTATTGATAAAATCTCTGCCTGAGCCTTCCCTTCCCTAGACTGGATGCATCTGGGATCCAGAGAAATCCCAGTTCTCTCACCTTCTTCTCACATGACAGATGCTTCATTCAATTAACCATATTTGTTCCCTACACTGGACTTACTTCAATAAGCCCATGACTTTCTTTCAGTAGGTAGACCAGAACTGGGCACAGTGCTTTAGATGTGATCTCCCCAGTGCTGAGTAGAGAGGAGATATCACTCTCAATGACCCACTGCTCTTCCTAACACAGCCTTCCTAACACATATTGATGCATTTTTTTATCTCAAGGGCACATTCTGGGTTCATATTTAACTTCTGGTCTACTCACATCCCCTGGTCCTCTTCTAAAAAGCTGCTTCACAGCCATTTGGCTCCCAGTACTGTTGCATGGTGTTATTTCTTTACATTTCCTGTATTAAACTTCATGCAGTTCCCATTTCTCTAGCCTGTCAAAATCTCTCCAAATGGCAACACAGCCATTTGGTATATCAGTCACTTCTCCAGGTTTCGTATCATCTGCAAATTTGCTGAGGATGCACTCTGCCTCACTCTAGGTCGTTAATGAAGATGTTAAAAAGTGTTGATACAGTATTGATCCTTGAGGTACACCATTAGCAATTGGCCTCCATCTGGATTTCACTCTGCTGATCACAGCAGTTCAGTCAGTTTGCATTCCACCTCACTGTTGATTTGTTTAGCCCATACTTCACCAGATTGCCAAGGAGGATGTTATAGAAGACAGGATCAAAAACCTTACTCATTTTGAATTACTGTTTGAAAAATCTAATTATTTTAAAAGAAAAAAAAATCATGCAGTCAAAAATTCAATAAGTACATGGATTTTTTAGTTCCACTTGCTCATCAAGATGTACTCCCTAAGTTCTGAAGGAAAAAATCTGAGTGTAACTTGCACATTACAGTGCACATGTACACAATATTTGTTTTCTACCCATCACATAGTACAAGAAAAATTAATATAATTTATTAAAGTTGCATCTCGTTAATAGACAATGAAAAGAAACAAATGCAGCAATTCCCATAGATTTGTCTCAGAAAATAGCCTACAGAAAAAATGTGTATATTTCTGTTATCCTGGGAATAGCTAAAATTTCTATCAAGCAAGAAAAATTATGTATATAAAGAGAAAAGACATTTGTGACAGTATAAAGAATTCAACATGCAATACCAATATGAAGAAACTATGTCACCTAGGACTTCTTTTCCGATTGACACACAACAATGTAATATCTGAGTTCTATTGATGGAAGATATGCAGTAAAAAGATAAATTCTCAAACAGAAAAGAGAAATGGAAATATAATATTGAAAAAAGTCTGAAGACTATGATTTTAAGAAGTATTTTCAAACAATTTTTCAAGGAAGCCATCTTGAAAGATCCACAAGCAGATTTTCACCTGGAGTAAAGTAGTTAATGCAGCATCAACAGAGTAGCTATACTCAGCGTATGAGACTTCAGGGGCTTTTGTCTTAAATATCCCAATATATAAGATTTCCCAATATACCATCTGTCCATTACTAGTGCAAAGAAGAGCTTTTGTATCCAAAACCAAATACATTGAAGTTTAGGTCAATAACCCTAAACAACAAAGAATCAGATGATTAAACCTGACTATGTGTAGGTAAATGAGGAAAACTGCTATTAAACATTATTTAAGTACGTTCATTCATATCAAGGAAGGTAACACCCTTTTCCAAGCTTATGTCCTCTTCAGTTGTGGGTTGTAAAATGTCTTATGGTCACAGTAACTTATTATGACATTGCATATGATGTTGATAACTAATATGCAAAACTCCATTCAAAAATCACTGCATTTATGGGTCATCTGAATCACAGAATCACAGAACATGCTGAGGTGCAAGGGATCTGCAAGGATCATCATGTCCAGCTCCTGTTCTGCACAGGAACAACCACAAGATTCACACCATGTGCTTGAGAGTATTGTCCAAATGCTTGAACTCCCTTCAGGCTTGGAGCTGTGACCACCTCCTTTGTGTCTGACCTGTGAACCAGTTGCTCACCCATCACATGATGTGTTTATCCAGCCGTGTGCTGATCCAGAAGGATTCTGTGAGAGACAATATTGAAAGCTTTGCTGAAATCCAAAAACATCCCATCAGGTGTCTTCCCTTGATAAATGTGTGGGATACTTTGCTACAAAAGGAGGTCAGGTCAGGTTTGACAAGCAGGACATTTCCTCGCATGAAGCTGTGCTGGCTGTGATCAATGACTGCGTTGTCTTTCAGGTGTTTTTTAGTACTTCACAGAATAATCTTCTCCATGACTTTACCAAGCACAGAAGTGAAACTCACAGGCCTGTAGTTTCCAGGGTCCTCTTTCTTTCTCTTTTTGAAAACCAAGACATTAGCCAGCTTCCAGTCAGCTGGGATTTTTCTGGATTCCCAAGACCACTTCAAAATCATTGAGAGAGGTTTTTTTGATGACATTAGATAGATCCTTGAAGACTCTTGTATGACTCCCATCAGGCCCCATACATTTGTAGAGATCCAGCTGGAGCAGCAGATCCTTTATAATTTCAGGGTCGACTGGGAGCCTTGTACATATCTATTTTGTCTTACATATAGGTCCCTTTGCCCAGAATTTTTATTTTGATCATTTGGTATTTGCCTCCTTCCCACACATCTGTAGCAACACTGGCACATGCTTTGGAACTGATTATTATACATAAGATTCTGTACAAACCCAGCTTGGGAAATCAAACAAAGGGCCCCTAGTTTTGTTACCTCGATCTGCACCAGTTACCACCAGTGTTGTCCAGAGTTACCAAGCATTACAGCAGTAGCCCTCCAGCAGAGGAGCACTTACCTGATAGTTACCTTGATTTCATAAGTGGTCTGCCATAGGCCTAGAAAAAGATCTCAGGCAAGGAAAAGAAAAAGTTTGATCTTCCTCTATTTACAGAGGCTGCTTTAGAAAAATTAGCCACATCTTTAAAGCACAATCAATTAGATTACTGTATAATTGCCTGTAATTAACTCTCTTAGAAGGTGTGAGTTATTTTGCAGCAGTTGGAACAGCACTCAAAATAAATGCCTCCCTGCTTTTGAAAAAATGAAACAAGCATTGGCAGTAATAAATGTGTTTCCAAACTTGTACTATACATGAAAGCCCTGTTGATCAGTTTAAGAAAGATTAGAGACACTAACTTTCAGATAAAGAAATGTGTCCCTAAAGGTCAAATGAGATCTCAAGTCCTGAGCAAAGCTACCAAATATATAACACACCTGATATAAATATATAACATAAAGCAGATTTTACCCCTGCATTGTACAGATGGTTTTAAACATTCATTAACCCTTTTTTCTTTTTTGCCTCAACAGCAAGTCAATTTTCTCAGCTGCAAATCAGCCAACATTCCAATTCAAAATTCCTCCAAGCTAGGTCCCATGTGTGACTGAGGCTACCAGCAAGGGGAGATCAGCAGTTGCTCTGTATTTTCACAGCAAATGAAGGGACCTAGAGGCTCCTGTAGGGCAACCAAGCACAACAAACTGATCATCTTCCTGGCATATTCCACTGCAAGTTGAACTGTTTTCAAGAAAATGTATTGGTAAACAACAAATCTGTTCATTGCAATAATTGAGAAAGCATATTTAATTAACTAAATTTTTATTTACTGCCATTTCCTGAAGAAAAGTTAATTGTATTGGTTAACAGCCTGTTACAGCAACAAGGCACTACAAAAAATAATTACATAAGCACTAATAGAAGTTTGGACAGAACCCAGGGTTTATTACACAGCCTAGCTCTACCCTCTCTCACTTAAGCAAGCCGTCCTTTCACTTTTCCTTGTTTAGTCTTTGCATAACTTTTCCTTTCTTTAGTGGCCCAGTACTAACCGAGAAAATGGAGAAACGTTTCTCTTAGCATCTCTTCCAGGTTGGTGGTTTCTGATTGTGCTGTGGATCTGGAAACTGTGGTCCAGACTTCCTCAGCCTAAATGTAATAAATGTGTGCTTCTCAGTTCCTCAGTTGAGTGTTCAAGTCACGAGGCAACCCCTAATCACAACTCTCTCTCTTCTCGCTTTCCCGATGAAGAGTAGTCATAGCCCACATATTGGAGAGACAACTCGGGCACTCGAATCAAGGATTGGCATCTCAGTCAAGAACCCAGCTTCAAAGAAAGACTTTTATTGCCAAATGTGGGTCAGAGATTACTTTAGCAAAGATGCTTTTGCGTTCCTTGTTGGCGGAGGTGAGCAACCCAACTTCATGTGCTTGTAGTCATACATCTGATTTGAGAAGTTAAAGTAACAATTGCTATTATTCTAAATTGATTGTTTTCATATTTCACGCATTCCAATGTTGATATATTTCACAAAACGAAAAAACAGAAGGTCTGAATATCCATACAGTTCATCTGTATAACAGTGTGGTTGACTATATAAAGCACAAAAAAATACTCGTTCCAAACCAGCTTTTTTCACTGAGTTGTATCATGGTCCTGTGCATATCACTTAACACCTGAGACTGAATTCTCTACTGCTGAAGTGGAAGTTGGTATTTTGCATGCTAAACTATGGGCACTGTGAGTAATTTTGATTGGAACACCCTGTTACTGTATGGCATTTCAAAAAACGAACCTTCTATTCAAGAGAAGATGACTTGTAAAAAAAATTAAATACCAAGTTTGATGAAAGAGAAAGGAGGAATAGACTGATTGTTAAAGGAACTAGAGGTTAAAATCCTTAGCCTGCCTGATTCAACATGTTCTAGCAGGAGAAAATCTGTTTTGGTTCACACAGAACAATGTAATTGAAGCTGGATTTCCCCTGTGCCGGGCCAGTTTCCTAATCATATCCACATGTTTTGATATATAAACATTGATTTTGATAATTCCATTTCTGCTGCAGTGTTCCAAAAGGTTTTGGTCTTGTTCCAAGGTGGAATGAAAACAAATGTTATAGTTTCTATGGAATTGAATCGCTGTAACTGTGACACACAGCACAATACATGTTAACAAAGTGTATTATACAAAAATATCAGTTAAGGGCACTTGTGTACTATAGTGTGTGGGTGCTCTACATAGCTGTAAATGACAATTTAGACCTAAAAATAAGTTGTAGATACTAGCTTGATGTGATGTCTGGGACAAAAAAAAAAAAAAAAAATACTGCTTTGATACCTCCACAAGTTTGTTAAAATCTACTTTGCATTCTACTTAGTAGACATACCAGTTCTCACTGGTGTTCTCTAGCAAATACAGTGACGACCGGGATTTGAAGAATCTTGTCTACTAATTAGTGTACTAAATAAACTTTGGCCAGGTACATCTGTACCTGGCTACACCTGGATATGAAATTTTTCCAGAATAATGAAATACTACTATTCTTAAGTCTGGTAATTGATGATGGTATGGGAAAAGGGCAAAAGAGTAGGAAGCAGGAAGATGTGGTTGTTGTCCCACCATTGTCACAACATGGGTCTCCCCCTGCAAGGCTTCAGTCCAGGAAAAGCAGGAAATTTTCCAAAAGTTTTGGAGGAATAGTTATGTTCACGCAGTTAAACAGAAATACATTCCAGCATGTCCTGGTTTTAGGTCCCAGTGATGTTTTTTCTAGTCCCTGCAGGCTCAAATCATGCTATTCTCTTCAATGCCATTTTTTTCCACCTAGCAGGTTTTTTCAACCTGGATGCATTGTCTTTCAGGTTTTCTGCAGAAAATCTTGGTCTCAAATCATAACTATACAGGGTTGTATATAATCTCAGGCCAAAGAGTGCACTGAGAACTGGAATTTAGCAGGGGCAGAAAGAGCATTTCTGGATGTGTCTATGATGAACTGTAATTATTTGGTATAATGACAGCTCTTGTCAAAGCTTGCAGTAAAGCAGGTTTTATTCAACTGTCTTCACAAGGCTCTACTCTGAGACATAGTGACAGTCTCTTACAAGAAGAAGCTTTTAAGGAAATTAAATGAATTGAAACATTTGTCCATATGAAATATCTATTGACAAAGCAAGGAGAATTATGACATATATACAAGATTCATTACGATTTAATGAATAAGGGAACTATCTAGCTACTTATAAGTGTAGGTATGGGCATATCAACTTGCTTTCTGTTATAAGTACTTTCTTGTACTTTTAGAGCTTCAGATAAAATCCTTAGTTCAAACCATCTTTAAACTTGTCTTTAAATGAGTAAAATATTTTCTTTTGTGCCACATCTGTTTTTGCTGTTCCTAAAGTTGCTTTGTGTTTTTCTTCTAGAGGAAAACCATAATTATTGAGAAGTAATGTTCTTCTACGTTAAACCATATATCACATACTCAACAGCTTGGTGCATAGAATCTTAATCATAGTAAAGGCAGTTAAACAAATATGTATTTTGCTTATGTATTCTGTAATTTTTTCTGTAGTCTAACATAGAAACTGGGCCTTCTTGGGAGCCGAGGTGAGAGAATGGAAAATGAGTAGAATGAGAAAGGGTGAAGAGAAGAAGTTTTATATTTTTGTAATAGGTACTCTACATTACTCATAGGGTCATTTGAAAAAAAATTTTTAAAACCTTGTTTCTAAGGACATATTTGAATTTAGCAAAAGAATTTTGAAAAAGTTTCTACATCCTTCTTGACTTAAAAAATGTTTTTGAATATAAAAAAAATATTATCCAGCAAACTGGTTTTTTTCTGTAGACGCTTCAGTCCTTACTAAACCACCACTCTGAATTTCCAAATTTGTATAAGGAACAGATCAGAATCATTGAAAACTGGACTGAAATACATTTATATCTATTTTTTCCACTGACCTAAGCATGATTAACACACAAGCATCTACATTTATTTTCCCTTCCTGTCAGCAACCATTAATATCACATAGGTTTTGAACAGATAATCGGTAAATGAAGTGGTACATCTACATCTGTCACTGAAAGTTATCACCTGTACAGAAAAAGCTTCCAAAATAAAGGTTATTCTCTTCATCTTTTAGCTAAAAAAAAATTAGTAGCAGGAAAAGATTTCACTTTGGAAGGAAGCAGTCTTACTTCTTTTTCACAGGTGGGAACAGTAGAACAGAGATTTTCATAGAGTCACTAAGTAGACCAGAATTAGAGCTGGCAACAGAAAGTGATTCTCCTGAACATGAATGGTCAAGTGTTGTACCCATAAAGTTACACTGAATTTGAACAAGAAGAGAAGAGTCTGCTGTTCATAAACTGTGACTATCAGACTTAATTTGAAGGGTTCGTGTTTTGAAACCCTGAAAGGGAAAGTTCAGAGGTAGCCTAGAAGATGTGGGAGGACTTGTCTTTTTTGTCTGATTTAAACTAGGCACATTTTTTTAAAATACAAATAAATCTTAGATTAACTTTGTACCAGATTAGGTAGGAAATACAACTTCTACAGGCAATCTCATGAGAAAGAACATTCCTGCTAGCCTGGTTTCCACTATGTCTTGATTGGGAAATACCTTAGCATTTCTGGAGTAATTGTACAGAAGGCAACATACCCTTCAAAAACTAGAAAGGAAGTGGTTGTAGTTTGAAGTATTTCCTTAATTTCACAAAAAATTTGCTTAAAGAATACCATCAGGTCTTCCATTCAAAAGTGCTTTGGAAAGCAAGGGTAAACATCATTGCTGTGTTATCTTGAGATTGGTAAAAATTCCTACAGCTAGACATTAATATCAAAACCAGTCTCAAGCCTTAAGAAAACTTTCATTCACCAAAGCAGGCTTTTAATCAAATCTTTACTCTGAGTTTCAGAATCCAAAATAGATTGATCATTTTAGTCAAATATATAACCACAAAAGACGTACACTCCAGCATTCATCAAGCTGACCTGAACTTTGCTTCTAGCATGAGAATGTCATGTCAGGATCACGACTCCATATTTATGAAAAGTAACCTAACTCTAATGATGTTTGTTTTAATGGAAGTGAGTTAATTTCTGTTTAGCTTTCTATGTAGGTGTGTTTGTTTGTACCTGTACACAGCTGTATCCACGTACACCTGTAACATACAGTGGCCAATGCAATCTAATACTGTAGCACTTGCCAGAACATCAAAAATGCATACTGACATTTTTTTCTGAAGCAACCTGCAAGTAATTTAACTAGGTTTTGTACTAAGAATGCTGTTTTTGTATAAGTAGACTCCTAAATTTCAAATTTGGTCCACTTAGTATATTCATAAAGAACATTAATATTACTCAGATTCCAAATTCCAAATGTTATTAACTCTTACTCTTTCATCAATAGTCTAACACTATTTGCCATAAATAGGTAGAAGCTCAGCTCTCAGAAGGCAAGTGAATGAGTTTTTTCTTTCAGTTAAGAAGGACACTCACAAAACCTGTAGTTCACCAGTTTCAGTGAAAAGCTTACAAATGAAACATAAATGACAAAATGTGCTGGATTAGGAGCAAAACAAAAATCCGTAAGTAGAGAAGCCAAAAATATATTTTAGACTTATGAAAGTCACCAATGAGAATTTTAAAAATCTGGGACTGACAAACCAGAGCACTCCAAAATTCCTAGTGTTTTTATTGTTTACAGCTTCAGTGGAAAGCTGTGTTATAAATTGATCATAATTACATTATTATGAGTATGGTTTATACCTATACTTGAAGTAGTAATCCCACTTTTAGAGCTGAGAGAGAGAATTTCTCTTATCTGAATAATCAGATTTTATAAGTTTTATCTTTTCCATATGTTCATGGGCAGGAAAAACATTAAGTCACTTGTGAAAAGATTTCTTAATCCTTTGCCTTTCTCCATTTTCTTGTATTAAATTTTGATCTTTTAATACTCTTGAGCTTATTATCTAATTTCATATTCTAATTACATCATTAAGTTTCTTATAGTGTAACACATTCCCATGAAGATTTAGGGCCAATATATAGTACAGAAAGTGTTGATCATCCTTTTCCAACACCCGGAAAATTCTCATAGGAAGGTTCATGTATGCATGCTTAGGCCATACAGCTACAAAGTGGGTTTTTTCAGACTGAAGTTGTATCCAGAGGCATCTTTCTTGCCAAACATTTGCCAAGTGAAAATCAAATAAAAACAAGACTGTTGCTGCCACAAAATGAGTAGTTGGTGACATAAAAATTACTCATTTTTTGAATTCACAGTATAGTAGTACATACCTTTTTAAAAAATGTACTTTTTAGACAATACTTTTTCAAATTTATAATTAAAAAAATATTAATTTTAAAAATGTAAAACCTTTAAATGTGTTGTACTATACAGAAACACATTTCTGTCTAAGGGCAAAAGAGAGCAGAGAATATGTAATGGCTTCCTGGGTGCCTGAATCTGGCTTTAGATTTTAAAAGTGAAAAAATTTAAATGTCGAGCCAGAAGAAAATTAACAAAATCAACAAAAAAAAAGCTTATGTATGTACAAATCAAGTCTCAGGTATCCTTGTCAACCTCCCCTGACAGCATCCAAATGCAAACCTACTCTTCTAGAGAAGAGATCAGGGAGGAAGCTCAGACACTGGGGCCCTAACCACCCATGTGGCTCGGAAATTAACCCACCCCTGACTCTGGTTGAGACTACTGTGGGCAACAATTCCCAATAAAATTTTCCTACAGCTACCAGTTACCAGGATAAGATCTAATCAGTGCAGATATTAGCTCAAGGTCCTCTTTTTTCATTTAGTAATATGGACAGAGGCAGGGTCTTCCACTGCAGGCCAGTTACAGTTCTGAGCAGGAGCACATACTCTGAGTGCATACAGGCTGAAGGACCATTTTTCTGGTCATAAACTATTTGAGTACTACAATAATAAGCACTAGAAGAGACAAAGAGACACTAAAATCTACACCATTAGTCAAAAAGTCTGTGCCATGCACTCCACTCTAGAATTCGCATTTGTGAAATACGGTCCATCAAAGCCAGCATTTCAAAGAGTGTCTCAATCACTCGCTGAGACATAAATGGGTTTTCTATGCATTATAAATTACCACAAAAGGGGGAGTATTTTGTTATTTGATGTGTGTACAGAATGAAAAGCGGTTATGAACAGTGATGAATGAGATTAAGTTCCTCAGCCACTGGAGGCAGCTGTTCCTTGCACTACTTTCAGAGCTGAGCTCACTCTGCTTACACTGCTTACCCTACGTGATGTCCACTACCACAGCTACGACTCACTCCTGCTTTTGTGTCAAGCCATAATCCTACAAGTGCAAAAAAAGTAATAGGATACCTTGAACCATATTTGTAAGTGCACTTTTAGGCCCAGTGCCTGGGCCACAGATGAAACAAAATTCTGGTACATTTTTGTATATAGTATGCTGCTGCTAGCTTTTTAAGGCTTCTAACTAGTCATACCAGCAAGTCCTTGCGTATCAAAGACTGCAGATCATCTATACCCTCCAGCATTCACCTGCTTGTAATTTTGGGTGACAGAACATTTGTATCTAGAGACCTGTCAGATGAAAAACATCCCTCTCATCTGACTGGATTTCTTACTGGAAAATGTAAAGCCTTTTACTCTTGTCATTTAAGAAGAAAGTATTGGCAATCATTTTCATCAAACCATTAATACATGCATAGCAGTCAAATATCTTAGTTTGATATAAGCTCCTGCTTCTATGCATTAAAATGTTCTTTCCCATCAGCTCAATTCAGTTGTGTCAAAATTTGGAGGCATGATAAAAACTGGAAAGATAGATATTTCTTTTTTAAATCAAATATAATATAAAACCAAAAATTGCACAAGCTACTGCACTGATTTTAATGCTCATTCTCTAGGCAGTAAGTATAAAAGGAACAGTCTAATGACAATCTAGACCACATTCATGTTTCTATTCATAGTTTGATAGATTATGTAGCACAAGTCACCTTAGAGATCCACCTCTCTTTCTAAAAACGTTTTGGTTTGTTGAGCTTTTTTTTTTAGTTGTTGCTGTTGTTTCTTTTTTTAAAGTCTTGATGTCATTAAATTGCCCCTCTGCCCTTTGAAGCACTGAAAATAATGAGGGCTTTCTGCAGCAATAAATGCCAGAATCCAGTAAAATACACAGTATATGAATAGGAGGAAAAGAATTATTTCATGTCTTTATATATAAATTAACAAAAGTTCTTGTAATGAGTGTAGAACTGGAAGAATATTATAATGATGAGGCACAGGTTTTACCTGAAGCTGTATGTTGCCTGTCTCTACATGCAGAGCAATGGGAATGATAAATCCTTCTGCTCTGTAAGGCACTCACAGCCCTTTCCTGAAGAAAGTCCCAAGTCTCTTCTCTGTAAAATAATAGACTTATTTTGTATGTATTTAGAGTGGAACACTACTAAGTTTTTTTCCACTGAATATATTTTAGATGCATTCTGGCAGTCACATACATAGTATTTGTATAGTGAGGAGAGAGGGAGAGGGGAGCACGAATAAGAGAAAGGGAGAGCTCATGGCTTCTTTCCATAACAGAAAAAAGGGTTCATGTGCACATATGAACAACAGATGTAGAAACATTTAATATTCCAGCACTAAGCAAATGAGTTTATCTAATAGCCTTATTATAGGAAACTATGAATCTGTGAAAATGCTTTATCTTCAAGCATACCTAATTCTAAACAATATAGGATTCTGGCTGTGCCCAAAACATACCATGATAAATTAGAAGAGATGTTAAATCTCTTGAAAGGAGATATGCTGAAGAGATTTTTGGCTTTCTGTGGGTAATGATTAAAAAAGAAGATACTTCATAATGAAGCCGAGCTGTCAAAATCTTAAGACTAAATTTAAAAAAAATAGACATATTTACAATTTACTGCAATTCTGCCTGTACACAAAGGAATTGCAAGCCTTTTGTATGCTGTAGCCTCAAATATGCAATAAGAATTTCTCTGGTGAAGCTTTAAAACCCAACAGGGTTAGCAATTTGCTGAAGGGTCCACACTTGTGAATCCAATTGCAGTGTCAGGAGTTATTCTTGCTCTCACATTACCCACCCCAACAATTTGTGCTGCTAAGCAAGAGGATAATCGTAGCTTTTTATCAAAGATAGACCTGAGCTGCATTAGACAATATTGTAGTGATGCTACACAGTATGTCAAATTAATTTTTTATGCTGTCAAGGGTTAATAGAACAATAGCTTTATATATAATCAAGATACTTCATAGAAAAACTGTTTACAAGAGGTAATTGCTAAAATTTGAGAAAATGCTCAGTTCTCAGTCCAATGAATTTTGATTTTACAGTGCAGTATTGATTCTGCATTAATATAAGTCCCCAAACCCACTTGCTGCTGTAATCTTTTTATCTCTCTCCAGTGAACAAGTCACAACTTTAGCAAAATCACCAGTCAAAAAAAAAAAAAAGAAGAAAATAAAAAAAAAGAAAGAAAAAGCACTGAATACTGTTACTTATCCCATTTCCTCTGTTGTAAACCAATTCCACAGGAGACCATAACTACAGATTAAAATGGCAACCAATTTTAGCTGCTCTGCTTATGTTCCTGTTCTTTTTCATGTATAAGCAGTAAATATTCCAGATCACATTAGAAGTTATGGCTTCTTGTTTTCATATAAAGTAAAAGCCCAAAGCATTATTTAATTAATACCTAATCAAAACACTTAACCAGTTATATAGTTGCTACAGCTGTTCTTACACAAGAACACTGAGTTGAGAATAATTTGGAAATTACTTTTATTTTTATGCACTCTCCACTGAAGAATCCCTTCATAAATTTGAGGTAGCATTTTCCAAAATTGGCAGCTTTAACTCTGGTTATAGCATAGATACAGATTAAACTTTCAATTAAGTACAATAAAGCATACTCATGTCCTTGCACCATAAGGCAATTCAAGCATCAAGACATTAGAAAATAAAAAATGAGATGGTCTTCATTTAGGTCTTCTATGCAAAATCTAGTTTAAGGGTAACTAATGTCATGAAGACTTCCAATTTTGAGATAATGTTATTTTCACAGAAGCTTTTGTTTCATTCAGTACTTAGTAGGCATGCTGCTTAAAATACCTTGTTTTATGACCAGTGTTTGCAATACATGTCATCCACATTCTGCAGTGGAGTACAGGATTATGATTTCTTTTCAAGAATTGCCCTAATACATTTATTACATATATGCTCCACAAATATTAAATGTCTCCTGAAACCTGGTTTCACAAATGTCTGTCTCTGAAGCTGTTTAGGGTATTTTCTGTTTAGCTGTTTAGCTGAAACTTTTGATGGTATGGTCTTCATCAGTCCCCAGTATTTATTCATTCTGCCTCATCACCCACTACTTCATATTCTACAGTCTTGAATTTGACTCCTTTAGAGGGCAGACACCAGAGCAATACATCAAATTTGTTAATTTATTGTTACTTATTTTCACTTATTTTGCAGCTGCAGTTCATTATAAAATACCACTGCCTATTAATCAGTGTCCATGCATAGGTCATATAAATTAATCAAGTAACATATTTTCTTACTTGAGCATATACAGTCAAGCATCTGTCTTGTGTTTATGGGTCACGTAGGTCAGAGATGGAAAATTAAAATATATACACACACACTACATTTCAACACCAGCTTCAAAACAAATACACCCATAACTTATATTCCTCCTCCTTATTCCTTGCTCTCTTTCCTTTCCCATGAAGAGTTTTTTCTGCTTCTTCCCCTTCCATGACCAGGAATCATAATTGAAAGCGAGGGACCAGGAGGGAGTGAGGCATTCAGGGAGATAAGGCAGAAGGGAAAAAATAACTCCCTTTTCTCTGCCTCTTCTCCCAAAGGAGATGGTGAGATGCACAGTTTAGTTTGGAAACAAAATTGAGGATTTTAATTCATGAACATCAGAATTTTTATTCAGTCACACCTTTTAAAGTTATAATTGAATATCTGTCCTTTCTAAACTATTTTCCACCTGGAAAGAAAGTCACGTTATGTGCATTTGTAAGGAATCCAGCAGCCATGGTTTCCTTTCCCATTCAAACCCATTCCCATTTTATATATATATAAAATAATCCTTTCTCATTTTATTTTCCTTAAGACACCAAGAAAAAGCCATTTATATTATAGCAAAAATACTTCATTTCTGGTTGTTGGCCTATGTCTTCTACAGCTGAAAACATTTAAATACTTATTTTTTGCTCTTACAATACTGACAGCTTTCACTCTGGATGAAGAGGTGTGTCCGTGGACATGAGAAAAAGAAGCTTCATAAACAGAGAAGTAAAACTTTAAAACTCTAGAAAAACATCATATGGCATTAACAAAGGAGAGGCCAAATCTGTATCTAAGATTTGCTTGCTTTCTTCCTTGGCATATTCTCATGCAGGGAAAGGATATAATACAGAAAAGCTGATTGACTCAGACTAAAAGTGAGTCTACCACTGTTTTAGATTCTCATGGAAAAGATAGATGCATGTAGGGTCAATCTGTGCTGATTTGTAGCAAGAGTAATGACCCTCAAATATTCTTTTATTTCCAGCCTCTGAAATTTTGGTCCCAAATGTGACATTTTGACATTCCCTGCTGAGTTGTTTGATCTGATATGAGGCAGAATATTGTGATCCTTTGCTCACTTAGGAAGAGAGATGCTCACCAAGGAGCTGTAAAATCACAGCAAACAAACCTAATTTCCTTATAGATAGGAATGAAATAGTTGTTATCACATATCTTGCCTTTAAAATCGTTTCTCTCATGTTGAATGCAAGCTGGAAAAAATTGTCTCTACGATAGGTATATACAAAGTTACTTGAATAACGCACACAGAAACTATCAGCAGCATGTGTCAGTACTCCTTTAAAGCACTACAGATTCTTTAAGGTTAAACAGGGATATACACAGAGAAATTTGATTAATCAGTACAAGTCCAAATTTGGAAATTTCTTTCACTGAGGAAGACAGCATCAAAATTAAAAGAATGTAAAGGAGAGTTCCTCCTCTTTGACAGGCATAGTGACAATCCTCTGGGCTAGCTTTTAGAATATGGCTTGTTCTTTCTTCCCTTATAATGATAAATTGTGCATACACTGTGCAAGAGGTAAGTTATTAGCTGAAGTGATGTGACTTCCACCAAGTTCAACTTAGTAAAGACAACAGAACTGTCACTCACTCCCATTTCTTCCTTCACTAAAAAATATACATGAACTGGTGGAGATAATGTCTAAAATTTATTAGTCACTCAGCTACAATTCCAGTTCTACTAAAGTCAAGAAAATACTAAACAAAAAGAAACAGAATATTGTGAAAAGCAAGTTTAGATTCTGTAAGGATGCTGATTAAATACTGCTAATATTTTCAAATATGAAATTCACAATTTTAAATTAAGTAATTTCATTTATTCAAAACTGAAGAATAAATAAAAAGGACAAAGTTTAAACTAAACAAAGGAATTGGTAGTAAATTAATAAGGGCATAGTTTTTGATAGCTGACTATTTAATCCAGCTTTGGGACATTAAAATAAAAAAAAAAAGAAAATTGGAAAGATCCCTTTGTAGAGGTTACAAGAATAATTAAGAGTTTGGAAGAATAATCTCTTAAGGAAGTTGAAGGACTTTGTTTAGTCTAGAAAAGAGAAGACTGAGGAAGGAAGGACATTGATAACAATCTTCTAATCACTAAGTGCTGCCATTAAGAGAGACAATCGATTGTTTTCCAGGTGTCTGGAAGCAGAATGAGAAAGAATCAGCACAACTTGTAATAAAAATTATTTATGTTAGATAGCCCAGACATTTTTCCCTCCCTGAAACATACAAATACGTATTCTAAAGACACTACGAAATCTCACTTTTGAGGTGTTTAGGAGAAAGCTACCACATACTGTGGTACTATCTAAGTATACTTAATCCTGCCATTTGCAATAAACTGCATCACCCCTTGAGGTTTTTCCCTGGCTTATTTTTTATCATTCTTCAAAAGAATAGCACAGAAAACAAACAGAAACTACATACTCACCCTCACTTTTCAAATGCTTAGGGACGAGAGTAGGTAAGTGCCACAACAAACAACCATTGATTTTGCTTACAAGTAACAACACAGGATCTCCTGCTAGTGGTGAATACACTGTCAATTGGAAATAGCAGCAAAAACCTACCTCCTTCTGTCTCAGAAAGCACTCAGAGGAAGATAAAAGTGGGATTTACATGTACATGTAGGCCTTCTGGCTCTTCTACACTAAAATAAATTTCCTCCAGTCTATAAAATCATAGCATTCTTTCTTAATCAGAAAAAATACTAAAAACAATCAAACAAATAAACAAAACCCACCAAAAAAAAAAAAAAAAGAAAAAGACGGGAACAAGACATATTTTCACTTACCTTAACTTTAAATAAATAAATGCATGCTGGAAGTAACCTTTATGCTTAGATCTTCCCAAAAGCTTTTACTGGGAAGTCATTAGTACACAGTTGCCTGCAACTTCATTATGGCTTTGCTTTTGCAAGAGATTATTTTGAGAGTGATCACAAATATACAACAAAGCATATTGACTCCTTGTGTTTTAAATTTTTTATGCAGTAATTAGTTTGACTGGGTTTAGGAACAGAGCCAACTAACTTAGAGCAGAAAGCTGAACAACTAAAAAAGAACAAAATCAAACAGATTTGCTTTGATATTTTTCGAGGAGTATCAGACATCAAGTAAATCTAACAAAGCATGCTTGCTCATTAGGACAGTAGTTAAGTATTCCAAGTTACTCTGTTACTAAAACTACTTGTTATTCATGACTGTAACAAATAATTGTTAAAATGTTAATGTAATTCTTGAACTAAAATTTGACTAACAGAATTTAGTTTTTGATTAAGATATTTGCATAAATAGATACAAGAGCTTTTAAGGACAGAATTTGTGAATTCGTCTAAGTGAAATACAGTATTTTGACATATTAAGGTCAATTAAAAAATTAACTTAAACTAAATGAACATAAAAATGGTCAGTCATCATTAGTCACAAAATTATTGTCAGCTTATTTAAAAATGCATATTTATCAACTCCTCCAAACCAAAAAACTAAGCAAGAATCTTCTTCCCAGCCCATAACCCTGTGAGTTGATCAGCGTTTGATGGGGACCCAACAGGTACTTGTATTTTTGCTTCTCAAGAAACCACTGAATTCAGCCTATACTATAATATAGTATAAATATACTATATAATATATATATAGTATATATACTATATATTAATATATGTATATCTATATGCACCTACCTAGTCTAGGTAGGTGCATAACAAAATGTATAACTGAGGACATGTGAAATGTCATCACTCATAGAAGGAGGCAGACACATGAGAATTCTGCTGAACTAGGGACCCTGGTATAGGGAGGTTGTGCTGGAAGACATCTGTTGGTTTGTCTTATTAGGAAAGGACTAAGGTGAAAATGTGTTAAAAAGTGTTTTTTCAGTAGCTTACACTATGCAATGTAGTAGCATGTTTTATTTAGAAAAGAAAAATCAAAGGTTTAGAGTAGTGTTTTTGGTTTTTGTTGGGTACTTTTTTAAAAAATGTGTTCTTTGCTATTTTAGGAGAGTATTTGAAAATATGAGTCTAACAAGCATTATTCAACACTGAAGTTCATTACAAAAAGTGTTCAAGAGGCATTTGGATGTGGCACTTGCAGATATGATTTAGGGGTGATAATGAAGGTGCTGAGTTGATTGTTGGACTAGATGATCTTGAAGGTCTCTTCCAACCTTGATGATTCTGCAATTTTGTGAAGTGCAAAAACACCACACATTGAGAAATATGTGACTAATATAACATGAACAACAATAAGAAAAAAGACAATCAGCCCGGATTGTGCAGTGCCAACAAAGATATTCCCCAAGACATGGGGAGCATGACTGGGACAAAACACAGAAAATGCTCACACCTGGACAAAACAACCAGCCTTCAAACTACAGATTTTGATAAGCTTTCCAAAGGGAGCAGTGCTGTGGATCAAAGCCAGCAAACCCCTGGACTGTGTTGTTAGCATAAATTTAAGAAGAATCTAAATCTCTGCACAGGAAGGAAAGTTTTTATTTCTTTAAGTAAATTTTAAGGATATATATATTGTAAATGGCAAAATCCAGTCTTCTTTAGCTCTCAAAATGAAACAGTTAAACAGCTGTGAGATTTATCAGACTGCATCTCTACCAGAACACTGTTTCTTTTCTCTGTTTCATTGTTGTTCTCATATTCCTTTGTCTCCCTTAAAGACTAAATCCCCAAGTGATCATGAATTTGTGAGATCATAGACTTAAATCTGTTCTGCCTTTTATGAATTTCATTTAGTGAAGTGACGTTATTCAGTTTCCAAGATCATTTTGTGAAAGCATCAGATGAATTATCAAGATGTTAGCTAGGTGTCCTCTGCTGCAACTAGCCTTAATTCTTATTCAAGAACCAGCTACTCCACAAAAATTATTAATTCCATCCACTATTTAAGCCATTCCTCTAATATTACTTAGTTTATCAGTGTTAATTGGAAAATAAATAGCATGTTTATTCTTTTTCTGGACCAGGCAAGACTACTTCTGAGCAGTACATTAATATGGCATGTTGGGTTTTTTTCTTTCTTTTATCTTTTTGATTACAAAACTTGTTCAAAGACACTTTTGAAATTGAGAACTACAATACACATGAGATTTCTATTCATTTCTTTAGATGATACTTAACTAGAAAAATAGTGTTTAGGAGAAGCTTGTAAATGCAACAGGTATAAAAATAATTAAAAAAACTTGAAAAGAAAAGTCTTTTTAGAACTTCTAACAAAAAGTATCTAGGACAAAGAGAGTAGTGACATTAAAAAGACATGGCTTAGAACTAATTTCACAAATACAGAGTAAAATTATGGGTGCTGATCAGATATAAAAAACCCAACAAATTTATTCAGAAGACTATAACAGAGGGTATTAAGGACCTAATTCTGCTGTGAATAATTCCCCAGAATTTCTTATCACTAAACAGTAAGAACCAAGTAAATATTGGATCCTATTGCTCCTATTTGCATTTCCTAAAACATTCATGAAATGTAGTAATGACAGAATAGGCCCATAAGCTTAAAAATCTAACCTAACCTAGACTTTTGCAACCATTCCTATCTCATGGGATCAGGAATTTAACAGTGCAAACAGGGAAGGAAAAACAGGAGTCTGAGAGAATTCATGCCTGGTAACAGCTCTGACAGTGGAAAAATTGAAGACTTGCCTCACAGAAAGGTTTTAGAAAATGCTACAAGGATCAATTCTATATATTTCTATAGAAACATATTTTTAGAAATATTGACTAAGAGGTTTAGATTGTTTCAACTTATTCTAAATGTTACATTTACTGAAGAATGGCTACTAGAAGACTGATACTCAGGTCTCTCTGAACATCATCATCATTTTCAAAATTCAGTTCAGATACTGCAAAATAACCAGCTATTTGCTGAAAATCTCAGTTTAGGTAGGTTATGGTCATTATAGAATATTGTCGTCATTATTTCTCCAGCAAGCTAAAGACAGATAAAATATCATGGAAATGAATTTTTTTTCCAAAAATAGGTTTGCATTTCCTGACTTGGGATATGACAACCAAAGGGAATACAAGAGAAAGAGCAATGCAGAAATGTCACTTCTGTCTGACTACCTGTGTAACATATTAAACTGAGGTTGGCCAACAGATTTAAAACTTATCAGGAGGAACCAAAGGCACAGAATTCATTCCCACAAGCATTGCTTTTTTCTGGGGAATTCAACTGAGAATAAAATACATTTCATTTATAGCACAATCTGATGGTTCCAAAAGTAAAAATAATATTTAGTTAGGAGATGTAATAATTTGATGATTACTGGTATATTTTTCTTCTGATTTTAATGAACTGAGTGGTCCCACACTGGTATGGCAACCCATCCTATTTAGGAAGAAATGAAAAAGGTCTTCAGTTCGAATTGTCTGGCCAAAACATCAGAATTTTCACCGCAGTACTTTTTTTTTAAACACAGTGTTGTTGAGAAAAACAGATAAAGGCTACTTTGTCAAGGTTATTTGGGCTTTTTATATCCAGTGACAAGTATTGTGACACTTACTAATCTCCAAAAGCTAATCTCCAGGAAACTCATTAGTGTTCTTATTTCACCATGTAGAGTAGAAAAACATAAAGGAGAGATAAAGTTACATTTCCACATATTTAAGAATGATTATCAAAGAGCGTAACCTGAATGGAAAGAGATACTGCAAACATGCCTTTGAAGCCTTACTCTGAGACCAGACACAATACAAGGAAACAAGTGCAAGTTCTACATATTCTACAGTGGATCTCTTGACATGACACAGCTGGGAAGCATTGGAAAAGAAGTTCACTTGTTGAGTGTTGAGTCTAGGGACAGGAATGAGATAACTCTCATAATGAAGAGGTAACGAATGAAGTGTTCACTCTGAATAAAAGTTAACTCTCCAATTTCTGCATCATTGAATTGCTTTTTAATTGAACCCGAAACAGAAAAACAAGGAAAGAAACTCTTACAACTTAGATTGCTGTGTTATTAAAGAGTAAGGGTTAACTACATCATTTGAGCAATAAGAATATACTCCAAGGACTAAAATAGTGTCTTTGCACATAGGGAATTTTCAAAGCTTGAAGCACATTGAAAAATAACATACCTGGTAAGGAAAAAAAAGACAGCAAAAATCTTCTTTCAACTTCACAGGAGCTGCAGGAGATTAAATACCAAATGAAATGCACTTAGGAATGTTGCCAGAACATATCTGAGAAACAAGTCTAATTCACCCTGCTTACACATGGTCTTGAAATAAAGGCCCCGTGCTCACAATACACACACACAAATTTAACAACACACTGAAATGTGGAAAAAACAGTACAACATGGATGAAAAAATAAAATTCTCAAGCATTGAAGCAGTGTCATTTAACAACAGACGTTTTGTTGGGTTTTTTTTTTGAGGGGGTTGTTTTTTTTTGTAGGGTGGGAATTTCCTATCCAAGGTAGAAGTCATTGTTGTAACAAAAATATTTGAGGGAGTACAGATTAAAACAAACCTCTGCATATAGAGGCCACAACACTCCTGTAATAAAGGTCATGATGACCTAAAATGCTATATTGTATTAGATGAAAAAAAAGGCAAAGTGGAAGAAAATGGAAAATGGATTCATACACTGAACAAATTGCTATCCTTGATGGAGCTGAACTTGAAGTGTGTTGTCTTTGCTTTCTTCCACTCAGATGCAGGATAAAAATGACCACCAGAAGCTCCTGCTTGAATGGACTGTGCATTGAGGACTGTTTTTCTCCCACCAAACCATTTCCTGAAAATCATCAGTCCTTGTTCCTCACTAAGAATTTTTGATTGAGTTGTCTAAATGATATTAAGAATTTTCCCTTCCATTTCATATCATTTTCTCAGAGAATCACACACCTACAGCTATTTCTGTCACTTCTGGCTACAACCAGAAATGGAGGGTCAAACAGGTCCAGCTAGCTGAATGCAGACATAATGAAAAAATGTAAGTGAGAATAAGGCTGTGCCTGCCATACTTCCCACTGGCTTATTATCCAGCACAGAAACAGAAACTAAAACATGCAGAGCTTTTCCTTTTTTCATGAGCCATATTTTTATATTTTTCTGAAAGTCTTCACCAAACAGCTGCAAAATGTTTGTTTTACACTCAAAAGTCAAATTTTATATGTCTATGATCACTTTTGTTACTTCTGCCTAGATTCCCTGTGGCCAGTCTCCCTTCCTTCAACAGCAGCACTCAAAAAATGGGCACAGTATCTCAGCTTAGAAAGGTGGGAAGATCACTTCACTCATAAGTAATTCTTATGCTTTCTGTTCTCTAGCATCTTTCAAAATCACAATTTGCTGACTCCTGCTTACTCTGTAGTCCTCTGTATCTTTAACCACTTTCAGAGAAGCTGTTACTCATACCTGTCTCATTTTGTAATTCCATAATAGTTTATGAGAGTAATTGTTTGTGTCATCTTCCAGCCAAGTAATTAAACACCAGACAAAACACCTATTGGCCAGAAAATGATGCTCCAGTGGATACAGATAGAAACACTAGGCTAAGCTGCTGGAGGGTGACAGGTATTCCATGGGAAAAAAAAAATAATAATAAAACAAAGCTTTAAATGCTATTAATGAGTCAGCTAAAGGGGAAAGGAGCACTGGTTATACTTGTCTCATTTCACTGGAGGGAAACAAACACAAAGTGCTGCAAACTTTGCTACTGCTGCTGACAGTACAAGCCCGAGGAGATGTGAACTGTCCCAAAGAACAGAGCAAATGTTTCTGAGAACTATGATGTCCAGTTTTTGGGTTTTTTTATGCTGTATTTTTTTTTCTAAAAAGAATTCTGAAGCAAAAACAATCCACTCAGACTTTACCAGCTTCAACTAGCTAGAAAATGAAAGGACACAGGTTCCTTTCACTTGACCTTCCCAGATCCTGTGAACTTTGGTGTTCCATTGATTGCTCCTGTAAAGGAGGCAGGAAGCCCTCTATCTGGCTTCCTGCAGGGTATACTTCTATTATCATTCTTGAGCAAATAGACTGAAACTTGTTTTGATGGGGCCCCAGGGATGAAAAAATCTCACTAAATTGTACACACACGCTTGCAGGCCCAGAGTTCTGCTGGGAAAAACATTTAGGAGTATTGGCATTTGAATCAACCTTCATGAGTTGCCAGAAGTATGCTGATAGTAAACAATCAAAACAAGACAAAGAAATCAAATATTTCATCCTATGCTTTTGAAAACACAAAAAAAAGGCCTGAAATCACTTGCAATATGAAAAAATTCAAAGAGATCAAGATGTTCAATAAATGGTCAATAAATGAGGTTGAAAGTCACTGATGGGGTGAAAATAGATGACCTACTGAGAAAAGGTTTTTTACAAAACCAGAAAGACTACATTCTGGAGCCTTGTTAGGGGTTTTTTGTTGGCCTTTTTTTCTGAAAAACAAAACCACACATGGCAAGGGGCATGTAGTCACTAGAGTTTAGTGATTACACAACAGTGCCATCATATGTTCAAAGTTCATGCATTTCAAAATGTCATTTGAGAATCAAAGTAAGACAGAGTAACAGAAAATAAAATATAATGCTGTGTTCTAAGTACATGAATGGTGTAGTACAAAGAGCTTTTGTGCAATCAGAAGTTACACATTTGATGATGCAAACAGTTCTGCTGGGTCAATAGTAAAATCAGATTTCTATTTAGCTCAGAAAGCTCGTAGGAGATTCAAAATTGAAGTTCTGTGTGCACAGAAACCTGATGAGCACAGTCACTGGAGAGAAATCCCCTATGCAAGCACCCTAGAACATCCACACATAGCTTGTATCCTTCTCTTTATAAGTGTTCTCTGTTATTATTAGAGCTGAGAAATTTGGTTGGTGTTCTGATTCCAAACGTTCCTGAGGCAAACAACCCCACACTGGGCTCTGTGGTCACTTTCCCCAAAGAGAATCGTTTACAGCCAAGGCTGTGGCCCCCAAAGTGAAGCACCCTCAATGCGATTGAGACTTCTCAATTCTATCGGCTCTGGAAAAACTTCACAGCAATCTCACATCTGTTAAGGAAAAGAGGATTCTCCTTAAATGAGTTTGAGCATGAATAATCAAACCAGCAGATAAACCTTAAGCTTGTATTTGGTTGGTTTTAGACTGCTCCTGGCATTTTCAACTTTAGATCTTCTATAGGTTTTTATAATTGATAAAGTTTGCTGTTTCATAAAAGCTG
Source organism: Monarcha castaneiventris obscurior (assembly GCA_026261815.1). Lineage (NCBI taxonomy): Eukaryota > Metazoa > Chordata > Aves > Passeriformes > Monarchidae > Monarcha > Monarcha castaneiventris. Next base: position 21,995,631 of record JAMPIT010000379.1, on the reverse strand, counting down.
CCAGAGGAAATTGAAGATTTTCACAGTAGGATATTGGGCAGCTGGAATTTTTGGCACCTGAAGAAGCAAGGAAAGCAGCTTGCAATTGAGAGATAAGCATGCTAGCTGGATTCTTCTGCTCAAACATTTGGAATAGAAATTGTAAGCAAAAGTGACATTTCTCTTGTCATTATGAAGTTCCAGAACAACTACAAAATACAGCAATGGACACCACTCACACATTTAATGTTTCAGGGTTGAGGTAGGTTTGGTTTTTTTTCCAAATTCAAGAAGTCATTACTAGTCCAGTAATGGTGATTCAGATTTTCATTTTCATTTCTTGATATTTTCAAAATTATTATTCTTGATCAGTTTTTCTGGAAGAGAGGTGTTTAAAACTAAGGGAGTCCACTGCACATACCATGAAATATATAAACCTTTAGGTTTGTTTCAAACCTAACATATCCAACCCAAAGTCTGTTGAATACTCAGTTCCCTAAACTTAAAATGTAAAACTAGCAATCTTAAAAAGCAACAAGCAGCATAACTCATCTATGTATAAATTCTGATGAATGAATACATTTAAACACTACTTCATGCAATTTGCTCAGCTGAAAATAAATTTTGAGAAAGTTTATCCAACAACAGTTTTGGTACATGATTTGCTATGGTGACATTAGAGCAGCATTGTTAATGAAAACTTGTAACTCATAAAGTAATCAAGGGATCAAAAAATCGAAACAGCAATATTAATCTTCAAAAGAAAGTGAGATAAACATAGGTCGATGTAAGTTTTCTAAATGGTAAAGATTATACAAAATTACTGCTCTGCCCATAATTTCACAAGTTATCTGGTCCACCAGCATCTAATTTACCACAATCAGAATCCTGCCTGGCAGTGCAAACATAGTGTCAGAGAAACAAAAAGAAAATAAATAAGCATTTGTACAAATATCTTGGCAGAATTTCATGTTGTCAGTTGGGTTAAAAAAAAAGAGTGGTGATGATGAGGAAATAATAATTCTACTTCTACTGTAAGCTGTTGCTTTTTCAAGCTGTTTGCTCTACCGAATATGTATGCTTCCTGGTGCAAAGAAAACAGGACTTTTACATGTGGGATTGCACACATAGTTGCTTTGTTTTGTGTTTACTAGACAGATTAGGTGTTTCCAGAAGAGTAAGGGATCCACAGCATTTCAGAGAGCAAAAAACAATGCTTTGATAGTGCTAAGCACCAGTAGCTGGATTTGGCTACTCAAGTCAGTTGCTACTTTCATTTGTCCCACTATCCAAAGAAGAATATTTATTATGCAAAATTTTAATGTTAGGGAGAAGAATGTTTTAAATTGGTAAACTTCATAAACTTTATAAACATTTTTCTTACTCTCTTCCATATACTGAACCAACCAAGTTCCTAACCAACAGGGTTACTCTAATAAGAAAACCTGATTTACATGAAAAAGCCTGATATATAAGTCAATATACTGCTACGATCTTTTGATTTTCATTTACTGTTTAAACTGTTTTTCAGGATCAATCTATACAGCAGCAATTTAATAGGCAAGGTTATCCATCGTCTCAAAACCACAGCTCCAGTAAGTTTACAATAACAGTATCAAGCCTGTAAAATAATTTCACACTGTGGGAATCAACTAGATTTGTATGATTCATGGTGTCAATAATTATTAGTCTCAAGAAGGTAAAATATAAGCTTTTAGTTCAGCAAAGAGGAAACAATTTTTAGGAATAAAAATCATGGCAAACTGAACTTGTGTTGTAGGAAAAGAACTTTGAAAAAGACATATCCGATGAGTAGGAGCCAGAAACAGACTTTAAACAAAAGATATCTAAGCAATCGAAGTAAGTTACAAAAGTAGCAAAAGACCACCTTTCATCTCGTTTCAGAAATTAGAATGTAATTGTCTATGTCCAGAACATTTTTCCTCAGGTAACCTCTCAGATAGGATGCCTTCATCCTATCCCCAGCTCCTGTGAGCCAGCCCATGCTTATCTCATGAGAACAGCACCTACCAAAGGCCTGGGATCCTCACCTATACTACAAATCTTGATAAAATCGGCTAAGATTTAGTCTAACTTTGATAGAGGAAAGTCACAGAAAGATGTTTTCATTTCAAATACTTTTATTTTTTCATCATGCTTTTGGTTTTGTGCATTGAAGTTTTTACGTTCTTTCACAAAGACTCGAATTACAACCCTATAAGTGCAAATTCACTCTCAGTTATGTAAGCTTTTTTTCAGCAATACTGTTAGATAACTTTTGAAGAAGTGAAATTTGATCTAAAGTCTTTGCTGCTGTGGAAAGGTTTTGCTAATACACCCTGTGGGAACAGCATTGGCTGTGGGAATGACTGTGATTTTTGGATGGCACTATTCAGAATGACTCCATCCTGAACATTCTGGTGTCTCAAGCTGTTAAACTCATCCAGAAAAACAATTCAGAAATGTGTAAAATATTTTTTTTACCTCTTCTCATATAGTAGATGACCTATGTCCCCCAGCTTTTCCACAAGTTTTGGTGTGAGTGTTTGCTAGTTTGTTTTGGGTTTTTTTTCCATGGGGGGTGGGGGCTGGGGGTTTATATGGTTTGGAATTTCTTTTTAGAAGAAGAAGATAAGTTTTCTAACATTTGAAAAACTAGATAGTAATAGCTAAGGGACTGTACACACAGATTCATGTATGTAAATTCTTGGGAATATAATCACGCTGGCAGAAAGTTTTAGTCAAAAATAAAAATCCTCTAGGAAATCACATCCATTAGAGAAAAAAAAATGGGGGTAAATATATCAGTGTTGATATATTGAAGAGTAGTTCTGAATGTTGGGTTGCATAAGACGGGATTTTTACAGGAAGTGAAGCACCTGGCAGTGACTGGGAAAAAGGTTCAGGGGAAAAACTAACACAAATTAAGTCTAAAGAAGACAGAAGAATGAAGAAGTTATTAACCACTGAAAGGACTTTCATTGCTTCTTTTTCCTTACATTACTTAGAAACTTATTGAATTTATTAGGCCACTGGCAAGGTTAATGACTTTACTTTTTTTCCTAGCCATGTTAATGATTCCAGTGTTACAGAATTTTCACTTCAGTATCACCAACAGTGGTAATCACTATAAATTCTGTTCTTTATGTTTAACCATAATCAGGTATTTAATATATTTTAGATGTAAAGGTTAAAGAGCCCAGTCGGTACTTTTTTATCATGATTGGAAAGGTGAATTTAGAAAACTAGGACATGACTTCAGAATAAAATATTGAAAGAACATTTTCAAACAAAGCTCAATAAAAGGTTTTGAAATAGACAATTTTTCTAGGGCCTTCAGAAAAATTAATTCCCATATTAGTTCTACAAATGTCTGCACCTATTCCCAAAATGACTGTTATTAAAATAGGATGTTAAGGAAAGTAACATAATTTGATAGAGCCATGGAAATAAAAGACATGAATTTCGATACTTATCGCATAGCACTGATAAATTCAACCCATCTTTAAACAGAATAGGGTTTTATCTTTGTTCTGGCATACATGACCTTATGGTAATCTAGAATGAATTCATTTAAATAAAAACACAATATTTATCCAGAAAAAGATTATTTTAAATCGTTATTTCTTGGTCCTATGAGGTTTTACATTTATAGAAGACTGAACGTATTAGGCAGAAAGACCTTAAATATAAAATATTAACAATTTTCATTAGCAAACTGGTTTATATACATAATTTCAGTAAATATACAGAATAACATAGAATTAGCAGGAAATCAACTCAAGATTTACTTTTTAATTTAAATATCCACAACTGACATGTGAAAAAGAAACTTGGTTGCAGACTAAGAAGCTGATCCTGTTTTGGAGACAGGCTTCAAGAGAAACAAAAAATAATTTGGTCATTTATACTGCCCTAGGTGAGGAAATACTTTTTCACAGGAACACCAAAATTATTGCTATTAGCCATGCAAAGAAGGTTGGCCTCAATATATTAAGAAATGGGCTGACGGGAGCCTCATGAAGATCAACAAAGTGCAAAGTCCTGCTCCTGGGGAGGAACAACTCCAAGCAGCAGCACGTGCTCAGGGCAGTCCAGCTGGAAAGCAGCTTGGCGGAACAGGGCCTGGGGCTCCAGAGAAGGTGAGTGATGTCCAGAGCTGCGTTAGACAAAGAGCTGCCAAGAGAGAAGTGACCCTGCCCCCCTGCTCAGCACTGGTGAGGCCACACCTGGAGAACCATGTTCAGTTCTGGGCTTTTCAATAGGAGAGAGACATGGAGATACCGGAGGGAGTCCCACAAAGGGCTACAGACATGATCTGGAGCATCTGTCCCTTGAGAAAAGGCTGAGAGAACTGAGCCTCTTTAGTCAGGAGAAGAGAAGGCTCTCGTCAACCTGCACAAATACTCAGGGGATGGTCTACAGAAGACTCAGAGAGACTCTGTTGAGTGCTATTTTCAGTCAGTTTAGGAAATTTTAAGTTCTGTTCTTACAATTTTAGAAGAAAAGAAAAAAGAGGGAGAAAAGGGAATAATTTCTGTCACTATGGAACTGCCCCAAACACAATATCTAGAATGATTTATTTTTCTTTTCAGATAATAATGAGGAATATGCTTGAATATTCCATAATTTAATCCTTTAGTCAGACTAGCAAATTCACAAAGAGATCTAGCCTCTATTTTGAGGTGATTTCTAAGTCTGGGATTTTTTGCGGCTTTTAATGGACCTAATTATCTGTTGTGTAATTAGTAGATTTTCAGCTGAGGAACTTGAAACTATAACAAGAAAGAGCCTTTTCGGAGAGATCAAGGAGAAGTCTTTTGACACTGCATTTCCACTAAAAGTTTTACTTGGGAGGTCAGAAACTGAGACAGTCTAGAACCATGGGAGTTCAGAAGAGTCTTAGTGTAGGGATGCCCACAAACATGAAAATAATTAGCTGTTTCAAGGGGATTGTTTTTTGGGGGAGAGAATGGGTTTGTGTAATTCCCTTTTTACTAGTTCCACTGAAGCAATTTTTAGAAGCTCCACATATACTCATTTACCAAAGGAAGCCAGAAGAAAAAAGAATAAATATCACCAGAAAGTAATACTGTAAGATCAAAGAATAAAATACACATGGAGAAATCCTGAAGTTGTTATTCATCCTTCTGTTCAGGGAAGTCAAAAAACCACAAGTTGAACAGAATTTGCAGATGACAATTTATTTTTTTTAAATAATGAGTGCAATTTTATGAAAACATTACTGTCTCAAACTATCCTTCTGATTCCTCTGAAAGGAAGGATTTCCAGAAGTGCTTGACATAATTTCTCTTTGCTTCAGCTGAAATTAGTAAAGGAGCAGAGGCAGGTCAACAGTGAAGAACTCTGAAAAATTCCTTGCCATAACGTCAATAGATTCTATTTCACATGCTTTAGTCAGGAATGCCAACCAAATCTGGGTGAGAAAATATCCAAGATCCCGCAGAAAAATTAATAGGATATTCCTTTTTGTAACTAGAAGAGCACCAAAAAGGCACTAGAGAGTTTTAATTTTTGTTTGGTTTAGATTTTAATAGAAGAGACCAAAACACAAAGACTACAGCTCTCAATAAGACAATTGTATGAATTTACAAGATTAATCGGAATAATTAATTTTAGTTACACATTATACTGACTGTGAATCAATTGTGGAACTTTATTTTTTTGTTTTGTTATTTTAAAGACTGCACATACAAAACCTGGTTTTACCACGCTGTAAAAAGAAACCTGTGGCAAGATCACTAGGGAAAAAAACTGGGATAGAAATTACATTCCCACAAATGCCTACACAAATATTTCTGCTGGGAACAAGGATGAAACAGGGTGGAGACCAGCCTCCTTTTCTAGAGTTACATATCTGTGCCCCATGAATTTTCTAAAGAAAGTACAGAGTATTGAAGAAAATAATGAATTTTCTGGGTAAAAAATGGAGCTTCAGGGGTCCCAAATTACACATCAACTTGGATTTAATTTAGGTAACAATTTCAGTGGTGGAAAAAATTAAATACAGGTATAAAGTTATTATCATCACAATTTTCTGAGTGAGTGCAAATTTTAATCAAAAACATTTTCTCGCATGCTTTGTATCAAAGCAATATTTTTTGTTTAAAATAGGAAATAAAATAAAAGTTAAAAGTATATCTTATATTCAAAAAATTTATCATTTTGGGTCAATTGAAGAATTTCAAGCGGAATTTCTTAAATACAAGATTTTTGAGGGGTTTTTCATGTTTATCTCTGAAAAAATATTCAAACTCTCTAACACCAGGTTTAAAAAAATTTCCCAGGTTTACCAGTCAAAGTGCAGCTGGACCAGAACAGGAAATGTTCTGGAGAAACTGATCCATGCTAGGGTCCCTAGCACCATTAAAACAGCCTTGACGTTTCAGGGATAAACGTAATTTTCTTATACAGGGAGTCCTTTCCTATCCTTAATTTGCATTTGAACCTGATTCTGGTCTGCAACATTGGCTCAGCCTTCAAGTTACACATGCATATGGTCCATCCTCACCAAACTAGGTTGTCTGTTTCTCCCTTCTACACAAATAGGGCAGGAAAACCTCAAAAGAAGCTTTGCAGGAGAAAAAGAAAGGCAATAAAATGCATCAGCTTACAGGGAGCAAAACAATGATCTGCTGCCTAAGGGGAAGCCTCCCTCAGTCCCCTGGGACTGTCAGCAGCATCTACAGCCAGAGGCACACACACCACCAAAAACATCTTGCCTTTCTCCCAGCCACCAAGAAATTCTGAACCAGAGTGTCACCCATCCTCCTTTCTTCAGCCCTCATGACCAGAGTCTGAACTCCCAGCTCTTGGTATTCCTGGCACTCATGCTTTGGAGGGGTTCCTTGAAAAAACCTTGTGCCATCATGCTACAGAAAGATAATGATCTTCAGATCTGTCATCCTCATACAGAAAGTCTTAAACTGGTGGGAGTAAAAGGGAATTTTTTTTCCTATTTTCCCTCAAAGGGTCTGAAACTTCCTGGCATATTGAAAAGGCAAGAGAATTTATAACCTGATGGTATGCTGAAAGCTCAAACTGAATATTTTCACAACCAATTTATGAATATCCCCTCCAAACTGAGTTACAGAAATTTACCCAGAAATAATTGAAACAATTAAGAAAATAAAAGCCTCCTTTTTTGTAGTAGAAAAATAGCTTTTCACAGCCACAAATATTATGGAGCCATGATTTTGATCATCTTCATTATCAGGAAACTCATTTCTATACACGGTGTTTGGCTGCACAAAGAGATTATATCAGAAAAACTACTTCTTCCACTAATGTGGACTCTGATCACTGTTTTCTTCCACCATGTTAAGACTTGGAAACGGCAGATTAACACTGTGTCAGTTTTATTATCACCTATTTGCAATGTGTGGCTAGAATTCAAGGTGTCAAAAAAGAGAAGCACTAAACAGGAAAGAACAAGTCACATTGTTTTTTTCTCTTCAAACTGAAAATACTGAAACCACATGGCTGTTTGCACTTGGGACACCAGGGAAGCTCCAGAGAGATTTTTTCTTACTTGCATCAACCCACAGTAGATGTATTTAAGGATGAAATTTGCTGGCTGCCTGAACAGATTTAAAATCAGGACTACCACAATCAGAGTTTCTACTCTTTCCTTTGTTAGTCACCCGATAAAGCAATGAGATGATTTGAGAAGTCATATGGTCAAAAAACCATTTTTAAAATGGATTTTTTTTTTACCAAATTACTTCTCTGAACTTGGTTGCCATCATCATCTCACAGGAATACTGGACCAGGTGTAAGGGAAGATGCAGCATGAATGCTGGAGTTGTGTTTTAGATTAGATTAAGATGCCTTACAGCTATATCCTAGATCCAGAGCTTTGCATGGACTTACTTTTGCAAGCAACCCTGTTACGAAAAGCAGCCTCACGTTAGTCCTGGCCGTGAAACCCTGCTCTGCACTATCCTTGCCCTTATGGCAAGGCGTGAGTTTGCGTCACTGTTTGGTAAACTTGATCCAGGCTAGAAACACCACAGGTCAGCTCTTTCGCTCCACATCATTGCCACACAGATGTTCATGCTGACAGGAAGGGAGGGAAGTGGGCTGAGGGTGGGATTGCATCTTCCAGAACATGACAGCATGTTTGGAGAAACTGTGAGCTGTCACTGACCAGGGTGGTCTCTTCCGCAGCCCCAGCTGCTGTTTCATTTCCGTGCATGAGATGTAACTAATCCACAGCTGCAGGATGAGTCACTTTAGCAACCTAATATAATGGAAAACTAATTTTTGTTTGCTTTGGGTTTATTCTTTTAGTGGTGGGCTAAATTTCTGTTATTGGATCTGACTCAGGGGAAATACTGGACACATGCAGCCAAAAGCAGGAGCAGAGAAGTGAAGGAGTTTCTTTTAACACAGTTCCCATCTACACCATGTTAGGGATAATGCACTATCTGATACTGAAAGGCAGAAAGTATCCGCTGACTACTTCATGCTGTCCAGTCGATTTCAGGCAAACTGAACTCAGTGGTAGTTTGCCACTGAACATGTTATAAATGTGGAATTCTGGTGTTACTGAACGCTAGCATCATCTCCAATAATTTCCATTTTCCCTTTTTTTGGAATGTTACAGTCTGCTTATATCAAAAACTTTCATTAGAGATTTCTCAGCAACAGAGAGGTTTTATCATTATCACCTCTCACTCGCTGTCAGCAGTTTGCTCCCACACTTCTCTCCTGCCAGTTATATTGACACAACTGTTTAACCCTTCCCTAATGCAGATCTGTGTAATTATTTAAGTTAAGGAAAACAAACAGTGCTTAAAAACACCTCAAAACCAAATAAATACTTTATGCCCTTTACACAGATAATTTGTATATTCATTTGAATAAGTAATTCAATATGTACTTATGTCAGCAGAAGTGTGGGAATAGAAATCTCCAGCAGAGTTACAGAAATATTAAGAGGAAGAAGGCAAAGGACATCTTTGATCCCATTTGCTTTTGGTTCCAACACAATCATTCATATGTCCTGGATATGACTTTTATTACTAAAGCTGTACAAACACAAACCACCTTTCTAACCACTTATGAAGTGACTGAGGGGTTATACCACGTATTTTTTAGTGACAAAGTTGAGAAGTACAACTTCTGAGGTTAGGCAATCCTGTCTAACCCACAGAACTCTGACAGATGTGTTGAAGTTATAAGAAAGCAAAAAATGCTATTTGCCTTGTACTTTGCTCTCCTCATCAACTGACAAGTCAAATCAACAAATATTAAATAAGTCAACATTACAAATTCCAAGTTCCATTCACAATGCCACTAACACAATTTCCCCCATGACTCCCACCTCCTTGCAAAATCACACACACACACACAAAGCTCAGCACAGATACGGACTGGCAAACAACAGTGACAGCAGCACCGTCTGACATTTCTGGAGGACAGATTAATTATCATCTTGGAATAAACAGTACATCATGACTATGGCATGAAAACAAGAACAATTTAGTTATTTAAATGGAAAATATTTTGGAAGTAAAAATAGCCACTCAAAGTGATAGAATTATCAGTTAAATCAAGTATTTGGCTCATATTGTGTATAATACAGGAGGATGTCTTAGGACTCCATAGCCTAGAAAAAATTAGGCCAACCACAATGGGGAAAGTAAACAGCCAAATTAAGGTACAAGCTCACTCTATTTCTAGTACAAGAACAATATAGTCAAAATGTTTAATTTAATTTGAGTCAGTAGAATTGCTGTTATAAGAAATAGATAATGCCCTAACAATAGTGGTTAATGGATCAGTTCTTCAGCACAGAGAAATTCAATAATGTTAAGTTAAAAAAAAAACCACAGTATTAAACATTCAGTTTCTCGAGTAGCAAAAGTACTTTTTCTAAAAGTAGAAATCACTTACAATAATAAAATAATAATATTTTTTAAAAATTGCACTTTTATGAAATCTAAGTATCAGCTTTTCCTTTCTCTTTTTATATTAGTGACACTAACAGAGCATGTACTGTACTGATAGGTTTGAACCCAAGACTCTTCTTTCTAAATAATTTGCAGCCTAAAGACATAACAGGAACAAGGGAAGGAACTGCTAAAAAGGAAAACATTGTAGCCAGTTGCTGAAGATTACAGATCATGTTCCACGTGTTACTAGCATGCTTTCCTTATGGTTGGAATTTCCCCCTTAGACCCATTTAAAAATCTTTTTCTCCCTTCAAAATCTATGGCAAAAGTTAATTTTGAACCTAATACTTACAGTTTCTCAAATATTTTTATAAATATGTCTATATGACCCTTCTCCTAAAAAGATTCATACTCAGCTTTTGAACATCTCCAATCTTCTTAAGGTAAGTATCTGCATCATAAATGTACATCTACACATTGACCAGAAGATTTTGGTGCCCTAAAAGAAAATGCAGCTTTAGAAATGTCTCCTACACCTAAGAAAAGACAGCTGTACTCAGTTTAGGCCACTAAAGTGCTTCTGTTTTAAACTTCTGTTTTTTTAAGTCTTTAAACTTCTTTGTAAAACTTCAATTTAAAGTGTATAAGTAACTGAAATACTATATATAAAAAAAGAAAGGAAAACATCATTAGTGAAAGAAAGAGATGTATATTTATAAAGGGTTGTCTGCATTTTGGTAAGAATTCTAATTTCTCTAGCTAGCCAGAAATTTGAAATACAAGCAAAGGTTGTCTCTACAGTGAGTACAACAGTGGAACAAAACTGTCCAACTTTTGCCCAAAGTTACTTTCACCGTTTTCTATTCCAGAAGTAGCTCAAAGGTAAGCTTTGTCCCTTAGAATGTCATGCAGCTCATGTATGGGTTTGAAAATTAAGTTCAACAATTTGAATTTATTAATATAAGTATTAATAGTTTATTTGTTAACTACTTTCTTCTGCAAATAAAATCAACTGCCTTATAAAAAAGATTTTACTAGTGATTCTTATTCAGAGCTTGCTTCATTGGTATTCTTCTCCAGCCGCTGCAACAAAATTATACATCTGTTTTAATTTTTATATGACTACAATTATTTTCATTGTGGGTTGTTTTTTTTCCTACTGACACTGTGTGGCAAAAGAAAAGATTTGGCTCTAAGCTATATTTGGGTCACATGGCTTGCTTCACAGTGGACCTCACAGATCCTCGGCTATTCAGGGCTGCATCAACCCTTCAGGCATCCTGCATAGAAAGACAATCATTTTCCATACCAGAACAACCCACCACTCAGACAGCCTGAAAGAAATTATTGGAGGAGAACAGTATAACAATTTTATATGTTTTCAGACACTAAAATACTTCTTTGGTGAAATGTATGCTTAGCTAACTTATGGTAACTTTTTTATTCCTTCTATGTGCTCCTTCAAGATAAGTTTTGGAGAGCTTTTAAAAAATTTTATTCACATATTGTGTGCTGGTTGGAAATTTCAGAGCTTCTTAAACTTATAATTTAGGTGACTTTCACAGCCTAAGGGCTTATTACAGCAAAGCCAGCTAGTAAAAGTGACTAATTTTGAATTGTTCATAAGATTGATGAAGACATGGGTTTATTGGAAACTGAGAACATCATAATATATGAACTACAGGTAACAGCAACTGTAAGATCCAGGTCTGAATTTAAGTTTCACTTACAATTTTAGGGGTGTGAGTGCACACCTCTAATTCAGCCTATTACTGAAAGCAGAGAAAAGTTGCAATTTTGCACAGTAAATGCCAAAGTTGATTAATCTTCAGATTTAGGCTCTGCTTATTGAGGTATGCAGGTCTGAATCTACATCACCCTGGGTCCTGAGCTGAACAAACGCAGTGCAATGTGTCCCCGAGCCAGCACATGGCATCCAGGTTGCACTGTATAATTGATGAGAGAGGCCTCTAGGAAACAGAGGCAACCTTAGCACCCACTCACACATTTTACATAAATTGACTTTGAAGCAAGTCCTTTCCTTGTGGTTATAATTTTCATCTTTCTGTATGTCAGTGGCTACTAAATAAACCACTCCCACAGGGAGTTCTCGGGCACATCAGATTCTTCAGGCAAGAGAAGTTTTATTCCTCAGGTTTTTGTTCTTTTTCCATCTGCATAAAAATATTGATAATAACTCCCTGCAAATCAAAGTGAACTCCCTCAATTTTATATTTTAGCACTGCCAATTAATACCCATCATTAGGTGAGGCCTAAGGGTCTCATCCAGGATCCATTTGCAATGTGCTATTAAAGCTGATTGCACAACATTTGCCAGAACTGTGAAGAGAATGAATGATAAACAGAAGCGTTGTGTTGGGAATGGAGTGAGTTTTCTTCATAATAGCTAGCAAGGTGCTTTGTTTTGGGTTTGCAACCAAAACAGTGTTGATAATGCAGGGAAGTTTTGGTTACTGCTGAGAAGTCCTTACGCAGCACCAGGGTGACAAGGCTGGGAGTGCACAAGGGTAGGCAGGGAACACAGCCCTGAGAGCTGACCTCAGCTGACCAGAGGGATGGTTCACACCACATAATATCATACCTCATAATAAAAGCTACAGGAAAGAAGAAAGGGGCAACATAAGGAATTTTGGTGTTTGTCTTCACAGAGACCTGCTTTTCTGGAAATGACTATGAACCTACCTGCCAATGGGAAGTAGTGAATAAATTCCTTATTTTACTTTGCTTGTGCACACAGTTTCCTTCCCCTATTAAATTGGGTTTTTTTCAGCCTAAAAATTCACACTTACCTTTCCAATTCATTCCTGAGGGGGTGTGAGTGAGCAGCTGGGTAAGACCTGACTCCTCACCAGGGGTAGCCCACGAGGGTATTTTCTGTTATCATTGAAATCGATTAGGTGACATAATGACATGTGAATCTAATTCTTTTCATGTATCACCAGCACATTTTACCATTCCCCCATATATAAAATCTCTAATTCTGAAATGTTTCCTTTTTATTTAAAACAAACATTTATTTCATCTTTTAAATCACTATATAAACTTTAAAATACATAAAAAAATGTACTTTGCTATAAAAAGGTAAAAAAATTGAGCATTACTTTATGAGCTAATTAAACATCATCACTTATCGTTTTAAAGTATTAATAATATGTGCTTCATTAAGTCCTAAATTTAACAAAGGGAAATTAAAACCATGTGTTTCGTCACTTGCCCATAGGAAGCAGCGAATTAGAGCAACAGACAGAAGGAAGTTGTTAAAAAATGTAGACTCCTGATTAAATTTTTAAAAAGTAAAGAAGACAGTCTAAAATTATAAAATGGGAGTTTACAGGGAAGCTCCTTTCTGTAAGACTTTATAATAGATTTAAATGACAATTTTCTGGCTTGCACAATGCTAAACAAGAAAGACACTATAACACCAAAATCATGGATTTTGATTCAAGCCCTAAAGTGAATATGATGCAAGTTTATCTGTTGTTTTACCCCTTGCTGTCTCCTACAGGCTTCTGAGACAATAGGCCACTGAAATGGAGACTTAAATTTTCTCTTTGGTAAATTTAACCTCCACGGATTTTGTTAAGGTTTCACTCCCTTCTGCTTTTTTTTCTACTGGCTTTGTAGAACTGCCCCTTCTGCATCCTGTATAGCCTGAAGATGAATATAAAAACAGGCACTGACTAGACAGAAGTAAAGAAAATTAATTAGGTAATTATATACTCAGCCTGGCTCTTCTATTACACCCCCTCTCTGCCGGTTTTATTTTGGCCATGACCATTACCTCGCTTGCAGGTTTTATAGACCACAAACCAAACTCACTCCTCCCTTAGAGAGACAGTTTGTTTTCTCTCACTTGGGAAATAAATCCTTTCCCACATTATTTATTTCCTATATTACTGCTCTTCATCTTCTTTAAAAGAGAGAAAAAAGAAGATTAATTAAGCCCAGTGGTGCCAATACAATTTGTGTTTCATTTGATACAGACACACCAGAGGAAGCTATTTGCACATACATGAAAAATGAAATAACTACACAGGAAAAAAAGATTGCAGCATGCTGAACGGAAGTTATAGATGCCTCAAGAAGAGGCAACAGTATTTTTAAGATATCAGTTAAATTAAATACTGACACAAAGTCATTGGTTGTAGGGAAATTATCATCTATTGACACTTTAGCCATGTCAGGATTTAATTTAGCCTTCAATTTAGTGCCTTCAATAGAGTTTTGTAATTTTTGATAATAAAGTTATGCCAGTAATTCTGACAAAAGTATAGTGGTGTAACTCCCATCTCAATGTTTATTTTGGTTAAAAAATACTTTTTCCTTGTATCTACTTTGAATTTACCCTCTATTACTTTAAAACCATCACCCCTTGTCTTATAGCAATAGGCCCTATTAAAAAGTTTGTCCCCATCTTTCTTACAGCCCTTTAAGTACTGAAAGACCACCCAGACCCTTCTCCAGGCTGAACAACCCTAAATCTCAGCCTTTCCTCATAGGAGAAGTGCTCCATCCTTCTGATCGTCTTTGTGGCCCTCCTCTGGTTGTGATAAAACAGATCCAAATCTTTCCCATGTTGAGCACCCCAGAGGTGGATGTGGTATTCTAGATGGGATCAAAGAACACAGTGGAGGGGCAGAATCACTTCCCTTGAATTGCTGGTCACACTCCTTTTGCTGCAGCCCAGGATACATTTGGCTTTTCAGGATACAGGTGCATGTTGTTGGCTTAGACACAGATTGTCATATACAAAAATTAGACTAAAATAAACTTTTGAATTCCCTCTCCTTGCCCACATAAAGGATATCAGATTTCAAAAATAGCCTTGCGTTTCTTCCTCAGTAGTCAGAATCCTGGAGCATAGTTTTCGATTCCCCTTCCAAAACACCTCAGTTTAAACATGACAGTCAGTCACAGTGTGCCTTGAAAGTTGTGAACTACCACCAACTGCAAATGGTTGAAACCAGTTTTGCATGGATAGCCAAGAGACAGTCTGTTGGGTTATGGTAATCTTGTCTGTCAAAACAGTGCACTGTCAACTCCTGAGTGTACAAAGTCATGTTACACCTCTTTTCTTCTCACAGCTGCTTGCTCCAAGTGGCATGGAGAGATAACTATGAATCTGAGAAAACTGGTAAGACGTGCCTACTAGTAGCAGGGACAAAAATCAGAGTAGAAGGAAGAATCCAGAGAATTAATAGTGAGCCTCTACACAATAATCATACATTCCATTCACAAAATAAATACATGAAGTGCTTGGCAGTGATCTTACTTCTGTATTGCAATCATTTCATGTCCTTTTCACTATAAAGTGAAATTTTTGATATGTGAAAGATGAGAAAGGTGGGAAAGTGGGAAAACAGGGATAAGTCAGTGAATGCAAACATCAACATTTGGAAGCTGTCACTAACATGCAAACAAGAAAAGCTGCTAGCAGCAATGGGAGCCTGGATGTCAGAAATGTTTGTTTTTCACTCTTGTAAAGGGCTCTTTCTGTGAAATTTAATTACACAATTAAAGTCATAAGTGTTTTCTGCACATGTAAGATCCACAATCTGCTGAGCAGAGCAGCTCTGTTTTGCAGCTTTATACTCAACAAACATTGGTGTAGAAATTGTCTCAAGCTAAGCCCAATGAAATGCTTATGTCTGAGTAGGGCCTCTAATGGCTAGTAAATAAAGACCCTTCTTTTACAAATACCAGAGCATAAATGGTGCATACTGGGAAATAGATGCACCTTCCCTGATACATGCACATGTGGCTGTGTGAATGGACAGCAAATGTATTCAGTTTGCATAACAACATCACATTAACACCTCTGCTAAGACAAGATTCACTTGGGAGAAAAGCAGGATGTGGCACTTGCATATGAGATGAGGCTAATTCTCCAAATGCTGTCAGAAAGAAAAAGGATTTAATTTAAAAGCCTCAATGTAACTCTATGTCATTCTAGTACCAGGAGTTTGCCTACATAGTTGCAGCAAGTGTGATGCTGTGTAGATGAGAAATGGAGCAGTAATGACATGAGTAAAGAGCTGCAATACAATATGTAGATCTGAAAATATTGCTGCCTATCATATTACATCATCATAGCTTACACGTGTGCACAAACATCAGCTGCATTTAAAAAGAAGTAATAAAGACAGGGATCACAGTAGGAAAATGGCTCAAAGGGCTGCACATGCAGGGAGTATGGGAACCAAAAGCGAAAAGAAAAAAAAGTTTCTAAGTAGTTTGCAAAAGTGGCAATGGTTTAACATAAATTCCTATATAGATTGACATTTAAATTTAGAATCACTTATGTCCCTTAAACTTGGACTTACATTCAAGTCCAGTTAAGCCAACCCAGGGCTGAGTTATCTTCTGTCTTCTACTCTGTAGTAAGTATTATATTTTTAAAGTCTCAAGATAAATCTTCCAACAGCACAGATTTTATACTATGACGAGCATTTGTTTAATTTAACTTTCCAACATTTGGGAAACATCACTGTAGATCAGGAGATCATTTGACTACAACTATTTAATTTTGATTAAAGAGATAGGAATATAGTTATTTATTTTAAAAAAGCAATTTCTACAGCTGTGCACAGACTCACACAGTGCAAAACCATGATTTTCAAGCTAACAAAAAAGACTTAAGTTTTAAAACCAGTTCAAAAACCTTTATCTGAACAGAAGTTGATTTTGTTGACATAGCACTCAACTGGTGCCCATAAATTGCAGTGATGCAGCTATTAGTGTCCTACTCTGGGGAGTGGTGTTTTACAAAGCTGTCCTTCTTATGAGACTGTTTTACCGGTGCCTGTGACACTGCTTTTGAGAAAATGTGTCAAGGGTTTAAAAACTGGCAAAACACAAGAGACAACTTTAAAAAAAGGCATAAAGTCAGTTTCCCAAACCCATTCTTTCTAGTCTTTCAGATTCACTAAATTTCCTGTATCTTTAATTCCTAAAATTCTAGTATTTTTAACTGAATTGCGATGTCCTTTTCAGGATTCCTTTTTTTTTTTTTTTTAATGCAGGGAATTTGAAGAACAATAACCAAACTTGTTCTTTTTATGAAAAAAGGCTGTGTAAACATTTTCCCTGTAATGTGGAAAACCTCTCTTCCACTCTTTCAAAGTACGTGACTGGTTTCTGCTTTCACCTCCAATAAGCTGATCTCCCTTTCCCAGTTTGAGAAACTTTATTAAAGCATTGTCCTTATGTTATGTTTATTCCTTGGAGTATAAAACTTTGAAATAGGTTTGAATTAGAAGACTGGTGTGGATTTTTTTGAATGTTTGAGCATTGTCATTAGGATCATTTATATTCTTCAGAGAAAATTAGAAGAAAAGGATCTCATTGCTACTTCCCCACTTCCCCTTTCATCTAACAGGACACTCCACCAAACAATAAACAAATCATCTATATCTTTATTTATTCATTATACCCTGTATTTAATATGCCTATAAACTTATCAGCTTATTCATCTTCTGTTCACTTGTAAACTGAACCACACAGGATACACAACAGTGATTTAATGGAGCATTCAGAATATATTTCAAAGAGATCTTTCAGTGAATCAGGAAGAGTCAAGGCTTCTGCTTCAAAATATATGCGTATATATTTCTTCTGTCCAAATCGTGGACAAAATCATGACTGCTGATACTCTTTTTCTCTTGTAAGGAAATAAGTAACAGTGCCCGGAGTGCTGTCATTTATTGAATATCTTCCTGAAAGGAAAGGGATTGACTGACTGTGACCGCTACAAAATTCCATCACTGTAAATATTAGAATAGATTATATTTCAAATAATAAATTTCCATAAAGGGATTAATTCTGTCTGACAGTCATCTCCCTCTGAGACATGTTAACTCAAGGCTATTGACTGGTCTGATTACTGCTAAATATATAATACATACTGAATGCTCTTTAAGAATAAAAATTGAGAACAGTTTTGATGGTGTGGTCTCTTCATCTCCTAATACATCTTAGCATATTAAAAGTGCCAAAGTAAGCCCAGGTTTTAAAACTTTCCTTGTAGGAGGCAGAACTTGTAAGTTTGAAGCAACTTCTCTACCTTTGTATTCCTACCTTAGGGTCTTCCCATTGCAACAGTCAACTCCACGCAATTGTGAAAACAAGCAAATTCACAGTGGCAAGCTTAGGTTTTTCTTGGTCAAGCTACAAGACATGAGCTTGTCTGGGACCTTAGATATTGTCTAAATAAAGATGTCTTCTCTTGATGAAAAGCAGTGTGACCAGCAGTTCTAGGGCAGAGATCATCAGCTGTGTATTCAGCACAGATACAGGCTGCACCTCAAATCCTGTGTTCAATTTTGGGCCCCTCACTAGAAGGACATGGAGGTGTTGGAGCATGCCCAGAGAACGGAACAAAGCTGTTGAAGGGTCTGGAGCACAAGTCTTATAAGGAGCAGCTGAGGAAGCTGGGTGTGTTTAGCCTGAGGAAAAGGAGACTCAGCGGTGACCCTATTGCCCTTTACAACTCCCTGAAAGGGGGGTGTAACCAAGTGGAGGTCAGCCCCTTCTCCCAAGTAACAAGTGACAGGACAAGAGGAAATCACCTCAAGTTGTCGCAGGAGAGGTTTAAATTGTATATTAGGAAAAATTTCTTCATAGAAAGAGTTGTCAAGCATTGGAACAGACTGCCCTGGAAAGGGGTTGGATCACTAACTCCTTCCTCATGTGTCATACAGTGATTTATTGAGCGAAATACTGTGCTGGTCACACTTTTGTTGCAGTGATTCTACATGCTGCTCATACACATTTTAGGAATTAAAGGCAGAATACAATAATACTTTAAAAGAATGTTCATATGATCATATAGAAATTTTATAGGGGGAGGAAATGTTTGTGGCAGGAAATCATCTGGAAGTCATGCTTCCATGAGACAAGGAAGAGACCTTCCCAAAATAAGCACTTGTAAATTATTCTAAGTTGGGTGCAGCTTGCACATAATTAAGACCTTGCATTCTAATTTCAACAGCCCCAGAAGAAAACAATCGTAGATCTCCTCAAAACCTGAATTCAGTAGCATGAAAATATAAATATGCAAACCTCAAGACTGCTTTGTTCAGTGCTGTTGCTGCAGGGCTCTTGTCTATAATCTAGCAATTACAGTATTTGCCTAGTAGTATGAACAATTCCCTCTGCAGCTCAGCCTGATGCAAACAAGCTCAAGTCTCTACGCCAGATTTTGTCTTCAGATACACATGCAATAATCCCTCTGATACACGTAAGGCAAACTCCTTATAAAAAGGAAAAAATGATAATTTTTCCACAGGCTTGGATCCCAGTCTGTCAGCATTAACAAGGGTAAGGTAGAGAAAGAAACAGAGAAAGCATGTCACTTACCCTCCACAAATAAAATTATAAAATAAAATAAAATAAAATAAAATAAAATAAAATAAAATAAAATAAAATAAAATAAAACAGAATACACTTGAGGAAGCTAATACTGTGAGGATGAAATTTACACTGCTTAATTTAAAATGTGTTAACACAACTGTTTCACACCTTGAAGTTTTGTAAGAGAATCACATTCAGAAAGATTTTTAGCTCTCCTTGGAAGGCTGTGAATCTGTAAACCAAGGTATAATTTCATCAATGGCCTAAAAATGTAGGGGTTTGTTTTTTTTTTTTTTCACCCGAACTGTAGCTGTATAATACCAACAATCTTCATTTCATTTGTGTTTTTTAGAGTGCTGTTTCAGTGACGAAACATGAGAGGACATAAATGTACTTTTTATTAAAAAAAAAAGAGAAGAAAACAAAATTAACTTTTAAGACAGAATAATCATCACCTATGAACAGTGATTCACCAAAGCAGTTTTTTATACAGCAGTCTTAAGAGTAACTGAAATTAAAAATTAACAGCATATCTTCACATGAAGTTTTATACCATATTTTCCAAACAAAAGTGAAAATTTTGGCAAAAAAATATTCTAGAGATATCTTACAGGAGGTAATTAGATATTTGCCTGTGGTTTAATTACTCAAAAGCACTTCATTTTCAAATAGCAACTAGGAGAAATATTTATTAAAAATATATCTTAATTGTAAATGGTTACAGAATACTTTCAGAATCCATCTTTGACACATCTTTACAGCAGGCACACTTGCACACTAAGTGCTGAGCATAACACATTCCTGAGGCATCTTTATTTCACTGCTATTTTAATACAAATTTAAATGTCCCTTTTAATCCAGACTCACTTTTGAATTTCAGAAATACACTCCCAAGCATCCATATTCTTTTTTTCTGTACGTGAAGAGTACAATAAGATTCATTTTTATTGCTTGGTTTAAAAATTAATAGAATTGTTTTTCTTTGAAAAATCTGATTTTAATTAAAGTGCAAAATACTAATCATTCTTATGTACAAGACAGTAGTGTACTGTGTAGGAAGGAAGGAAAAAAAAAATCAAACCAGACATAGAAGTTAACACCACTAAGAAGACCACATACAAAATAATGCTTGTCATGGGTTACAACATAGGTGCAAGATATGATGTGACCAGACTGACATATGTGTACCTTCTCATTTGCAATTTACTTTCTATACAGCTCACATTTTTGCAAACAAAATTCAAAAAATAAAAGCAGCCACACTTTTAATCTTTCCCTCCAACACAGAAATTCAGCTTCATGCTGAGATGTGGGCATGAGTAACCAAAAGTTTTTGAAAGGTTGGACAAATGAACTTCTCAGCTATGAACAGATGTTTCTGCTCATGCAGAAAATGAATTTACCACTAGCTACTAAACTTTGTCTCCTCCAGCTGCTCCATTGTATTCAGTAGTAAAGCTTGACCTGATAATATCTTTTGCTCTTCCTTTGTAATATCCTTCAAGAACAGCAAGAAACCAAAGAACAAGAAAATTGCACTCAAAGAAATAATTAAAAGATCAAAAGGATTTTTATTGCCTTTTGAGATGTCCTTCAGTAATTCTTGGCAAGACATTCTTTTCCTGGTTGAACACGTTAGGACAAAGTTGAGTAAACTTTTGCTTAGCTCCTTGCATGTACTGTTGTACAGCAAGTTCTTAAAACAGCTTGTTTCTCTAGAGGAAATAAAACTACTGTCTTAAGACTAGAAATAGTTGACAAAAATATTTCAAAAATAGACTTTAAAGGGTACCAAAGAGTTCAGGACAAACAGTATTCATCTCTTATTCAAGTGTCTACAGAAAGTATTAGTCTCGTCTGTGGACATCTATAAACCATGCAAAAATTCTGGTCTCCTGCTTGGGTACATGCACACAGAAGACTGTCAGCTGTCAGCAGTACAATTCCACATTATTCTGTGCTGTACACTCGCAGCAGATGTGCAGTGAAATAACCTTGAGGAAGTAATGAAAAAAAAAATCAAAAAACAGTGATGGATGTTACAAAGGAATTACTAGATGGCAGCTCAAAGCGTAAAAGGGAGGGAAGATTCTGCCCTTATAGCTGATTCTGAAAGAAATATTTTAGTTTCCCAGAGACATTCTCTTTTTCCACATTTCTCCGGTCAGCCTAATAAAAGACACTGAGATATTTCCTCCGTTATGTTTCACAGATACTTCTTTTGTAATTCTCTCTCAGAAGAGGTAGCACTTTATAATATAACAAACAGACAAGCAAAATCTCTATGCCTTATTAAGATAATAAGTAAATTTATTCAACTACTAAAATAAATTAAAAAGTTATTCTCATAATAAAAACTTTCATAACACAGTGTCAAACTCTGAAAATCAATTAAGACTTGCCTATTAATTTTAAGATCTTATATAGCTATATATTCAAGTTAGGACATTCATCCTTCTTTCTTTATGTGCTATGATCCTTCAAACATGTTAGACATAGAAATCGTCCTCTAAAGAACATATTTTATAGAAAGAGAAAAGGGAAATGAAAATCTATACCTTCCGCTTCATTAAAAAAAACAAAACAAAACCATAAAGACCAATCAAACTAAATAACAAACAAACAAAGACTTTCATATACTTTCAACCAATTTCAAAAACATCTTTATATACCCATAGCTGAATTATTTCATCTGGATCCTATTTTGAATAGACTTTTATTGGAATTATTGAAAAAAAAGGGTCCTAAGATGATCCAAATTAAAAGGTTATTGCCATCAATAAATTATTCAGACACAATTTAAAATTCATACTGTTTCCAAAGCATTTACTTTTGGATACATGTGTTACTATGCATTTTCTCAGTTTGTGGTAGAAAAGCAGAGCCTGTGTGGGTCCAATGTGCTACTTTTTTTCAGTTTATAAAATGAAAGCTCTGCTAGTCAGAGTAGTTGCAGGAATTTATGCTCAAGTACCAATCTACTCTCCAATACAGTTACATTGTTAGGAATGCATAAGGAGATAATCTTAAGGTACCAGGAACAGTTATGGATTTTAGTTTTCTTTGCTCTACAAATATTTGAAAACCACATTCTGCAGTAACTGTCATAAACTCAACAATTACACCTTTCTTTTCCTCTGAGAATCACATTAATAAGGAAAATTCAAAATTTTGTGTACAAGACGAAGCAATTATTCTAATAAACACCACCAATTTAATGTTTCCCCTGGCAAACCATCAAATAGCCATTTTTCTTTCAGAAAAAGTAGAAGTAAATAGGCAAGCTCTGCATGAAACTTGTGAATGTCAATTGGCTTACGAACTAAATCAGTCTAGACTGCAGATTTCATAAATCTACTATACAATTCTCCTCAAGCTGTCTGATTTTTATGCTGACAGACCTATCACATCCTGTACAATGATCAGTAAACGTCTGTACTTGCTCTGGCTCTGTATGAGGGACTCCTCAAACACAGTGAAAAGAACAAGTGTGTTGAATCAAAATAAAGGTGTCTGGGCCATAAGCGGCATACATTACTGAGTAAAAATAATTTCATGTTTGCAGTTTCTGTTGGGAGTTTCTGTTGATTGGCTGGTTGGTTGGTTTGATGTGGGTTTTTGGTGGATTTTTAGTTTTTAATTTTTTTCTTTTTCTCTTTTTTATTTAAGAAGACAACTTATCACCATGCAAATGGTAAAAGAATAAAGCTGGTGATGATGTGTATTTGTTGAGTAGCTGTTTCTCGCTTCTTATCCCCAATTCCCCCCACTAATTATCTGAAAGACCATAGGACTACTTTATAAAAAGTGAGGTGTTTGGAGAGCTGTTGGCATGCCTTTAAACATGGTATTGATTAACGTATGGGGTGTGTTTTATTTTCTCAGATGAACCAAAAAAAGTTATTTAGAATTCCAGAGATTTTTGCTAGCATCAGGCTAAATTGCAGAGCTACTTTCATACCATCTTTTGTGCCGTGTGCTCTGTGGTAATGGTAACCTTGAGTCACATTAGGCAGACTACACGCTGTATCTTCTAAGCTGAAAAACAATGAACAGAGAGAAAGTCTCATAGATGGCTATATTATAAATTTTCCAAGGGTGTAATTCCCACATATTTTTGTGGGCGGATCTGTCTTGTAGGAGTTCGTATTAAAAAAAAGAAAAAATCAAACAGGAAGGCCACTGCAGCAGAGAAGATACTTGCTTTTCTGCTGGATGATGTATGTTGCAGTTATAGCTAAAGATCGTCAACACAGGCAAGGCCATTTTCTAGTAAAATTGACTTTCCCCATTCCCAGTCTTTTGTTACCTAGATTTCCTGATGCCAGGACTGACAGATTTTAGCAGAAAGAGTAATTCACACATACTATATCATCAGCATGAGGGTTCAGGGAAAACTCTACACGACATGGTAGCAATAATGACTGAAGCATGACTGGTAGGAGAGGTACGTATGTCATGCTGGAGCTGTCGTGCAGGTGACAGAGTTTCCTTGGAATTTGACATAGCACACGGAAAGGATTTGTATTTTTATGGTGTCCTGGTTCCAGCAAGGACTGGATTAATTTTTGCAGTAGCCAGGTGGGGGCACAGCTAGGAACTGGAGGTTATCCTGTACCACCTCACACCACTGCTGAGAGCAGAAGGAAGGGATAATTTCTGAGGAGAAGGCATTCCTTCCAGCTAAGTAAGTGTGGCAGAGGGAGAGGTCAGGTAACACCAGTTCTGAGCAGTCACATGTGAATCCTTTGCCTCTCTTGTACACTTTGATATTGTAGCTGTTACTGTTCATTTTCTTATCTCATTGCTGTTTCCAGTAAACTCTTTTTATCTCAATCTGTGATCTTTACCTTTTTCGTCTCCATTTCCCCTCTCCAGCCCACTGCAGGGATGGAGAAGGGAGAGCAAGAGAGAAGCACGTGGCAACACTAATTTGGGGAATAGCATTCCTAAACATATGGACACCTGAAAAAGAAAATAAAGTTGGGAGTAAAGTTGCATTACTTAGTATAAGCCATCCTTCCAAGCAAACTGCTCACACTTTTTCTTAAGTATCCTAAAAATTGGTCATCTAGAGGATTGATACTAGCAATCAGTTTAGCCTGCATGTGCCTGGACAGCTGTTCTAACATGTTTTTAATCTATTTACTCATAGGAAAATTTTCTAAACTATGATAATTAAAATTAGTCTCATTTACAAAGAATTTCCAGAGTATGAACAGGATGAATGCACATGTGTATCTAATTCCCTTGTTGCTGCTGTGTTAATCTGCATTTTGCTATTTATGGGAGTCCAGGAAGAAGTGCATTTAATTCCTGAGACTCAGAAACCGAAAATCTCTAAAGAAATACTGTCAGAACACAAACCAGTAAGCACTGCTACTTGGGAAAAAAAAAAAATACATATGTCCTATTTAGTACTGTCCATTTTAATTGATCTTATATAAAATAAAAATCCATTCCAGGAATCCTACTTGATTGTTCTAAGGATCTATGCTGTATATTTGTAGCAAGTAAAAAACCCATCCAGTTAAAAATGAGGCACTTTTTCTTTGAGTAGGTGTTTTCTGCTAACGGATTGCTGATTTTCATAGTGAAAAAGCCACCCTGAACATTCATGTAATATAACATAGAACAGTTTAGGTAGGAAGGCAAGTTTAAATACCATCTAGTTCCAGCCCTCATGCCGTAGGCAAGAACACCATTCAGAGATTAGTTTGCTCAAATCCCCCTCCAGCCTGTTGTTAAAAACTTCCAGGAATGGGGCATCTACAGCTCCTCTGGGCAACCTGTACCAATGTCTCACTACCTTAATCATAAAAAATTTCTTCCTGATGTCTACAGGCCCTGGAAATAAATAAAAAAAAGAAAAACAGGTCTCTCTTCATCTTTCTTTTAAATCTCTTTTAAATATTGAAAAGCCATAAAAATATGTTCCTACAGTATTCTCTTCTCCAGGCTGAACAATTCCAGCTCTCTCAACTGTTTTTCTCAAGCATCATGTTTAACAGGTCTATGCCTTTCTCACACTGGAGAACCCTGAGCTGGATACAGCGTTTCAGGTGGGGTCTCATCAGAGCAGAGGTGCAGAATCACCTCCCTTGACCTGCTGGCTACGCTGCTTTTTATACAGTCCAGGATATAATAGCACTGAAAGCAAACACTGCTGCCTCAGATTCAGGTTTTTGTGCACCAGGATCTCCAAGTCCACCTGTGCAGGGCTACTCTCAATGCATTAATTCCACAGCCTTTCTGATGTTGGGGATTTTCCCATCCCAGCTGCAGCACCTTATATTTGGTTTTGTTGAAATTCATGAGACTATGAGATTAATATGGGCCCACACCTTAAACTTGTCAAGGTTCCTCTGGATGGCATCCCTTCCTTCCAGTGACTCAACTGCACCACTCACTTGATGATGTCTGCAACCTTGCTAAGGAGGCACTCAAACCCATCATCCACATCTGTGAGGAAGATATTAAGTAATGTTGGTCCTAGTATGGATCTCGGAGGGACATCACTTTCAAAGGGTTTCCACTTGGACACTGAGCCATTGACTTTAACTCCTTGGATGTGACCATTCAGCCAATTCCTTATCAATCTAGTAGTCCATCTGTCAAACCCCTCTCTCTCCAATTTAGCAGCTGAAATGCTGTGTGGGACTGTATAAAAGGCTTTACACAAGTCTAGGTAGATTATGCAGTAGTTCTTACTGTGCCTACTGATGCAGTCAGTCCACTGAAGACGCTACTTTATTTTACTTAGCAATAAAATAAAAATTTGGATTCTATTCCAGCTCCTACCACACTTGTATCACTGGGGTTCTATTAAAGGCATAGTAATGTTGAAGATAGGGAGAAAACAAGAATCAGCTGAAAGTGCTTCATCTGTCTGCAACAAGCTTCTGAAAACAAAAAGTTTACAAGACTATGAACATACAAGCCTGGAAAAGGCATTTATTTTGACAACATATCAGACTTGTCTTTTAGAATTATGTTAGAAGTATCCTGACACCAGATATATGATAATTCTGAATAGGACTGCAAATTGCTGGGAAATGACAGCACACATGCCTAACAGCACTTGCTACAACTTTGTATCCATCTCACCTGCCGACCTTCATGTCTTGGATTTCTCTAGTCTTGCTGAGCTTAGGTACAAATGTTTAGATGTCCCTTTTTCTATTAACTCAATCTTTTTTCTTGCTGCTGATCATGAGCTGCTTATCATGGAGCAATATGATTATGATACCTGCAATATGTTAGTCAGTCACAGCAATGTGCGACTCATTTCACACTTTTTGCATAATGCAGTCTCTCTGCTTAATATGCCTTAAATCTTATTTTTTATTAGAAAATCAAAACTTCAATTTAAAATTTTTAGATGGCTCCATATCTATGGCAAAAAAAAAAGTGATTTGCATGATATTTATCTCATCCAGAAATCAGAGAAGAAACTCATTGCAGATGCAAACAAGAGAGCTTTGGCATAATAAATGAAATCACTGCATTAATGAAGTGCTATGGCCAAGATTCTTCATGCTTACAAGGACAGAATTTTGTGTACTTGTGTTGCTTTAGAAGACCATATCACATTAAAGCACTACAAAACATATCTATACATGCACAGAACTTAAGACACATGATGTCTTAACTTTATTAATACAGACAGCTATATTTTTGTTTAACACTAGATTCATTAGTAGCATAGATTTGATCATCATGAGAGTATATTTTTTAATGCAATATTTTCAAGTAATTGAATTTGTAAAAATACTTATTGATGTGACCCACCTCGACTTGCACACCTTAGTTTTATCATGGTTGCCATTCTAAGAAGTGTTAAACCAACTTGCAATATGTGTTGGAAGAGATTATCTTCTCCTAAATAACATTGAAGGCTTTTATTAGTATTGGAGAAGTAAAGAAATATATTTACCTGCTAGAATACTTGTCAGTTTTGAAAATCCGTCCTATTTTTTACTGCTTCTCAGTATAAATTACAATACTCCCAGCCTCAAAGTGAAAATTTTACAAAGTAACACAAGTGGATTGAGAAACTGACAGTAGAATTAGTCCAAATAGGTGCTCCACAATTAAGCAAATCTGCTAGAAGTTCAGGTGTGGGTTGATGTCCAGCCCTGAAAAGACACCGACAAAGTATTTCCTGGTTTGGTGGCTTTGCATGTCTGATGTCCCTGTGATTTAGTTCACAGCAGACTAGACTGGAACCATACAGTCTCAACATGCTAGTCTCAGCAAAGAAACAGATCAAAAAGTTCCCATCTTTCTTGATCTCATCCCTGTTTCTGCCCATATGTTGCTTTCTGTCCTTTGTTTCAGAAGGTTATCTTTTACCTTAGTTCAGCCTAGTGATTCAGTTTTTACTGAAGACAGAAAAAAACTGCCAGCACGGCCAAGGAGATTGTGAAATCTTACAGAGGGGTGAGAAGAATAAGGAGAAGCTATTTCATTAGTTACTTCATAAACTACCTTTGCTGTTAAATTCAGCAAATCCTGATGTACTGTCCAAGTAGAGACCACAAGAGAAGCAACACAGCAGCTAAGACAGACCTGTGCAGGTCATCAATCAACTGTATTCATAGTTCTGCTGAGATATTTATTACGTGTGGCTGCAGAAAATAAGGAAGCACAACATTCTGGCATCCCAGGAGCTGAGTGAACAAATTAGGGACATTATAGCTTTCATTTACTTACGGCTGAAAGCTTTCCAAGACTACAGCCAAACAAGCAAGTACAGGTAAAAAAAAAAGTAAATCCTAGTACAGCTGAAGGCAAACATGAGTTTTTATGGAACACAGCAGGAGCACCAGAAGTATTTAAATCTTTTGCAATTTAGATGATACTATTACTCTTCACAGCCTGATAGCATAAAGCTCTTCTCTTCCTACCATTAGAACAGCTTTTCATGGACTGCTGAGCCCAAAGTGTGTAAGAGTATAGTGAAAGGCTTTAAGAAAAAAAAATGGCTGTTATTTTCTTAGCCCAAAAAAAGCTACTTTGTCTCCTTCCACCCAGTGCTGCTCACAGAGAATGGCATAGACCCTGCTGGGATGTTCTGGATTCCAAAATGACAAAGTGAAAAAGCTGATATCCCCAAACTGCTACCACATTTTATTTTGTATTTTTAGATAATGATAATTTTGCCTTGATGCACATTAAATCTTAATGGGAGGATAGAGTTGTCTACAAATTAATCAGCAATGACAGATGCCACAGTCTAATTATAGCACTAAAATGTGCAAAGAACTGTAATGAAAACTGATTACTATCCACATAATTTCTACAATTTTAATTATAATAAATAACTTAAATGACTAATTATGTAAGTAAGTCACATTTGCCTATTCCATTCCTCATTACAAAATTTCTATGGCAATGGAGATGCTATGCTACATATTTTTGTTCCATTAGTTTACTTATTCCATTATGACCTACTTAAAATGTCTTTTTCTGAATCAGAAAATTTAATTTGCATGTTACTTCTGTAGGATGATGCTTAAAGAAGTAACACACAATATTTAATTAGTATTTAAGCCACAAATAATGCAGAAGAAGTGTATCTTTGACGTAACATTGACCAGATAAGAGGAAATGGCTTCAAGTTGCAGATTTAAATAAGGTAGTAGGACAAATTTCTTCACCGAAAGGGTGGTCAGGCACTGACACGGGCTGCCCAGAAATGTGGTCATGGTCTCTGGAAATGTTCAAAAACTGTGTAGATGTGGCACCTGGGGGTATGGTGCAGTCATGAACACAGCAGTGTTAGGTTAACAATTGGGCTTGACGATCTTAAAGGCCTTGTCCAACCATATTCTATGATTCTATCTGATCACTTAAAAGTTAGAAATAGTCAATAAACTACCTAAGACAAACACCCTGCAAAAACTTCCCTCTTTTTAGAAGCAAGTACTGATATATGTCCACCATGAAGGGCTGATTTCAGACCATGTGAGAAAAAATACAGGGAATTTTAGAACTCAGGAACTCTTCATGGAAAGTGGTAAGAAGCATCTTCTATGCTATCTTCAGTTAAAACATTTAAGGATGATGATAGATGAAGGAAGTGGGGCTAAGAAGGCCTGGAAGAGCAAAATGTGTATAGAACAGAAAAAAAATTCCTCCAAAAGAATAGAATTTCCCTCCAAAGGAAGAAATATTATCTCCTGTGAAAACAGAGTTGAAAGAACTGTACTCACATGAGCGCTGAAGTTCTTATTTGAGTTCAGAACTCCCATTACTACCTTAAAGTAGGGCACTCAAGCAAACAAACCAATTTCTGCTGAAATGAGTGTTATATAAAAACTCCCTTGTGCATTTTATGGTCATAGTATACTGTCCTAAGAGTTAGAGTTTTATGGCAATTGTGAAGAAAATGGCCAGATAGAATCCCAAGAGGGCACCGAGTCCCTTATTTGATACCAAATCAGTTCTAACAATGCAAAATTTAAATATAAGCAGTACTCCTAATACACAAAGGGCAGTGCATGCAAGCAATACCTAGGTGAGCACACACACACACACACACACATCTAGAGCTCATTTTTGTCAAATGAAACATTTTCCCTGCATGCTTTTGGGCATATCGTGTAGGAATATCAAGCCCCTTCTGCAGCCCTCCTCTAAGTGCAATTGCACCCTCCCTCTGCATATACACACCCTCACATGCAAGGAATTTGTATGCACATGCTAATCAAGCCTATACAAAAATGGCATTATAGTGGTGTTGCCTCTAGCTTTCAGAGGCTGGCCCATAAATCTTTATTGCTTGATAAAACATGCACTTCACCAAGACAGGCTTTGCACATGGTTGAATATGTGTCTCCTTCGAAAACAACACTACATATCCTGCAGTGTTCAGCTCACTTTTAAAAATCCATTCACATTGAACTATGTTCTGCATATGCCAACACCTATTTTGAGACTGAAAGACAGAAGAGTGTGTTCTGATGAGACAGGCAGAAGGGTGGGGAGAGATGCAAAATATTTAAAACAGAAGTTCTGGAAACATAAAAGTCTAAATTGGGCCAGATGCTTAACTGCTTTGAGCATCCCTGGGCATACAGCTTGTGCCTAATGAAGCAGCATTAGTTTGGCCTTTGGATGTAAGCAACACATTCAGTCGCCCCTGACACATCACTGAAAATAATTGGACCACACTAAAGGATACCAGATGAGTGCCAGTGATATAAGTCATTCAACATATAAATGTCGTAATTACTTCAGCTAGGAGAAGAAATGCCCAAAATAAAACCCTTATAAAGGCTGGCAACATAAAGTGCATTCTCATTTTGAATATAAATGAATTCAAAAATAAAACTGTTTATTTGCTTCTTAGATTTGCAGTGTTCCCTCTTTTTATCTATAATTTACTGTCATTCATTACTTAATTTACTTTGATTCTGGTAAATTAGTTTTATTTTCTAAGCCTTCTTAGCAAGTCAGTTAGACAGATGGAAAACTATCACTATTAGAACTCATATTCTTCAGTGTTCAGGGATTTTCATGTGTTTTCCAAACAAGAATTGATGGAATAATTGTCCTTCTTGTACAAGATGATGCTTGACCCAGAAAGGAGCAGTAGCCGTTTGACAGCATTAAAAATAAAGTTTTGAGGGTAAAATCCCATCTCTTCTGTCGCTGGTGAACTGGATGCAAGTTTTGTCACAGACACAAAGTCTTAATCTAATTATTTCACAGCAACCATGGAGCTTCAGCTCGTAAAAATTCTTCTTCCTCAGCACTCTTCACTGCAATCAGGTCTACACTGCCTGCTGCTCCATCTAAGGACAGCAAGGAGTCTACTGCAGCCTTGAAACAAGCAGGCGCAACAGTTTAGCAGGCGCAACAGCTTAGCAGAAGCACTAGCTGCTGATTATTCTAGGTGAAAACTTTTTGGATATGATCCTCCCAGTCAGTGAGAGACCTGGGAGTGCAAGCATTTTACTTCACCGTGGTTCATGGAAGGAGGATGAGAGACAACGCCCATAACTTGAAACAAAGAGGTTCAAATTGGAGGTAAGAAGCATCTTTTTCCCCCTGACACTGCTTGGGGTAGGCGGTTGGATAGACTAGAGAATTCTTGACGTTCCTTCCAACCTGAATCATGGTTCTGCATATGCAGAAGAAATAGGAATATGGTTATTATTAGGACCTGCTTTGTGCATTTGAATGAATCAATACAGCAATAGCTGCTGCCTCTCCATCTGAAACCAGTGACCACACCCCTTTTTGCTAAAGGTTATGATAAAAGATGATATTCTACCACAAGTGGGTTTTTTAAAGTTTTATATAAATCTTTATGAAAATATATCATCCTTATGAAAATAAACATGCACCACACAGACTAAAACATACATACCCCTTTCACAAAGCTGAATTGCTACTATTCCTTCAATAGCCATAAAAGGATTTCAGGTTATTTGAAGGAATACTACATCAGGGAACTCAGACCTTGATATATCCTTGGTTTTAAAGATAACATTAAATTAGGGTCAAGCATCATTTTAGGTACTATATATTGTTTTATTCTCAAGCCAAGACATCTCTAAGGTGGAGATTTTGTGGTTTGGTTCGGTTTGGTTTTCTCCCTAATGTAAAAGTTCTCTCTTTCCCACTTCTGTTTCAGTGATTTGAACAAATATTGAGAAAAACTGGCTATGAAGAGCCTGTCAATGTGCCACAATTATATAATGAATTCAGAAGAGGTAAAAGATAATTATTTTCATGATCTCTTGATTATTATTAAAAAATCCATGCTGTTACTTGTAAAAAACCAAGGAACAATATAAGAACGAATACAATTTTAAAGTTGAAAAATCACCTAAATGGTTTGATAGCATCATTACTTGTGTGTTACAAATAATTTCATAAGAAAGAGATCATTTTCTCAAAAGGAACTGTTGACTCAGATTCCTAGAAGTATTTCTTTTGGCACAAGTGTGTATCTTCAATCCTCTCTAACATCTAGAAGTCAGTTTGTCTAGGATACTAAATGCTTACTTTGAGCACATAGATTTTCAGCTTGTGTTAGAAAAGACTCTATCAAGTGTTTTATGCTGCAGTCTCCAACACTGGACTGGGGTGTAAGAGGCCACAATGTCAGTATTGGGACCAGAGCCCTTTATCTCACACACATTGCTCAATGTGACAGCAATGGATGTGTAGTGTGGGGAACGAGCAGGAAGAAGATCCAGGCTCTGACCACAGCCTGAGATGTCAGAACCCGCAGAACAAAAAGCATCAGCAGGTAGTAGGATTTCAGTCTGGGGGAAGCAGAGTGATGAGGTGTTGAAATGTAAATTCATGTCTTCTCTTAGCCTAGAAGGGACTGGCTGTTTTGTTCCATAGTGACACACTTCCAAAGTGTGTCAGGGCATTCTTCAAGTAAGGCCAAATATGAGTGGAAATACCATGTGCAGAAGCAGGATTCAGACTGGGTCTGTCACACATAAATCAAATTTTAACATCCTGGTGTTTCATGATGACACTCTGCTAAATCACCACAACCGAACCCTAGACAGTGTCATCAGAAGGTTGCAAGGTAGGGTAGAACACTGCCTCCAAAGTAGGCAAAAGACAACATAAAGAGACTAAAGCGTAACAGTTGTTTTGGGACAAAATAATTTTAAAAGGAACCATTATTAAGCTGTTAAAAAAAAATCCAAGCAGACATTTTGCCGCTATACAAGATTTAAAATCTTCTCATGAGGAGCAGCTCATGAGTAAAAAAACAAGTTGTGACAGCCATTGCCTGTTTAAATCTTCAAAGGGATCAAAGACCTCTTTGTTTTTTGCTTCATGCTCCTGGAATTGGTTTCAGACATTGTCAACACAAATGAAGATGATGAATTTTTTGTTTCCAATCCATACTAGTGATCAAAAATTTCTATTCTTGACAAAGACTTCTCAAGAAACAAGACTAAGCCACTTACATATTCTAGCAGAGGATGTCAAGTCAAAGAGAAGGCCAAGCTCTCAGCAGAGTATTCTGAGGAGAGAGATGAATGAAAGCACATGCTTCCAATTACAAATGCAGAAACAAGTAAATGAAATCCTAGAAGTTTTATTAACTGGTGTTATTCTAATGCATTTTCTTTTGACAGATTGAACATATCATAGTTACAAACTGGTAGCTAATGGGAATCAGTGCCTTGACATGCAGTTTCTGTTTTGGAACTGCAATAGGCAGGCCCCCTGAGGTTCCCCCTAAAACTACAGGAGTGGAGGGTGGAGGATTGTTATTCGGAGCAACCTATTCCCAGTTTTACCATCTGCTATCTCGTGTTTAATATTTACATAAAGCTTACAGAAAAAAGTAATTATGCATCCAGTAAGAAAACCATGCATAAACATTTCTCATAACATTACCAGTTTCTTCTCAGAAGTCAGTAACAGAAGGAAGAAGCCTGAATCCAGGAATATGCTAATTGAGGTGCACAGATATTAATCAAGAAACTTAAGAAGAGAGAAAGGAAAGGATTTGGTTCCTGCACTGGAAGATGATATCCTGGTGCTAATTCACAGGAAATTACAGGAAATAAACAAGAAAGAGAAATGCAGATAATATCATGTGGGACTGAAGAAGAAAAGACTTGCCCCAAACCTTAACATGAATGACTTCAGTAAATGCCTTCCAAAACAGAAGTCAGGCAACTGCATTTCCAAGCGCTCCCAAAGATATACCAATCCCAAAATTATTTTTTTGGCCTGTGAGTCAGGTTTGAAGGCTTAGATACAGAAACTGCTAGGGAGAATCTTTATTTTTAAATACAGTTTAATTTATTTTTTTAACCTTTTTAATAAATTTGAATAATTTTCCTACATCTAAATCTATTTGATTTTAAATCCTGTTACATGCAACATGACTGAATAAACAAGGCATTCCTTCATATTGAGTAGATAATTTTGGAAAACATCCTGCATCACCTTCTTTTGTTTCCCCTGAGTACCAAGCTGTAACAAGTTTTCTTATCTCCCAGCTGCACAATCAAGCTCTATAAAAATCCAGCCATTTCCAGGAGTGAAGGATCAGCAAGGAAAGCTATTGCTTGTAACAAAGCATGACAGGGATGATGGAGATTTTCTAGATCTCATTTTGCAAAAGTTCAACATAGAAAGTGGTATCTCTGGGAAAAACTGAGGGAAGAAGTGGCTCTTCACTTCCCATAAAAGCACCTAATGTGTAAATACTCAAATAAGAGTTTAATAAATAAAATGCTGCAGAGCTGCTGGCCTTTGCTGCAGACAGCTGTGGGAGTGTGGCAGGAACCACACTACTGACACCGAAGAGCACTGAGATTTCCAATTTTGTCGGCAAAACTACCTCAACTTCCTAGACTTCCAGGTGCAACTCAGATAATAAAATGCTTGTCTGGTCTTGTAATCTTTACACATCATTAATCCCTCCTCACACAAGAGTCTTAGCTCTGATCTCTCTTGTTTCTGAACAAAGAGTAGTTCTGGAAAAGTAAACAATTATAGCAGAGAAGCTGAGATCGTTGTTGGACCAATTAATGTGAGGTTTTCATAATTTCCATCAAAATGCCAACCGTGTGTTGCTAATGACTGGAGCCTCATCCTCCTATTTGTATATTTTTCTTCCTCCTCTCCCACCTTAGTCTTTATTATGTGCAATCTACAAAACTGCCCCTAAATTTCTTAACCATAATGCATCTCTTACTTGGACTTAATCCTAAAAAATTATATTCTTCTGTGATATCTAGGAATACAGTGCTAAAATGTTCGTGATGAAGCCAAATACTTTACTCACATTGTTGCAGGATGGATTCAGGGTCTGAACATTTCACTTGAAAGGGCTTATGGAGTCCCACTGTTACCATGGAACACCTTCTCCCAGTCCACAGACCAGAACCCTTCACTGGACATCTCCTAGGATATCAGGAGCAGAAAAGCTTTTACTTTTAAAGACTAAAGAAAATTGTTCCCCTTTTTGGGCACAGGCTTAATAACAGTGTTTTTACACATAGACTTAGAAAAGTGTACCTTTTTCATAGCGTTTTACAAGTAAAGGATGTAAACGACTGAACAAACTCTGAAGAATATACTTGAATTTGTGCTTACACAACTAAAAATATCCTTTTTTTCAGCAGGAAGACGACACTTCTATTTAGTCTTTTTCTCTTAGCTATCCTTTATTTCCTTTGTTTTATTATGGAATAGGAAACACGTATTTCTCATCCCATAACCTAAACTCACAAGAGATTTGAGTTCGAAACTCCTGACCAGGAGGAACTGAAGTTCAATCTTCACTGCCCTGACTGCCTGCTTTATTCTCTGATCTCCTATGTATGAGGGGTGCTCTCCCTAGTAACAGACCTCAAAATCTTGTCCAGTTGATGCATTTGGCACACACTGAAAACACGTAACAGACCTGGGGCATGAAAGACGGGTATCTAAGCTTTAGGTATCTAAATTTAGGACCTTAATCAGAAATTAAATGTAACTGAGGTTTATTGAAAAATAAAGTATTTGTGTGCATTTTCAGTCTTTATTAGCTCTTGCTGCATGTTGCAATTTTAAGTATCACAATCTTAGTAACAAAAATCAACAAGAATTTTTTAGTCTCAACATTTTGAATTCAGATTTAAGTCACAGGAATCTCAGTTCATGGGAAGGATGGGATGTTGGTTGAGGAATGGGATAATTAAAATCTAATTAGCTTCACAAAAGAGGCTGC
This sequence comes from Monarcha castaneiventris obscurior, assembly GCA_026261815.1. Classification (NCBI taxonomy): domain Eukaryota; kingdom Metazoa; phylum Chordata; class Aves; order Passeriformes; family Monarchidae; genus Monarcha; species Monarcha castaneiventris. The sequence continues at coordinate 21,959,643 of JAMPIT010000379.1, read as the reverse complement.
TATGGATGAACAAAAGAGACTCCTTGATGTCAGGGACAATAAAATACAGATTATTTTAGAAAGTTTAAGTATTTTCTTTAGCTACTTTGAATTATAAGATATCTTACATAAGATAAACATTAATTTGTAGAGAACAGTTTCAGCAGAGGGTGAATAACAGCGCAATTAGGGAGCTGCAGAAATCTAAGTACACTTTATCTATTGCTCTAGAAGGTATGCACTATAAAATTGTACAAGTTATGTTTAATAGAAGCCCAAAGCTATTTGTATCAGAGGACAACTTAGTCTTTTCCAAAGCAGGCTATTATAAGTGGAATTAGTAGAAGAGTGGGAAAAAATGATAGGCTCTCTTTGTGGGGGAGGGTGTTATGGTCTATGTGTGTGTTTTGGGGTTTTGGAGAGGAATGTTGTGTGAAAGTCAGGATTATTAAATTGATCATATAAAAGGTGAAGTTTGTGGAACAGATTGTGATTCATTAGGATTGTTTTCATTCTGTGTTTGTTCATAAGTCTGACATTCACTGTCATCAGAATAGCCTCAAGCTAGAAATGTTCACTTTTTCATTTTCTGTAGTACCTCAAGACCAGTAAGGCAGAGCTCCTGCATGGTTATAGATGATAATCCTGGAGATATTATCCTGTGAAGTAGAAATATATAGGAGGTATACACTGCCTAAAAAGAAGCTATAAATCTCACAAATGGATGCAAGAGGAGTAGAGGGGAAATCTGGAGAAAATAGAATTAGGTACTGTCTTTTCACCTCATTCAGTTTCAGGCTTCCAACACCTTTTTCACTGTGTCATCCACAAAAAAAAAGTATTATCCTGGGCATTTACTAACATTTCAGAAGATTAAACTGAAGAATGATCACAAATACCTTATTACTGAATGCCAAAATACTTTGGTACAATCTAAAAGGATGTTCTAAAAGGTATTTAAATATATTTCAAAAATTTACCAATAGCTCTGTGACTCATGTTGCATTTTGACAGAATAAGTATTCAATAGATATTTTTAATAAGTTATTAAAATTTTGAAAGCAAGTGCACTTAAGCAAGCATGTTACTATGCTAATTATCTTAGTAAAGTAACTACCTCAGTCAAAGATATCCTACAGTTTCAAGGTAAGATCACTAGGAAGACTATATTCATAAGTCCATAAATAAATGTAGCAGATAATCAAGTTAAAATTTTAGTCTCATGCTCCAACTCAAGGGATCTTGCATGCTCTTTTGCCTTTGCAGTGTTCAGTTTTCCATCTACTCTGCCTCGGGGACCACCTTTGTACCTTTGGATTAATCAAGAAAATGTAAATGTTTGCAGAAAAAACAATCAAAGAAAGAAAAAACCCACAAAACAAACAAAAAAACCTGCTGCAAATCCAAATCCTCTTATGGTGTAAAATTTTTTCCACTGATTAATTGTAAAAAGTTTCATCACTTGAAAAAAAAATCAATTAAGCCACCATAGATTACGGAAGATTTAGAAAATATAAATTTTGAAACATAGCTAGGATATTCTTGGAAAACACACCTTCACCTTTTAGTTGACTTTAGTAATCTACAGTCAGTAGCAGTAGATTGATTTAAAAAAATAATACTTTAATGAATGCATTTTCTCTGCAAGCATTGGTCATGTCTATTAATGTGTTTTCAGAATTTCCCCACATGATCTGGACTTCTGACTGATAAATTAAGGGAAATAATAGCAACAAATTCATGACTTCTCAGGGTGGCATCTGTTCTGAAAATATAAGCAGCTTTTATATTTTTTCAAAGTGAAGTCTGTACATAAAAAAAGTTCTCCCAGGGTTAGATCATATTGGACTCAAATCTCAACAGGGCATACATTAGCACTAGAGTGACATATGGAATACTATCAGCAACTGGAAATTTTCAGAGGGAGAAAAACTGTGGAAAAATATCCCTTGGATAATAGAAAAGAGAGATGACATTCTCATTTTAAGCAGAAACAAGCTGAACAGCTGTCCACCCCAGAGAACTAACTTTGAGATACAGAGAAACCAGGACATAGTTTAAAGAAAATGTATTTCATGAGTCCAAAAAATGGTGTATGTCAGCTACAGATAGATAGGAATTTCATCAGAAGCAAAATCACAGCAAAAGAAAAATCCTCAATACTGCAATAAAACACCAAAATTATGACTATATTTATTTATCATAAATAATTATATTTCTTTCAAGTGTTTCAGGTTGTTTACAAGCATTTTATTACCTCCTGAGAATATCTTTAAAAAAGGAAAATTGGGGGAGCTTAAAAAGTATTTGTTAATTTGGCAAGACAAAAATTAAACCTTGTATGCAATTCTTTGTATGCCAGATGAAGACTTGTCCCATAATACAAAAGTTACTACAGATTTGCCTGCTTACTATGCTTTCAGGCCAGAGAGTAAGAATGAACGAAATTACTCTTGCTGTGAATAATAAAGTTTTTGTAAAAATTATAATTTTTATTTATTTATTTATTTATTTAAAATTTATACTTATGTTCATATATATATATATTAGATTTTTATGTGACACTTTGGACAGATGACATGAATTTGGTATTATTCTTTCATGAGAATACACTGGCAGCCAAGGGAGCTTTCCAGATACACATTGGCATTTAATATTATCAGCACATGAATTAAATGGTATAAACAGCATTAACTTATCCCTCTTTTACTGGACAGAGTTTTTGTGACAACAAGTTCCAGAATGATTTTTTTAAGGAGCTTCCAAGAGAAGCTGTTGCTTTTACAGCAATTAACACCACTGAAAGTGTGCAAGCAAGAAGCTGAGTTAAGGAAGATGTGATCCTATCCCTGTATATCCCACAGGGATGGTTGGAGGACCCTGGTGGATGAGAAGATTCAGACTATTTTTTTAAAATGGTTTACAAAACACATTATGCTAAACAAAATGACAATTTCTGAGACACCTAAAAATGCTGGAAAGCTGTCCCACTTTTCCTGCGCTTGGAACATGTTCTTTTCTCATATAGAACTTGTCAGAGCCCAGAGCTGGAACTAATTGAGAGATGGCCAACACATTTGAAATTAAATTCATGTTGGATGAGTGATTTGAGCAAGCTGGTTTAGTGGGATGTGTCCCTGCCCGTGGCAGGAGGTTGGAACTAGATGATCTTTAAGGTCCCTTCTAATCCAAACCTCTCCATGGTTGTATGATTTTTTTTCCCTTGGCCTATTGACACACACACCACCAAATTCGCCAGAGCCTGGCAGTTGTCTAGAAGAGCAAAAACTCTTAGTTACACAGCTAAAGTTCTAGATTCTGATCTCAGCATGATAGGAAACATAAGGTTCATCAGGTCTGCAAGTGGAAGATTCTCACCCAACAACCCCTTTCGAGGCATGACACCACTAAGGCAGTGATCCCCAGGGATCCCTTTACATAGTGGTTACTCATGGGTGCACTTGCTTAGTGCCTTATAGCTCAAAGCTACTTCTCACCACTGTTTTCAGGATACAAAAATGAGATCTTAGAGGCAACATTGGGATAGAAGCTGTTTTATAGGTCCTTGCTGAAGATGGGGGACTAACCTAAAAGAGAAATTTGAGATTTACATGGTCAGATAGAACTAGTAAGAGCCTGATAGACTCTATAAAACTCTCCAGTTCATATTTATTTTTTGCTCTTTAACTGAAAAATATAAAATCATCACATAATGTCTTGTAATCTGTATATTTCAATCAAATTCTTCAAAGTATAGTCTTGTCTCTTTATGAGCAGAAAAAGTATTATGACACTACAGATTTTTTTATGTAGGTCTTTTAAATTATCTGCAGGAATTAACAGAGAAGTTCACTGCAAAACATAAATATGCACACTTTGAACATCCTGATCATATAAAACTCTCAAATTCCTATGTAGTTATGAGGAAACCAACCAATTACTTATCCTCTCTCCTATTTACAAACATTGAATTTTCTTCATTAAAAGCATGCAAACGTAATTGGAATGAAGAGGTATCAGGAGTTTTAAGCTAGAAATTAAGAAAAGATTCTTCACCCAGAAGGGTTGTTGGGTACTGGAACAGCTCCCCAGGGAAGTGGTCACAGCACCAAGCCTGACAGAGTTCAAGAAACATTTGGACAATGCTCTCAGGCACCTGGTGTGACCCTTGGGGATGGTGTTGTGCAGGGCCAGGAGTCGGACTTTCATTATCCTGTGGGTCCCTTTCAACTCCAGATATTCTATGATTCTATGATGTCTAGTCTATATCAACCTTCACTTTAAATGACTATGGACACAAAATGATTACTGCTTAAATACATTACAATTTTGCTCATATAATTTTTTTAAAAGGGTAATTTCTTAGGATTTCAAGTTCCAAGTTTTTATTGGAATAATTAGATCCAATTTGAACAAGTTCCCTTCTCATAATGATACTCTGAGCCAGCAACAAAAATTGAAAGCAAAATTAGATCTTGACAAGATAGAAAACTTGACAAACATGTTTTCCTACAAAATGGAATTCACCTTTTAAAACTGGTTGCCACTCTGTTGTGCATGGCAGTAGAGGCCAAGAGGGTATTTATAAACTACAGAAAGCAGAGTGCCAGTAGACAGTGAATTTTTATGGACATGCTCGACTTGAAAGACAGATGAATTCATAACTAAGGATTCTTTTCCTGGATTTATTCTTCAAAGATAGCTGTGGGGTATAACATACAGGAATAGGTTTCAGTGGAGGGGTGAAGGTGTCTAAGCATCATTTTAAGAGCAAAATTGAAGTGTTTAATGGCAAAAGACTTTAAATGTTTTATGCTCCCTTAGAAGCTTTTCCAACATTATTAAAAAAATGCATGAAGGACATTTTTCTATCAGAAAAAGTACTGAGGCATAAAGTCTCATTCAAGAGATTTCTGAAGGTGCTTCATTTAAAGTCTAACAGTTAAGCCCAAATAGAGAAGTTATTTAAAACACTGGGGAAAAAAAAAAAAAGAGTTACATTTCAGTCTTACTACTTTGTAACAGAATGAACAGTCAAATGCCCTTACGTAGATGAAAGATATGTTGAAAAATATATTTCTTAGTGAAAAAGTTCTTTAATGAATATCATGTTTTTATGCATATGGTAATCCCGTAGTTTAAGCATAATGACAAATACTTGGGGCACAAAATTTTATTTCATATCTTATAATTTTAGTTATTTCAACTTATAAATTATTCATTGTGAATATTTTACTGCTTTTCTAAGATGCTGGAATTTGGGAAAAATTTTTTTTCTTTATGAAACTTCCTATCACATACTCAATACCACCTTAAATAACTGTATGTTAGGTTCCATTATTTTTCAAGGTATGGAGAGACCTTGCCTCAGTGTCTCCAAACTGATAATGAAACTACTCTCCTTCACTGTTATTTTAGTGTGATTTTTAAGTCAGAATACCCAGTGATAATGTGGAAAAAAGAATTGAAACATATAGGGGTAAAAAGCTAGAGAATTTAAATTATCTAGGTATGTAGTGAATGGACATAAGAAATAATATATAATTGCTTGCACTGCATTCTATGAAATGTTATTATCCTCTCAGAAAATCTTAGAAATTTTCACTGAAGCTGAGACTATGTGAGTTATACTCACATGAACCAAGGTCAGACTTCCATTAAAGGGTGACTTTATTCAGTATTACTGACCTGGTGAAGAGCTGTGGAGGTGACAATTTTAAACACACACACACACACAGAGCCTCCCTCTTTTTGTTTTTCTCAGCTTTATAATATCTCACTTATGAAATGCAATGAGTCTTGACAACAAAAAATATATGTGTAAGAGGCTCGCATCAAGCAGGGAAGCAGCACTAGTTTTGCATTTTAAGGTTAAACGACTTTGCTAGATTCTCTACAATTCAGATCCTGTATCCAATGGGATTTCATTTCAATATTTCCAGGACAGAAGTTGAAAAATAGTTTTGAAGCATCTCATTTCCTACAGAAGCACAACAAAAATGAAACCAAAATACCCTGAGTACCAAAGATCTCTATTTGTCTGTCTCTAACCTTGTGCCTAGACAAATTTCCTTGAAAATCGGACTGGCACAAAGAGAATTCAAACACACAAAAAAGGGTATTTGGGATAAATTTTCTGCTTTTACTGACTAATATACTCCACTTCTTTATATGAGATTCTCCTATTAAATTTCAGCTGTGACCAGCCAAAGAAATATAATGTGGGGCTTTTGCAATTACCTTGATTCAACAGGTTTCTATGCTCGGACAATTTTATGGTCTCAAAGAATTCCGTTTCACTTATTGGCTTCCATCAGCAAGAATGAAATAACAATGAGGGCATTGTTGTGGTTTTTTTTTCCTTTTATGTACAAAAAAATACATTTCCACAAATAAAAGCACCATTCACAATTGGCTTTCAGCATGAAATAGCAGAACACACAAAACATGTTGGAACATTAGTCTGGTTTCATACAGAGCTTTACAAATGCTGTGATAAGAGGTCTTTTCAAAACCGAAGACTGAATGATGCAAGCATATTGACTTGAAGGCAAGTTCTGCCTTTTTTGTTATTCCATGTGTCATTACCAGCTTTAAACATTAGAACAAGGTTTATATAAATGATGCACTCTGCAAGAACTGCCTTTACTCTAAGAAAAATATCAGAAGCCAGACAAGATAGCTAGGCAAAAAGCAGTCTAATTTAAAAACCTGTCAGAAATAAAGAGCCCTCCCAGTGAGATACTCCATGACAAGGTCTTAGATATGAGATCACATCCAAATCACAACTTCCGTATAGAAGTAACAGCTTCAACTCAATTGCTTTTATAGCCCCTTATTTATACCAGAATTGAATTATATCTACTCAAGGGCAAACTTTATCACTGTCTGTGGCTGAAGAAGCAAGTGCTGCTGGGTTGTACAGAGCCTTAACCAAGACAGCAACCAGGGCAATTCACTTATAAAGTATTCACCTTGCAAAGGCAGCAGAATACTGTAATCAAATTCAATAGGATTATAGCAACAATTAGGACTAGAGACCTAGATTCTCTGATGCTATACACTGTAGATTTGTACATCTATAGAATGTCCACGTGGGGAATTTTAAACAAGATCTGAATGGTGGCATTTTATTTTGTGGTGTAAGGCATAAGAAGCATATCACTTGTAGAAACTGCATTCTCTTTTTTACAGCCTTCTTGGATGATAAATCTGGTCTCCTGGTTGAACGTTTTGCATCACTGAGTCCAGTTACAGGGGTTAACACAGGCACCTATCACTGTCTCACTAGTGTATGTAGCACCATCTGCAAAGCATCTCGTCTCTTTGCTCCAGTGCTGCGATCAGAGACAGTCCCAGCACCTCTCTGCCATTGCAAATCCAAACTTGTTCATGGCCAGTCTACACCTAACATGAAGTAAGATCATACAAAAAAGCAAAGACCTTTAATGATTATTATTCTATTTAACAAATATTTGTTATAACTGAAATTATTTTTTGAAATGAGTACACAAATTTCCAGGTTTCATTTATTACATAACCTCCAAAGCATTTGAGGTTCATTAATGAACCTTTTATGAGTCCTTCTACTCTTTCATGTTGGTATCCTATCAAGTGGGTACCAGAGCCCAGAATCTTCCTCTCCTATTCTGTTGTAGAACAGAAATATTTTTCCTTTGTCATGGAGAAAGACAATCATTTCAATGATAGACAACACATGCTGAATCAGCAGCAAAGGTGACCTCTCCAGTATTCCCAGCCACTCCTGTTTGACTGCAAGCTCTGGAAATCACCACCACAGTGTAAATTCCTCATAAACATTAACCTATGGGGATTACTAGGGTGCTGGAAAAGGACATCTTGTTCTTTCAAGATCTCTAGAAGTCTCTCACAAAATGAATTGTACCTTTAATCATAAAACCTCTCCTTCCTCAGATTTCTCATCCATCCTCAGATTTCTCATCTCATTTTCTGCTGAACTCAGAAATGTTATGCAAATTATTTGTATAGGTGGCCAGTTTAGAACAGTTGTCCAAGACCTCAGAAGGGTCCTTACACAAACAATCCCTCAAAGTATAACTTCCTATCTTTTAAAACAGAATAAAGTTTGTAAGTACAGAAAATCTAAAACTTCTTCATTTGTAAAGATAAAACAGAAGCCTTAATGACTTTACATGCTGATTTCTTTTTGAGGAAGATAAAGTTCTATATATGAAATGAAAGTGATGATGAGACTCACGTCAACTTAATTCATACACTTAGGTCGGTATGCATTCAAATCCATCTGACCTGTTTTAGGAGTTGAACCGGCCTGTAAATACACTTTTTTTATTTTTATTTCCATCAGAAGGAGCTGATATGGTAATCTAAGACTTAGACATTTAGGTTTTAAATGTCTCAGCTTTAAGATGAAACTCATGGTCAAGATTCTGTCACTCAGAGGAAGTGCCTGCAATGAAAGAATTTAACTTATCCTTATCCATTTACCTTCTTCCCAGGTGCCCCCTAAGGCTAAAAGTTGTTCCTAACAGTTCAATTGTTGCACATTTGAAGCCAGACTATCAAAAGGCTTTAAAATCAGAGAATTGAAGGCTCGTGAAAACAAACACCAAATCTAGTATTAAACTAGATTTATTTCTTTCTTCGTTTGATGCTGTGCATACTCCGGTTGGTCTGCAGACTTCTCAGTTCTACTGTCCCAGACAAGGTCTGAGGATTTTAGTTCAGATGTTTCTCCCAAGTTTCATCAATATTCAAGTGACAAAAATCCATCTTAATCCTGGGCCTGAAATTCAAGTATCTGGAGACCACAGAATTCTGTGCTAAATCTTACAGCAATCCCACCTTGTCATCACTGTCAATGTCAGACAGTGAGGAAAACAAGACCCTACTCTCTTCAATATTGTGATTTTGTCCTCAAACTTGATAGCATTCGTACTGTCATTCAGTAATTTTAAGACACAGAATAAGCCAGAAACCAGGATCATGGCACTGGAAAGTAGAGTCAAAGGAGACCACAGATCTTAACTAAGATCTCCCTCTTTTCTGTTCTAGTCAAGAATGTGCTATGTCCCCGTATTTTCCCCATATCAATTACTGAATTTATTCCAGCAGGGCAAAGGAAAACAAACAAGAAGAAGTTTAACCCCATTGTAATCAGACACCTCCTTTTTACTTTTTTTTTTTACCAAATTTCTAAGTCAATCCAGATCTCAGCAACCAAATCCAAGAAATTCCATAGATGTTGAGAAGGATCAAGCAACATGCATAGCCATGTAATAGTCCCAGTGCACTTTGAATTAATTATAAACCCAGCAGGAACTCATAAAGGATTGCACAGAACAGCAACAACAATTATTCTTAACTGTAGGCCCAGCTGGCTCCCAATCTTAAACCAGCACGAGTTTTGCTAATAACTGTGGCAATACCAGAAAAATAAACACCTTTGCTTAACACAATCATTATTTACTTGCATCCACCCCACTAATGTAATTTAACTTGGACTCTTTATTCTATCTGCTCTCCTCATGTCTCCCAACCAGGGTATCCAGGACATATGACACTAAAATATATGCTGAATAACTGCATTGTTCCCACACTGCAGAAGATCCACCAGCTAGAGCTGAGAGCACTGAATTGAAAAGAAACACGGGAAAATCTGTATAGGTCTCTCTTTTTTAATTAGTCTGTGTCATAGACTGAATATAAACTTGCATACAATGTAAGGAATATCATCAGTGATAGTTCCATCACCACCGGAGACTATGATTTGTGTCAGGAAAGATGATCCCATAGAAAGTATCTAGAATTTAAATTTTATCAAATGAATAAAAAACACAGTTTGCCACTCATAACAGTAAAGTTTTCAAGGAATGGGTGAAAAAAAGAATACCAAAATCTGAGTGCAACTGAGTCAGAATATGAAATTTTCATTTCTCCAGACTGTTAATTCGAGAGAGGGTGTAGACTGGCAATTGCTAGAAATTAAATGGAAAGTAAGTTGTGACATGCTGTCAAATTTCACCTGCAAGTGCAGCATACTCATAAAAATAAACTCAGCTCAACCCTTCTGTTTCCACAAAACATGAGAAATAGAAGATTGAGGTTATTTTCTCAGTGTAATAGAAATGGATCTGTTTAATAGATTCAAACTGAAAAACATTTCGCAATTCTAACTAGTGTATTAATCACACTTCCTATATTCAGGAATGTAGAGTAACATTATTAAAATTGTCCAAGAATTTTCACTGGCCAGACTTTAACTTTTCTTTAAAAGTTTAGGTTTACATCAAATGAACTGTGCAGAACAGCAGTTCCCAACCATCACTGGTCCTTAAGTAACAATTCTGTGAAAGCAGCATTTTTGTAGCAGCCCTGCATTGTGTCCATCCAACTGTGTTCAATTTTAAGCTTTCAGTTGCCTCTGAATGCGAGCAATATCCCAGGATCATACACAGCATTTCTCCTCAATGTACAAACTGGCTCTGAAGGGCCTTCAAGAGAAATAAATGAAATGAGATATGTCAGTTTTACTAAAGGTATCTTAGACTATTAGAACTTTACTTTTTAGTATGTGCGTTCATTGTTCAAACCCAGTGTTCCAAGGTGATACAGGAAGATGGATTCTAATTCTTCCATGAAACTGCACCAATTTCTGTGAAGCTTTTTTCAAGCATATAGTCATATGAGTAACACAGACTTACAGCTCTTTGCACCTCATTCTTTCTGAAGCAAAAACAGATAGGAAAGTACAATTTGTCTCTATATTTGTCTTTTATTGGCTCTAATATAGCAATTTTACTCTTAAGATTCATTGTACTACCTTCTGTTTGTTTACATGTAAAAAAATATGTAATGTAATGGAATTCTTTAAGATAAACACCATCATGCTTCTCTTCATTTAACACTTCTTTAACTCACTCTTGATCCTCCCTTTTGTTTTTTTCTTAAAAGTTTTGCAATGAAATATTTCAATTTTTTTTTTATAATTATTTGGCAGAATGCCATTGTAGTGACTTCTGCAATCTGTGAGAGATCTTTGGAAAGTATATTAGTTCTGGAAAACAGGGCTTTTTGTGACCCAGAAGAGTGAGATCTCTTGCTTCTTTAAAAGTAAAAAGGTTTTTTTGAGGAAAAAATTCTTATACTTTGTTTCCCACTCAGACAAATGGGACGAGGGACAAAGAGAAAGGAAGTTTTTGAAGTTTCCATCAGATAGTATACAATTTGCAGCCATTCCTGGTGAGATGCTAGTATGCAAATCAATTATTCTCAGATAATTTTTTACTCTCCCCTCTCTAGCTGAGATTTACTGGTGCAATCTTTCTGGTTTAAGTATAATGCTTTACTGGACAGAATATGGGTATATGTCATTGCATGTATCTCACATGTTATTATATGCTAAGTAGAGGAGGAAGAATTGAGATGAGGGAGTGGTTCAGTTTGCTTACTGCACCAACTTTAAATCAGTATAAATTTCCAGTGTAGGCATCACCTTACCTGGCTTCAGCAATCACACTGTAGCATGTAGGAGCTTTTCACACAGCAGTAAGAGCCAGGCTGCTCTAAACTCCTGCAAGCTCTGAGAAAGCTTTGGGAAAACTGGGACTGAGACTGAGAAAACACAACAATGAGCAACACCTGAGCTTTACGAGCAACCAGAAAACACCTGAAATCAGAAGACGAGTTATTGGAAGTAGACTATCCAGCTAAAATGCCTAGAAGGACTTTGGTTTTGTGTGTAAGAAGAGTAAGATCTATTTTCATACACTTTAAAAAAAGAAAAAAAAGAAAAAAAGAAATGCATTAAAGTGGTCATATCGAAAACCAGAGAGATCTGTCTTTCCTTCACAATGCAAGACCAGTGCTGCAGCTGACCCATATTCTTAAAGGATGATTAGATCAAATGTCAGATTTAAGTGACCTAAATCTCCATGGATGATGCAGATAGTCAGAACTGCACCACTGAACAAGGAACATATCCTGATGATGCTAAACTGATGCAAAATTAGGCTGGCACACATTCACTGTTATTCCATTTCTGTCAGATAGTCCATTAAATGGCTTGTAAATAGCAATCCACCTACCTTCCGAAGGAAAATTGAGAATTAAAAAGTACATTAAAATATTCTAAAACAAGGAAATGACAGAATTAAGATTGCCCATAAAATCTTGACAGGCTTCCCTGTGTACGGTGATAAGACCCCTTGGTCCTCAGGACATCTGTCTCATTCATTCCTAAAAGCAGACTACTAATTGAAAGAGCATATACACCATGTCTTGTTTTGCCATCACTGCAATTTTTCTCTTGTAATTTTTAATTCAGTCACTGTAAGGACTTAAAAAATCACAGTTGCCTGTCTCAAACACTGTTAAAACCACAGAAGAACTTTGCAGAATGGAGCAGCAGGATGGCACTGGCTCCAGACAAGGGTTCTCTCTGTGGCAAATTGGGTGGAACATCAACTGCTCGTACTCATATCACTGGTATCACCCCAAGGTATGGAACTGATGGCATCTGTGACCACCAAAGCCCCCTCCCCACACACACTGCTGCCCCAAGTATGCCTTTGTGGATTCCTGGAACCTGGACCATAAATTAAGCCACCAGACAGGAATGGGAGATAAGATAAAGGTGGCACTATTGTCCAAACATGCTGTGGTTTAACCCCAGCCAGCAGCCAAGCCCCATGCAGCAGTTTGTGGGGAACTGCTTCCTGTGGGAGGGACTCCCATTGGAGAAGTTAATGGAGAACTATCTCCCATGGAAGGGACCCCCCGCCCTTGAAGCAGGGCAAGGATTCTTGTCCCTGAGTAGCAGCAGAAAAACTTGTGATGAACTGACCATAAGCCCCACTCCCTGTGTCCCTGCACTGCTGCTGGGAAGCAGTAGAGTTGAAAAGGAAGGAGGGGTGAGGGAGGGGTGAGGGAGAGGAGGGATTTTTAAGGTCTTATTTTACTTCTTATCATCCTGCTCTGATTTTGTAAGTAATAAACGGATAAATGTCTCCAATTCCAGCCTGTTTTACCTGTGCTGGTATTTGGTGAGTAATCTCTCTAGGTCCTTATCTCAACTCATGAACTCTGTTACATTTTCTCTCCCCTTTCAGCTGTGGAGGGCAGAGAGAGAGTGGCTTTGTTGGATGCCAGGCACCCAGCCAGGGCCAACCCACTACATGACTTTGGTATATGGATTTGCACCTAAATTCAGGTAGAGCCACCTCTCAATAATCAGATCATAACACTAACCTTAAAACTCTTCTCTGAAGGGGATGATTAAATTCTTCTAGTCATCCCTGGTACTCTTCCCTCTAACAGGTGTCTGACAACTGTTACTTTATTTCCTTAAACTTTCCCCATCTGACGGTGACCAAGGAAAATCCACATTTTTCAAATAGAGAAGGCAATGAGATATCCCAACCAAATCTCACCAATTCTGTACACTTGGTTTGAGGTCCTAAATACTTGACTCGTCTCCTAGGGGTTTCACTGAGCACTTCCCCACACAGCGTGCAGGTCTCAGAGGGTGACAAGCATCTGCAAACTACAATTCAAGGCCTTCAGTCAGGCCCCAGGAAACAAAGTATGAGAAATTTGGAGATAAAAATAAGACTGGCTTTAGTGGCTTGCCTACTATCAAAAGGAGCTCTGTCAACCAGGCAGAATCAGCAGCCACTTCTTCAAGGTGAATCCATTTCATTTAGAAGAAGGCTTGGCTTGCAATGCCATCCTATTCCATACTTTGCTTATAACTGAGCTGGGGAAGCCACAAACTGCAGAGTCCTTCACAGACACTACAAACCTGAATCACAATAAAACTGGTCACAACCCAACAATACACACCGAGTAATTAAAAAGCAATCTTAATCCTAACCTATTCTGATTCATAACTGTGTAGAATTATAATTTACAAATTTAAGAGTTCAAGCATGAGTGAACAAAAAGAAAGGAACAGAAAAGACAAATCTCACAGTGTAATACCAGACGCAGCCTTTTGGCACCATTTTGGAGAGGCATTAGGACTTTCACAAAGCCCTGCATTAAAACACTGCTTGTTTCCAATCAGCATTTCTTGTTTCCATTCAGTATTTCTCAATGTACAGCAACCACTTTTCTAAAATATATGTAGAGATGCTATATACATTTTTTTAATTTATATAAAATTGCCTAGTTGAGGAAATGAGAGCGTTTTTAGTTGCTCTAAGCAGTGACACTGGTAGTGCCATAAATCAGCCTCTCTTGCTGGGAGAGGCCCTTTAAAGTCCTTTAGAGTCCTTGCAAGAAACTTGATAGACGGATGAGGCAAACTCGCAGCAATTGCTTCTTCAGATAGTTGTTTATTCTAGTGTTATCAGCTTAGAAAGACACAGTAGAACAGAACATGACAATAGAAGGCGAGAAAATGGCTGCTTATCAAGATTCCAAAGCCTTTTTATAGGTAAATTATCCAATTAAAAATTGAAACGACAGATATTCTTACTTTTCATCCAATTCTCAGTAAATCACTCCGACACGCAGGCCGGAACTGCGGCATTTTCCATCCAATCATCCTAAACTACCTTTGCTGCAGAATATGGAGGACTAGAAGAAGGAAGACGGAGATAAAAACTACAAGGGTTCCTCCATCTTGGAACTTTTACTATTTATCTATTTACTACATTAATAAACCTAAAACTTCTAAATTCTTCACCTGTGACATCCTTACATCATATTCTATCACCTAGTTCACATCTGTGTAGATTTTAGTTCCTCCCAGATGGTAGGGAGTTTTCTCCATGGATAAAGGTCAAAAACCACGCTGTCCAGGGGGGTTTTTCTCTCCAAAACAGGCAGAGAAATATTCCCTGCACTCTGGATTCCCACAAAGCAGGCTTGGATTTAAGACTTTAAGGATTCACGGTCTAAAGAAACATGTCTCCCAAGTCATTTCTGAGATCTACTTTAGAGAATTCACAGAGAGAATCTCTTGAAACTGTCTCACCACAACCTCAAGTTACTCTCCTGAAATATCCCTCAAATATTTTCTCCAAAGCTGGCCTCGAAGCCTCTGACCATTAGAATGCCTTTGAAGCTCCATAGCAGGAACTGTGGAGTCTCTTGCTGGTGTTACTCAGAAATCCAGTAATTTGAGGAGCAGACCTTGAAAGCAACTCTGTAAAACTCCAGACAGCTGCTTTGTTTTCTCCCAGTTCAGCTTTATCTAGCTTGTTTTTTGCTTATAGATTTTGCATGTTCTGTCCTGGTTTTAGGACTAGATGAAAGACCTTGGGACAATTAATGATTTCAGATGGTCCACAGAGATGCAGGCATACTTTCCTTCACACACTTTCTTTCTTTCTTCCCCTGCACAATACTGGATGACAGCTAAGTTGCACCCACACAGCCTTCTGCCTAAAGATGACAACACACAATAGAGATGGTTAAATTTCTTTTCAGAATGTTCTTCATCAAGCTTTTAAGGTAAGATTTCCTGAAAGCAGTTGTAGAAAGCTATATAGGCATGCAAAAGAGCAGATAACTCGTCCAGAGCTCAAATTAATATGAGTCACTGAGTCATGAGTAACTCTGTACCAATAAATGGAATTCATTTTCTTTATGTATTAGTACATGGTGCTGGTTTGGTACCATGCAGGATCATGTATATCATGTAGTTTATAGATGGCTACAGCAAAACAGTATTTCTGTCCTGTTCATCATGGCATCCATTGATAGAAAACATGTCCCACACCGGACTGACAATTATCTGAAGAAGTGGCAATACAAAATGAATTGATAAAATGTTATTTCTAATCCTTTTTGGGGGATCAAATCTGTCTCGAATCATGTTAATGTAGATTACTGTGGCAAATGTGACATCTCTGTCTGAGAGCATGTTAATGTAATTTACTACAGTGAATATCACATCTCCATCTGCTAAAGCAATCTGTTAAAATTCACTAAGATTATTATCTTCAAGAGGAAGAGGTTTTTAATCTTTCAGGTTGTTGTTTTTAAGTTCCTTCTGATGGAAAAATTATCTAACATGTGATGCTGACTGACAGAGCTTGATTAAATTAAAAATGGAGTATGTAAATTCCTAGCTCTTACCAGCTCACTGTAAAACAGCAGCTGGCAGAAAACTAAGGCCAGAATTTCAGTAGCCCTAAACATTTAATTTCAGACAGAATTTCTTCAGAAGTGGTAGATAGACGACAGTACTATGAGAGTAATATGATAAACTTTATATTTGCCTAAATTGCATCAACTTTGGAAAAGTCTTTGCTTGCTATCAGAGACCAGAAAAACTCCAAAGCAAAATGTTCTACCTCAATAAGCTATATTTTTTTATTATAAAAAAAATTAATGAAACAATGTAATGGATATGACAATTTCATTATTAGGGTTATGCAGTGTTTAAAACACAAGAATAAATCTTGCAGGACTACCGCTGTGGAAATCAGCAAAAAAAGTCTGAAATATGTTGAGGAATCTTTCCTAAGAGCTACCCAGTCTGTGCTCATTATGCCTAATCTATAATAATATGGAAAGAAGGATGTTTTTACTACTAACTGAAAAGATTTCAGAGTCAAATCTAGGACATCATGTAACTACACAAAATATTACAAGATTCTACTGGAGAATAGAATACTCTATTAGAGTAATTTACTAGAGACAAGAGAATACTTACTTAAATGCTGACTTTTTTGTTGAAAACAAATTTCACTTCAGGTTTTTATTTTAGCAACTAACAGGTATCACAGAAAACATCCAACGGTATAGATTAGAATAGCCCTTCCAGGAGAAAAATAGATAGGATGCAATAGCCTTTTGACAGCTTTGATTAAAGTCCATTGCACTGATCCAAATAGCCAAATATCCCACTTTTATATGCTTTTCCACTGTTTGGCTCTGGATTTGGCCAGAATGGATCGGGAGCACAGAAGGGCTTGAAGACTGAAATCAGAGACCACAGAGCTTTGCAGTTCTGGGGATGGAGAATAAAAATTCTAGGATCAGCAGGAAAAGAAACCAAGAGGTACCTACTAGGGGAACGGAAGGGTTGCTTAATTTCCCTCTCCTCTTTCCCCTCAGAAGATGGCTTCCTTCCTGGTGGTGACAAAGCACTTCAAAATTCAGCTTTCAAAGTGAGACATCCAAAATACTTTTACTCCCTGTTCCAGCCTCTTTCTAACTGTATCTGGCTGCTGGGCAGCTTCTTCACTTTGGGGTATTGACACCTGCTGGCCGACACAAAAATAGCAAACTGTTTTCTCAGGAACACAGTCCCAGTGCTGGGTGCATATGGTTTCATGTTCTCTCTCTGCCATATGGTAGAAACTTTCTGATTCAAACTGGTTGCAAGTAAAAATCATAATTTTAAAACTATCTTTAAAAAATATCTGGCTTGGATTTTGTTTTACTACAAATGCCAAGACACCCTGAACAATGGACACATTACCAAGTCTCTCCAAATTCTCTAGTGTGATATAAACAACAAAATTATTCCTTAGTTTCCAATTTTCACGGATTCCAATAAATCCAAAGAACCATATACTCCAGATTTTTCTGGAAGATAATCTGAAATGAAAGAAAAGAAAAAGGCCCATGTATTGAGTTTTAAATTTCTGCTCTTCCTATGTTTATGAAAACCTTCACCTCTTCAATTGTTTTATATTTATTTAGCTTTGGAATCTAAATGGAGGACAGCATCTTTTTAAACATTTACACAAGTTAAATATTTTCAGTGAAAGACTGGAGAGATTCATGAGGAAAAAACTACCAAGGGTCAGTAATTGCACAGGAATTAGATTTGGCAAGATCTAAAAAAGTTTAGAAACTGAGATATGATCACGAGAAATATTGGCGTGATTTCTGCTTTCACTCTTCGTACAAGTTTTCCTGGAAATCCTCTTCTGGTTAATCTCAGTGGTAGGATATTGCCATTTTGGCAATAAACTGCCATTTGGTATGGTCCCATATGAACATTCTTAACTACTGAAAAATTTCTATTAACATGTAACAAATACATGATAAATGCTATGACCAGTGTCCTACATCTTGCAAGTTTGCGTTTAAGGACAAATTGATTTGTATTCCACTATAATCCCACTGAAATTTGGAACTCATGAGAATTTTCTCCTTAGCTCTACATCAAATAATCTCCCAGTAAGTGTTATTCCTAATTTTAAAAATAAAGCTTTACACTAGATATCCTACTATTGGTTAGTCACTCGCTTCTGTTTTACAGACTGAATGTTAAATAATCAGAAGAGTAAGGCAAACAAATCAAGGGTGTACATTCTGTTCTCATCTTTAATGTATGCTAAATCCCTATACAAACATCTTCACTTAAGAAACTGAAGAGTAAAATGGTTTTAATTAACTGCACAATAATCCTTAGAGCATTGACACTGACTTCATGATTTTCATCAATTTTCTTCAACATTTCTAAATGTTCCTGTTTTACAAAAAAAAGAAACCTAAGAAGCGTTGCCTTTGTTTCTTTTGATTTTTATTTTGAATAAACTATTCCATTCAGAAAGTATAAAAATTAATTAGCCATGTTGCTGAGGAAGACTGTAAGATGGTTGTCATCATATTTTCACTGCAGGCAAGATGGAACTACTCATTTTCATCATTTCAGCTGACTTTATCTCATCCAAACATTCTGAGCTACTGCAAACTGAAATGTCACGATGCATGACTGAAGGGACATTGCAGTGCGGTACATTTTTAATGCCAGCTTTTTTACATTTCAATGTATACAGCATTTTCTCCACCTTCTCTAGCATTAGCAGACCAGTTTCGTACTCTCTTTCATGAGAAGAAAGAGGAGGAATTATAGCCATTGCTAGACAATGAGAGGCAGGAAATGAAACATTAATCAGAATTACATAAAAGAGGAGATGAAAGACAAAGAAAATTCCTTTGCAACCTTCTTAAGTGATAAGAAAATGTTTAAATAATCAAACAATGTAAATCTGGACTGTGAACAAATAGAAGTGTCATGTTTCTCATGGTTAAAAACTCATAGTCTAAAACAGGACAGGAAAAGTAAAAATCAGCAATATCTATAGAATATCAATGAGGTGAGGGACAGAAGAATCTTAAGAAGGAAAGAGCAGAATGGTCAGGAGTGGAGCACTGGCCATCAGCAACCTCAATAATCAAAAACACTGTGTATTTTTGCAGACTTTTGTAGATGGAAAAAACAACCTTTCAATACTCCACAGGGATTGAATAAGTTTCTTCATCATCATCAAGAAGATCTGCCCATAAAAATGCTCTTAAAAATAAATGAATAAATAAAGCCCAAAAATGAACCGATTCCTTTCAATACAAAACACTGGTTAGTAGATTAGCAAAAATACAAACATGAAGGGCTGGTTGACTTTATAAAATAAGCAAAAACATAGCATGAGATAAAAATGACTGCAAACCACTGTGACTGGAAAGATAAGTTACAACTGATATGAATGATTGTAATGCTCACGATGCTCTTCTCACTTGTCTTAATTTAATTTGCAATTTTTTACTTACACGGTTCAGAATATAGCTCTGTTTCACCCTCATCAATGGTGTCAGCTCCCAGGTCTTGCTGAAACCAACCAGAACAGTCAGAGTGGAGCTAAGGGGAAGTAAATGCATAATCATGACATCTGGGGAGTTAGCTGAATTTTCAGTCTGGTGTTAGAAACTCTGAACAGCCAAATGCTCTTGGTTATCTTTCCCTGCTTCTTAGCTGTACAGTTCTTGCAAAAAATGGAAAGGAATGGCATTTGGTTGTGTGTCATAGCTGGAACAATCCCAGAAGACACTTGAATATTCATTGTTTAGAAGAAAAGAGTTCTGGTAACACCCTTAATTTGCTAGTATTTTTATCAACACTGTTACCCCTACTGAGACAAAGAAACAAGGAGTGAGCAGACATGAATTTAATACACTCACCTAATTCAAACTTAACATATCACTTGACACATGGTAGTTTTCCACCTCAGTTTACAGCATGTATTTCCACAACACTCTTTTGCAATTGGAGAATAGTATATTCCTTACATTAATCTTCATATTCCTAAGGATGATAGAAAGCAGTTGCATTGTTTGTAACTAAAAAATCCTCAACTAATTAAGTGCTGAGTCAAAATTCCATGCTGGAATGGAAGCAACTACATGGAAAATGAAAACTACTAACATCATACCTTAGGAAAATTCTGAATACTTCAAGTTTTGCTAATGTTTATGGTCCACACCTTTGGTTTCCTATCTGCTGACAGATGTACTCCCTCTTCCTGATGCAGGCTTGTTTGGGGTTCACAAACTAGGTATCCCAGCCCTATAGAAATGCTAAGTTTCAGCTGTTCCCATTAAATACATGGATGTAAGAGAAAAAAGTGCTGCCAACATGATATCCTAGCCCAGAACTTTCCTCTAGAGGGCAGGACACCTGAGCTTTCTGGATATCAGAGACTTCTCAACAGACAAGTAAGGCTAGGGGACTCCCACTGCCCCCAAAAGAATAATGTGCTTACCAAACTCTGTCCTTACAAGTATATGGGGACTTTTTTCAGTAACTGCTTGGTTTAAAATTCATAAATGTCCTTAGGAGCAAGGACTGTGGAGTGGCTCCAGCCCCTTCCCAATTATGCACCCGAACATTAATGCAAAGTCTTGCTCCCTCATGCATGTCTTCTTATACTGCCCTTTGAATCCTGTGTTCCCAATGCACAATGGTTCAGGCTTACCAAAAGACAGGAAAGCCACCACTTCTGCCTACCCTGTCTGTACTGGTGCTCTTCTGTAACACAGCAGATGTGCCCAGAACACACAGTACCAAGGAGTGCACAGACGTTAAACTGGCTGCTTTGCTGGGTTCCAATGAATCTCTTACATGCCAAGAACAGTATCACTTTGGTTTGCACTAAAGGAGCCAGGGGTGATCCAGACAGTCCTGACCAAATTCATTTCCTCAGTACTGAAACTCAGGTAAGGCAGAATTTCTGTAAGCTCCAACTGCGTGACACAAGCTGTTGGCCTATTTAGGCACCTGGCCCTTGGCATGTGCTTGTGAGTCTCAGCGTGTGCATCACAGTACTTAAATCTCTTTTTGTATCCAGAACTTCTGAAACATTAACCAATATCTACTTAGCTGTACCAGCAAGCTGATTTAAAAATATTAACTGTTTTGTCACATAATAGACTCTGAAATATCTTGTTTCAGCAGTTCAGAATTTTACAGCTTGGTTTTAATTACCCTTGGATTATAATTTTCATATCTTCTCTAATATTAATAATTTGAAGAGATAGAAGACTGCCAGAGAGGAGAAAAGAAAATAATGTATTTACAAATGCAATGATAGGACAGATTATAAAACAAGAAGGGGCCTTTGTTTAATTTGTATTTTGTGTTTGATTGCTTATCTCTCTGCATGTGGGCTTTGCCTTTTACCTTTCTGAATTTCCAGGAGAATTTTGTTAATATACACACTGACCTTTTGCAAAC
Organism: Monarcha castaneiventris obscurior; assembly: GCA_026261815.1. Taxonomy (NCBI): domain Eukaryota; kingdom Metazoa; phylum Chordata; class Aves; order Passeriformes; family Monarchidae; genus Monarcha; species Monarcha castaneiventris. The sequence continues at coordinate 21,938,186 of JAMPIT010000379.1, read as the reverse complement.
AATGGAGGGAGAAAGGGGGAAACATTTAATCAGTTCAATATAAATTTCAGTCATTTCAAAGGTTTCATGCAAGCCACAAAATATATATTAAAATGAAGGTTGCTAGTCTGTATTGGTGATGTGAGGTGAGGTACAACAGCAATGTATAAGCCTAATTTCTAGAACGTGGGGTTATAAGCACTATTTCTCTTTTCCCTGATAAAGAGTACCACTTTAATGAAAAAGAAGCCTTTTCTATTGATTTGGAGGTTTTGCTTTTTGAAACATTTTTCATGTAGTAAGGGAGTGAAGAGGAAGCTGAAGTTTACTTCTGAGGTTTCAGTGGGTTAAGACAACTAACCTATTTTTCAAAACTGTATTAAGAGGTTCCTGATGCCCTTTGCCATGTGGCTCTTGGCTCTGAGAGTGTCATAGGAGGCAAAATTCAGTATTCACAACATGTCTGCATGTACCCCCCTCCATGAGACACCTAAAAACTGCAGAAAATATGTGTGTGAAGCTTTGGGATCATTTTTTTTATTACAAGGAAGTTTTACTTAGTACGGAACTTTAACTTTTTTGTGTTCTGACATCACACAAAACCTTATACTTCTGGCTATGACATTTTAGTGTTTTTGAACCCCGGTTAAATTAGGTAGTTTAACCAGTAAACTTGATCATTCTTTGCAAATGAAGTAGGGAATAATTATGATTATGTAAGTGTCTTGCATAAGTATTTCATACTTTTACACAGCTGGATCTAAATTCGATCCTCCCTCTGAACTCCCTGGATAAACAACATTTGGCTTCCTAGCAACTGCATTTGTCCTCACTCAGCCAGAAAAATTATTGCAACTCAGTTTTAAAACAGTTCGATTTGAAATTATGAAAAATACCTGTGTTGCAGACGTACAATTTCTTATGCTGCAAAATTCTTGCACTATGCAGTAGAAACATGCAGTAAGAGATTCTTTATGTACCCTACTCTGTTAATTTCTCTCCTGCTATTATCTTTAGTGAGGGGAAGTTGCAAGCATACCCAGAAAAAAAATAAAGCAACATCCCTTGATACAGAGATGTGACAATGAAATGAGCTCAGCAGAGGCCAGCCAGATGGGCAGTGGGCTGAAGTTCATGGCATGCAGAGTGAAGCTAAGAGCCAGGTTTATTCAGCTTTCACGGGAAGGCCAATGGTGACCTAGTTGGAGATGCTACCTAACAAGGCAGCGGGGGGATGGAGTCAGTCCTTGGTGGCACACAGCAATAAGGTGATGATGATAGACACATGTATTAGGAAAGAGATCACAATGTAGGTGATCAGCCACAAGAACAGCTTACCCAGCTGATTAATGTTCCTCCTTGAAGGTATTAAAAACCTGACTGGACAAGGTCATGAGCAAATGCCTCAGGCCATCCCTGACTTGAGCAGGGATTGGATGAGATAACCTAAAGAAGTCCCTTCATTATTCTGTAATTCCAGCTTTTGCACATGCTACTCTTTCTGAAGCAGCTGTGTTTCAACTACATGGATGTGCTAAACGATACCTACTGTACAGAGCAGGTCCCTCACCCTGAACATTAGAGTCAGTTTGGGGTTCTGCAAGTGACTTCAGCAGAAGCAGACTCTAGTTTCTGCTCCAAATATTTGCATTTATTCATTGACACAAGTTTACAACTTCCGATGCTCATAAAGAAATGCTTGAAGTTGTTTACTAACGGTTCTACTTGATTTAAGGCATATGCAAGAGCAAAGTAATCCAAATTCAAGCGACTTGAAACTGCTGTTAATCTCTCTCCATGATGAAATTGTTTGTTTCATCTCAAAACTCATTTAATAGCTTTGCTTTTCTGTCCTGCATTTGCCTCCATCCCTACACTTCATTTTTTCCATGGTTTTTCTCTGACACTTCAAAGAAGGAAAATAGAGCAGGCAGTATAAATCAGATTAAGTTTTGCCTTGGTATGTACATTTTTTTAAAAAAAGGTCTAGTGCAGAATTTCATAGTTTCCATGGCTGCTACTATCCTACTGAGTTCAATACCCCAAATGAACTCTTACAGAAACTCCAAGAAATAGCCAAATAGCCTGTGTGCTTCTAAGTCTGGGTTTATAACATTTGATATTGCAATACTTGGGTTTTGTGTTGCCATAGTCTTACGCAGATAGGCCACAAAACTCAACCAGACTTAAAATTACCTTTGGCAAGACACACAGAATTTAGAATCTCAAGTTTTTATGTCATTCTTTTACATCTTTTTGAATTCCTTCACTCCACTGAGCTATAAAAAAGAGCAGATAATAATTCTGATTGTAATGACACAAAAAGACCTGAATTTCTCCCTACAAATATATACCAGGCAGAGAAGGGGAAGAAGAAAGGTATGTGCATCATGACCAGCCCAGAAGCACTCCCCAGGCGCATTGTCTGATGATCACTATCAGTTTAGAGGGAGTAATTGTTGTTGCAGCACCTATAAGTCAATGAAAATATGACCGATTGCTTTAGGAAGAGGAAAAAGTGCCATAGTTACACTGGTGGCATGGCATTGCTCTCCCACGTAAGGAGCATCCAATTTGTTTCAATAGATTTCCAAAGCAGTGTGTGCCTAGAGATCTATCCCTTTCCAGGGTAGGCTGCCACTCTGAGAGACTGAAGAAAATCTGTATTCTCCCTGTTTCTTGGTGTAAAATATAAACATATTAAGTCTGCTAGAATTTATAAAATCAAGTAATATTTCCTGCATGTATTTGGACAGTGTAATTCAAAGTTAACTTTTGTTTAAGCCTAGTATTATTTTCTATCTGAAGATGTTAGTAAATAAGGTATTTCTGCATGTGTTATTGACATTTTTAAGTGGCAGCTAATTTGTCTCTGGTTCATTGAATCATATTTGTTAGAAATGTGCATTTCACAATTTCACATTAGTTCCCCAAAAATGATACTTTAAGAATATCTTCATAAACATTTTCTCACTACTGCTAAACATCATAATTTCTAGGCATTTATATGCAAACATCACAGGTGTAACCAGAGGTAGAGTTCTGACTAGGCAATTAATGTACTGCGGTCAAGGACAAGGATGCAGTGGAAACCAGATGAGATTGGCTTTTTGACACCAGGTGAACCAGGGTGCCTTATGGGTGCACATCCAAAGGAACATCCAAGGTAGAAGACTGTAGTTGTCTATGCATCCATGTTTCCTGCAGGAAAACCTGCTAAATCTACTGCTTCCAGTAACTTACCTAGCCTAATTCCACCACAGGTATTCTGAATATTTCTACACTGCTGTGGACAGACCCCAGCTTACTAGGTTTTCTGCAGCTGCACCACATGCTTCTGGGGTAGGAACTAGACAGTTGTTTTAAGGATGAAAGTATTACTTGTGTTTCTACTCACCAAAATCTATTCCTGCACTGTGAAGAGCTTAGGTAGAAAAGAGAACCTGACAGAAAATAGAACATCAAATACTTTTCTAGTGATAACTGAATTTTTAATGGTGCCAAATTGGAAATATACAGAATTTTTCAGATGAGGAAGCAGAGCAATTACCCTATTCACACAATGCAAGGAATATTGAGAAACCCATCTGAAACCCTTAATGCTGAGGTACATGATTTAAATGCAAGACTACTATTCTTCCCACTTTAAAAAATGGTAATAACCATCTTTCAAACAGTTACTGGAGACACCAAGGCAAAGCTGTCTCAAATCTTAGCAGGACTGATTTTTTCCTGATCTTGCATTCTCTTTCACAAAAATAAGTGAGAAAACTTTTCATGTCTATCTGCCATCCTTTGGATCTCAGTATGCAGGGCTGCACATCTCACCTTTAAATGCTCTGAACACTAGAAACTCAAACCACTAATAACTGCCTTTTGTAAGTGTAATTTTCAGAATGTGACCAAGGTATTTATTCTATTGACTGCACCTTTTGAAGTGCATAGAGAGATATCCTGCAGAGACTAAAGCAACTCTATATACTTCCCATGGGCAAAACTACTGTCATCTTTCTCGTATCCACTAACTGGTCTGATTACCCTCACAATGGAGCCAATTTTGCACTGGAACTATTCCACTATCTTCAAAGTAGGTTGCCTTCATTTAAATTTAATCTGAGAAGGAGTGTCAGGCTCCAAACATGATTTAATCCACAGAAAATCATAAGAAAGTTGAAGTGATTCTGTTTAAGTCTTAAGCTATTTGATTCCATCACTTTTAAAAGAAAAAAAATCTTCTAGCACTGAAGAGTCAAAGTCAAGAGCTTTACCCATCATAATCATTGGAGTTACATAGGCAGTTTTCTCTACCCTATACTCAAATGTTTCTAAGTTCTTCCAGTTTTCTGCTTTTTTACTATACTTCAAGGGAAATGAAATTAGCACTGAACAAAATTTGTACTTTTCAGGCTTGAGGTCTCAAACACAAAGCATTTTGAACACTCAGCAGAAATTATAACAGTATTACAGAAGTTCATCAAGGCAGAACTAAAAAACAACTGGTGAGGATCATTCAAAATAAATTAACAAGACATGAACTATAGTACTGGGATGTACCTTATATTAGATGTATTCATTAATCTTTCAGGGCTTCCTTTTCTCTTTCCAAAATTATGTGAATTTGTAAGTGGAATCAGTATGATTCTGAGCATTGACAACATAGCACTTGCTCCAAAGCCCCAATTATTACAAAAAGATATTAGACACATGATGAAAGTCCTAAAAATATTTCTAAATAGAAAAATATCTATATTTTGGGGTGAGGGAAGAAAGGTATGGCCATCGCTTGCCTCCCAAGTTATTTTCTAAGGAGAAATAGCAAACCTCAACTATCACTGAGTGTGTGTAACACAGCACCTTTCCCAAGGAACAAAAATTTCTATTTTCCTTTCATTCTCTAGATCCCAGATCTGTCCTGCCTCCTGCCCCACAACTTTGATGAAGCACAATCCACCATGCAGTGGGTTGATTCAGAGCTATGGACGTAACAACAGCTATTGATAGATTTCTTGGCTGGCTGATTTCCCTATGATCAGCTCACAGCCAACATCTACCTGCAGCATCAGCAGGAACACAAATTCAGACCTCTCTCTAATATCCTGAGAAGGTTATACCTTCAGTTTCTGTCAAATTTGTCTAAACAGGCCAACATAAAAAAATTACTGTGGTGACATAAAGACAGGCAACATGCCCATATAAGCCTGATAGTATCAAAAAGTTGGGCTAAAAGCATTATCACTTTGTTATTACAGTCAATGCTGTTCTGTTACACTTTGTCTCATTTGTACTGGGTAGCTGAAAAACTTCAAAATTACAGAAATTCTGAATGAGTATATCCTGTAAATCCCAACAAAAGACTGCTTATTATCTTCTTGAAGTACTTTCCTCTTCTGATTCTGGGAAAACTTTTCATGATGTTCTAACTGCTTAATGCAATGGTCCATGTAACTTTAAATTAAAGCATGACTATGGAAATGCTATGTTTGCAGTATTATTTGTTTGACCTGAGATTGCCTTGGGGTTTTTTGTAAGTTGGAGGCTGCAGAGCTCTGAAAGAAGCTTTTAGCAATTAGCTAATTTACTGTCTTTGGACATATCCTTAAAGGTAGAGATACTCAATTAATTTTTATTTCTTAGCTCAGACTTGGACTCTTTTATGCTTACATTGGCAAATACAAAATCATTTATTAGCAGAATAAATAACAACTTTCCAAGAAAGTAGTGAGGGGCTCAAAAATGAAGGGACTGGAGAAGTTAGAAATAAGAGATTAAAGTAGGACTATTAGTAATTTCTCAGTGAGCAATAACTTCAGAAAAACAGCCATTATTGTTCAGTATTAGAAAACAGAATAGTACACATGAAGAACTTTTACACCTGTGGAGGCAGGAGCACTGAAAAACAGCTACTCTCACATAAAGTATTATCCAGCTTATCCATGCTCATATCTGATGGTCAGCTGGCACATATTTCCCACAGGAATATCTTCCATCATCTCTTAATCAGTTCAGTTCTATGGTTGAAGCTAATTTTCATAAAATTCCATATCATACCTCAAGGAGATTAACTCATCTGAAAGAAAATAATAAATTGATCCTGACATAGTCTCTTTGCCATTCAAGTCTCTCTCCTACTCTTTTTTTTTGATTTAAAAAATCTTCCCTTGATTAAATAGTATTTCCTGTGGGATTCTGCATGTGCTTTTTCAGGAAAAGTTCTGTTTTGTTGAAGCGACACATTCTCATGTAAAAAGCCTTTCCTGTGGGAAATTCCCCACTAACTCTAATCCAATTCTCTTCCTTGAGGTCCCAACAAAGTTCCTTCCTGCTATGCTTTCACCATAATTTCAAACTGGTCATGCTGTTTTCCTAGAAGTCCTTAAATGGCTGCCTCAGAGGTATTTTGGCCATCTAAAAGCCAGTCAAAGCTGAAGTTTTCACCCTCCCTGTATTAAAATGCCTGTTCTTGAAGCTGATGAGAGCAGCAGCCGCACGGCAGAAGTTTTAAAGCACTCAGAATTCCCAGATGCCCTTCGTGCCACCTCCTGCCCCGCAGCACATGTACAACCATGCAGAGCTGCACAGGGTCCCCCAGCAGCCACCCCCTGCTCTCCCCAGCCCTGAGACTGCAGAGTGGCACCAGTGGGGCTGATCAGACAAGGCACAGCTTGTTGCCATCTGTCCTCGGCTGCAGTGCCTCTTCCAGTCTTACTCAGCCATCCTATGGCATTGAGAGAAGTCAGAGATGAAGAATTCCTCCTCAACCCTACTTGCAAGGCAGGCATTCTTAGAGCAGAATCTGCTGCAAGGCAGTGCTCTTAAAAGATGTTTCTTTTCTTCAGAGCCTTTTTTCCCTCCTACACTGCTTCATCGCAGCTTAATTCTGATTTTGTGCCATCGCAAGCTCCAGTGTGCTTGTGCTGCCCATATAGACTAGGAAGTCTACAAGCCCCTAGAGGTGCACCAAAGATGGAAGATGTCTAGGCTTGTCTCTTCAAATTTCTGGCATAGTTATAAGGAAGAGTTCTATAAAATATTTGTTCAAATTAATATCTTTTCACTGTTTCTTACTGAAAAAATAGCTAAAGAAGTCTACTGTGAAACTAAATTGAGACATACCATCATCCAAATTCAATCAAAAAGTAAAGAAATTCAGCATGCAAGCAGCAGCATTCTAACAATTTGCTTAGCCGAGAGATGTAAACAACTGTAAATATAGTATTCAATATATATGGTACATGCAGTACAATGCCGTGTGAAAGCTTATTTATCTGACAGTGGCCTTAATTATAAATAAAATAGACTTGACAAGGACAGACTTAATGATGTGGCACTTCATTCAAACCACTCTTCTGTCTCAGGACAATGGCTAAGAATTCATCCATTCCTAAATGGGTTCCTCTAGCAAGAACTCATATTAACCTCTTGTGAACCTTTTTCAAACTGAAGAGTATTGAAAATGTTCTAAACCAGTAAATGGTGAAAATGTGAAATAAATGTTGCAGAAACACAAATCCACTGAGATTTGTTCTTTGAAATTTTTCTTTGCAAGGATTTGAAGGCAAGGACTCTGTTTCCTTCACAATAGGTATAATTTGAGTGATCTGTTGCATGGTTGAAAATCAAATTTAGTATTTTTGAAATATGCTTTAAGACCCTCATATATTTGAGCCTACTTCTGTTTATAGCTCAGTAACTGCTCCACTATCTTGTGCTCAAAAATGCAGCAATTTTTTTTCCTCCGCTTATTGTCAGTTTCTCTAGAAAACTATGTATCTTGTTTAATGATTTTCTTCTCAAAATATCTTCCAAGTAATTTAAAACTTTTTCTTTTGAATAAACAAACCTATATGAAGAAATGCTATAAAAATTCTTATCCCAAGGGACCGCAAGACTTATGTTCCTATCCAAATACAAATTCTCATCATGGACACAGTACAGTCCTTGATTCACAAATCCTATGGGATTATTGCAAAGCATTAAAAATATACACACAGAGTCATACTTCTAGTCAGTAAAAACACTGAGAGAAGAAATTACATAGAACAGAGAAAGGACACAACTCCTGAGTTTATGTCTTCACAGAATGAAACAGAATCCACAGAGAAATGTTGTGTTTTATTTGCTTAATTTGTTTTTATTCCCAGGAAGACATTTACTGAACAATTAAACAAACTTCAAAAGAGTGTGAGAGCCCACTCACCATGACTAGAAACCACAGCAGAAATGGAGAGATGGTCTGTAAATTTAAGATATATTCCAGGATTAAGATGCCACTATAAGCCAGTGAGAAGATGAAGAAGTTTATTCCTCTTTTTCTCACCAGCAGATTTTGTGGCATGTGGATCCATGATGACTCTGACATCAAGTCACATTTACCTGCTTGTCGTAAAGTGCAGCCATGTATAATCATCTTGTTGTCTATAGAACTTTGTCTATAGAAAATTCTCCCTTCCCAATATATAAATATCTCATTATTTTTATCCTCAAAATTCTGTGAAAATTGCTCTCTCATTTTGGATTTTTTCATACTGAACATCCAAATAGCCTCCTGGCTCTTCCAGTCTTTGCAGTCTCATTTTCTATAGCTTACTTAATTGCTACTTCTATTCCCCTTTTAATCATTCATACCATGTTCAACTCATGCATGGAACATAACATATTCTCTTCAACTAAGTTTCTGTTAAATTCAAGTGAGAACACTTCATTAATTTTTCCACATATGCACAGATTTCTTGAATTTATAAAATACCCTGCCTTTTTGACTACCTTTTATAACATTAACTTTTTTTAGCAGAGACCATGTTTAATTTGTCTATTCAGACGCTGAATAAATATTTGTACATCCTGCAAAATCACAATGTCCTTTATATATGTCGGATCATAAACTGAGCTCTGTATTTTCTGATCATAAAGATTTCAGGTATTTTTGCATTTTCCATATATTTGGCACGTTGTTGTTAGGAAGTGTAGGTCTGTTAAGAGATACGGTGACTTTTGAATAGCTGGCCAAATGAGAAGATAAGTGATATAACATGCCTAAATATTATGGGGATGTTTTAACCTCAACCCTTCCATATGTTCACAATGCAAGACCAGCAAACTCAATCATCTAAGTTTAGTTCTCCCACCCTAACTCCCAGCCTTGCTGTGACAACATGGAATAGATCCACCTCCTTGAAGCCCTAAAATCCAATTTTAACAACTTTTCTGATAGATCATAATCCAACATTTACCCTCCCCCTCCCCCTCCATTTTTATTGCATGTATCTGGTAACTATGCCTGGTATCCAGAGTATAATAATTCTTTAGATTAATCTAACATCCAAAGTTAGCAGCCATTTTAGGATTTTTTCTGTCTACATTAGGAAAGGAAGATCCAGGGAAGTACAGGCTGGTCAGTCTCACCTCCATGCTCAGCAAGTCTATGGAGCAGACTGTCCTTGAAACTATGCTAAGGCACATGGGAAATAAGGAGGTGACTGGGAACAGCCACCTCTAAGGGTAAATTGTTACTGACAAATTTAGTGGCCTTCTATGATGGTGTTGTAGATTTGGTGGATAAGGGAAAAGCAATGGATGTCATCCACCTGGACTTGGGTAAAGAATTTGACACTGTCCCACATGATATCCTTTTCTCTAAACCGGAGAAATGTGAATTTACATTTGATGGATTGACCAGTTGCTGGATAAGGAACTGACCAGACAGTCACTTCCAAAGAGTTGTGGTCAACATCTCAATGTCCAAGTAGAGATCAGTGATGTGTGGCTGTGTGAGTTGACAGAAGCGGGAAGCCAGAACAACCACAAAACGACAGCTGAAATGTAAAGAGGACATTTATTTCCTTACCTCATTAACCAGAGGATCCCTAAGCAACACCCAGGCAGAGATACACCAGAAGGAATGCAGGCACCACCAGGCTTAGTCCATCCTAGCAAAAGGCAGGCCTGCTCTTTGTACCAGTTTATCTAGGGCCTGTGCACGTGTAATTTGCCAAAATGCTGTGGCCTGCTCTGTGCTTTTTATGATCTCTGAGCTTTGATCTTCTTTCTTACAGAATAGGGACGCATACATGTCCATGAGGGTGCCTCCAAGTCTCTCAAAACACCTGCATTATCTCTACACAGAAATTCTACTTCTCAAAAACCAGACAGAGGAGAAAGAGCAATAGGCATAAAATATGGGATTTCCCACACCCTTATTCTCCATGCCTTGGCATTCCCAGCTGCAAGGCCATTTAAACAAATCTACCATCCTCCTCATCATTATTACACTTTTAACCCTTTCCTCCAAAGACTGGCATTCCTCAGGGGCTGGTGCTGGGACTTACAACATCTTGTTGGGGACATGGTCAGTGGGATTGAGTACACCCTCAGCAAGTTTGTCAAAAAAACCAACTTGAGTTGTGGTGGTGCACCAGCCTGAACCTGCTGACCATCTCTGGCCCGCCCCTGTCAATCAGGCGCTGGCCATCAAGTGGCTGGACGAATCAGAGTCCGAAGGGGCGTCGATAGGGGAGGAGACTGGCTGAGCGCACCACCCCCGGTTCTGGAAGGTTCTTGGAGGTTCAGTTACAGATTGGTTGCTGTTTGTGCCTGTCACCCCGAAGTTGTACCCCATTTGCCTTTTGACCTTGTTCACGCCCTTATGACCTGTCCCCATTGGTTGTCTTCCCTTTCTCCGCCCAAATTTTGTCCCCCTTAAAACCCCGTGTCTGTCAGCCTGGAGGAGAGAGAGCTCCCCAGCTTCCCTCGTCCTTTGTCCTTCTTCAATAAATCCCAGTTACCCTCCAGCTGGCTCTCTCCTTCCTTTGACTCCCTTCGCCTTGGGTCTCCGATACCCACACCGTGGGTGCTCTCGGACTAAGCCTCCCACGCTTTGGGAGCAGCCAGCCCACAGATACACTCGGGCAGCTACCAGGTCTGCAGTCCAGTGTGTGGACCTCGGCCGCTCTCCTGAGCCCCCATCGGGCTATCGAGGTCCGGCAGAGCGAGCGCGACTGGTCATTGAGTGGTGAGGTTAGCCCCTCCGAAGGAAGGGATGCATCCAGAAGACCTTGATGGGCTTGAGATGTGGGCCTGTGAGAATCCAGTGAAGTTCAACAAGGCCAAATGCAAGGTCTTGTACCTGGATTGGGGCAATCCCAATCACAAATACAGACTGGGTGAGGAATGGATTGAGATCAGACGTGGACAAAAGGACTGGGAGATGTTGGTTGAATACAAGCTTGACATACCTTGGCATCGCATGCTTGAGCCCAGAAAGCCAGCTGTACCCTGCACCAAAAGAAAGTTTACCAGCAGGATGTGGACTTGCTACAGGAAGTCCAGATGAGGCCACAAAGATGGTCAGAGGAATGGAACACGGGAACAAGTTGACCAGAGATGCTGTGGATGCCCCATCCTTGGAAGTGTTTAAGATCAGGTTGGAGGGGGCTTTGAGCAAGCTAGCCTAATGGAAGATGTCCCTGTCCGTGGCATGGGATTGGAACTCTATGATCTTTAAGTTTCCTTCCAACCCACGCCATTCTGTGATTCGATGATTAACAGTCTGTTTTTCCCAAGCAAAAGTACAGGAAAAACAGACACCTCACCCCAACCACCCCCAAGTTTTTCTTGGAATTACCTTTGCAAAGATAGCAAAATATTGAAGAGCAACTGTGGTCTTCCATTTTACAGAAAGGAAAAGGCATAAAAAGATGGTGCAGGAGAAATCTACACTGCAGATTAAGCTAAGAGAAGGATTTGGTGACTCAGACCAGAAGACAGAAAAGCTGTGCATCTTCCAAGAAGAGACAGGAATAGAGAAGGACACTCTCATCCCTGAGTGCTACTGCAGTATTATGCCTTCTGTGCTATGGCTTGCTATGACTTACATGCATCACTGAACAAAATTTGTCCATTGAAGAAGAAAGCTCTATATTTACATTCTTGTGGTTTTGCTACAAGACCTCTAAGACATCATGTTAGACACTCATCTGCATTGTTCAACTCAAGAATTGATTTGTCTTGATTCCCTTCATAATATTGTGAGAAGAAAGGCATAAATGAGTTTAATCTTCCTTCAGGAGGCCTACTGCTCCCCCTTCAGATAGTTGGGATGAATCTCAGTCTCTGCACTGCTTTAAGACAAAGCAAAGCCATGAGAATAAACGTTACATTTAGATGACCATATAAAGTTTTTTAATACAGTGTTTACTGTCAAATAAAATTCTTTTCCATTTTTTAATTTTTAAATTCATTGGACAGAAGTGTGACAAAGAGTAAATCAACATAAATAGAGCAAATAAAATATAAAACAGGATTAAGAAATAATTAATAAAACAAAAAGAGTTGGCAAGAAAGTGGCAGATTATTTGGAGCCTGATATTTATCAAAGCCTAAAGCATAGTAGATGGCTGAGGTTATTGTATTTTTCTATTAAGGAAGAACGGTTTCTTGGCAGATTCTGTAGGCAGTAAGCACCTCAAAGCCATTTTTAGCTTTGCATGCAATTAGGCTGCTGAATCTAATGTGAATGCATAAACTCCCCTGTGTAGCTCATCCTCTAGGATGTTTTTATCTCATGCTTTTGTGTTACATAGCAGAACAGAAAAACCTGCTTGCTTCCATTTAAAAAAACAACTTAAGAAACATCTATATTGAAATGTTTACATATTCTGTATGAGCTACTTATTTCACTTAGAGCAAAATGTAATTTTAAGTCTATGTTAAAAGAAACTGTAAAGACAGTACATTATCTTAACAAACAGGCTGCTTCTCCCTTGAGTCCAAGATCATACTTCCACACTTAGAAAATATTTGGTTTTTTTGGGTTTTTTTTACCTTTTTGTCTATCAAAACACAGACAGCTGAGAGTATATGAGAAGAAGTGTATTCTTGTCCAGCTGACAGTGGTGTAATTATCTGACAATTTTCCCATCATTTGTGCTTAAGGGCACCACTAAAGCAGGAGCAGTGCTGAAAGCACAGATTGGCTATTTGTAAAAAATAGCAGGACAAATCAGCAATTTCACTACAGGCTACACAGGTTTTCAGAACAACCTTGAGATGGAAGAGTAGAAACCTAGAGTTTTACTAATGCCTAAGATGAAGTTTGATTAATTTTCAGAAGACTGCAATACATACCTATAAACTTTAATAAGGAAGCGAGACTTTGATGACACAAGAGGTGCTTTCTCATACATTATCTACTAGAATGAATTAATACATGGAGAGTTTTAAGTAGTATCCAGCAGGAGAGTAGAGACTGCAGCAGGAAGCTCTAAATATATACCATTTGGTTGTAAATTCACCAAACCTGGCCCCTAAGCATTACAACCACAAAAGGTATTTCTGTGTGCCTTATACTGTAATAACCATTCAGTAATTATTGACTTAAAAGGGAGGTAAGCAATGAAACCTCTTTGCAGATCTAACGCTTAGCTCTTGTCAAAGAGTAGAGCACTCTAAATTACTGACATGAAAAGAATGCACTCAATCTTTTGCTAGGGCTGTAGCACTACCTTCAAAATTGCTCAATGTGTGTGTTGTTAAATAGCAGAACTTGTCAACTCGTGATCTATGAGCCAATTCTGCTCAATTATCAAAAAAACCCATATCTGTCCATAAGACCATTGTCATCCCTTGCTTGGTCTAAATAAAGTTCTTATCCAAAAACCAAGCTGAAGAGTTCTGACTGTGATTTGCTTTGTGCATTAGTGTTGCAAGAAGCTCCACTTATTATAGAATTTGCCACTGCTCTTGCTAATGGAGCACAAACTGAGATCCCAAAAAAGCACAACCATCAGCTTGTACAGACTGCTTTCTCTCTGACAGATTTGACAGACCAAAAGTAAAAAGATTATAGAAGATTAATAAAAAATAAATTAAGAGTGAGGAAGCAGCTGAAGGAGACCTGTAACAGCTCTAAGCAGGACACAGCATTGGAGCTCTGACAGTAGGAGAAGGTCTAGTGGTCTCAGAACAAAGTGATCCTGATCTCAGGATTCTCTGGCAATGGCATGGTAGGAACCAAGATGCAGTACCCAAGGAAGAGCATAATGTTTAATACAATAAGAGCAAGCTGAAGAGGGAAATCAGAAGATTTAAGAGACATTTGCAAAAGGTAAATGAGAAAGGAAGGCATTTCAGATCATTATGCAAGTAAAAATTAATAACTATATGGTTGATAGCAAGACTCGTGGGTTTTCTGGGTTGACATTATGTTGAGGGTGAAAAGGGGGTAAATTTTGCTGATCTAGTGAAGAAACATGTTTCTCAAAATACGAAGGGGTTGAGGATGCAAAAGACATGGGTAACTGGAGGTATGAGTAAATGCCATTCTCCGTGCTCTTCTTACACATGCACATAGAAGGAAGTAGAAGAATGGGATTGTCCTGGAGTTCATAGTTTCCAGTCCCCTTCTGTCAGTCAGATGACCTTAAAAACACGAGGTCTTTGCTAAAGACGAAACAGAGATGCATAAATAAACAGGAAAGATATAACGAAGAACTTTTCCAGGATTTCATCTGAAGGAAAAGTGACTACTGGTCTGCTGCTTTATAAATCTGGAAAAACTATAAATTTAAAGAGAAATATAAATCTTCTCTCTCCCTGATAAAATTTACTGCTCTTCATAAACAGCTTAATCATGAACTTACTAGTGCTTTTGATTAATGGCTGGGGAGAGAAAAAAAGTCATATTTTATCTGAATAAGTTTTGTAGCAGTGAGAGCCATAACCAAGCTAAATCTATAGCAGAAAGGAAATGGCTTCTTTCCAGCTTGTACAGCACTCATTGAGCTTTTAAATACTAAATAAATCTATTTTCCCAAACTCCAAGAACTTTCATTTTTCCAAGAACAAGCTTAAACCTGGTATCAAATACATTAGCAAAGTCTAATGCAGGAGGAGGAAAAGAAGTGCCCTATTTTAACCATTCCTTTAAATTCTTCAGGTGTTCTTTAAGGGGTTTTTTTTTCCTCTTTAAATAGCAGTACTAGTGACTCAGGAAAGCAAAAGTTTTACTGCATTTTACCACCAAACATGCTATATCACCTTTAGAATCTCTTCATCTATGTTTCTGGCCAGCACACACTACTGCAGTCTAAGAATGTTCAAGTATAACTCCTAACACTTAAGACACAGTTTTTCAAAGACTTATGGACATGGTGAACTTTAAACAGAAATTACATCACTTCTGTTTTTTAATCTACAATTTCAGTGAAGGAATTCACCTTTTTTAAAGTTATCCACATTTGCATATCTCAGGAAACCAGAACCAAAAAGCATGACAGATGATGGCAAGTAGGAAAAATACCAGTGCAAATCACCACCTTTCACAACTGTGGTATGCCTACAAGAACCATTCTGGTGGTATGTGGGGACATGGAAGACAGAGTGATATTTCAAATGGGTGCAAGCTTGCTTCAGCACATTGAACTAAAGAAAGTTAAACTACCCTTCTTAAATTATGTGACAGCTGCATAGAGGTAACCTTAAAAAAGACTCTTTTGTGGAGAAGTGGGAATATTGAGGTTAAAGGGATAATCAACTAAAACGAAGAGAAACCAGGTAAGTTTAAAAATATTGTTGTGGTTAGCAGGCTCCAATGGATGTTGTAGGATTTTCTTATCTGTAGGACAGAAACGTCAAAGTTCGATGAATTATTTTTCATTAGGAGAGAATGTGTGAGTAACAACTTATTAATTTAAAATTTGTAAATAAAGAACACCTTTTCATTCACATTGCCCCCAAAAATATTAGTAAAATGGGAATATGAATTCTTCATAGCATCACCTAAATATAAGTAAACCCCTTCCTGCAAATATAAAGTGAATAGTTCAACCAAGGCAATAAAGGACTTTTTTTTTTTTTTTTGCCATGAAATACCCTTCTTTTTAAATCTATCTCACTGTTTAACAGGAGTGACTCTAGCAACAATAGCCTCTACTGCTTCTCTTGGAGCTGATCACATTTTACCAGAAGTATAATTAATGTTCTACCTGTGAAGGAGAGGTCCAGGAGAAACTAGAAGTGGAGCCTGGCTTGCTTATACAGTCATTACTCTTCTGCCTTTTATTACTGAATCAAATGAGTTGCTAAATCAAGTCCATCATTAACACCAGACCCTCATGAATTGCAGGCCAGTCAGGTCATGACTACTGTACAGTCAAGGTTTATTCAAAGAATTTTCCATTTTATTTTCACTCCTAGAAGTTTCATATATTTTATCCAGTAAGTGGAATGAAATTATTTGTATAAAATTTCCCATCTTTAAAAGAGAAGCTACCAGTCTGCTCTGCCCTTCCCAAATGATGGAGGTGCAGGGCTTAACACTTGCCCTGCCTCTCCTAATTTTGTGTTAATCTTTGAGTTATAATAGACACAGCTATACTGATTCAACAGGAGGTGTTAAGGATAGCTCTTTTCATCTTTACTAAAGGTCAGCCTAGCACTGCAGAAGAGGGGGAACTGTGAATATGAATGCTTTTTTGTCAGAGGTCAGAACCAAAGACAGGTCCTGGATTTAAGCTTGTGAAAGAATTCACTAGACAATTGCATTAAAATATTCTCACTGCTCCCTTTCAAAAGAGGATGAAAAGAGAAAGCAGAAGCCAGTACAGCACTTGGAAGAGTTTAATTATGTTAGACACTACTTTTCTGAGCCGAGCTACTTACACAAAGAGTTAATGTTTGTCTAATGTGAATGTTTTCATAACACACAGAGGGAACTGTAGTGTTAAGTACCATTAATAATGAATTAAAAATAATAAGAATTCCTACTCCTTCTACCAGAGGTTTTTCCATCCAAACAGCTTATTTGTCAATCACGACAACTCTAAAAATTGCAAAAAAAGAGCTAGAATTGAAAAAAAAATAGATTGGTCTTGATCTGTGCATGGCAGGGAAAGTCTCCTCAGACAGTAATTACTTTTATGGAGAGAAAAGTACACAAAGGAAAAACGTAAAGTTTTGATGGACTGGCTGAAACTGGGGCAAGTCCCAGTTCAGTGCTTTATCAATTATTTCAAACTACCTCTATGTTTAAAGTGCCAGGTTTTTTCTCTGCAAAGTCACTGTTTCTGCAGTACTCAGTTTGTTGCCTTGTTGTTGACTAGATGAGGTAGTTTGTGTTGGTGGCATGCTTTAAATATTTATGTTAGCAGAAACGTAAGGCTTAGCACCACTGCAGTGGGAATAGGATGCTCTGAGGGTACATAGAAAATATGATGGGTTTAGAGGAATACATTACACACTTCTGAGAGTTTTTCTTCTTTTGATAGCACAACGAATTTCAGCTTTCCAGAAGAGATGCAATTTATAACCAAATTTCTATTTCCATTTCCCTCAGATAGAAGTGTTAATATATACAAGCATTAACATTGCTAGCATGAAAGACTCTAAATGTATAAGCCTCTCTTCCTCCTCACAGTGATCATTTGCTTGCAAGAGAGTACAGTGGCCACAGATGTTTTTCCTCCACACTTATTTCTGCTTTTCCCCACAGGTACCTGTCTTGCACTTCTGGGTCCTTTTTCATCTAAATTAAGCCATGTCATCATCTCCACAGTCCCTTTTCAAGAAAGTATGTCAAGCTCTCATAACTCAAGTAATTGAGAAGTAGTCTTAAGAAAAAAAAAATGGAGCAACTGCATCACATTAAGTTATCACATTTGCTTCTGTTTCTTAAACTTCTCATTTTTATTAGAAAGGGAATCTTCAAAAGCCCACAAATACTGAACATGAAAATGCAATTCTATCCTGATCACCTTCACATATTTTTCAGAGTAAGAAACTATTTCCTTCTCTCTTCCTCCCCACCCCCACTCCCATAAAAGAATATAATTGAGGAATGTTGAGATGACATTGGTTAGAAACCAGGCAACAAGGATGAGATTATATATTGCAAATATTTTGAACAAAAGACACTTATTTCATGGGTTTGATTTGTTTTTTGGGTTTGGTCGGTTGGTTGGATGTAGTTTATTTTGATTTTGTGTTGCAAATTTTTTTAAGAATTAAGTCCTTTTTTTTATGGGGGCTCCTTTTCACCTCACATTAGATGGTTTTGAATTCCAAAATGAAGCATTTAGGCTTAAAACTTATTAAAATTTGATATTCAGTTGTGGTTCAAGAATATCTCTTCTTCTCATGAAGAACAATGAAGTTTCCTTTTCCTGATGCACTCACGTGTGAAAAACAAACTCAACTGATGTTTTCTTAGAGTTTTATTCAAGGGAATGACATTCTTTTCTACCACTTTACCATCCTTGTTCTCCATGGTACTCTACATAAGACAAGCAATGATCAGTGGTTAAATAAGTAAATGATAACCAGCTAGTCTGGTGTAAAATCACTATAGTCACTAGAGAATAACCCTTGCATTTTTCTTTTGAGTATAAAAATACATGTAAAGCAGTGGTTCTGAAACCAACATCACAATATAAAATTTTTTTTAACAACAAGAAGTATTCCAGGTTAATGTTATTTTATAAGGCTAGAAAACAAAGCAGCAGAACTACATCTTTTTGGGGAGTCTTGACATTTTACTGAAATTTTCAACAGCCTACTATTTTAGTGTGTGCTTGCACGGTTCAGAGATCTTACTGCTCCTACTAGCATTTGAGGGAAAATAATTTTACCAAAGTGACTTAGTTTTCAAACTCTTGATGTAAACATCCTTCAGGCAGAAAAAACTACTTGTCCAGTAGTTTTCAGTGAAAGTTTTTAAATTTGGATCAAAGGCAGTCCACGCAGCTTCACACTGAAATGCGGGCCCCAGTCCAGGAGTCGGACCTTTCAAAGGAAAAGGTTGTCTCCCCTCCCTATTTTCCTCCTGGGGCTTCCTACTGAAGAAATTCAGAAAAGGAGCCCTTGTCAACTTTCCTACTGTAAACAGGTGCAGCATGTTTACAGGAACATGTATTCACCAAAAAAATTCAGCAGTACAGAAGGATGTTTGAACTCATCTCACATTGTCATTGTTAGAGAGACAAGGGTTTCTTGTTAATTCTATACCAATAACATCGTGGCAGGGGCATGGTTGCAACAGGGCCCGGTCTTCATTTTTGCCTTTGTTTGGGAAAGCCACACCAGTCACTGTCTTCAGGAAGTATTTTTGATTGTTCGGTGGTAAATACCCTTTGTGTGGGTGAAACACTTGTCACTTTTGTACACTCTTTTATTCATATTGCTGTGATTATTGCAATTTTTCAGCAAATTGTGATTCTATCTTCTAATCTCTCATAGTGTTTGCTCCACTATTAGAAGGGGGGAAGGGGGGCAGTTTGAGTGGGTCTAATGTTCCCTATGGGTTTCAAACCAGCACAAGCATATTTTGAGAAACTCTAGCACTTGAACTTCATATTTTGAACTACTTCAGTCTCCCTTGAAGTGCCTTACACTCAGAGGGCTTCCCCTGGGAAACATCCAGCAGACCACATACAGGCAATTTCCCATCTAAATGTTGTGGTAGAGAATTTATTCCTTTTCATAGCAATCTATTCTTCTTCATGGAGACGAAAAATGGGAAAAGAAAGGGGACTATGACCTCAGCAGTATAATGTTACTAAATGGCTGAATGTGGCATGAAAGCACTGGTTTTTAGGTTGCTTCTGACACAAGAGTGACCTCTTACACATTCCAAGCCAGTACTTTTTACCCATGAAGGTACTTGAAGAAACCATAACTTGCTGGTTTGAGACTATATGCTCTTCCTGGAGGGGCTGCAGGACACCTAATTCTTTCAGTGATGTAGCCTTGGCTGAGAATCCTCCTAGTTCTTGCAGCTACCATTCTGGAGGGTTTGTTCCTTTTTGGAACTAGGTCCAGAGATTAATTCTGGATACTCATTTAAGTGAAACAGATACTTTTGAGCACTACCTTAGCAGATAAACCTTTCTCATGTGATGAGTCACATTTTAGGCAGTGAAAATGATGTTACTAAAGAAATTTTGCCCATAAGGACATGTAAGAAATACAGGCATAAATATCTATTGGTGGTGCCTTTTTTTTTTTCTGCTCTGAGGGGAAGAAAAGATGCCAAAAAGACAGGAAAAAAAAAAAAAAAAGAAAGAAAAAAAGCCAGACATGCTAAGGGAAATGTACCCTCTACTAGTAGACAAGAACCTTTCCTCAGCTTTTATTATGCCTGCAGATGAATGTTATAACTAAACATAAGGAGGTTTCCATTTTTCTTCTGTCTTAAATCCCACTCCTTTGATTTATATGTCACTTTCAGCAAAAGAGGTCACTAGCAAAAAGCGGCATCAGCCATTATAATTTTGGCAGGCTGACAGTCAATTTTGTCACCTCCTACAACCCACACGTCACATTATAGCATGATTCTATGATCATATTCAAAGCTAGCCAGGATCTGGTGCAGGCTCTAGAAAATGAGTCTTTAGGATATGGCTCCCAACTCAACTAAGCAATTTTATATAGTGGAATGTGAAAAGGAATAGGAAATAAAACTATTCCGTCTTTTTCCAGCATATTGCCAAAGAAGTGTTCCTATCTCTTTTTTGTTGTAAGCTGAATAAATCCTATGATTGGATTTTACAAATAAAACTGAATTTGAAAGGTAAGTCTGCATTCCTTGAAGGCCCAAACAATCAAGATTATTGTGTATTTTCAGATTCCTCCAGACCATAAGACTTATTACTGCCTGAAACTTAGGATGCAGAGGATTTGTGCCAGCATATAAACTGCAACATATGAAAAGCCTCATGAATCAGTGCAAAATAAGATATAGTAAAATGGTGAAACAATCATCCTTTAAGTAATCTTTGCAATTTCTAGAGATACCTCACTGAATGCTAAGGTTATAATGCATACATCTGGCCATGACTGTGATAATATGCCCAAGGAGACATATTTCCATTGAAAGCATGAATTCATTTTCTTCATTAAGGTAGAGTTAGTTAGAAGACAGTATCACCTCCATTTAAAAAAGAAGACAATAAGTAGATATGAAAAATCTGAGCTCCAAAACCATTTTTTTTCCGAGGCAAAAAAAAAAAAGCCTTTTAAAAAAAACGTTCAGCATTAAGGAAGACAGATAAATTACTGCTATAGTTTTCTTTAATCCAAAAAAATAGTGAAAATTGTCAAACCTTACACTGTGAAGAGGCAGAAATTATGAAAAGTGCTAGATTCAGCTTTTGTCTGACTACTATTACAGAGCTCTAAAGAAAGATGTACTACTCTTAGCTGTCAAGATCCTTGAATCACAAATATAAACTGAAGAAAGATACCTATGAAAAACATCTGCACACTACATCTTGCATCATGGGAATATCTGAACAGAAGTGAAACCCAGGCATTGATGTTTTTAAAATGTTACACATGACTTAATACAAAATAAAAATTCCAAGTGATATCTATTGATCTGCACATTCAAACAAATGGAGCAACTGACACTGCCTTTGGAGGAATGAAAAGTAGTCCTTGGAATTCACTCTATGCCTGTTAATTACTCTGGGAGATACATCTACGTTCATGGTGCTTTCAAACATTTTATTACAGTTCCAGTCAAAAAAAGACTAACAAAAACCAAACCACCAAACCAAAGAACAGTCCTGAAAAAAAGGAATCTCTTCCTATTAGCAACTCTTCTATTTATTCAGAAAAAGAAATCATGTTTCCTTTTTTATATTCTTATGATTGAAGTACTGCACTCTTTAAGATTAAAAATAAAATCCTTTAAAGAAAAATCTTATATTAAGATTGAAAAGCCAATGCATATGTCACATTTTTTACTGGAAGACAAATATGTCCTTGAAGAAAAAAAAAAGGATAGGAGGTAGATCAATAATAAATATAGGATATACTTCACCTGTAGCTAGAAAATGTATGAGACAGGCTTGAAATCCCTGAACCCTCTGGGGTTTACCATAAATACAGCACCTTGTAAGCCTTGGCCAAAGCCAATATAGCTAAGAAGCTAACTGGACACAGGCTAACATCTTTTCTGCTGCTCTCCTAATCTACTTACTTAACAGTGCATCATGGTATTCAATTCGCTGTAGTGCTTTTAGCATGTTCAAAGTGTGGTAAAAATACCTAAATAGCCATTGCACACAGAAGAAAAATGAAATATTGAAGCAGATTAATCTCTTTACCAGTGTCAGGACATGAACTTGTACCTCTACTGGTATCAAAATACAAGTTTTGTTGTGAACTGCTTATTATTTAAAAAATCAGAACATATGAAGGGGTTTCAAATATTTTTTTAATTAGCCACAGACTAAACAAATGTAACATTCATTAACTACAGATGCCCATAGTTATTAACATATTCCCAATGCTACTTTCCTTTTAATGTCTGGTACATTGCTTTTGCATGCCTATTAATCATAAATTATATACCAGCATAAACATTATATTAAAAAAAAATTAAAGCATGTTGCTCCACATTTTTGAAAAGATGAGTGGGCATAATTTTGCAGAAATTCTTAAGAGAGATACATATTTTTCTTTAATAAATGTTATATATTTTCATTGTAATTTTTTTTTTTTATGCAGAACTCTACCATTTTTAGTAAACCAGGAACAAAACTACCTGCTCTAAAAATTTTTTGTAAATAAGAATTTTTTTTAGGAGAAAACAGCTGCTCTCAAAAAGGCTCAGTCTTCAAGTATGGTTTGTATGTGATTATTGCTTAAAGTTTCCTGAATTGGTCAATTTAATCCACTAAAATTACACATAGTAAAAGAAAAACTAAGTTGTTTTCTAAGATTCTTCTGTTATGAGAAAATGTAAAAATTTACATCCAGAAGAAAAAAAAGCTACCTATTGTCCAAACTTGCATAAATAAGTGAAAATACTTTAGATATTAATTCATCATTTACTCATTCAAACACTAATTTTAAAAACAGTGAGAAAGATTAGCAAGAATTGCATTGCTTTTAAAGTAAATTAGGTCACAGAAGCTAATAAAAAGGGGAGGTTCTAAGCTCTTGCTGTATCTACAAACTGTGAAATAATCATGCATGTGGGGAGGTTCCCAGTTACAAAACTCAAGCCTGGCCAACTATTACAAGGTTTGCTTTCTAAGTGTCCCTGGAGGAAAAAAACTTGCAAACTAATGAAAATTGTTGTTTCATTCTTAAGTTACTACTATGGTAGAAAAAGGGTTAGAAACCATCCTTCCCAGAAAATAAACCCCAAGTTGGGACATTTCTAATACATTGATGTAATTGCTGAATATGTCATTTAAGGAACAGCTCAGAGGAGTAGGTTTCTGTATTTCTTGATGCCTTGATGATCAGCATAAATCAATTGTACGCTATTAGCTCATATGCAATCCTCAAACTCAAAGCAGAGACTAGTAGTACATAAAGTGAAATTAAGGATAAAAAGAGACAATTAAGTTGTAAAGGTCCTTGCTAACAGAGCAATCTACATGATATTAGAGATACTTGAAACTGAATTTACCTATAAACTAAACCATGCTTGATTTAATAGAGATTTATATAGGATGACCCAAAGCCTATAGAATCTCCATATCATGTCCCAGTTATAAACGATAAAAGTTTATATTTTACTAATTTATAGGATATTTGCTCACCTAACACTTATTCTCATCAAGATTGTAGCTAAGACAGCATGAAGTTGTACTGCCTGCAAATGCATTAGAAAATGAAAGATTAACTTTTTTCCATATTTTAAAATAAGAAGAATGAAATAAGACAAGGTATAAAGTTGCTAAAACAAACCCCAAGAGAAGACCTTTAATTGTCATTCACTCGAAAAATAAGTTCAGGACTGCAAAGAAATTAAACCTTTTGAGAACTCATTATGTATTGTTGATTATTTATTAATTAAACATTTTCATTTCCTGGTTAAACTGCAAATATGCAAACAACTTAAAACCTTATCTCTAAATATAAATTAAATGCTTAATAGCCAATACATAAAAGATTAGACACTGGTTTATTCTAAACAGAAAAGAGTCACTCTCCTCTAACTTTTTGCATGGAAAGTGGAACTGTATATGGTGTAACAGTCATGACAAAAAAAAACTTAAAAATAATTTAGTCTACAACATAAAAAATAAAGGTACTAATGATGACAAAAAAATGTCACTGAAACAGACTGTGCAAGGAATTTCTTTAATGCACTAATCAGACCTAAACCTGATTAAGCGTCTAATTGGCTTGATTACTGATGGCAAGAAAACGTGTGCTATAAACCTGTTCATGGTAAGACTTATAGAGGCTTCAGGGAAGTTGAAGAGGCAAGATGTTTAGAAAACTAAAATCAGTATTTTCTAGACCAAAACTAGCACCTGAGATAGCAGATTGCAAGAAGGAAGGTGCCCCTCCACCACCAAAGGCATCAACAGCCCAGGTATGGATTTTCTTGTCTATTATAGACTCGTTAATACTATCTTTTTTTTAGAAGGTATTTATGTAAGTAAATGCCAAAGGTTAGAATTTCAAATATACTTACTGAACATGGTATCAATCTTTATTTAGAAAAATGAAATAAATGTCTTTATTCTCCTCCACCCTACCATCTTTTCTTTATGAAGAAAATAATAATTTTGTCCTTTTGAAAGCTGCTTTCCAAATAGGGCTAACCTGAAATAGTACAGGTTTATGAGAGGTCATGATCAACATTGCAAATGGAGAATTAGAGATACAGGTATTGCTGCTTTTCATATGATGATATATTTTCCTGCATCGTTTCCTTCTGGCAGGAAATGTCAGTGTGTCCTTTCTGAATATTAGAATGTCATGTAGGTATATTATCAGCCTGCTTCCTGACAACCACAGGAAAGATGGAGTGATTTAGTAGCTTTTTAAAGAAATCTTTTTTTCAGCTTGATTTTAATAATGTAAATCCTCTTTGGGGAAAAAAAAAAAGTCATATTAGTTTACATTTTTATTTAGTATTTCTTTGCTGTAAAAGATAATTCATTCTTTTTAATTTAAGTAATAATAATAAAAATAATGGAGTAAAAAGATAAGTACTCCTTCTCTTGTTGCCTTCAAATTTTTATCTTTTCCCAATAATTTCCCCAAAAGTGTTTTTGTTTTTTCCACCTTGACATAATCAAAACTTTACAAGGAAAAATGGCAACAATTTATGGTTTCACTGAATAATTAGGGAGATGAAAAAGGTTCTTTAGCCTGAGCTATTAATCATTCATGCTTATTACAACAATCAAAACTCCTCCATTATAAAGTTAATTTTAAGCAAGGGGTTTCTTTGAACACATTCACAACAACTGAGCATATACAAAAATTCTGACATAACTTCCAGGAGCTTTGATTTACATGTACAAGAGTTCTATTAATTTTACAGCTTTAAGTGAAGCTGATAGAAGCAAAAATGTTTGTAAGACAGAATCACTTCCTAGAACTGATGTTTTCTAAAGCTCAAAAGTTTGTACAGCCTCAAGAGGTGTGGTTTAATCCAGCCGAACTACAATTCAGATTTGATTTATCACTGTTATAAATAAGATGAGTAGGCATATCATACTCTCTTTTTGTCATTCACAAAAAATGGCAAAAATGTCTATGTTCAATAACCTTTATATACTGCAGATCTACAGGCATTGTTCATGCTTCTTGTACAGTTCCTTTTCTTGTGTCAATAAAATACTGTTTTAAAAGAAGAAAACAGCTGCATATCAACAGGTTAATCTCTGCAGGCTGACATCTCACTTGGCAAAGTGCTCTAGCAAAACAGATCCCTTTAGATTTCACTGAAGACACAGATTAATCTTTTGGCGAGAATAATTTCATACATCAGCGCAACGCTCAGATTGTATCACCATCAGCCTCCACTCTTCAAAACAGTGCTAAGATGGAGGCACATGAATGGAACAGGGATTTAGGCATTTCCTGCCTGCAAGGAGATACCATCCAAAGAGAAAAGAAGAAAGTACATAATATGTGGTAACTGATTAATATACTAATTAATGCACTAATTTATGCACTCACGCTATTAGGAGGGAGCCTGAAACAAAGAAAACAATCTTTACAACAAAACTTCATGCAAGAACCTTGAGTATGCACAGACATTGACTGGAATTTTAATATACGTATATATACATAAAAATTATAATTTAGTTCTCTCTACATATGTATATTAGAACTTCAGTGCCTGGTTCTCTGAATAAAACCAAACAGGAAAACACAAATATTTTCGTAGAAAAAAACAAACCCCAGTTTATTCTCAGAAACACAAACAAAAAGAAGGTCACTGACTCAGGAAAGGAAAAAAAAGTACATGAAGACCTAAAAGCCCCTAATATCAAATAATTTTTCCTTATGCTGATACAACCTAACACTTTTCCTTATTAATAAGCATGGTACACACAAGGAAAATTCATTCTATCTGGGATAGCAAATACTCACGGACTTGATTAACATACTATTGTTACACAGTACTGTGAACACCTAGGACTCTCCATGCACACCTCACTCCTGCCTCCAAAGGCCACTCTGTAAAAGCTGAGACGAACCAAGGTGCAGGTACACAAGCATTTAGTTAATGGACCTAAGTCAATAAGTGTGGGAGGAAGTTCATTTTTTGCAGTGAAAGTTGATACCGTCTCAGTATTTTGTAGAGATTGAGATCTGTCACTGTGGTAAGGCAGCTCAAAATACACCAGGTGTGTTAGCCCAACAGAAAGTCAGGCAGAAGCATGACTAGCTCAGAGATGCACGTTGGCTTGTGAAAGGCTGCACTGAACAACTCAGCTCTCCGAACAGGCAGCAGCAGAACTCTAAGCTAAGCAACTGGGTTTGCACAGAGGATGTAAAGATACCAATTTTTTATTTCACATCCATCACAAGTCCTTTTGCAAATCCATCTGGAAACACACAGAACACCCAGGAACAATGGTCACTGTGTGACAACTTAATCAAATATCTACAAAAATGTGCGGACACCAAACTACCCTTATCATTCTCAACAATGACCATCTACAGTTTCTAATCTTGTTTTTTTAAGGATGAAAACAAAACAACAAATGAACCACCGAAAGAAGAGGCCAATAATAAAGCAGAGCCCGTACCAAAGCAGCAAGGTCAGTAATAAGCTATTTATGAGTTTTCAAAGATTATCTGGACACAATATATGTATACTGTATAGGATATTAAATAAAACTGTTGTTCTTCCTAGTGCTCTAGCAGGAGCTCTTATTTTTCATTTGTGGAAGAAATTAAGATCTCTGAATTGTCATTGAGTCCAGACCAATGATTTGTTACAAGTATAGGAGGAGTATCCAACAATAACAAAAGGCAAAAATCTTTCAAGCACACAGTCCCTTCATGAGCTTGCCCACTCTAATCAGCTAGTCTAGGAAACTCTATTTTCTCTTACTGCAATTTGACTCCTTAGAAATCTTAACATAAAGCTATTTAAGAGCTTAAGAAAAAAAAATGCACATTTTTAATGTTTCTTTTAGTGATACTTCTCACATGTACCAGAAAAGATAAGACAGACTTTAGACTATCTGACATTCAAATCCTTTACTGAACAGCCATTCAAAACTTAAAAAAAAAAATACCAACCAAACAAAACCCAAACAAGCAAATTGAGAGAACCAATGCCATTAAAAATATTTGCCATCACCATTCAGAAGTTACTCAGGACTGGTACACGGGAACATGGAACTCAGGGCAGTAAAACAAGGTAATTATTTGCCTAAGCAGCTGGTTTCTGAAAACAGAGGCAGCTGCTCATGGCTATCCTGACCCCCTCTTCCCCCACCTCCAGTAGCCAAGCTTGCTTTGCCTACACCAGAGCCTAAATGACTGCTTACACCAGCTACCAAAATAAAGGCTCAGGATGGGTGAAGCAACAACTGCTGCTGGGCCATATCCCCTCCTCCCTCCCTCCCAGTGTGAGTGGTGCAGCCTTTTCCTTTTCCATCCTCCAGTACTGGAGAAAAACAGAGTCCTGTTTTCCTGTCACCTCATGCTTTTCCTTTAGGAGAGCAGTTCATGTTCATTACACTGAAGCAGCAAAGCAGAGACTGAGGAATCTCCAGCTTTCTGTGATAAAAGAATAACTAAAAAGAGGAGAGAGACTGGAAAAAGATTACAAGAAAACTTTCATAATCTTTAGTTGTTTGTATAATCATAGCAAGTGTCACAATTTCTTTTCTCATATAATGAAACTTTAAACAAAGTCCAATTAATGCAATTATCTTATTATATAGTGGCTGTAGCATGAAATCAAGGGAAAACAAAGTCTGACATGAATCAACTGTAGCAACAATGTAAAAAACCAAATTTGATACTTGGCTTTTTAGAAACACTAAGTCACTGATGCTATCCCATCACAGAATGGGGTATCATTATAGAAATTCTTTTTGTTTCCATTAAAAAAACTTAAGCTAATTTTACAGATTAATATAACTCATTAAGATATATTTTGGGATACTAAACTACATCTTTTTTTCTCTTCTAAAATATAAGATAAGGGGTGGTATAGCAGAAACTACACCATTAATTACTTCAAGAAATTATTATAACACAGCTAGGCTCCATGTTTTTTGGTGTTTTTTTAAATCCATAGTTGTTTGGAAGGTACTTCAAGTCTCATTTTCAAACAGCCACAAGACACTGAGGGTATTAATGAATTAGATAGACAATGGCTATACAAGCCAGAGAATTTACACAGGGATCACATGTCAGGAGAAGCTTATGAATTTCACCCCCCTGACTGTAAGTCTCTATCATCCAAGCCAAATAAGAAACTTCTTTATCTGAGGACAGAAAAGGGAGGCCAGTCTAAAGCAGTTCACAAGAAGGTCTAGATAAAACTGCAAAATTTTGTGAACTTTGCGTCAGACCTAAAATCGTGTGGTTATCTTCCGGAAGAAGAAGATGAGAATTTGTGTGGGTAAGCAGAGGACAAGAGACCAGAGAAAGCATTTTATGCCGTATATACAAATTTGGAGAGAACTATTAAAAGCACAGCCAGAGCTCAAACAACATTAGTTAAGGCAGTTCAGCTAAATGGAGAACTTTAAATGTGTTAGAGAAAAGTCTTCCCAAGGTGTCTCATTACTTTCTCTGGTATAATCAAAATAAAATAGACCAGTAAAACCCTTAATCATAGTATCAGTTTGCAGCTCCATAGTGCTAAATACAAATCAACAGAGTGGGTAGAGCTTATCTTCACCCCCCTTCTTTTCACATGGTGAAAACCAGCCATTACCTTTCTCCCTTTCTTCACGTACTTCACAAAGCAGCACAATGTTTCCAGCAGACATTAGAATCCAGCAGGAGGTACCACTGGAGCCTGTTTAATTAAAACTTGGCCACTTAGGTCAGTCAGCAACTCCAGGTACTTTTGGCTTCTTGGCTACTCGTTGCCCTATCTCCATTTCCACAGTTGCCCCCTCTCTCACTAGCTTGCTTTGTGATTAATTCTCCATATAATTAGTTCACTCTGTAATTAATTCTCCATGCTGTCAGTTTGTTCCATAATGGATTCATTTTTTCAATTTATTCCCTGCATTTTTTGTGTATTTAACAAAGTGTGATTCACTTAATTACAGGTTCTCCATGATATTGAATCCAATTGCTATAATTTCTTCGCATATTTATCACCTCCCATAACTGACTGGCTATACAAATACTTCCCTTGTTTTACCCACTGCTGTTCAATAGCTCTGTTGGTGGTTAAGCTCTTTAGAACAGGGAAAGATCCAGCCTCCACCTGCTAGCTGGTGACTGCATTACCATTCTCTGTTTTACAATTTCTTTCATCCTCCTGACAGATAATTCCAGTTTACTCTTTCCAACTACATTTTAATACTTCTCTGAAGTCTGTCCTCATCTTTACACTCTTCCCTTACTAGAAACTAGTCTGTTTCCAATATTCTAGGTTTTGATCATCATACTTCTACTAAATCAACAAGTGTCTCAAAGATGTTTTCCAGAATCACAGTCACATTTATTCAGCTTTTACTGAAGTGTATACTGACACTGCTTTGCTCTTGGCAGGACTTGAGTGAGAAAGCTGAAGTAAAACTACCATAGGTATTTCTACACATGCTACAATTGCACCTCTAGACCATAAGGTAGATAGAACCTAACTTCTGGGAGATTACCAAGGTAATGTGCAAGGGTATTTAGTATCTTCAGAGCCTAGATGCTGTGGAAAGAATTTCAAGTAAGCAGTGCAGCACCGCAGAGGAAGGGCTGCTCAAAAGGACCTTCAATCCACTCCAGACTCCCTCTTCTGTTGAGGTACTTGAAGAACAGTCACTTTTCCACTAAGAAAAAAAGTAAAAGCAGAAGCTGTTGATAGCTGCCCCTAGGCAGTAGGCTTTCATATATTAGCCTATGTGTTACACCTTCCCTCTTTCATAGTAAGAGAGTTGTAACCCGTATCTCTCACATTCCTGTAGAGTTCCCTAACTACCTGTCAAGAATGAGGCAATTCTTGATTTTAATAAAAAATAGAAAACTTTATTAAGGAGTAAATTAATTAAAATAAGTAATTGTGTTTAATTAAGAAGATCCAGGATCCATAAAACTGAAAAATGAGGAAAGAAAAGAAAACAAGAAACCCCGGGTTTGCAGTGATTAGAGACTCTGTGGGCCGAACCAGCTCAAGGTCCCCACTGTAGAGATCCTGCAATGCTGGGGTGACTTTAGCTAGTCCAAAGTCAAAGAATTTAAGGTGTCTCTCGGAAGAGATCGAGGCCTGTGATCCTGCATGAGGCACCATCCACAGCCAGCCTGAGGTGAGTGGCGTCGCCTCGCCTGTGTCAGGAGGTTTTATAGTCTTGGTCCCGTCCATGACCACCCACAATCCCGCCTCCATGGTCTTGGATGATTGGTGTTTTCTTGGAGTGAGGTCATCTCAGTCCGCCAATGGCTTGTAGCTGTCTAGGGGAATGATGTCACTGGCTCCAAAGGCGGGAAAGTCCATCATTAAAATTCCAGCTTACCATGGATGCGGGTTGCAGGGTAATGGGTAGGTACTACAACTAGCTCCTTCTCAGTTAAAAGTCTTGCTTTCTAGCAAGGCTTTAGGACTTAATGAACATTTACAAAAAATAAAACACTTGTTAAAAACATTACATTTGAAATGCAAATACCTTAGGAACTTTTGAAAACAGGGTAATGACATGTAAACATGAATAAGAGATAAAACAGGAACATTTTGAGGGTCAATGGGAAACTCAACAGGTGGCTCCTTGAACTAAAACAGATTTCAACTATATAAAACACTTTTCATTAATTAACTAGGCAAATAACTTTTAAAACTTATTAACGTTTAACTAAATTGATAATTTGAATATGCAACAATTAACATTTGATGATCAAAATTAAAATCACTTAACATGCAAGGGCCAATTACATAAGTTCATATATGACACTACCTGTGTAAAACCTAGACTAGAGAGGTGTGGGAGGAAGTTCTGTGGCCTTCCTAGCCTCTGGGCCATCATGCAGAAAAGAATGACAAACGCTGTGGAATCCGAGAAGTTAGAATGCAACATGGAGCATGTAACTAACCTAAACATGGAGCATGGAATGAACCCAGAAGTAACTGAACAGCAGCCATGTAGGAAGTAATCAAAACAGCAACCATGCAGGAAGAATGAAGGACTTTGATTTCAGTATGTATTTATATTACAACACTGTTGAATCTTTCAAAAAGGGGGAAAAAATATCCTGCCAACAGGTATTTGACCCTATTTCAAACAAATAAGGCCCAGAGCCAAGATCCTCTTTTCTCAAAGGAGTGTCTTGATCACTAGCTGTTACACAGAATATGGATGCTCTCTCTTCCTGGAAATAGAAATAAAGCAGATGTATTTACTGAGGGTACCAAAATCCTATGCTGTAAAACCTTGGTTTATTCTGGTTAATTAGGAACCAACTACATCTGCATGGACTACAACTGAGTTAAACCTCTGAGAAGGGGTGATTGGAATTAAATCTGAAATTTTGCAGTCCAAACCTCCCTTTGGCCTGTTATGAATTTGACTCTTAAGTTGCTCTTAAGCAGCTTTACAAAACCTGTCCCTTAGCACCAGAAAATCTAGAGTTAAATAAGTGGTTTTTATTTCAAAAAATACAAATTAAGTATGTGATTTTATAAGCTGCAGCCCAATGAACTAAACCTGCCAATCCAAAGAGACTTTGAAATAATCTTATTCCTTGTTGCTTTATCCTTTATGCTCGTCACTGGCACTCAGAAACAGGCAGCTATTATTCCCATAAAATGTTTTTTTTAAAGATTACCAAGGGCTTGAATATGTTTAATCAGCTTGCTTCCACTCCTGCTGATGTGAAATCTTTTAATTCCTCTCAGATCTTCATTTTTCACATGAGTGACAGGTCTAAATGCTAGGAAAACAAACTCAACTTCTTCATACAATCTTTCTTTCCTTAGGGAAAATAAACTTAAATAATACTTTTTTTAAGCCACTGAAGTTGACGGTTGAATAAGATGGACCTACTTACTGATTGGTTTATTTCACCCTGGCTCATTTCTTAACTTTTTTCCCCTGCACATAGCATTTGTTCAAAAAAATGTTGCTTGTAAAGTCACAAATATATGCATTCTGTAATGTCAGAGCTGATGTATTTTCTCTCCTTCATCCATAGGTTTCCTGTGGGTTTTTTTCTCTTGAGATCTTCATGACCCTATAGCCATTTTTAGATATTTTGGATGACTCATGAACATCTCTGTGGGGCAAGGACTATCAGGAAAATGACTATGTCAGAAGTATCACAGGGAGTTTGTAGACTGGTTCTCTTATTCCCATGTCATTGTTCTAAATGCAAAGTCAGTCTTTACTCCAGCTATTCAAGAGAACCTGCTCTCTATATTACTTTGCAGACAATACCACTTAAAAGCCAATTTCAGACTTCTAACATATTTTGAACTGTTTAATACTTTGCAAAAAGGGGAAATGGCCCCAAAAAAATCACTGATTTTAAGTGCTTAAAATTATGTTTCTAAGGCATATATGTCCCTGCTAAAAAGAACAGATTACTCAAATGTTAGTCACTCTGCCTCCTACTAGTGGACTCAACCCATGTCTTTATACAAAGTTTCCTGTTTCAAACAATGCTATCTACCCTCAAGTGTTTCCATGCACCATTAAAATTGCCACTGTTGTTTGTATATTAACTAAAATAGTTTTACCATGCGGAGCATGTTGTAGTTTAACCCTAGCCAGCAGTCAAGCCCCACACAGCCTCTCACTATCTCCCCAAAAAGCAAAATCAGAGAGAGAATAGGAAGGGTAAAAGCTAGAAAACTTGTGGGTTGAGATATTTAATCAGTTTTTAGGGAAGGCAAAAGCCATGCACACAAGCAAAGCAGAACAAGGAATTAATTCACTTCCCATTGACGGCTGGTATTCAGCCATCTCCAGGAAAGCAGGGCTCCAATCATGTGCAACTGTTACTTGGGAAGATAAATACCATCATCCAAAGTTCCTTCCTATTTCTTTCCCCCACTTTATATGCTGAGCATAGTCAGTATATAAAATGTCATATGGCCTGGAATATCCCTTTGGTCAGTTAGGGTCAGCTGTTCCAGCTATCTTTCCCAGCCTTCCATGCATCCCAATTCTTCCCACCAGTGTGGCAGTATGAACAGCAGAAATGACCTTGGCTCTGTGCAAGCCCTGCTCAGCAGTAACAAAAACATCTCTATATTAACAGCCCTGTGTTCAGCACAAATCCAAACACAGCCCTAACACCAGGCCCTGTGAAGAAAATTAACTCTACCCCAGATGAAACCAGCACAGAGTGCAAACAGCAAGTTACACAAAGTTTTCAGGCAACCATCAAATGGTTGCTTGATGATATATTAATATATATTCAATGGAAGAAAAATAAATTATTCCTTTATCCTTGTCTTTTTGTCTACCATGACTAATTCTCTTCTCTGTTCCTGCCAAGTATTGGAGAACAGATCAAGATAGTTCAGGCCAATCAGATTTGCAAGATTTTTTTCATTACTGAAGGAAAACAATTTAAATACACATTGCCTACATTAATCCTGATAATAAACATCAGAACTGAGTGTTAACATTAACAACTCTATTACATACATAGCAACTCAACTATATTTAGTGTGACACTATCATTGTGCAATTATGTAGTAGTTTTAAGCATCAGTGTATTTTAAAACGACTACATTTTTATAAAAGTCACTAAAAAGTTAGCAGTAGAAGAAAGTATTTGACCCTATATTTAATTGATATGAAACAGACATTATGCTTGGGTGTTCTGATGGAAATACCACTTCCACCAAAGAAAAAGAAGAGAAAAGTGAGCCAATGTTTTGTGAATCATCCTATAAAACAACATATTGTGGATTCAAAATTAAATGAGATTATGTCAGTTGATGATTACGTTGAACTAAAATATTCTTTTGAAAAGACAAAAGAAGAATCTCAGGAAACTCTTTGCTTTTTATATAGGTAACTGCTAGCCATGACAAGTTCTACTGTCACATACACCCAACCAGTACAGACAGGAAAGGAAGCATAGATATGATACTGCTCATACTGCTAGTACAAGGCAATGGAGCTGACTGGGAATTCCGGGAAAGAGATTCTTCCCTTCCTGAAGCATAGCAAAGCAAAAGCACTTTTTCCCTTCTATATTCAGACTGTTACTATCCAGCTGCTGACATTTATTCATAGCTTAATAGCTAAAAACTAATCTTTTTTATTGATATTTTGCTTTGCTTTTTTGGGGGGTTGTCATCATTTGGTTTGTTGTTTGGTTTTTTTTGCAATAAGGCAAATATATTTGTGATGATAATAAAATTGTAAAGCCAGTGACTGGTGACTGAGAGATCTATGTTTTATCAGTTCCTGGAAGAAAGTCCCTTCAGATTGTCTGGCTGCTGCGGAGGCATGCCTCCTGATGCTGAATAACCAGTAGGGCTGGTGGTCTTCACAGTACAAAGTGCTTTTCTTCTGTCCCTGACCTGCTGCAGCTGCTTTCTCAGGCAGTCTCTTCCCTTGCTCTGAACAGCAGGTTGGCATCTCAGCACCTCAGTCTCCATACTGACCTTTGGACGGAATAAGAAGAAGGAGCTGTCCTAGCCAGGCTGGAGAGGTGGTAATTACCTCTTGCAAGTCCAGGGCTTTTGAGTTACATCAGTAACAGCAGAAATAGGACTGGGAAGTAGAAAAAAAAGATGAATTGATGTAAAATTACAGACTTAATCTGCCTTTCTTTATGCTAATTTATTACTACAGTAGAAAACAACATCTTAACGCTCTTCTGCTGGAAGGATCATGTTTGTGGCCAAGGAACAAGATTTATCTAAGTGGATCCATGAAGTTTTAGAGTCCTCTGCTGACATTGTCTTTTGCCAAAAGAGAAGTTTCCAACACCTCTTTAGGCTTGCTCTATGACAGAGATTTTTATATCCACCAACACTTAACATACCCTGGACTGAGAGCTTTAGTAGAATCAAAATTATTATTGCAAGAATGACAACTCTTGGGTTGTGGTTTTTGTGTTTTGTTGTCTCCTGGCAATGACAAATCTTCCTGTAACAGCAGCTTCATCTCTGGGAAAAGGTCTTCTAGGACCAATGCCTTCAGTTTTAGGATAGTGGAGCTGGTCCTACATGAGCAGGCTGAAACTAAAAAGAGCTTTGCCAGCTCTTCCAGTGTTACACTTAGCCTCACAACATTCTGCTTTTTGAAAACCCATTATGCAAAGTGTCAGAATGATGAGAGCAATCAAATTATTTTTCAACATGAAAGTTTAAAACAAAGACACTAAAGGGACTAATTGTAAAAAATCATCACTTAAGGCCACTTAAATGGCAAGAGACCATACCATTTGTTTCAAACTCTACAGATTTCCTGCTTAGACTCCTTTGAAAAAGTTACTAGTAACAGAAATGAAGAAATAGACTAGACTAAGTATAACATACATCATTAATGATATATTTCAATCATAATTTACTCAGTAATGAACAGGACTGTCATGGCAGCTGAAGCAACAAAATCTTTGATGCAGTACAAACACTGAAGTATAAATAATTTTATTAGCATTTCTATTCATAAGCAAACAAGCTACTCCTCATTTTTCTTCCTGTATTTCACAAGGCACTTCTGGACAGATCTATCTGTCTTCTACCATGCTGCATGACTTCTTGCCCCTCATTAATTCAGAAAAGCTCTGAATTGACCATTGTTGAGCTGGCTACTCATGAATCTAGTTAAAAACCACAAGTAAATTACATATTCTAAGAGGTGTACTTATCATAAATATGTTGTGTACAGTTGGCACTGAAATAGATTTTTTGCAGGAAACTGTTCAAAGGTGAGGTCCCAGAAAGCAGTGTCTTTTAGTGTATGTCCACTGAAGAAAAAATGTCAGACAGACTGTGATTCCTTCAAAAGTATTATTATAATGATTTAAAAATCCATTTTCAAAAATTAAAACCTTGTTTCTAGATACAGGATCAGCAAAAGCACCTGAGCCTTCAAAACCTGAAAACTCAGCTGAACCAGCTAAGACACCTCAACAGGAAGAGCAGGAAGTCAAAGATGGGAAAGAAGATGCTAAGTGAGTAAATTCAATTAAAAATTTGAAGTTTCTACCTTACATCCTGAATTAGCATTTCTGTGTGGCATATATCAGTTCTTTGAAAGTCCCTCCTGTAAGGATCTGAAGAGCTTTATTTCAGTTTCAAGGTAGCATATATATGAGGCATTCATTTATTATGTGCTTTTGGTGGTTTGTTGTGTACGTCATCCTAAATCGCAGGAACAAGGAAAGGATTTGCTCAACTACAGTTATATGCTAATTTTAACAGTGCTGCTGCTCAATTATTACTATTTTTTAGCAAAGAAGAAAGTCCCAGAATGCTGCCCTGAATACCTAGAATATATGTCACATCATTCTGACTTGAAACTTTTTACTCTGCACAATTTTTTTTAAGTTATAGCATTAAATCAGCATTAGTCTCCACAATCAGAAGATTAGTACTATCTCTTTCTGAGAAGAGACAAATAAATGAAACAGTAATATTCCTTCAGGGGAAAATCTAGGGTCATTCAACCTTTGTAAAAACCTGAGGTGACTGCTTTGCTAAAATAGAAATAAATATGAAGTCCAGAAAGCAATAAACTTGGAATAATCCACAGTCATTTGAGAAACAGAGATGCATTGATTCATGGAATCATAGAATTCTTTGGGTTGGAAGGGACCCTTCAAGGTCATTGAGTCCAACCCCTCTGCAAAAAGCAGGGACAGTCATAAATGGATCAGGTTTCTCAAAGCCTCATCCCAGCTGACCTTGAATCCTTCCAGGGACGGGGCATCCACCCCCTCTCTGCATAACAGGTGCCAGTGTTCCACCACTCGCATTGTAAAAAATTTCTTCCTTATATCTAATCTAAATCTGCCCTCTCTACGTTTAAAATGATTAAACCTTGTCATGTCACAACTCCTGCTAAAATGTTTGCCCCATCTTTCTTATAGGCCCCCCTTAAATACCAAAAGGCCACCATTGAGGTGTCCCTGGAACCATCTCTTCTCCAGGCTGAGAAACCTCAACTGTCTCAGCGTTTCCTCATAGGAAAGGTGCCCCAGCTTTCTGATCATATTTTTGGCTCTTCTTTAGGCCTGCAACAACAGGTCTATGATTTTCCTCTGCTGAGGACTTCAGAGCTGAATACAGTGCTCCATGCAGATCAGAGAGGCGTAGAATCACCTCCCTCACCCTGCTGGTGTTTCTTTTGATGCAGTCCAGGATAAAGTTGGATTTCTTGGCTGCAAGTGCACATTGCCAAGTCATACCCAGGTTTTCATCCACCAGCACTTCCAAGTCCTTCTCCCTAGGCCTGTTCTCTATCCCTTCTTGCCCAGCCTTTATTAATACTGGGGATTGCCCCGACCCAGGTGCAGGACCTTGTAGTTGACCTTGTTGAACTTCATGAGATTCCTGTATACCCACTTCTCAAATTTGTCCAGGTCCTCCCTTTGGATGGCAGCCTATCCTTCAGGTGTGTCAATCACACCACACAGCTTGGTGTCATCTGCAAATTTGTTAAGTGTGCACTTCATGTCACTGTCTCTGTCACTGTGGAAAGTCAAGGTCTTCATAGAACATCTCAGGTTGGAAGGTTCCTCCAGAAGGAATGAGGTCCAAATTCCTGATGAAAATATTTAGAGGTTAGACCCAGCTCCCAAGTAAGATCAAGGCACCCAAAACTTTTTCAGTATAATTGTGAGTCTATATAATCAAGAGTGGAGTTTCCATAGTTTCTTTGGGCAATCTGGTCCACCCTTTGACCACCCTTACTACAAAAATTAAATGGATTTAAATTTTCCTTTGCTTTGACATGCTTCTTTTGCCTCTCATGCTCTTGCTGTGCGCCTCTGGTGGTCTTTCTAAATCAGAATGTGTAGCTAGCTTCCATTGCTGCAAGAACACAATGTGGATTCGTGTTCGATTTGTTGTCCACCAGGACCCCCAGATTCTTTTATGCAAAGCTGTTATTTAGTCAGTCAACTCCAAGTCTTTGCTCTCACATGGCCTATTGTCATGCATCATGAAGTTTCTGCCTCTTGAGATCACTTTGAGTGGAGAAAAACAGATACACTCAATACAGAACAGGGTAGAAACTCCTCCTGCTTGTCTTTGCCTCCTATTATTTTGATTATCCTAATGACACAAAGAAAAATCTTTCCCTGACATGGAGTTAATTTACGGAGATGATTACCTATTTCCTCCCCTTTTCTAAGACAGACTTTGTGTCTGGAAATAATCAAGCAAAATGCCACTGCACATGCCTCTATAAAATAATAGATGCAATTAAAAATAACTCTGACTAGAAATAATGGAAAAGTTATAAATAACTTAGTCACTTCAATGTGAATCAGTAGGTCAAAAATTAAAACCTAGATAAGAATCTCCCTTTTTTGTCATCATACAATATGTTATTCAATGCTTACAGTTCCACTGGTAAATCTTGTAACCATGGTTAACATAATTACTATGTGCTTATGAAACAAAAGGGTATGTTGCATATTAGTAGAAACAAAATCTGTCTGTTAAATGGAAATTTAAAATATTTATGTTAAACATTGCTTTCTCAGAGGTGTTCTGACTCAGAGTCGTGTGTGGATCCAGATATACCTAGTCAGTCTAATTTGAGGAACAGCTTCTAAAAATAAAGTAAATATTTGGTAAATTTACAGTCAAAACTGTTACCCACTAAATTATGCAGTAGAGTCCGGAAGGCACGACGCTGGTGTCATTGCACTGGCATGAAACTAAACTAACCAGATCTGTTGTGTGATTGACAGAGCTGGAGGGAGAATGATTTTTGAAATGTGCCTTTGAGAGAATTTAATTCATTGCTTCTTAAGGTTCATGGAAGTCTATTTAGACACCATTCCTGATCAAGGTTACTGCCTTATTGAGTCTATGTGCTCAAATTTGCTCACTAGAATATTTTTAGGGAAATCAACTGCCTTCATCATGTGAGAAAAGCTGAGAATTTGAGTCAAATAGTTTCATGTGATCTACAAAAGAAGCAGCAAATAAAACATGCTCAAATCACTGTCTAGCACTGAGGCCAACGAGAACAATGCAAAATGCCTCTGGAAGAGTTTGCTCATTGCTAATATCTAGGTATTTCCATGCCTGGGAGTTATTTGGAAAAATGTTAGTTTTATTAGTCAAAGCCATATCAAGGACTATTAGGACAGTCAGGATAGTCAACTAAGAGTCCCATTGTCCAGGAGTTTTCTCTGTCACTGTTTAATCCATATTTGGATACTGCTCGAACAGAGATTAGTAATGGGTAATGTTGTCTCTTGGGCAGCACCAAACTGTGTGGTGCTGTTGATATACTGGAGGGATCGGATG
Source organism: Monarcha castaneiventris obscurior (assembly GCA_026261815.1). NCBI lineage: Eukaryota > Metazoa > Chordata > Aves > Passeriformes > Monarchidae > Monarcha > Monarcha castaneiventris. Next base: position 21,898,369 of record JAMPIT010000379.1, on the reverse strand, counting down.
CCATCCAGAGGGCTGCATCAAAAACAGTGCGCCCAGCAGGTCGAGGGAGGTGATTCCCCCTCCTCTACTCCACTCTGCTGAGACTCCACCAGAAGTGCTGCAACCAGCTCTGGAGTCCTCAGTACAGGAAAGGCATTGACCTAGCCTACAGAGACCCATGAAAATAATCAGAGAAGTGGAGCACCTCTCCTATGAGGAAAGGCTGAGAGAAATTGTGATTGTTCTTGCAGTACTACAAGGGGTATTAATTTTAAAGAGGGCAGATTTAGACTAGATATGAGGATGAAGCTTTTTTGTGATGAGAGTGGTGAGACACTGGTTTGTCAGAGAATTTGTGGATGCCCCACTGGTGGAAGTGTTCAAGGTCAAGTTGGACATGGCTCTGAGCAACTTGATCTAGTGGACAGTGTCCCTGCCCAAAGCAGATGGGATGGACTAAAGGTCTTTAAAGGTCTCTTGGAAATCAAACAATTCTATGATATTGTTACGGAAACCAAGACTGGCAAAATCACAAGTAGTTTCCTTAACTGGAATTTCAAACTCTGCCCAGGTATATTTCAGGTTGCATCAAGGGCCCGCTGAGAGAAGAGGAGATGGGAGCCAAGGATAACGTCAGCACAAGCAGTGTCCTTACCAGCAAGGTTCAGCCTCCCAGGGTCTGAACACAGCAAGCAGAGCAAGATCCTAGCAACAGGCTCCATCAACAAGGCAAAGTGATGGACCAGGTTTAGAGTCCATCCAGGGGCTCCAGTCAGGAGCAAAAAATACAGGGTCAGAGACAGGGCTGGAGACAAGGCTACAAAACAGGTCCAAAGTCTATCTGGGAGACAGGACCAGAGAGAACTGGAGGTAGACACACCTAGATGTAGCTCAGGCAGTGACCAAGGCCTGACCTGAAGTGGACAACAAAGGCCCATGGGCAACAGAGTGTGGATGGAAGTCCTGCTGGAAGCCCCAGGGCAATTAATTTATAGATACTATTTTCTTATACTAATAAACTGTCAGGAGTCAAACTTTAATTAAAATTTATTTGATCTGCAAGAAATCATCAGCATGCCCATTGACTCTGAGTAATATACATAATGAAATAAGGTTTGTGGGTATATATTTTTTCACAAATCATATACATCCAGAGCACATAAACTTTCACGGAAATGTTAATAGAAAAGTTTTCACCTTATCTGCTGTTACTATGACATTTAATTTTTTAAAATGCACCTGTGCAGGCTCAGACACACAGAATAAGGAAGAGGGAAGAAGGCAGTTTTCCTGTTTGGAACAGCACATTTCTTAAATTTCCTTTAAAAGAGCAAATATTTTTTTGCTTGCTAAGTGAATGACAACATTGACAAAGACTGCATTTGGTCCTAAAAATTCCCATAGACACTGTTTATCTGCAAAAATTTTTTAAAGGAAAATAAATAAATAAATAAATAAATGGGGGGGGGGGGGGAAGAGAAGTATTTCCCTCTCAGCACATCCTCATTTTTTAAAATATTGCAGTACACGGTGATGGATGTTAATAAAGAGTAGAGAGACACAGCACTGGTCTCAGCCACCTGAACACTATGTCTCAAAGAAGAAACTCACAAGAATGGATGTGCCAAGTGCTGAATTACAGCCTAATGACTGAAAAATTTAATGTCTGCTTCCTAACGGCTTGGATAGAATTGCACACAAACTGGCTATGGCTGCCAAAATATTTTTTCTCCCCTCTGTGTTTATTGATAATGTAACAGAGCAATAGGTAATTTTCATTAATAGCTATTTGCTGAGCAATAATAACCTCTGGAAGGGTGGGCTAAGACTACCCTGTATCCTCACAGCAAGAAATGAGGGAGCAGAAGAACACTCAGCACCTCATTTGCACTCTAATAGAAGACAGGGGAGTCTTATTAACAAGAAACTAGCACAAAGCTTCAAGGTATGAGACAAAGAAGTTGCAGCAAGTCCTGGAAAAAGTAGAGTATGGAAGAAGGTAAACAAAGCATATGAGAGCATAGATCACAGAAAATGGAGGGACACAAAGAGCTTCCATGACCTCTTCTCTCCTCTGTGTCTTTTAAAAGCCTTTAAGCCCTGTTGAGTTTGTAGAAGTACTTCATCTTCCCAGATTACCAAAGAGATTACAATGTACTATTTATACTAAGGCAGTACACTGAAACCCCAGTCAAAGATCATGAACCCCACTGTGCAAAATACTGCATAAAATAATAATCCATATTTGGAGGCTAAATATTCAAGACCACATAAAGCAAAAAAAAAAAAAAAAAAATGCAATAGGTAACTGGGACTTCCTATGCTTTTAGATTTTATCTCAAAATCTTACATAGTCTCAGTTATGTTTAGAGAGGAATAAAAAATTGTATCTGATATGCCACCTTCAGAATCTAGCTATTACAAATGAAATATCTTAATATAAAATGCACTAAGAAAATTTTAATAAAATAATAAATTTACACCAAAAAAACCCCAGCATTCTCACCCAGAAAGCGTACTCATCTGATTCTGCTTTTTCAAATGCAGAAACACAGCTTTCAACATTTTCAAAAAAAAAGGGAACTCCAGTACTGCAAACTTCAATATGAGCATGGGTGGTTCAGGTAAACTGAACTTCATGCTTGTGGTTTGCCTTTCTCATATCCACATCCTATTATTTAATAGACTCTACCAGTCCTTCTATAGAGAAGATTTTTTCCTCTTTAATTTGGCTAATAGCAAGAAAAGAAAACAAAACAAAGATTAAGAGGCAATTTGCTATGTGGTGCATAGCCAGGTTAATAAAGAGAACTCCTGCTGGTAGCATGTTCTTAGTGAGTAATGCACTTCATTTACCTCAATAACCTCGACCAAGAAAATTACTGTGCTTATTAGTGCTTGCCATCCACTAGTTACAACACATCAATTCACCAAGTAGATGCACCTTAGAGAAACCATGTCCTATCACAAGAACAAAATCACAGCACATTAGTGAGACAGGCCCAGTATCAACCCTCTGCAGTGTCTAGAAATCCTCGATTACTGTAGGAACACCAGGGATGTAAGAAAATGACACTCATGGCAATAAACTCCAATCAAATTCAGATGGAGTAAAACAAGGCCAGTGCTGGGCCTTACGAAAAGTCCCAGATTAAACACAGTTCCGAGTACATTTTATGGAGAGGCTAATACATTTCCTTAGTTGTTTCCAGCTATTACTGTAGAACTTGGAATTGTAAACAGATGGAATGAATCCAGTACGTTTTTAAAGTCTGACTGAAAAGACATTAATGTGTTAAAAAATAAAAATACTTTTCTTAGCACTTATATTCCCTCTGCTTAGGCCTTTTTTTTCAGAGTTTGTCACTTCTAGTTCTTGGACTTGAGTTTCTGAAATGACTACATTGAGAGCCTGCAAATTAAATAGAGAGGTGATGGTGTGCTGCCTGTACCAAAATGGATTAAACTTGCTGCAATCTTTGCTGAGATGTACTTCTCCTAGAGCCTTTAAATTCTATCCGATCTGCAGGATGCAGTTACCCTTGCTATTTAATGTCACTCACTCTGCATGGCAATCAAGTAGGTAGCCTGAAATTAAAAAGTAGTGGATTCAGAAGTTTTTCATTGAAGATTAAATGAAGCGAGGAAAAGATAGGAATGTCATTATACAGACTGAAATGCTGCTTTTTTTCTCCTTGCATTATTTCAAATCATATGCTCATAATATTCACATATATTTATTGCTAACTGTATCAATGGAAGAAATTGGGTTTTTTGAATATGTAACAAAGAGTATAGCTTGTCATACTTTGCCACTGATTGATTTCTTTAATTAGAAGCAATTTCTGTGCATTTTTTGTAAATCCTCCATTTACCTAACATTTTTCAAACTAAGAAGAAATTTTTGTAAAGAAAGAAATTATAATTTATTCAAAATGTTATCTGTTATTATATGTTGAGTAATTTTTTGGGGAAAAAAGCAAAGCAATGAGCATTGTGACAGGTACACTACTATATGTAATGTAAAACATTTATCTTTAAATTGCATTTCTATTTAAATCACATTTGTACTAAACATTTGCAAATGTATCAAGGCCTTTCTTGATAAATCTAAAAGACATATAAATCTAAGACATAATGCTTATTATCATTTAGTAAAAGAAAAGTTATTATTGCTCCATGACCAGTGTAAATATTCATGCCTATGTTTAACCTTGTCCAACATATTTTATTAAAACACCCTGTCTCCAGTTATTTACTCTTTTTCCAAATCTTAGCAATTTAGGATGAAAACATCCCATGTTGTACAGCCCCAGAGAGGAACAGAGGAAACAGTGACAGGTAGAGATATGAGGATCAGATGAGAAGTCAAACACATCTGGCAGCCCAGTTTTATTCAATGCCCTGGGTAAATTACACTCAGGAGAAGAAGTGTGATGAGCAGTGTCTGCAGGGAACACACCTACTTTGCTGCTGCATTTGGAAAGGAATGTGTCAGGATCTTGCAAGAGGGGAAAGGAGGGTCTTAAACAGCAGTAAATGGAAGTTCTCTCAGAAGAATAGGTTCTTTGTTATGGATGCTGAGGAAGCCTCATCAGAGGATTGATTTCTCCAGCTTTCTGCAGTAGTTCGTGAAAGCTCTGTCTTTCTCACGCTGAACTATGCAAAACATGATAAGGTTTCTGTAAACCGAGTTTGCTATCTTGCACCTGCAGATATAATTAGAATTGTTATGATCTTGACTAGGAGAATGAACGATGTGTTAACTGACCAATCACTCTGGTAGTTAGTAGCAAGAGGTCCAATAACCTCTTGCCATCTAGGTAAACACTAAGAGAACTAAACACATAAAAACCCGTTCTTTATTAATTAAATAATTCCATCTATTCGCTGGACTGCATTCCTGTTTCTGAGTCTTTCTTTACTCTCCGGCCGGCGGCTGCGACACTTTGTCTCCAAGTTTCTTTGTGACCCTGGGAAAGGTACATGTAGTGAGCTCCTACACAGGTTGAGATATAGCAGTTTACCCTAATGAAGGTAGATTTGTAACAAAGATGGTCACACCAAGATAATTTTATATAATTAGCCTAGGCAACAATGGCCATGGCATGAAGCTCAATGTATAGTAATTGTCAGGGTTCCCAGTACTGGAGCAATTTTAGTTGCCACACAAGCTGAATCTGTGCCACTACTTCTTTCTTTCATTTCTAATTTTGCTAGTTGAAGTATAGCTTCCTGAAGCTAATATCAGCAAAACAATTCTTATTTGGAACACACACTGAAAATTATAGAATTAACTGATATTCTTAGTCATCATAAAATTATTTCCCTTGTACCAAATATTTAAAAAAAAAAAAAAAAAACACCAAAAAAACCAAAAAACAGGGAGAAAATTAAAATGTGCAAATGGCCAAAAACTGAGATGAAAGAGAAGGGACAATACAATTTACCCCATGTTCAAAGTACATAGGACAAATTGTGCCAAAATAGATTTGCATTGAGGAAAAAAAAATTGTAAAATGAAGCACATAAATAAATTCTTTAAGAAGATTATGGAATAGCCATGGCTAGACATATTTAAGAAAAGGCCAGATAAGAATCTGTCAGGTGTACCTCATCCTGCTTTGAGCTGTGGGGACAGGATGTCTCAAACTTCTCTACAGCCTTATGGTTGTATGATTATTTTAGGGAGTCTACGAAAACAGATGAGAAATGGAAGCATCTATTGGAAATTCAATTCTTCAAATTTGAGACTTTTTTCCAACCTTTTAAAACATTCATAATGGGAAATTTTATGGCATTTTAATTTTAGCTTTTAATTCCCTGAATATAAAGAAAAACTGAAAGACAGAAAATAGGAAGAAGGGTTTGTGCTGTGCTCATGAATTCTGTACAGCACCGGATCATACTCTGATTAAATTATTTTTTACATAGCCATAAATTATAGGCTTATGTAAATAAGTTATGAGTTTGCATTTAAATGTGTTTGAATGTAACAGACATTATGCGTACATGACAAGAAATATCTTTTAAAATTCCTGGTAAGTGGCAGATGCCCCAGACAGATTTAATTACTTACAGATAAGAAAGCCCCAATGACAAACAGCTCCAGATAAGGAAATAAATTAGAATTACTTCCTTAGACTATTATACCTTTGTTCTAAAGCAATTAGTATTAGAAATTATGTTGTCTTTATTTTACACATCATAGTAAATAGCTTGTGCAATTAAAATTTTTTATATCACCAGTTACCTTAAGGAAAGGTGATTTTTTCATGGCTAATTGATACTTTCGACATTTATACTGCTTTCTTTCTACTACTTTTATAGTTCCTACTGCAGAATTTTTAATTAAAATAAAATCTTATTCACATTTTAATCTGGTACCTCAGTGAGAGTTCCATGTGTTCAGCATTGAGACAGACTTCTCCTTAGAGAGTACTGTAAAGAAGATTAGAGGATTCACAGATTGTTGTGATTGAATAATTAGGAGGATTGTCAAAGAAGCTGCTTTAAAAAAATTTGAGCCAAAAAGCAGGAATCTGCAGCCTAGATTATTTGATTTCAGTCTGCATTGCATCAAGAAGTTTGTTCTGAGTTCAATACGAGTAGATAAGTCTGAAAGATAGTGCCTTCCTTGAACACTGTTACTTCCATATCTGTTTTGCTTTATGAATACAACATGAGAACTGGGAAATGGATGATCTCTGCATTTTATTTCAAGAACACTTGCTTAAGGCCCAAACAAGCATGATTTCTGCACAAAGATTCTGAACTAAGGGAAAGTCATGAATTCCAATGGAAAGATTTATTTATATGTTGTCTGCATAAAGCTCATAAATGCTTATGGCCCATTCTTGCTTACATATACGTAAAACCAAAACCAACCCAAATATTATGATATCACTATGTTTAAATTTATGAAAAAGGTAATAAAATATAGAGTAAGAGAAAGGAACATTAGTTTAAAATAAAATTGCATTGTGAAGAACAACTCAATCCTAAAATGAAATGAAAATAAAAATGTGTTTTGTTCTGTTTTTTTGCAAAGAAAAGTTAATATAATGCCAGTATTTCAAAAATGCAGCAAATAGAAAAAGACATTATCTGTATCAGTAAAGACTGGTCTTTATCAGACATTTCCCTTTGCCAAGGGTGGTTCAGATTAGATATTAGAAAAAAAATTATCACTGAAAGAGTGGTCAGGCATTGGAATAAATGGCCCAGGCATGCACCTGAATGTGGCACTCGGTTTAGGAATAATTATGATGGTGCTGGGTTGACTGTTGGACTAGATGATCTTGAAGTTCTCTTCCAAATTTGATGATTCTGTGATTACAGGAAATGATGTTGGGTCAGAGGAAGACACTTGTTTCAAGACTTAAGGAAAATTAAAATTTAATTAAGAGCTTTTTGAAATTCTATGGAATCTAATATGTGAACAGCATGTTCAAAGACTTTAAGATAATATATTTATCTTAGAAATTTACTTTCTTAGCACTTGAGCTCTTAAGATTTGTGGAAGAAGTAGACTAATTAGGTGGTAAATATAAAGTTTAAGTCCCTTATCCACTTCCCAAACCTTTATATATTTCAAGTTTTTTTGCTGAAAAGGATTTCCTGTCATGCTGCATACATTCTTTTGCTTTGTTGGGAATCACAGCCTACAACAGTCTTCATGATCTTAGCTAATACAATCTTGAAGTCTGTCACACTTGTTTCAACCTCTCCTCACTCATAGTAAATGGCTGCTAGAATTCGGGTCATTAAAGGCTTGGAAACTTTCTTCAGGCATTTAACTCATGCTAATTCACTGTGCTTCCATTCACACTTATTCTTCTCACAATACTTCTTCTCAGCTCAAATGACTCTTTTCCCATGGTTCTCCACCAAAATTTGAACTTATAGACAATGATCTTATTATGTCTCAATCTGTTTTGTTGTCCTTTTCAAAGTCATGTTCCCAGTAGCCTTGGCCATTCTAAGAGACTTTCTAGTGTCTCCTATGGGAATTCACCTTTTGAGTATAGCTGGTCAGAATAACTCTCACATGGGCTTATATCCCAATACTAATGCTTACTTCCCTGGCAGTATGTCATATCCTACAGTTACATTTGCACCGGTGTTTTTCATAGCCAGATTATGTATGGCTCATAGGCACCTTCCCTTTGGCTAAACACTGGGATATTTATCCTTTTGTCACCTGCAGCTGATGATCCCAGCATTTACAAAAGAAATTCTTACAATTTGATTCTAAGTATATGTCTGCAGCATGGGGCATTAGATTTGTCCTCATTTCTATTACTTGGACTAAATAATTCAAGTTTTCCTGCATAGGAATAATTCCTACTTTAGATCTTCCAAATCTAATGTCTTATTAAACATCATTAGTACACTACTACATTTTGTACCAAAATCATGAAAGAGAATATTAAAGCTCACTCCGAAAACCCCATCAGCATCCTGTGCAGGTAAAGGAGAAAAATAGTCTCTCTTCACAGGCAATTCAGAGCAGAAACCTATCTCAGTCATTCTGCACCCAAAGAAGGGAAGCCTTCTTTGGACTATAAAGACAGCATAATAAAAATAGTGAAAGCTAGCTTTTTGGAATATCTCTGTTGCTGTACCAAGCAAGTGACTAACGTTGGGTTTTTTCTACAACAAGTTTACCTAGTAATTTAGCATGAGTGATCTTAGGCTTGGAACTTGAGCTTCTATGGCATTACTCACACTGGGAGTGTCAGCAAAAACTGAGGATGTGTTTTCGAATCAATACATTTCATGATGCCTGGAATTACATTTTTCTGTCTCACTGAAATCTGTCTCAGCTATACCATCATGTTTTGTGTATTATCATATCCTTCTGAAAATTGATTATCTGAATTAGAGATTCCCCATAATTTATTCAGAAAAGACAAATTATTTTTTTTAAGACACAGATTGTAAATGCAATCATAAATCACAGAGTCAGAGCTCAACAAAAGCATTGAAAGCTCTATTGCAAGATCAAGAACTCTATTTCCACGTAACTAGCAGGAAGTTATCGTAAGTGCTGCAAAAAAAGAGGGTTGTAACTGAAATCAGCAAAAAGTGCTATGGATATTTTCCAGGCAGCATACATTTATGAAATTTTCCCAGGGGTCACGTGGTAGAAAAAAGATGGAACCAAACTCAGGTATTTGGTGTTTATTGCCAGAAACAGGAAGGTATTAAACTCAGCAACTTAGCAGATTGCAACTTAGAAAAGGGCAAACCTTCTGAAATAACTATTGTATTTCTTATCACTGTTTGTTTGAACTCTTAACACAGAAAACTTTCAAGCCACAGTGCTGAACAGCTGTTGCATACATTAATACACTCAACACAGTATTTCCATAGCCTGTTTCAAGGTGATATTCTTTAACTATTCTATAGGTGTCTAAATCTTCTTTTTTGGCTTGGCGAGAATAAAGGCACTGCAATTTTATCACTAAACAAGCAAGTTTAAATTACAAGTTACAAAAATAAAATCCACAAATTAAAAATATCAGAAAACTATATTATTATTATATTTCTCATGTTACATATTTTGCTATCATTAAACAAAATATGTTTGAGGAAGTAACAAGACTGTGCATAGTACATGAGTTGCAGGCCTGATTTTCATTTCCTAGGCCACATGACATTATTACTTGTGCAGGGAATAAACATTTCCACCCCATTACAGGGAGAGTAAGTAATATAGACCTAGGCCTATTGTAACATACTTTGAACAACATTGTTCAGAGATAAATTGCTTAAAGAAAAAAAAAATCTTAAAGAATAACAGCTTAGAAACAAATCTTAGCACCACATGATGCAAGAGAAGGAGTCGAGTTTAATTAAAAGTGATTTAGTGAAGTTTAAATGGGCTTCATTAACCCAGGAAATTTAAAGTGCACCTCCACACAAAGTACATATACAATAAACATCCTCAAATTAGCAGTGTTCAACATGCAGACTCTTCCATCTGTACTAACCAAAGAAAATTTAAAGTAAGCATTTCGTTACAAGAAAATAATGGAGTAGCAGGTAATGCAAGCTAAATGAGAAGTAGGACAAGGAAAATCAATTTCTCATCAACTGTGGGGAAAATAACTTTAAACTAAGTCACACAGATCCTAATCAGGATTCATTTACCAAATGGAAACATGATTCCTCTGTGCTACATGGCACCAAATTCATGGTAGAGGAGACTTTAACTTTTGTTGGAAAGTCTGTGAAATAAGAGGAAAATCTCAAGCAATTTGTAGCTTATTCCTAGAAAGAAGATAGAAGGGGCCTTTGGCATGACAGTTATGGTAAGTGGTATCTAACTAACCTGACCAAATACAGCAACAGCAAAGACTAAGAATTATTTTAAATTCTTTGCATAGAAGCAAAAATCTAATTGTGAGATGTTAGCTCAAAACAAGAAAGGATGTCATTACATTGCGGATGATCTGGGCAAAGGGGCAATGTGACACAAAAGGAACTGTGATGAGATTACAAAATGTATCACAACTGTTCTGATTAATCTCCTGTCTGGGGAGTTTTAAGAATTAGACAGTATACAAGACTTAAATTAGAGGAATGACAAGTATATACTTCCAAACTTTTGCTTCTTCTACTGCTTCTAACAGCATATCTCCACTTTATCCAATGGTTATATTGCTGAAGGATTTTCAGATGCTTAAATTATATTTCCTTGGGCACTGTGATTTTTGTTGTGTCTCCAGAAAACCGGTTCTCAAAAAGCTACACACATCCCACTCTGACAGGCTCCTTTTTTAGTTACAGCTCCTTCTGTTAGAAATTTCAAAGCAGGTTTAGGTCTTGAGGAGACATGGTGTTTATTCAAAGATCACTTTGCAGTGGTTTTCATTTCTTCCCTACTGTCATACCACTTTCCCCTCTACTCACATTTGGGAAGATTTTCTCAAGAATCTGGACATTTCAAGCATATGTCACTCTTGGTCTGCTGCTGCTCTTGCTGTAGCCACATCCCTGTGGTACTTGGGACAGAGCTGAAAAACTGATAAGAAAGAAAGAACAATTCCCTGCTGTAGCCCCTAAATTGGGCATAGCTTTCAGGATTTCAGTACAGGGGTGGCAATTGTGACCGGTCCGGGAGGAGCCCTTGAGCTGCCCTGTGCCAGTCACAGCTATTTCCAGCCATCTCTGACATCAGTGTGTCACATCAGCTGAGAAGTGTTGAGTCAAGGATATAGAAAATAAACCCATGTCCTGATCCCTACGTAGAGGATGTGTGCCCCAGCTGACAGCTGAGTGGCACTAAAAAACAACCCCAGTCTCCATAATCAGACAGTAGCAAGTAATGGAGGATGAAATTTCAAGTGAGAATAAGCACAGAAGAGTTGACCAAGAATCACTTTCACCAAGATTTTCTATTTGACTGTCCAACATGCATAAAACCTTAAGAAAGCATTAGTTTCAGTGCAGAGTATGAGTTTTCAGGTGTTTGAAAATCAATAGTCCTCAGGTTCGAAGAAAGGCTGTGAGAGCTGGAATATCAGCTTAGTGTACTATAGATTCCATGATTATTTTCTGCCTTTTAGTTTATACCCCTGTATAAATATATGCCTATTTACAACTTCTGTATTCTTAGTGCTTTTTGCCTACATTCTTGGACTTTTTTATTAGGCTGAGGGACTAAACATTTTAGAAGTTTCATAGTTAGGGAGCAATATGCCCCAGACCCCAAGGTCCTCTCCAAAACACATTTTGTAAACTAAGATAGAACCATCCAGGGGAAGGTTCCTTGGGGAGGGGGGCTCATTCTAGCCTCTCATTGGGGAATTTATGATAGATATGCTAATTAGTTAAACCTATAATGTAATACCAGATCTTTTGGGGAGAAAATTGCGGTGTATATCGAGGTGCATTCAACCTGGATGTTGTGCACCTAAGGATCCTTAAATAAATACCAAGGAAAAATCCCTTTCTTTCCTTCTAACCATGTTTGCCGCTTGATTTGAAGGCCAGAAAAAGGCATCCCTATGACCCTGAGCAAACTTTTAGCAGAAAAAGAGGAAACCTCAGCAAGAAGACCAGTGGTTTTTTCCACTGAAAACAGATGCAATTTTTTTTACCTCATGTTAGCCATAACAGACAATAAAAAACATAGATGAAATAAATTTTCCCAACAATGGAAATTACAAAGTAAGCTTAAGTCTCTCCTCCCCCATGTGCATTTCCTGTCATCATTAGGATATTACCATGTAACAACGAGCACATTTTTATACACAGATGTGAAGAGAACGCTTTGTAACTTAGTGAATACATCTGGCAAGCTCTAGGCCTTATACAGCCACAGCAGAACTTGGTGAAAAGCAGTAGTGGGAAGCCATTAGTGCAGTAGGCTAAACAGGGTACCCTGACCTTCTCTGCATGAAATAACACACAGACTGCTGCTGGCATGAGCAGGAGGCTAGAGGAGGTAACTTAGGTTTCCACTTAGCATGAATTAAGTGGTATGAATAAGCACTGTGCTCAATAAAGATCCAATCTTAATGTATGACTTCAGCTCAAAAATAGAATTACCACTGTTTCCTTCCATTGATTTCTAGTATATTAACCTTTTTTTCCCTCTTGTTTTAATCAGCGCACAGAACCCAAAACAGTTCCAAACAAATGAGATGGTTGATGCCCAACTTCAAGCGATTGTCAAAAAACTGCGTGAAAGGGCAGATGTTTATAAGGAAAAGCTGAATGACCCAGTGATATCTTCACCTGAAGGAAGTCCTACAGCTTGTAAGTGACTCTAGAAATAGCTGTGCATTTGTTCAGTTTAAAACTGAAAATAACTTTGTGGCGACAGAAAATACTGTGATAATTACTTTGTAAGTATAGTGTGTTTATCCAGTGGAAAGGATCACTTTGTGCCCACTGAAGTCAATTGATCCCTACTTCTCTACAGTAAGCCAGAGTCCTTAGGTACAATGTCCCTTTGAATGACATCACTGAAGAATCTGGGGAAAATCCAGTATCTAGAATCATCCATGTCAAGAAGTTTTCTGTATTTTGAAATAACTCCCAGATATGTTTATTCATGGAGATGAATTGGAAACATATGAAGAAACATATATATATTACAAGTGAATGTTAGTAACTTTGTTATGAGATCTGCTGTGTAAATAAATAAAATTTTAGCTTTGACAGAAATCTGGACACACTGAGGACTTAAAGTCCATGCTTTAAATAGAGCAAACCCATCTGAAATTAATTAATCATTGACTTTTGACAAAATATGAAACAAAACAAATCAGTACTTTTTCTCTTCAGAGGAAAGTTTGACTTTCCTTTCCACAAAGAATTGAGTGTGGTATTTTATGTTGTGGCACCTTTTAAAAGCTGTTCATCACATATGTGTTTTTTAAAAAGCTGTAAAAAATGGTGCCTGAAGAATAATAAACTATACCAACCGATAAGCAAATTTCTTCTTAAAAAATTATTTCTTTGCTCCTCTACCACTTTTGTTCTCTTTGTAGAACTTATGACCTTCATTTCCTAACTTCTTATAGATGCAGTTTGCCAGTTTACTGCTAAGACTGTGCATCCTAATCAGAGGTAAAGCCACCAGAATTAATAGGACACATGCAAACACTATCTAGCTCAAATACAGAAGAACTGGGTTTGAAGGAGTGCTACAAGACTTTTATAAACCTAGAAATGTACAAAACCATAGGCTTCCCACTAGTTTCACCTGCTGCACCTCATATATCAGGTATCAGGAGAGGGGAGAGATCAGCACATGGGACAGGTGTCTTTTCTTACCTCCATCCTCACTGCATTCATTCTTTGCCACAGTCATGTAAAGAGAAATGAGCAGTTGCATTAATGAATGCTGAATTATAAATTAACAGTTTTCTTGTCAATCTTATAAAAGGCATAAACTTATAGGCACTGCCCAGGGAAATCCAGCAATATAGATATTGTACTCTGTAACCTAAGTGCCCTGTTCATGATAGCAGATGCACATGTTTATACCAGTGGTGATTTTATTCTTCACGTGTTTTTCTATGTATTTAATATAATGAATTGTAACTTTAGTCACTGCCCAGTGTTTTTAGAAGATATTTCAACATAATGAAGCTTTTGTTCATGTTAAAACAGGGTGTATTAATTGAGCCATTATTAAATGCCAATGTTTTTGGTAATGTATGTGTCTAGCACCAAAGAAGCCTCCACCCCCACCAAAAGAAGAAAAAAAAGAAGAAAAGAAAGAGGACGCAGAAGCAAAGCCAGAGGAGGATCATTACTGCGATATGCTGTGCTGTAAATTCAAGAAACCTCCACTGAAAAAATACATGGAGTATATGAACCTACCAGATACCATTGACTCATACACAGGTAAATTAAAAGCTGTGCAATAGACTGGGGTAAAGCTGTGTAATAGACTGGGGTAAAGTCATATTGAAGTGACCTGGTATTACGTGGCACCTGTGAGCCACCATAAGATACACATTCCAGTTTGCAGCTCCCAGGGACACAGAGGTCCTGTCCAAAACAACATTTATTACAAACAGGGAAAAATTACATCAGTTGTAAAGATGGTATGCACAAAGATGTTAAGCAAACTGACCAGAATCAGAACCCAAGTCTTCTGTTTCTTGATCTGGAATTTGTACCATTCATTAGAGCCAAATAATTCTTTTGTCAATTATAATATACACGAGCAGCATGCAAAATGATTATATAAGTTTCTTCAGAGGCACTGAATTCTATATGCTCCCATTTTTGGACATTCCTTGTGTGACTCCTATTTCCAAGCTATATCACTTTAGCAGCATGTCCAGTTGCAAAAGGGAGAATGGTAGGTTGCTCTGGGCAGAAGCATTCCCAGAGACTGCAGCAGAATGAATGTGTCTAAAAGAATGACAATAGACTCCAAGCTCTCCATTCGGTGTTTTTCCTTTCAGATCGCCGTTATGTGGCATGGCTCATGCTCGTGACAATCGCCTATAACTGGAATTGCTGGTTCATTCCCCTGCGCTACGTGTTCCCATATCAAACCCCCAGCAACACAATATACTGGTTTGTCATTGATGTAATGTGTGACATCTGCTACCTGTGCGACTTAATCATCTTCCAGCCCCGAGTGCGGTTTATCAGAGGAGGAGATATAATAGTAAGTACTGGAAGTGGGACTCCCATGGGAAGTAGTTGTGTGTTAGAGTATAGAAATTCATCCAATCTGACACTTCTTTTTTATCACTATGTCAAATCTATGTAACTTTTTTATTTATCAAAGGATTCATATATTCTTCTTCACTGACCTTCCATTCTACATTGACATTCCATTATCCTATGTAGGAAGAAACATAGCCATTACCTAAATCCTTAAATATTGAAAAAAACAGAAAGTAACAGATGGGAGCAGCTGAAACAGGCATAAAGCTCTAAACAGACTCCTCACTGGAATCAGTGATTATATCATATGTATTCATGCATACATACTTCTGTTTTTATGTTTGTGTGAAACTTTCACCTTTCTATTTGCCTTGTACCAGAATCACAGTTGAAGACAGGACATTGTGAGATGGTGGTTTTATTTTTTTCCAAAATCAGACCAAATCCCTGTAATTTTAGGATACTTTGAAAATAATTCATTTGAGATAATTTCTTTTGGGAAAATATGTATGTTCAATTTTGATTCTTGCTACTATTTTTGTGTTATCTTTTTATAGAAAAACGCAAAATAAAATTTTAATCAACTACGTGAAAGCTTGCCCTTACCCTACCGAAGGGTATCTAGAATATTAACTCATCTTTAAAGCCTTCTGTGCTTTTGATTCTTTGACTTCTTATAGAAAAAAAGGAACCTAATTCAGAAAAAAAAAAAAAGAGCGTTTTGATAACTTCAGCATGACATTACTGTGCCCAACAGACAGAAAATTCAAAATTATATATCCTCAAATCTAATTTGGGACTAGCTTTAGTTCAGTGCTTTTACAAAAAATTTTATACATTGTACATACACTATATTACTGATACCTTAACAGAAAAAAAACTGTGAAAATATCATTTCAATCGGTATTAAATGCAGCACAGTGGAATGAGTTTTTCCACACCAAGACATTCAGTAACTGGATCTTGCCTAAATCCCACAAAACTCAATTTTTATGAACAAAGTTAAAACTCTAACATACGAAGCTCAGCTCAGTATTACCCTTGAAACTGTTTCTACAACTCACAGATTTTAGTGCACAGAAATCATCTGCTGCCTGATCTCCTGCATTTGGTTTAATGTTTAAACTGATAATAGTGAAAGTTGGCATGGAAATATGATTAAGATCTTAAAGTTATTTTTAAAGTTTCTCTGATATAAATACAGAAAGTATAATAGATAAATTTCTTTATAGACTTGTGATTACCCTTTCTTATTATATTAGCATCAGTTCCCATGAAGAACAATTTAAAAATAAAAAGCTAATCAGTACTAATGAATGCAGTGTTGATTATTATAATGCTATTAATGCTAGCATGTTAATGCTAGCATTCAAAGAGCTAATTTTGTACAGCATCATTAGAAACAATCTTTGCATTTTTCTTGGAATCACTGCAGATAAATGCATTTTTTTGCTGTGAAATTGAAGGGAGGTTGGATTGGGCACGAAGTGGTACAGATGTCCTAGGAGAGAAGTTTTGGGAAAAAATGTAATGTACTTTTCTAGACCAACATCCAGACTGGAAAAAATCAGACAAACCCCAGCCCTCATTTTTTCAAGTAGTTCAAATAAAATCTGATCTAATGTAAGCTAGACTAATAAAAGTACAACTTCTCAGAAATATCTACAGATGTTTCTCCATTCACACTGTTATACCATCATTAATTTAACTGTCATCACCCCTACTGTTGTTGAGTAGCAGAGGCTCATCCTTGACATTCTGTTCTTGACTATGACTTTTTCTCCTTTCATTGTCACTGTAGGCAGACAGAGTGGAAACAAAAAAATTCTACCACAGCAGTGTGAAGTTTCGGGTAAGTAGGCCCTGTGTTACTGATATCAATATGAAGTTCTGGCTGTAGGATTTCACGAGATTTTTTTTCATTCACTGACAATCACTGTTGGTTTAAGAATATCACCAGAAAGCATTGGCTCATGGGCATATCAGTGCTCACCAGCTGAAGACTGCCATCTTCATAAACAGTGTTTAACTGGAAGACAGAATACTTATAAATGCAATTCTAAATATTATTTTGGAATGATAATAAATTAATAAAACAGAATTTGATTAGTTTTTGTGAGGTCATCCCAGCACACATTAAAGACAATAGCACTACTTGGCAGACATTCATTAAACAAAATTAAAACCCTTGAAGAGAGATGATAACTCTATTCTGTAAACTCTTATGAAGTACCTCATTGTACTGAACAGCTCATCACTCACAGGAGCAGTCAAAAATTCAAACTATGAATAGTAGTTTGCAAAAAAAAAAGATGCATTTGATTTAGGAAAATTGTTCATGTTGCTTCTAAATATTGGGGTTTTTTTGCCAGCACAAGGCAGGTAGTTTAATGAATTCCTGATGCACATACAGCTCTGTGACACTAAGCACACACCTGTTATTGCCCTCTCCTCTTCTCTACTTTTGCACCTCCCTTGTTCACAGCTAAATTTTTCTCAGTGACTGTGGTATCATTACTTAAACGCTTGAGATTAAGCTATCCAAAAGTGCAGGATACACACTGTACAGTCAAATGAGTTTGACAGTCAAAGCAAGACACCTAAGTGGATTTGTATGGTTTTATTTTAAGTTCACACTTGCTGTATGTTTAGGGCTCTTGATATCTGGAGAAACTAATGAGAGTTGAGTGTTCTCACCATATGCAAGATGTAGATATAATGTCAGAATTTTTCATATGATTAAGTACTAATTAACAGCTACTGATATTCATGCACTTTTGACTAAATTTTGCCTCCTCTTAGACATGTGTCTGAGAGAGGGAGAGAGAGACCATAAGAGGCTGTTTCTCCTCAATCAATTTTTTGGTTCACTTTGCACACTGTTCAGGTATTAACTGCTTCTTACTTGCATGGAATGAAAGGTCAGTGCTGCAGGCTGGTTGCTGCCAACACGATTTACACCCCTCAAAGCAAAGGCATTTCTGATTACAGTGAGATGAATCCCAGAGTTCGACAGCCCTCTCTTCCTCCCAAGCAATAACAGCAACAAAGCAAGGTATCCCAGGATCTTTAAAAAGAAGAAGATAAATTTTCCACAGCTCTCCTTCTCTATCTTTGGAAAGAATAAAGCATGAAGATAAGAACAGTAGTCACATAGCTGATGGACTGCAGGGAGATGTTGAAAACCTTAGAGGAATGGGAAGAAGCAGCATCCAAATATGACGGAAGACAAAATCTATTTAGAAAAAGCCCAAACCAACCAACTAACCAACCAAACAGGGAAACAAAAAACCCAGCCAAATTTATCATCCTATGATGAATCTGTTGTTTGGAACACATGCCTTCCGCAGGTTGCAAGCAAGAAATCTAATTCATTGTCCTCGCTCAAATTGCTTCACGCAGCCTTGCTCTAAAAGCTGAAGGAATTTGGGAAGTGCTTGTGTAGTGGCCTCCCTACCTGCACTCACCAGCCACATGCCAAACATTTTAGTCTGGTCAGAACTACAACTGAAAAAAGAGGATATAATAATAATCAACTATATGAGATACTCTTAATAATCCACATGAAACAGACTAAAATCTCAGGCACAGGGGACTCAAAAGCAGGGCAGAGCCAAGCTGTTGGTGCTTTCAAAGAGATAATCTTGCCTGCCAGTACTTAGGAAGCTACATGCTTAGCATGCTGACTCTTCAAATATTATTGCAGTCATGATTCTGTCTAAGCAGGTTTTTGACAGCAAATAAATACATTATGATTACTATGAAGTTTAAATTGCCCTCTCTGCTCTTCAACAGCTTGATGTGCTATCAGTGTTTCCATTTGACATTTTATACTTCTTCTTTGGATTTAACCCAGCACTTCGAGCAAACAGGATGCTAAAGGTAAGATCTGTGTCAGTGATGGATGGCTAACCATGAATTGATGTTTTTGCAATGCAACAGGAAGTTTTTTATAATATTTAGGAATATGAAACTTAGAAATTGTAAAATATCTTCAGGCTAAGGTACAACATAACTAAATAAAAAAAATACAAGTCATAGTCTAGCCAAATTAAGCCCTTATTCTCTTATTTTTCTTTTGAACTTATTATTTCCCAATTTCAAAAAGTATTTTCTGATTAAAGCTGGGTTTTTCACATTATTTAAATTAGATTAATCTAAAATTATCTGCTTAGTTTTCAAAGATTTAAAAAAAAATCACTAATGCCAATGTATTTTTCTGCTGCTTATGTCAGGTGTTTAAAAGCAAAGGAGGTAATTTTAAGGACAACGTAAACTATACACAGAATATCTATCAAGTGATGCCATGATGATGTACAAACCTACTTTTGTTATCGAGTCCAAAGACACTTGGAATTGTGTAATGAAAGGTCTGAGAAGGGATTAGAACAGTACCTAGCAGGCCACTCTGGCTAAATGCATTTCTCTGCACAAAATCAACATGTTGACAAAGAATTGGTTTTCATTTAAAGGTGGGGGGAGACACAAGAACTCTGACAATAAAATGAGGGTGCTCTTCACTTTGGTATTCAATAAAACTTCAAAATTCCTTAAATCAGAACAAAAATAATATGGAAGAACGAAAAGTTAAACAGTACCTTGTATTAGGCAACCAGCTGTGTATTGAACAAAAACAAAGAAAAAAGATACATGCAATCACTAAAGATCAACTGCAAATACTAAACAGGAAGAATTCAATGCAGCTGCAGTTGATGCCACAGAGTATCCTCAAGTATGTGGCTGCTGATACACATGATCGCTTGCTGGAATTACTGGAATTTCAGGAAGAGAAAGAATGCATACAGTTCTCTGTGATCATGTTGCCCAAGCAATTATATATGTTTGAGTAATATAATCTGCAGTACTCCGAACAAAACAGCAAGGTTATTTCTGTAGTCAGATAAAAGGGACACCCAACACCCAAAAAGACATTTAACTCAAATTTATCTTTGATTTTCAGTTCACATTTTTGTTAAATGTTTGTTGTGCTTCAGGAATAGTATTCTCCAATTTAGTATTCCCACTAATATCATAGTCTATGCCCCCTCCCCCTCCAACTGGAAGCACAAAAAGCAACGATCACCAGTGGCGATGACAATAATTTACTGGAAATAACAATGATACAAGAAAATAAACACTAACAACAACATTGCTAATGACAGAGGATATAAGAAAAGAAATTATTCACATGGAAAAACTCCCCAATAATAAATAATATCAGACAGCTCCCTCTGCCAGGTTTTCTCAACAGGAAGGACCACCTTTCTTCCCTGGAAGAGAGAGTCCCTTTATCCCACTCCCAGCAATCATCTGAGGAGGTATAGAGTAACATCGACTCCTAGCCACACCCCTCCCCTCCCAGCTGCTGCCAAAATTAACCCCCTCCTGGCCAGAACCAGGACAATGTTTATAGAAATTTTGATTACTGAAAAATCCATTTTTAAAAGGTGTATGTGAATTAGTGCCAGTACTATTAAAAAAAAGATGTTTACTGAAAAATATTTATTGGATTACTTTCATTTGTTTTCCATGCAGCATAACACATTCTTTGAGTTTAATGATCGTCTGGAAGCTATTATGGAAAAAGCATACATCTACAGGTATGTGCTGATAAAACTCAAGTAGCATGCAAAGCTTGGCATAGAATGCATTTCATATGATTTCATGAGTTGTCAGTTAAGCACTGGGTGGAATATGATACAACTTTAACATTTAAAGGGGTTTTTAAAACATCTGTCTTTATGGTAATCATTAAAATAATATATATAAGGCTTCACTTATATATGAAATCTAGCTCAGTTCAGCTGGCCTGGTTCAGGCAAAATGTTCATCAAACTGAGGCTGCTGCCAAAATTTAATTGATCAGAAGCATCAGAAAGAAGTTTCTTTAGTGAAAGAGCTAAAGAACACTTTCTTCAGATTGCTAATAGCAGTTCCAAATCCTCAGTAGCTGTTTGTTTGTACTTAATAAGTGTTATGAACCTGAGCCTGTGTCAACATTTTTCTTCAAACATGCTCTCCCCATGAACCTGGCGTATACAGAAACTTGATCCTTCCCTGCACTGACTACAGATGGAATGAGGATCAGTTCAGCACAGTTCTCAAATAGTGATTATAACCATAGTCTGCCAGACTGTGTTCTCACCTTCTGCATTGACAGAAAGAATTTTGGATCCAACTCAAGTAGTCCATGGACACAGCTATGGCAAGTTTCATAGGCCCCTTAACTGTCAGTGATGCTGCTAAGACCCAGTGAACCCATCTACTTTGTCATCAGTGTTGTCAACGTCATCAGGCCGTGTTTGTCTTGTGTAATACCAACACCAACAGATTATTTTCCCTGTCCTAGTTTTGGAGTATTTAATGTTCCTGTCTGTTGGTGCTGCAGAAACAAGCCAGTTACCCTGCAAAGCACTTCTGCCTTGCCACAGAGTTTATCATGATATTGATTGAGAGCCACAACTGTGTGTTGCTGCTTGTGTCTTTGCTTCCTAGTCAAAGACCCACTCAGATTTCCAATATTAAATCACTTGTAGAATGTAAACTGCAGAATCTAAATATTACAAAGTGAACCTATTTTCTAATCCATACTTCAGAAAACACTGACTCCCAATTTTGCTCATTGACAAATGGAGAACAGAGGTAGCTGTACAGAAGAAGAGTACAAGCAGGAGCTAAAAAATCTAAAAAAACTCCAGTCTTTTTTCACAAACTACTGCATTTTATTTTATTGTGGCAAACTTTCTTTGGTCTGAGATTGTTATAGTCACACTTTGAGCAATAAGGCACCAATTAACTAGATAATATCAAACTAAGCTTCTACACAGAAAGTGGATATACCTGGGGGGATTCTCTTCTCAAACTAATTAGTTTGAGTTTGTAGGGATAGAGCTAGCAAGAGTTACTTGCATCTTATCTTCTCATTGTGATAGATTCAACATATGTCTGGAGAAATATAACATAGCAAAGGTTTCTGGAACCTTCACTCAGACCTCAGGCATATTTAATGGATTCAGACTTGAACAGAAGACCTAGCATGGGCAATACTGCAACATTACTAGATCACAACAGCTATCTGCTGTTCTCTACAGCTTGCAGTCCTAAACAGAGCTGTCCTGGAAGCATGCCAACTTTTAAACAGAGAAATACTATACATTTGTGAGCATCATAAAGAAGAAGGGTACACTTAGGTAGATTACCTAATGGCATGGAGAGGCCAAGGAGGGCATGCAAAGGCTGAAGAAGCAGTAAAGGAATGCTTAATGAAGCAACCACAGAGATATTATCTCCCATTAACTTTGTTTATAGACCCAACTTAGATCTTATTAAATTTTCATAAAACCACTTTTTCAGTTATTCTGCATACTGCATTGGGTTCCAGCTGTAGCAGATAAACTCATTACCTACCAACCTGTGTTTAGACAAGTCCTGCACTTTTCCTGATTATTTATCCCCTGCTTGTATTTCAATAGAGATCTAAATCCAGGAGATATTTCTTTTGATCCCCATGCACTGAACGGAGGATATACAATGAGATCATTATTGTATTAAACACAAAGCTGCTTGGTGCTTAAGTAGTTCGTCATTGGTATTCTTCAAAGAACTGGCCATAAGCATAAGAACTTGGATTAGGAATGATATAGCTCCTGCTGTAGAGACTAAATCACACTATTTAGAGGATCTACTGCAGGCTTTCTACTACAGGTCTTGTAAAGCAGTTAATTTCTGACCTCAGACATTTCTTGGCTTTGGTTCACAAGTTTAGAGCCTATCTTGGACAGAGTTTGGGAAACACATTATTTTTCACCCTGTACCCTCATTAATATAGTTTCAAATTTCTGGAAATATTCATAGCCATTTAAAGAAGTAGACTACAAACTCCTCAGGGAACCATAATTTAAAAATTACCCCATGTCAAATATTTTAGGAAAGATATTTATTTGACCTTGGACAGATGTGAGAGATGGGTAACTGCCAACTATTTTTTTCATTGAATCAATACAGGTGGGGAACTACTTAAGTGGATGCTTAACATTAACATTGTTAATCCAAAAAATGTAATGGGGTCTACATTAAAAAAAAAAAGGAAAAATATAAGTTGCTTTACAGGAATCTGTTGACTTTTATAGGGTCATTCGAACAACTGGATACTTGCTGTTTATCTTGCACATTAATGCATGCCTGTATTATTGGGCTTCAGACTATGAAGGAATTGGCAGCACTAGATGGGTGTATGATGGCGAAGGTAACATGTAAGTCCTTTTCTCTTGCAAGAGTTTTTTGTTGATTTTGCCCCTTCCTGCATCCCCATCCTTCTCCCATGCCACTGCTTGCATCCCAGTGCTTGGATAGCACCATGACTGCTGAATAGCAGTATTCTATACTAACACATTTTTGGAGGGCAGGTGCAGTGAATAATCAGTTCACCACATTCAGCTTTTATAGGTTTATGAATCAGTGCTAACCTAATTAAACATTTAGAAAGCAACAAGGGTCATAAATTAAACTTACTGATTGCATATGCACATGGGAACTGTTAGAAGGATTGTATAGCAATACCTCAAAGGAAATACAGGGATAGTTTGGGAGTTCTTTTTCTGCCACACAGCATTGTGTCATTAAAGTGCAACATTTTAGTCCCTCTACACCACAGTGATTGGTCTGACAAAATTCCACTAGCTCTCTCTGATCTTTTCAGAAGGTCATGCTTAAACATGTCACAGAGTGTCTTCAGGGGAAACAACTGGATATTGGTACAATTTTCCACAAGCTCCTTGTGACAGCACTGGTTGGGTGCCAAGTAAGGAACATTTATTAAGATGATGGAGAGGAAGTAAGAGAAAACAGCAAAGTCATAATATATTCTGTGAATAGTTTTATAGAGATATATCTAGCAGGTTCAGTTGTATGAACATTCATTTCTTTCAAAGGCTATAATATAGTTAAAGCCACAGAAGCTCAATTTGTTCTTTGATTACATTCCTTGCAAAACCACATATGGTATCCTACTGCTGTCATAAATCACCTTCTAAACAACTTTTCACCTTTCTCTTAGAGAAGTGCTCCTCTTGTTTGTAGTTTTGTCAGACTTCACAAGTTTGGTATCAAGTCACTCTCTTGAAGGACTAGAAAATAGCCTTTGAGAGCAAAACACACTTTGTGTAAAGCAGCATGATTTTTTGTAAGTAGGGTTATCTCTTGAAAAAAATGACATGTGTGAAGTTTCCAAACGCCACTAAAATGTACAGCTTGAGTACTGCAGTCAGACATGCAGGCAGGGTCATGGAGCTTAGTGGGACCACTTATGTAAGTGAAGTTATAGATGGGTATTTATCTGCAGGACTGAGGTTTGCAGAAATCTGACAAGAAAAATGCAGAAGCAATTTCCATTATAGCTATTTTTTGTTAATGTGATTCTTGGGAATACTTGCCTCATAACTAGAAAATAAGATACATAGGAGTAAGAAACGTGAAAACTCTGAAAGTAGAGAGTTTACTCAGTCTTCAAGTTTTTTAATTCTTCTTCAGAACAGTCTAGAGAACAGGCAAGAAAAATATTTCACATTTTGCTCAGAGAAACAATTGGTAGAAATTATTTACTGGCTTTACCACAGACAATGCAGTTGTGCCCTCACAATGGCCAGGTTTTTCAATGTTTTGTGATACCTTTTCCATGAGGAGACAAAAAAATTTCTCAAATGAAGTCACACTGCAATCACATGGAATTTAGAGCAGATTTGTTTTAGAAACAATGATAATAAAATGACAATTAAACTAAGAGTCTGACATAAAAATGCATGTTTGGACATCTAAATATCCAAATACAAGAAAAACATTGACCTGTTGGAGCAAGTCCAGAGGAGGCCACTAAGTTAATCACAAGTCTGGAGCACCTCTCCTTTGAAGACAGGTTGGGAAAGTTGGGACCTAGAAAAGAGAAGGCACTGGGGAGACCTTATAGCACGATCCAGTACCTAAAGGGCAGCCTACATGAAGGCTGCACAGGGAATTTTCACAAGGGCATGCAGAAATAGAACAAGGGGGAATGGCTTTAAACTGAAATAGGACACATTTAAATTAGATATTAGGAAGACGTTCCTTACTATCAGGGTGGTAAGACACTGAAACAGGTTGCCCAGAGAGGCTATAGTCTCCCAATCCGTGAAGGTGTTCAAGGCCAGGCTGGATGGGGCTCTGAGCAACCTGGTCTAGTGGAAGGTGTCCCTCCCCATGGTAGGAGGTTGGAAGTGAATAATCTTTAAGATCCCTTCCAACCCAAACCATTCAATGATTCTTTGATATATCCATGTAAACCTCATTAAGCCATTAATCTACTTCATCTTGACAATTGGTTGGTGAATGTATGACTTTATTCTTTTGCCTGTATCCAACTCATACTGGAATATATAGTGCCATGAACATGGAACCCCAAAGAGTATTCCACAATGAGCTGCATTTCGTAAAGTATAGCTTTATATACCACTAAGAGCAAATGCTGATTGTATGGGATAGTCATTGCCTTAGAGAATTAGGCATGACATAAAATCTAATCATCAAATGTTTGAGGATGTTTTCACTCAGAGAGGCATTGTGTGAACATTAGTTATAATTGGAGATGCAATGTGAATTTAAACTTATCAGACAAGATACTTCTAGGTATATTCATTTATGTGGAAAGCAGATTTAAGAACAGTATGTCAGGAAAAGTGACTAGTACAGCAGCATTCATCATGACACAGCAGTGAACATATAATTTGCTTTCACAGAGCATTCAGGGTTGACAATATTTGAAGCAAAAGATGCCAGTAGTCTCACAAAGAATGGGAACATATTCAGAAAGAAGATTAGGCAAACATAGCTACTTAGCTAATTTTTAAAAATGACAGTTAGCAGTTTGACAAGTAAATCAAAATTCTAGCCACCTCAGATTCCACTGACCCACAGCAAATGATCTGGCACTGATTTAGTGGCATTAATGCTTTATGTAGAATCCCTTCTATGTCCATAAAATATTGATAGTTATGGCCAAAACCAGTTCTTAAAAATGTCAACACTCCTAGGATTTTTTTTCCTTTTCCAGGCTAAAAAGAATTAACAGACAACAGTTTCCATTATCAATTGGATTACATAAATGTTCCTCAGCAGGTACACTAGCTGGTGAACTAAATCTATAACAGCTATACGCAACACTCAAACCACAAGCAAAATTATCAAAGTAGCACTTCTGCAAATTTCTGCAAGCTCTATTCTTTTCCAGTTCTTGTTCAGACCCTAAAGTGTTAGTGTCAGTCCAAGATTTGAGTTTTTTTGCACAGCAGCCTTCAGTCAAAGCCTTTGACTTGAAGTGGCCTGAAAGGCAGTCAATTTTACCTCCCTGCAACACGCCCCAATTAGCCACACACAGTTTTCAGCATTAAAAGCACACTCGTGAGCTTGAGTTAGGCAAGACCTCAGTCTCTCCTAATGCAGAAGCACAGCATCTCTAATGCAACACCAGAGAGTAGAGTCTGTGCAGCATATTGAAAAGGTCTCTTTAAGTGGACAATTTAAACTATATGTGTTTATTTACAATCTAATTTAACTACCTCAGTAAAAGATCCATTTCCTGCATTCCTGAGGAAAATGGACAAATCCTTTTTAAGGGATCCAACGTAATGTCATTGTTCTTAACTGTCCCAAAGAAGTATATCTCTTTCATCACTGTTCACAGAGAAACTGAAACTAGGGAGCTGAAATTCTCATGCAAACCCTCCAGGTCAGCGGTAAATTTAGGCAAAACAAATTGTTTCACTTTGGTCATGGTATACTTCTGCTGTTTGCAAGTCATCCACAAGCAGTCTGCAAAATTCTTTGGCAAATTTAAGACATCTATTTGCACCCCAGTTATGTTTCTCTGTAGCTTGCTGCCTTCCTATTCTGGGCACAGACTTAATGGATGTCTGGAAGTCCCAGAAAATGGTCCCTGTACATGTCTGGAACTCCTCTCCTTTGGTATGCATTGCCCAATGCACACTGAGACTGACAAATCTTGAAAAGTGTCTCGTGGGTATCAGCTGTGCATTGCTCTTGCAATGGGTCTGATGTGTCAGTGCTTGCTATGCAAAGACAGTTTCGTGCCTCCAGACAAGCTGTGAAGGCACAGCCCAACTCACATGTCAGACTTGCAGACCTGCTACCCACAGCCATACTTTTTGGTAAAAATTTTATAGTTTGCTCGATGTGTCTGAGGTCATCAGACCCACAGGCACCTGATGAACACGTCACTCTAGAAGAGGTACCAAGAAGGAATCCGTTAGTTTATAAAGGCTGCTTCTTTACTCTGCTTAAACCCATCCTGGCTGTAGTCTGAGAGGAGTCAAAAGTGATAGCCCTGAAACAGTGCCTCCCTGGGCTGAATTGAATATGTGAGTACCACCTTAAAAGCTGAGAGACACGTGCACAAAGACTTGATTTACCTGCACTAACCAAAACCATGAAAGAAGTTTAGTGTATTCTGAAATGGACTTTTCTCAAAAAGATATTTCTATTGACATAAAACTACAAGGTATCTTATTTGTAGTGTTTCTGAATGTTTTCATACCTAGGATTTTTTTTTAAGGGAAAATCTAGTAGTTTGACTGCCTGAAGGATAAACATACTCTCTATGATGCGCAGAGGGAAAAATCCCTTTCTTGTCTCATGACTGTTGTTTACTTCAGCAGTAATTTTATAGCAGGCTGGTAAGCTGTATAGTGAACAGTGATGGTTTCCAGACACATGCTGGTAGGAAGCAGAGCTGGCAACACTTTTGAAATAGGAGTTTGTTTTTTCTGGCTTTCCTTAAACAAAATTTACAATCTCATTTCTCCCCTTCTTAGGGAAGAAGAAAGCTGCTCTGTATTTCAACTGTGCAACTTCCATTTCAGATTAAAATAAAAATGCATAAATGAAGAAAACCTGCACCTAAGAGATAGAGAATATCATGTGCCTTTGCCAATAGAAAGTTTCTTTTGAAGTAAAATTACAGAATACAGTGTATTAACTACATCTTAAGAAAGGGGTAGGTGGATATAAAAAAATCTCACATTTTGAATATACAAAGCTGCAAAGATTGTGACCCCTAAATTCCTCTGAGGACCTGCTTTCAGTCTTTGTAGACATTCCCAGAATAAAGATTATATTGTCTATCATGGTGGGGTTTGCAAACTTGGCATGCAGAGCCATTGTGGGTGAGGGAATTGCTTAACTAGTTTTGTTTCCTAAAGTAACTAGCACAGAATTAATGTTAATTTCTTTACTTTTATATTACCCAATTATACATGTTTCATGCACGACAGCATTCTCAGTTATGGCAAATCAATATGATATTAATATGCTTTACATGATAATTACCCTCAGCCAAGCTAGAAGCATCATTTTATGCTTAAATCTGTAATTATTCCAAAACGGACCTGAGTCTTTTTCTTATTATTTGTTTATACTACAGAAGTCTAAGAAAAAACTTCCACTTTTGCATACTTTGCTGGAAACACGCACGTGATTTTTTTTTTTTTAATCCCCAAATATTGCAAATATTGAAAATATTGAAAACATTGTTGTGGCATAATCCAGCAGTTCATTTTGCATCCCTAACAAGGAAAAATGTTTAGATGTAAAATATGCAATGATTTTTTTTATTTAAGGACTCTGAGTGAAAATGGCCAGTTTTGACTGTTAACATCTAAAACTAGAAAACTATGGTAAAAGTAGCCATTGTTAATGCATTTTATTAATCTGCAACCAAGAAAAAAGTGACTTGGTAATGAAAAGCAGAATCGGTTGCTTGGTAAAGCCTTACATTTTAGGTTAAAAACTCAAAAATACTTTCAAGTGATTTAAGAAAAAACAAACCTCATTGGAATTGGTTGTTATTGTGATTTTATTTTCTCATACTTGCACAAAACCAACCCTGCAGTTGTATTATTACATGAACATCCCATTAAGGTGGAGCTCATGTCTTAAAAAGAGAGGAGTCTGAAGGTGGAGGCCATTAAATAAAATATACACCTAAGGTCTGCAAGCAGACCAGGTGGCCTCAGGTTCAGAGCAGGCATGCGGGACTTTATATTTCAAAACAAACTTATCTCCAAAAGTATTTCTTCTGTGTCTTGGTGTTTGGGGAGGGTTGTTTGGTTTTTTTAAAATTTTTGTTTAAAACTCAATAAAATTCAACAAACATAAGGTATCATCATTGTTTCAGAAGCAGCAGTCACAGCTGAAATAATAGAAAATACCACTTTACAATTAAGGAAAATGAAGTTCCACTTCTAATCATCAGCAAAGCTGAAGTCTGATTGTACAGAAACTTAGGAAGTCAAATTCTAATTAATAGCAGGCTTTTAAAAATATACCTAAACCAATTACTTGTTTGTTCAGAAAATAAGGAAATTATAGCATTCTCACAACAATAATTTGAACGAGTTATTCCCCATTGCAATGCTGCATTGCTTGTGGTACCATGTTCTAGAACGAAATTTAAACCAGGGTTTTAGAGCTGCCAAGGCCTTTTTTTAAAGCACTCTGTCCAGGTCATTTGTTGCTTTCATAAACTTGTGTTATCATACTAGTAGAAATACATGACTCAAAGGAAAAAAGGCTCTGTAGTGAAGAAGGCAGGAAAGAGTTTGTTAAGGTGACAGAGGAGTTGTGGAGACCAGCAGCTAGGCGATGTTAATAGAGGGGTAAACCTTTCAGTGCTGAATTAGTGAGGTGGTTTGGAGAAGCTGGATTAACACACAGCCTGTGGAAATATGTAACTTGTTTGATATAACCCAGGAGGCAGAGCCAGTGAAGGGTGCTCAGAAGCAGACTGGGAGGAAGACCAACATGGTTAAAGGACATGGAAGAAATGGACACAAAAAGAACAATATTGCATTTGTCATTCTCACCATAAGGCTTCGCACTAGTGTCATCAAGTGAAAGCCATGAAAGGGACCTGCAGGTGTTTGAGCATCCAGCACGCTGCTACAGAGAGACTTTGGGAGGTCTCCAACACTTTTACACTGCTTCTGACCATCTTCACTGGGAGCATTCTAGCACTGTAATGTCCATCTTGGCAATTTTGTTCACAAGTCTTCTGTAATGCTACCTAGAGTTACTGGAGAATAGTAAATTAGACCTGCATTTCCCATACATTCTTGCTTTGCTCTCAGAACATTCAGCTCAACCTGACCTATGTAACTGTATCATTTATAAATTCATAACCCTTCATAAAATGCTGAAAGTCTTTTGGGCTGAAAAGCATCACTGAAAGGCCCAACTCAGGTAGGCATATGCTTAACTTCAAACACATAAGTAGCTACAGTCTAACAAAAATGCTGTTTGTATCCACAGGTACCTGAGGTGTTACTACTGGGCAGTTCGTAGTTTAATCACCATCGGTGGCCTTCCAGAACCACAAACGCTGTTTGAGATAATTTTTCAACTGCTGAATTATTTCATGGGCGTCTTTGTCTTCTCCAGTTTAATTGGTCAGGTACATGAAATAATCAATAACAAGTTATATTCAAATTACTGTAATGAAGTGATAATATATTCAATTTAATGGAGTTTATTTCTGGGAAAAAGTTTCCTTTCCATCCTCTATTTTAATGTCAAATATACTTAGTCTTCTGATAAATACACGTGTAATCAGTTCCCTGTTTTGTAGCTCTTTTGTACACAAGCTGATTTAAAGCCAATGAAAATTAACTCATCCACTTTCTAAAAACTGAATTACATTTGAGTTGAAATGTTAAATGATGTTCCTGCACTAAAAACTTAAGGGTCACCTTTTAGCTTGCAGAGCTTAGGACTGATCTCTTAACTATTTAAACAGTGGCACAATCTTAGTCCTAGAGGTGTCAGATGATGTTATTACAGAAATTCAGCCCAGTTTGCTTCACTTCTGACTTGCATTGCATGCCAAATGCAGAGTGGCTTTTCTATGGATTTTTAAGAAAAGTATAATCTATAACTTTCAACCATGTCCAGAAATACAAGACAGAAGAATAAGCTAAAACCCAGAAATGATTCCTCTAAAATCACAACGTTACACTTTCCAAGACAATCAGATTAAATCTGTAATATTTCTGAAAAAGCGGATGAAGCACCTATTTAAAACATGAAGCCAAATGCATAATTAGTAAATGATTTAGCAAACAGTATTATATTGTTTTTATATGTTGCTGACAACATATTAAAATCAAGACTGTTTTTGAGGAAATGTGTAGTAACAACAATTGATGTTTGCAGATGAGAGACGTAATTGGAGCAGCAACAGCAGGGCAGAACTACTTTCGTTCCTGTGTGGACAACACTGTCTCCTATATGAACACTTATTCTATTCCAAAATTGGTGCAAAATCGTGTTCGAACTTGGTATGAATACACATGGGACTCTCAAGGAATGCTGGGTGAGGATTTCCAATTCCAGTTACTTAGCATGTCTGAGTGAGAGAGGTTGTATAGATACAGATACAGGGTGAAATTCACATTTCTCCTTTTCTGAATCGCATGTGGGAAGTGAAAGGAGGCTGCTCAACTTACTTTGGAAAAGAAAGAAACCACAAAGCAATACGATTCTTACTACTTCACTAATTCTATTCATTAATACAATGTTTTGGTAAGAATTTTAGACAAGATATATTAAGTATCTCAGTAAAAGCCTATTAGCTGCCTCCTCACCTGAACTCATAAATGTTATAATAACTCCATTAAGTTATTTTTGCTCATTTTTTTGTGGACATTCCTTCATTTGTCTTATTTTTCTTTTTTTCAGATGAATCAGAATTACTGGAGCAGATGCCAATCAAAATGCACTTAGCCATCGCAATTGATGTGAACTTTGCCATTGTCAATAAAGTGGACTTATTCAAAGCAAGTAGTTTTACAGGAGAATGCAGAAATATGTGGTATTCCATACAGAAACCTTGTCTTGTGCACCTTGCAACACTTAAGTACATGTTTGTTAGCATGCAAGGCAAAATAAATCTAAGAAATGTCTCAGTGAATGCAGACATCAGAACAAACCCAAGTGCCTGCATTTGGATTTCTTTTGTGTCAAGGCAGTGATCTTTAAAGAAAGCAAAAGAGACAAGACAAAATCCTGTTATGACGACACACTATAGCTGATGGTATGGTCAGACTGTGAGCGAGCTCAGAGTATAACTAATCTCAAGAGTCAGAGAACAAGCTGATTTTTAATGCAGTCCACCTTGCTGTAGCCATCCAGGTCTGCCTGAGACATCACCCCATGCTGTGTTCTGGAAATGTAACATTGGTGTAGAGAAAGTGCTTCAAAGTCAATTTTGTGGAAAGGAGCTTTCTCTCCACTTATCATGGTGGTTTTCCAGAGCTACAATATAAATGTGTACTTAAAATTATATTTCTGGCACAAAATCAAGGAGACCCTGAGTTTTTAGAAGTACATACAGCAAATTTTCTTGTTTTACATTTGCAAGAATTCACATGGTATATCTGTATAAACATTACATGGCTGTACAGTTTTTTCATACTTGCTGAAGGAATGGAATTCATAGATTCATACCAACAATTGACATGATCTGGTTTTTTTCCCTGGATCAGTAAGAAAAAAAAAATCTCATAAAATTCTCATAAAAGACACATAAAGCTCTGAACATAACACTAACTGAGCTTCCTCAGAAAATCTGGATGTACAGAAACTCACTTTGTAAAAAAATGAACATATGTTCAACCCATAGAGAACCTTATAAGTATTTGAAATAACAACTCTTTCAGTCTTTCCTCAGCTCTAATAGCTGATCTTTATGATGTTTTGAGTTTGCATTCCACTTATGGAATCCCTGGGTCATCCCTGTATTGTTGGCTTTTGAGGCACTAATAGTCATTTTTAATACTGAATTAGCAGAGTGATCAACTCTATTTTAACAGGGCTGTGATACGCAGATGATATATGACATGCTGATAAGGTTGAAATCCATTGTGTACTTACCTGGTGACTTCGTCTGCAAAAAGGTGAGCATTCTTGTCTTGTTCAAATAAGAATTATATTATGTATTTTAGAAAAAGAGTTCAGATATCGGTCAAAAATGTCCTTTAAATAAAATTAATCCTGACTGAATTAGAAAGCACAAAATTAATTAAGCTACTCTGCGTAGTAACAACAAATGTGCTCTCAAATTTCAACCTAGAACAAGACAATATGGATTTTATTACTTACATTACCAAACATGAAATTATAGTAATATGGGAAAGCATTTAATGTAAATAGGGCTTATCTAATGATGCCTCATGAAATTTTAATATTTAAAATGGATCACACTTAATGTTTCTATATTTCTATACGTACAAACCCAACCTACATATCTCAGTCTACGAGGCTTTTCCCGTGCTTCATTTGTGTACTCAGACACTCTTAAGTAGAATTATCTAAGTAGAATAATATATATATATATATATTAAAGTACATTAAGTAGAAAATATACTGCATCCCATAAAGCTCCTTCCAGCAGGATCTGCTCTACCTTCACTCATAGCTCTGAGCCATCTCCAGGTTTCCAGCTGAATGCTGTCACAAGTCTCTTAGCAAAGATGCCTACCTTGTCTCAGCATTTTGACTTAAACCTGGCCAGACAGATAGCTCACAGGCAAATAGCTCAGCTTCTGACCAGTGAGCCCAAGTCCCTTTCCAGAGGGCATGTAAACACAGGGCAAAGTAAGATGCAATTAAAGCTTGGGGGGATAAATAGTAATCCATACTATTATTGTTCTGGCAAGTGACCCACAGGTCCCACTACACCCAGAAGTGACCATCAGAACCCCTTATGTTGTCTTTAGCAGTTCTGGTCCAACATGTTCACTAAGGTCCTGTTCCCTCCAAGAGTTAAGCATACAATCCTCCTCCAGAATGCTGGGCTAGTTCCACTGACTCCACTGTGTAGAAGTTAAACATTTGTGAATACACTGAAGGATGAGGTGTGTCCCTTCAAAGACCAATCCCAGAATTACTGTTGGCCAAGAAGGGTGGAAGAGTAGTTTGGTGTGTTTGCTTATATGATGCATGAAAGGATCTTACACTACAGCTGGGACTCTGACACAGCAGAGAGAATAAAGGACAGCAACAGATTCAATGTCTTGGTACTGCAGTCCGATGCAAACAGTTCTTAACAAAGATGGATTATGAGAAATGGAAGTATCAACTTATTACAGCTTGATTCAGAGCTAAAAAGCCTCTCACTTGTATAAATCTACTGTGTGACCAACAACCATAGCAATTTTATTAAAGCTGCAACATGTAGTTGGGAATGTTGGAACCACATTCCCCTAGGGTGTATGTTGGTCTCACCCTACTTCACCAAGAAGATGCTGCATGTAAGTTTGGAGGACCAAGTGAAGAGACAGGAACTACGAGTCCCTACATTTTTAGTCCTGGCTTTGTTGCTGCTGCTTTTCCACTTTTAAAACTAAATTGCTGTTTTGCCTCATAATAGCGGTACACCCTCTGTTCACAAGAAAACAGAGAGATATTTAAAGAAGAACCTGTCATATTATTCTAACAACAAAAATCTGCTAAAACATGGGTTCTTTATGTGCTTGTATACCCAGGGAGAGATTGGCAGAGAGATGTACATCATCAAACAGGGTGAAGTTCAAGTCCTTGGAGGCCCTGATGGTACCAAAGTCCTGGTTACACTAAGAGCAGGAGCCGTATTTGGGGAGATCAGGTAGGTCCATCACCATTTTTAATACTTTTTTTAGAGCTTGTCAAATAATCAGTGGTTGTTTAACTTCTCTGTGGTAAGCATGACAGCTGTCATGGGGAGGCTGGAAAGTGGGCAGGATCAAGAAAGAGGACACTGAGCAAGGAGATGCAGGTAACTGAAGGAAAACCTAAGTGAAGCATCAGTGGTTAATAGGGTAAGATCTGAGACCAGTGTTTTGATCGACGTACACAGGGATATACAGACAAATTTCCTTTTTAGCATTTTAAAGTTTTAACACAGCTCCCTGTTATGCTGTCTGCAGTACAGGAGGACCAAATGCATTTTATTGTCTGTATAATAAGACAAGGTGCCCTTAAACAGCAGATGGCAAAAATGAAAATTAATTTCCAACAAAATAGATACCAAATCTAAAATAGCAACTAAAAATAGTTCATTTAGGAGCTGAAGTAGGGATTAAATTACTGAAAATCAGACATTCCAATTTGAAAAATTATTCCTTTAACAGCATACAAGAAAAGAAAAAGGTGAATAGATCAGATTTTTTTGTCTGAATTTATCCAGATGAGAATTTTTTTCTAGTGGCTACAAATGGTTTTTGTATTCTGCATGTACTTTCTATGCAAAATCCATTAACTCTTATGTGCTATGTTCCCCAATTAGCAAATCAAGTGCTAGTCTTTAGGCACTGCACCCCCCTGCTGAGGTTGGCCTGAGGAAAAGTAATAAAATAAATGTGCTGCTGGATGTAATAAACTGGATCCTTGGTTTATTCCAGCTGCCTTCCTGTTATTGTTAATCCTCTTGCTGGTAGCTTTAATCTGCCTTCTGAAAAGCAATAATCAGCTCTGTGCCAGGTTTACACTTGTCTTCTAGTTGTGTCTGCCTTTGTAGAAAGGGAAACATTCCTGTTTATCCAATGATGTGTGTACAGACCTTGTGGACATCAAGTAGAAAACGTCTGATAAATCTCAGTTACAAAACTCATTCATTTGAAAGTGAAATTATATCAGCTCTTTGAGAGAAGGTTATTTGGAAGGTGTTTCTCTGTGTGACAATATAATACCTGAGTGAAGCATCCAAACAAAAGACTGTATTGTAAGTTATGCAGAAAGGCTGAGAACGGTATCATCAATAAGGGCTGAATAATGAAAAGACAGAAGAAAAAGCTAAAGCAGCCCCCATACGTAACACACACATGGTTTTTCAATTATTTATTAGCCTGGTATTTGAAGGGAGAACTTCGTATTTTACACTGAGAAATGTTAACTGTTGGTTTTAAAACAAGGAAGAGATTTTTAGACTTTCGATCTAACACAGGTGAGCGCTTGTTTCCACGTGAGAACCACGCAATGACCTTTAAAGACTCATTTCCCAGTACATGTTCCTCTTCACATATTTGCCAATATGGCCAGCAAAACCCTCAGCAATGCTATAACACTACACTTCTAGTCTTGTTTTATTCATCACTGACCTATTGCAGCAGCAAACCCATTCAGACACGTGAAATTTGCATATAAAATGTCAGGCAGTGGATAAACTCGAGGAGAAAAACCACAGCAACTGGCAGACGTGATGCACTAAGTGTATCAGTACATATGCTCTTCCTTGTGGCAAGGTGCTGGAAAATAATGAGCTTGTATTCTGCCTTTTTATATAAATTTTGTCAAGGTCTTCTGAACACAGAATACCAAAAGCAATTGGAAAAAATATTCTTTAATGGATTATGTACTACTTCTTTTAGGAGATCAAAGTTTTCCTCTCACTTCATAACGGTTATAACCTGATGTCAGGCTGATTGCCTTCTGATTTCCAATTCAAAATTTGTTTAGAGAAATATGTCAGCTTCCTTCTGAGTGGTTTAGGTACATGATTTATAAGATGCTTGCTATTTAATCTCACTCTGTTCAAAATGCATGTAAATGATGCTTAGAAGTCTCCGGGGCAAAGGAATTAAAATTAAAATAAAATAAATTAAAATTAAAATTAAAATAAAATTAAAATAAAAAGGAATTAAAATAAAAATAAATTAAAATTTCTTTCCAAAAAATGCCCTGAATTATACTAGAAAGCCAATGCAAGAGAAATGATCAAACATATCCCATGCCAATTTCATCCTTGAAAATTGTTACAGAAAGGGATTAAGTAATAGGAGTTCCAATTAACATTTTACCCTCACTGCAACTTTCCTGTATAGATAATATCAGTTCGATGAAGTAAAATAATTTCAGAATAAGAAGCAAACAGATTGTTGCCTTAATGAGAGCCTGTCAGCACAGACAATTCTGAACAAGAGAAATTCAGTTATAACAACATTTCACTAGCCCAGAGAAAGTTACACTTGAATCCAGATGTCCTCATTCATCCATTTACTGGTATTTCACCAGAGCTATTTCCTATCAGAAAATGTTACTTCTGGAAAAACGAGAACATTTCTCCATTTTATGTAAAATTTTGACAGGAAGATCTCTAAATGTTTGATCTCAGCTTCAGCTTTCAGCTGTTTTGTAATTTTAAACTTTATATTAAAAATCCAAATTACAGGTACTATTTAGTCTTGTGAAAGATGACATTTTCCATTACTTTGGTCCACGATTTCCCTCAAAGTGGCAGCTGCTGCTTTTCAGTGGGCCCTGCCCTTTGGAGTTTGACGTCCTTCTCAGAAGCAAAATCCAGACTTATTTCCGTTTCCTGACTTACCAGTTCTCCTCACATGCACATAGGTGCCCAGCTGAGCCACTGTAACCCTGCATGTTCAGGTGACAACACAAGCCATTCCCCAATTTCAATTAACAGCAGCTTCCTACAGAGATCTATAAAAACAATAGATAAGCCGAGTCATCACTCTGATAACTTTATAGCTTGAAATTTCATTTGCTAGCATAAGAATTGTAAGGTTGTCAGCTTGTACTAATATTACAGCATTTCAGGCTCACAACTGGAGTAAAAAATGTTAGGCAAAAAAAGCAAATTTTGTGATTAATATAGATATTACATTAACAAGAAACACTGTGAGGCAAATGTATCTGTTTTAACAAATTTGGTCATATAATTCTTCACACACTAACCAAACCAGATTGACTGCTGAAGTATACAAATCCATAGTCAAAGATAATTCTGTTTGAGCAAAGATTGCTTTACTTGTAAAATTCACCTCACATCATCACCATAATGAAAAACCTGATCTCTTTAGTCCTCATCTACCTTGATAAAATGAGCTTTCTGTTAGGAAAGCCTAAAAATGATTGTTCAATGACTTGTTGAGAAGTGATTCATCAGAGCTCAAATAGTGTTTGCAATTTTCTTTAGCTGCTTTTCCTACTGTGCAAAGAGTTTTATTCTGTCTGAGGAATTGTACAGAATTGTTTATAAAGAAGACAATAAACTGCATTTTCAGCTTCAGTTCATGTATTGACTGCTGTCTTGAGTTGCAGAAAAACACTCTGTGGGCATGTAAAAATAGCCTTGCATGCACAGTTGCAGAGGTCTCTTACTATCCTTTATAAATTAAATATCTATATGATTCAACAGTTAGAAGTATGTTCTATAAATATCTTTAATATTGAAACAAATATTTATATATCCTTGATTATTACTTCAGATGGGTATCAGTTCCTGTATACTGGAGCTCAGAATATATTTTATTAATAAGTTTCAAATATAGATAATACTAAATGTTCTCCAAAAATATTCATTCACTGGGAAAACTTTAAAGGAAAAATTTTAGGGTAGATCTTGAATACAGTGATAGAGCAATTTTAGTACTAAGACTAAAATGCAAATTCTCTTATCAGCACAGCTGAGAAGTGAAGTCTCTTCAATTTCTTAGTGCAAGATGAACAATTTATTTTTATTTGTACGTCTATTTTTTTTTTTAGATGTCCTCCCTCTGGCCAACTGCTACTGGCTAAACTGATCTAATGCCTTACGTTCAAAACAAAAAAAGCTTATTTTTCTGGCAGACACATTTGTAACTGTCAGTCTGGAAGACCTTCCTAAGCTGTATCATTCAACTTGCCAACATTCAAATGTGAGATGTGGTATGTGTGAAAACTGAAAACTAGAGCCCCACGGAAGTTTTTCACTCAGGAAAATAAGAATCCTTGGGGGAGGATCATTCGTTGACTGTAAATAATGCTGCTCTACTACTGATGCAAATAACTTTCAGCAATAAAACCGAGGAAATGCCAAGTTTATGTGAGGACTAAAACAAGTGCAGTCCGAGCTGTGGGTACCTCTTAGCAGAAATGCCTCTATGGAGCAAAACTTTTCACAGTCCTTAGCATCTACATATGCCTGACCAACAGTGACAATTTGCCTTCCTGAGATGGGATTTCTAATCCCATGTGTACAGGGCCTTTCCAGAACACTGGATAGAACAGCCAGCTCCATAAGTGAGCTTTACAATGACTTTAATGGAGAACCACCAGCAAAGAGATTCCTCACCAGGGCAAGTAACACTGTGACTGATGATGTTTATTTTCATTCCAGCCTATTAGCTGCAGGTGGAGGAAATCGAAGGACTGCCAATGTCGTGGCTCATGGTTTTGCCAACCTTTTCATTCTGGACAAGAAAACACTCAATGAAATCTTGGTGAACTACCCTGACTCAGAAAAACTTCTCATGAAGAAAGCAAAGTATGTCCTAGTAACAATTTTTAAATCATATCATTTAGCAGCAGGATGGAAAGTTGTGACTTCTAGATGATTTGCATTCCTTTCTTGGAAAATTAGCAGTTGTAAACACATTTGGTGTTGGAGGTCAGACTCGCCTGGTAGTTTCTAGCCGAAAGCATGGTCTTGGAAAGAATCCCAAGGGCTGTGGAAATGTGGCAAGTAGAATGAAATCCTGAATGTAGTTGCCTTCTGCACTGTATTTAAGGTAACAAAAGAAATAGGAGATAAGGATACATATCAAGACTCATTAGATTGCCAAGAAACAAAATGCAGGGCAGATGTCAGTTACAGAATAGGTTTTCAAAGATGCAATGAAACACTGGCAATTAATTCTGCAGAGATAAGCTTCAATGCAACCACAGACTTGAATGCATTTCCAAAACCTTAAGCAGCAGTTAGGAATGGATTTAAAGTAACGCCTGACAAGATGGAACTACACAGATTAGACACCTGTGCATTTTGTTGAAAAGCATTCCAAAATGGGATTTCAAACCAAGATTGCTTTTCACCTTCCTTTTGCCGTAGCTTGCTAGGATCACCATTTTCACAGCTTTGAAAGGGCGAAGTATTGTCAGATTTTGTCATAAAATTATGACAAAATGAGTACCTTGCTACCTTGTAAAAGGTCCAAATACTTGAAACAGTTTGTCATTATTAGTATATTTCAGCACCCCTATTGTTCTCAACTGTTGCCTTGAATTGCTATCAAAGGTTGGAAGGTTGGTCCCAGACTTGAAATTCCCCCAGAGAAGACTAAGCATAGCATAGGAGAGACATTTTGTTTTTTGGAAGTGCTAGCAAATGGCTGCATTCATCATGTTGTAACAGCCCTGGTAGTCAAACACACAGAATCTTGAGAATCACAATGCCCCTGAGGAACAAGGAACCCAGACACAGAATGGGCTGGCTGCTCAATTTTCAAAACCAGCATTTTCCAGGTAGAAAAGTGGAACAAATCCACTGACCAGTGATCCCCAGCATCTATCAACCCTGACTTCTCTCCAGCTTCTGTCTAAAGAGTAGTATGACCATCATTCCTTGTTATTCCTTTCTCTCCGTCCCGCACTGCCTCTTCTGCTTTCTTCTTCCCCCTAGGCATATTCTGCCCAACCATTAAATTCTGCTTCCTCCAGACAGCCTTTCTCAACCAAGGAGTTTAGTCATCCACTTTTTGTATCTGCACTCCCATTTGAGCTCAAAGACCTCTCTAAATATCAGACTAAAACCAGGATATCCTGTTTAATTTTAAAGATATGATGTTCTTGCCCTGTGCATGAGGGCATGTATTTTACTCACCTGTCTAGGCATCCACAAATTCTGCCAAAACTAGGCATCAAGAGGAAATCTGTGCACTGTTTTCATAAAGATTGTGGTTATGTTTGGTTTTGGAATGAAGTTACCAGTTGCTCTGCCCTGGAATGTTTACATTAGAGTTCTCTGTGGTCATCTGACACCCTTAGAAAGCTACCTGAAATAAACTGAAAGCATTTATTCAAGCAAGAAATTTGTTCTCTTATCACCTGCCTGATAACCCCTGTATGGTTTTTACATAATAAAGCCATGCAAGATGCTAAAGTGCACCTTTAAAATCTATGACAATGAAATTTAAAAAAATAAAAGAAGTAAACCCTTCACGTCTGAAATTCCCAACGTACAAGATACTGGAGAAAATTACAGTACTGTGGGATTTTCTGTACTTCAGACTGCGAGTACAGACCTTGCTCATAAAGAGCCTTAAGTCAAGGCTTTTGCAAGGATACAAAAGTGGCCCTGAAAACTTTGCAGTAATCTAATAGAAACTGAAAGCATGGGAACCCTCTGCTTTTCACTGGTCCCATCTATCTCAGACCTTTCATCTAATCTTTACCCTTGTTATTGATTCTCACTTGTGATTATGGCTGCAAATCAGTACAGCTGCAGAACGGTGTGAAAATCTAGTCTGCCACAAGATTGGCAGTAGTGTTTATATCATCAGGGTGTCTTCTTCTACTGAAGAGGTCCAAAAATAAGTACCACTGTCTAACCTGACCTATGTGAGATGAGCCATGCTGGAATTTAGTTTGGTAAAGTATTTCCTACACAAGTGTCAACTGGACTCCCAGTGGAGCACTAAATGCTCTCTGAATTTGCATCCAGAAGGCCAAATAAGAGGCTGCCACCTCACATATGGGGCACCTGTCCCCCTCCACACCTCTTCTTTCCTTGTGAAACTCTTTCATCTTTTTTGTGACACCTTAATTTGAGCCAGACCTTGTTTATATTCCAGGATACAGGTAAGCAACTCCAAATTTTAACAGTTGCCTCCAACTTTACCAGAGCCTAGGGCAAAACCTTTATTGTTTCCAATTTTGCTCTTCTCACTGGACCTGGGAACCAAATAAAACCCACCGGATTTTCATGCATAAATGTGGCATTTCAGCTTTGAGGGAACTTTGCTCATTTTCACAGCACTGCTATGGGTTCTTATTCCCTTCCACCTCCAGGGTGCTGCTGAAGCAGAAGGGGAAGCCTCCTCCAGGACCACCAGCACAACAACCACGGGGCTTGGCCAGTCTCTTTGGGCAGAAACAGGAAACTCCGAAATTGTTTAAAGCAATGCTTGGAGGAAGAGGAAAAGATGGCCTTGCTAAGCTGCTGCTGCTGAAGAAACAACAAGAAACTCAGGTAAAGACACAGAAAACAGAGTAGAATCTACTGAGAGGGCTTAGGCAAACAGAGTAGATGAAAATTTAGCCTCGCTGCAATCAACAGCAAAACCTCCCAGTAGCTGAGATATAATCACTTTTCCTAATCTCTAGAAACACAAATTCTAAAATTTGGTTTAATCTTT
This sequence comes from Monarcha castaneiventris obscurior, assembly GCA_026261815.1. Lineage (NCBI taxonomy): Eukaryota > Metazoa > Chordata > Aves > Passeriformes > Monarchidae > Monarcha > Monarcha castaneiventris. Next base: position 21,856,034 of record JAMPIT010000379.1, on the reverse strand, counting down.
CTGAACCTGGACTTTATGCAGACCAGAGAAAACAAAAGCAGGGGGAAAAAAGCAAGCAAACAAAAAAACCTCTAAGAAAGTAAGGATAAATGGATTTTACAAAGGCCTCAAGGACATCTGATCTTCTAATTTTATGTAAACAACAGTAAATACAGAAATACCCAAACACAGTAATCTGATCCAGCTGACTCGGGCACATGGTGAACTTTCCAATTTAGTGTCAGATCTCTGGTTGTTAAAAATCCTGAAGGCAAAATATAAAGTGTAGCCCACACAGCTAAAACTGATTAAATCTCTAATATCTCACACTTATGAGAAAACTGCTGTTTTAACTGATGAAAAATAATTCTGTGTTCTGAGAAACATTAATGTTAATACAAATCTGCTCACTTCTACATATTTACCCAAAGGTGGCAGAATTCTTTCCTTTATAGCTGAAATAGCTGTGGTTGTATTTAAGTTTAATAAAGAGCTTTACACTTTGCTTACACAAATGACTGCAACACTATGATTGGAGCAGAAATACTGCTCAATTCAATGTGTATTTGTGAACTTAATAGCAAATAGGCTGGCCAAGGAATTGAGGCAGTGTGAAGTATGTCAAGGTTTATGTGACACTCTTTCTTTATCCACTAGTGTAAGCACATAAAGGAAGGCAAGGCCTAAGGAAGGGTTCTGTGCCCCAAAATCGGCCTGCTTCATCCCTCTGTATTAGTAAGAAGCAGATACTATGAATATCCACAAGCATTTCCTAGGTTTTATACTGATATTCTGATTCTGAAATTGCATTTTTCATTTAGAAACCAATTTTCAGCATCTGAATAGAAATTTACTTGTGTTGCATGCTATTAATACAGTTGCCATGCTGTGCCTTTCCATGGCATATACAGAATAGAACTACTTCCTGAATTTCTTCTGCAGTATTGGAAAACATTAAACTTCTTGTTTCTAGGACACTCAAGCTGAAGCAGAGACCAAGCCTAAAGAAGAGGAGAAGAAGCCTGTGGAGCCCCCAGCCTCCTCTGCACCCCCTGCTCAAAAGGAAAAGCCAAATGCAGATGCTAAACCTGCAGTTACAAAGAGAGCAACCAGTAAGGAGTCTCTGATCATTAGTATGACACCATCCCCCAGAGCAGGAGAAGGAGAGATCCTTAAAGTTGAAATTAAAGAGAAAGAAAATAAATAGATGGTGCTTGGGGGTGTGGCCCCAGCTATTGTCTTGCTACATTCAGAGGGCTGGCTGGACTTTGCTTTTGGGTACACAAGATAAAAGTAAAGACTACTCATGAGAAAAATCTACTCCAGCTCCTCTTCTTGCTCTCCGCTCCTGGCACAACTGCATAAATTATTTATCTTCTTAACCTTAACATTGAAGAGAGAACTTTTGGTGTATTAGAAATTAAGGCTCAGATTGTATTTCACAACCACTTGTTTTATCCATGCTCTCCCTTTCCTCTTACTCTGTCTTGTTCCTACTTCTCATCTTCCCTCTCCTCTTTATCCTTGCTTTCTTACTGTTGTTCCTGTTGCTCAGTTTGCTCTTAAATTTTGTATGTATTCTTTTCTGTTTTCTCCTCTGCCTTCCCATAGTTATCCTTTTCCTTGCTACTGCCCTACTGTTGCTAAGGTTCCTTATGTTTCTCTCTATCCTTCTCTTTCCTCCCCTTATACTTCTAATCAGTGACCTGGGTTTGTGACTAGCATGGCTCAGCGCAGACAGCAGGTGCTGTGTTTTGGGATGTTTTACCTTGGGACAGACTAAGGTAAACAAAACCATTGTCAAAAAATAAACCACAAAATCCACAAGAGGGAAGCAGATTGAAGAATTATTACCAACCCTCTGAATGCATAAACATCTGCTCCAGCTGTCTTTGACTCTGGCAAATTAACATGGGAAAGACTTAGATAGTTGACCCTCCAGAGATGACCTATAACTTTGGGCTGCTGATTTACTTGCTTGATCTTGTCAAGGGGCTGGGCATGCTCTCTGAAAACTAAGCACTTGATGTGGCTGTCTGAAAAATCTTGGTATCTAAACTAGCCACTTCAAAAATAAAAGCTATTATATAAAAAACAGGATTTAGCCTTTCTGGGTCTGTGTTGCAGTTTCAACCAATGCTCCAATTGTTCACCTACATCATAGACTGACTAATGGTGCAAAGAGAAACCTGTGTCTTCCATGTCTTAGCTACATCACACTTGTGAACTACAGTAAATCCTTTATGAGTGCCACAGCTGTGGGATACAGCCTCCCATCCAGGAGCTCCCACACTGCCAACCTTGTGCATCAACTTGTCAGTCTCAGATGCAGTATTACACAAAACCTTGAAGCTGTGTTTTAAGCTTAACTCCCAACTGTGCTTTCTTTTCTTCCGTGGGTTTGCATCTCCTCTCTCTCCCAATCCCCTTTCAGACCCCACTGCATGAACAGTTTTGTTAACTAAAAACATTATGCAGAGGCCAAGCCAAGAACTGGCAAGGGCAGGCTTCACAGCTCCTTCACTGACCAGCCAACCAAAGAAGGCACCAGGCCAAAATTAAACACTTACTTTGCAGGCTATATATGACCTTGCAGGCTATGCATTCTGTAGCCCTGTGCTTTAAAGCCTTTCAGCTTCTGTAATCACAGGCAAAGCTGGAAGCCTAACCAGAATCAGTGGGAAGTTTGCCCAAGGAAAAGCTGGATGACTGAATTCTGTATGTTGCATATTCCACAATCCTCTGACCTGACCAAAACCCTAATCTCTATCAAAAGAAAGTTCTGCTGCATTAGCAGTGAGGGGAAGGTTCAACTGCTTTGTGGAGAGAACCATCTTTATTTGTATGCTACTTGATATTTGAAACGTAAGGAAAAAGGACATCACAACAGAGGGAGAAAATTTTAAATTGTTTCATAAAGAATTATTCATCTATTGCACATCCAGGACCATCTCAATGAAATCTAAAGATTAGAAATACTGCAGAAGTGCTTCATGAATGAGGCCTTCTGTGAATAATAATAACCGATTAATTCATTACAATATATAGTTTCACATCTTTTTTTTTTTGAGAGGGAGTTGTCAAAGCATTATGGAAGGAGGAGAATATTCCCCATATTTTAACATTTTTATATGAATGAGTAAAGCTCATTCTCATTGAAAAGAACTGGTTCCCTTCTGCCTACACAAATGCTACCAGGTAATTTCAAACGTTTTCCCTGTGGGCATATTTAAGTTCATCAATCACACACTGACATAAATGACAAAGTAAAGGCTGAGACTGCAGCAGCAAGTGCTTCACTGCAGTAACAGAGCTTCCTATGAATTACTGCTTTGCTACAGCTCACAGCAGCCCAGGATTGCAGAAAAGTCTGACAGTTCTGTCTGCAAGATTACTAAGTTATGCACAGCTCTTGAGTTCCTTAGACCCAAACCAAAATAGGGGAAGCATCAGTGCAGAAGACAGCGGCCACACATAAATAACATCCATCTGGTTTTCTCTGATGTGCAACTTTTCTATTGTTGGGGTATTTTCCCCTTCCCACAATTCCTCTATTCTTAGGGTTGGCAGGCACAAGGCTCCACAAATCAAAGTTGCAACTATTTGTAAGGTTTTCGCCAGAAGGAATGGTGCAAGAAACGTCAAGATGTAAGATGTAATAGATTCTTTCAGGAACTAATTCTACCCTATAGATTCCTGACTGGTGAAGAAGCAGAATGAATTACTGTGGTGCACTTAGACGATGCAGTTCCCAGTATCAAAGTTGTCTCAGGCTCTGTGTAGCACCACATTCCATTGCTACACTGTCTCCTGTCTCTCTTAGTGTCCCAGTCAAGTCCCTCAGACTTGACTATACTTGAATGTAAAGAAACTGAAGGGTGGATAATATATTTGAAAACTACAAATAACCATCTCTCTATGCCTCTCTAACTAAAATGTAGACACTGTTCTGGGAGAAAAGTATTGGAAAGCCTGATAGTAATTGTATGAAATAGCATGCATGGGAGAACTCTAATGTGGCACAGAGCATGAAACAGTCACAGTTAAAATTGTCCAGCTTCAGAATATCTTCTTGCTCAAAGCTAGTATAAGATGCTTTATGAACAATAAACTGCAGAGTCATAATCAGTAGGTGGAAAGGCATTTTTCCTCTCCCTTTTATACTTGTTATAAAATCTGTGGCATACTCACCATGGGAATCACAAAAGCAGCATTTAGCATGACACACAACATGCTGAATACAAAAGCACCACAGAACAGCATACTGAAATGATCATTTTAATGCATAGACATTGCAAATCAGTTAACTTCATCAGAACTGAAATACATATAAAAGTACAAAATTCTGGTTACAGGTGAGCTCTCTGCTGTACATATGTATATATTATGACCAATACATGGCAAAAAGCATTTGATGACAAAGACTGCCATACATCACTTTTATCACAAGGTGGTGCCAGTGACCTGCGAGCACATTCACTTTACAAAACCTGGACAGTATTTTGCTTTGTCACCCTCAAGCTATTAATGCATTTTTACAAGTAAAAATAAAAAAACAACAACAAAAAAAAAGGCAAAACAACATAGTAACTCCCCTTCCCCTTAATTCACAGTCTGCGGAATTTATTCACTCAGAATATCACTTCAGCCTACGCTGGAAGTTTTCAACAGGCATCAGCTGTGCACCTCTAAGTTATACCAGTTCTTGCCACGGTCCTGTCTGAAACACTTAATTTACAAAGAAAAGGGCACATTGAGAACTAGGTGTCATTGCTGTTATGCTATTTAACTCCCTAAGCTTAAGGAACATGGGAGCAATTCTCTAATAAGAGATGATGAAGTCTCTACTGTAGAAACTCAGAATTTATGATTAGAATACAGACAATACAATAGGTTTTCTTTTACATGCAGCAGATACTTAGTATAATAATACATACTAACATATTTAAACGCACTTCCATGGCAACTTAAAACAGAATTGGTAACACAGCTCAGGTGCAGCATTGTATTTCTGGCAGACAACTCAGAGGAACTTCAGCAGAATCCTGTACTCCTATCAGTAGTACTCATCCACTTCAATTAATGTAGACAAAGCATTAATACTGCATCCAGTCCTCTCTGTACATGGAGCAGGTAGCTGTGAAACAGCTTACTCTTCCAAAATCATACACTCTCAATTTGCAGCAGTGTGATTTAGGTTTATTATAGTAACTTCCTGGATCTCAATATTTTGGGTTGCATGTCTGATATGACGCTTCATTTTAATTTATACATAAAGTAGTAACAGATTTTCACTACTCTGATGAAAAGATGATTACAGATTTTTTTTACATAAATACATGAATTATATTTAAAAAAAGAAAGAGCTTGGCTTAATATGAAATGAACTCTCTTCCTTAGTATTCCACTACCTGAGAGCATTTAGGATTTCCTTCCACCAAAAAAAATGGAGTACATGGATAATATATCCATTCATGATTGATTGATAAATGTCAACTGTCTACAAAGCATTTGGTATGTCTTCTGTAAAAATCTCAATACATATATCTTTCATCCATCAACGTTAATGTGAATTCAGACTTTTGACGGGATTATACATGTAACAAAAAAAAAAAAAAAAACAAACCAAAAGTACATTAAGCAGCTTCAGCGACTGAAAGTCAAATACACTATGACCTGTTGAAATCTTGAGTGACCAAGTGTGCAAAATTTAGCATTAGCCCATTCTGTTCTTACATACTACAGCCAGACCATCCACATGAGATGTTGGATGTCTAACTCTAAACCACTTCAAATGTGAAACTGCAAAATTAATGTTCAAGATTGGCCTTTCAGAAGTGATAAATGTGACCTTTCCATCCACTTATGTTACACACAGTGGCAGGATCAAAAGAGATCCTCAGCAAGCAGCATGCAACTGGGGGACACAAAACCTTCATCTGTCCCCTAAGCAAAGACAACATGATTTATGCTTGGTATAAAAGGTGAAGGGAAAACTCAACCCAAGTAAATAAAACAGAAATTGTTTGTCCTAGAGAAATGCAGTATGATTATAGGATTAGGGCTTTAGAGACTTGACTTTCCTTTGTCTTCCTAAAGGGAGAGAAAGAGGGTGTCAGAGACTGAAATATTATAGTTTATGTCTTAAACATTTTCATGAAGGACTTTAATTAGAAAAGCTGCGGAGAAGACTACCACACCCTGAATGTGTGGGGGCTCTGAGAGGCACTGGACCCCTCGCTGATGAAAATAAGAAAAAGAAACAACTCAGGGCTGGGGACATTCACAAAGAACAGGCTCAACACCTCAGGAGTGGAGATCACGGCCCCAGGGCTATCAGCTGCCAGGCTTGCACAAACTCTCCCACCAAAGGGTGGGGCGAAAGAGGCTTTGGGTGTGTGTTGGAAAAGCCTCTGGTCAGAGGCAGTGAACACCCACCCTCTGCTGTGCAGAGGAGCCCAGCTGAGGGGTTCCTTCACCCAGGAGAAGCTGCATCCACGTGAAGGACAGAGGGGGTGTCATGGCCCATCAAAGGCCCCCAAAGGGGTCCCCAGACCCTGCACCAGAGATGATACAACAAATCCTCAGTGTTGCAAGGGACTGTGTCAAACTGGCCCCCTGCAAGGGGGTTCCCACCTGCCCAAAATGTCTACTAATCCACAGGATTCTATACTCTTCAGCGTGGGGTGGTGTGGCTGCAGCGACAGTGGGGACCCTCACCACCAGCAGACCGAATGGAGGAGAGCAACAAGACGTCATTGGGCCCCTCGGATGGGTGATGTGCTTCCACCTAACCCCTGTCATCTCTCCCTGTCCCCCCATGCACACTTCTTTCTCTTTCTCTATTTCTTTCTTTTCTCTTTGCCTCTTTTACTATTAAACAAAATATATCAATTTTTTTGGCACCAACAAACCTCATTTGGTTTTAATGTCATTTTTGGGTATATTTTGAACCTTCAAAGTTCTTTCCAGTGTATACACAGAGACTTAATTTTCTTTGCTCTTCTGGGTTCAAACTGGATCGCAAAACAGGGAATATTGGGCTTTTTGCAGGCGCTTTTCATTAGTTGGCTCATGGAAAAGCAGCATGATTCAAAATATGGCAAAAGTAAATACAGGTAGCACTTTCAAGATCTGCTTTTACCTCAAAATATGCAGTTGTAAATCAGACAAAACGTTTTAACTAAAAAGTGAATTCCTACTGCACAAAAAGCCCTTTAAAGGATCAATAGTCATGACTGTTTTATGGGAGGGCGGGGGAGGAAAAACCCCAAAACAAAAACCCTACCAAAATAAAATCTGGAATTTCCTTTTCCAGTACACTGTGCATTGGAACACATCTTACAGCCCTTACAGTAGTAGCCTCAAAGGCCAGAAGTATTCTTCTGAGATGACAGAGATTTACCTTGATTCACCCTAGTTATTCCCATATTACCTTAAGAGAAGGCAAACTATGAAAGAATATCTATTTTAATGACTTCTTTGGCTCATGTTCACACAGCCCTGAATCCCAGGCATTGCCCAAAGGCACTAAAGTGGCAAACAAGAAGCACATGTGCAAGGAGGGCCTTTACACTCTGTGGCACTTGTCTGAATATGAAATACCTGTGTCAAAATTTTGTTATGGTGACTTAGTAGAAGTTTTCTTTCCACTCTTTTCAAACAAATTCATCCATGTAAGCACTGTCTCTCAAATCAACATCAAATCTAAACACCATTACAATTTTGGCCCTTAAAAGGCACACTTGGCAAAGTGATTTGTAGGCAAAAGCTAAGACATTACAATAGAGAGGCATGTGTACATGTATACAGAAGTATATTGAGTACCAAAGTCTGTAGATACAGCAAGTAAAGCAAGCACAAAGTCTCTCCTCTGCTCAGCCCAATCATTTTGCAGCAGGATTCTTAGGAGGCTGAAGTTTGTAGGTGCTGAAGTAGTTCACCACTTGCTGAGGGACTTCTGCCAGGACACACTGAGCCAGAGCTTCTTTGGGAGACTTATAAAGAAAGAACACCAAGCTTTAGTTTCCACCAACTGCTAACGAAGATTCTAAGGCAAGTAATAAGCACCTCCTCTAGAAGGCCAACTTAAAGTCTGACATTTTACAGAGGACTTTACACAGTGCCCTGGTGTGACATGACAGATGGAAGCTTCCCTGCCAGCTTTACCCTCTCACTCTGTTACCACCAATCAGATGGCTGTCTCGTGCCACTGAAGTAACAGGAGCTCAGTGCACAAAAGGTTGCCATGTCTGAAGATGCCTTTTGTCATATGAAATACACAGTGCAGATATCAGACTTCAGCCATGTAAACATACTTCCACTATCTGCTTAAGATGGCCCTTAAGGGGCTTGTCTAAATCATCTGCAATCTTTTGCACCAAGTATCATCCACAATAACTGTATTTTTTGGAGCAGCTCTTCTGGAGATACTGTTTTTACTGTAAGACTAAGTATCCATAAGAAAAAAACATCTCTTTTTCTAGAAACTGAAAGCATTTGAATATATAATATTATACTGAATATTGACCCTAGTTAATCTACACCCAAATGCACTACTTGATAAGCATATTCTGTATTGGTTTTGCTCTCTCTCTCATTTCAGTTTGCCTGAGTTACTCTGAGATTAACCAAAGAATTTGTATCAAAAGTAAAAATATAAAAGCAAAATAAAGAAGCTGTAAGGAGTATTGTTAACAAGTTAATACTAAGACATGAAAATTAGAATATATTTGGATGGAAATAAAAATATTGATCTTATCTTGCCCATCCTGAGGAAATTTTGGTGATTTTTATTTAAGTCAACTCTCTCCAACAATATGACGCTTAAAAGTTGACTTCTATTAGCCTACACATACTTTATTGTGTTCTACAGAAATTAAAAAATATCAGGACTTCATTCTTTCACCACCTTTTTTTTTATATTGACTTTTATGAAAATGAAAACTACCACCACTACTGTGGACACACAGAGCTTCTACTGATTATCACTTAGCCTTGAATTTTAATACTCACTAAATTGTGAGACTAAACCACACTCACAAATGGGCCTCCACAATAAAAAGAAAAATTACCATAAGAACAAAACCATAGTAAGTTTTTCCTCACAAATGAAAAACACATCCATTTGTTTAATCAAGTCTGAGAGAGTTTTACAAAGGTCATACAGCTGCAGCGACTAGTCAGAAATGCAGTGCTGGAACCAGAAACTGAGGGGGTTTTGGGTTTCTTTGGCATTTGATAAAGACTTGTCTCAGAGCTCATACTGGACACACCACAATAGCTTAGGACTAAATGCAGGACATCCTAGCAAGCCCAGCATACCTCTACAATATTTATTAAGCATATCAGTAAGATTACTTACATTTTGGAACTTCCTGAATGGCACAAACTGGACAATGTCTCTGACAGCTGGTTCTCCTGATGAGGACCTAAGAACTCCATCATCACCATCAAGAAACTCCATGGCGCTAAAGTCTGCTCCTCCAACACCAACAATGATAATGGACATGGGCAGTTTTGAAGCATTAACTATGGCAGATCGAGTTTGATCAAGGTCTGTTATCACACCATCCGTTATGATCAGAAGTATAAAGTATTGCTGTCAAATCAACAAACACCGTGTTATGACAAATAGCAAACATTTAGGCATGTACACTAAGAAAAACCCACATACAAACTACATAGTGCTGTCACTTCAGCATGTTCAATGTGCTCACTGAATTTTACAATCAAACATCTAATTTGCAGTCAGGCTTCATCTGTACAGTCTGAAGAAGCTTATAAGGACAACATAATCTGTTAAAAGTAGTCATCATTAAACAGCCACCATCCAAAAACCCAATGGTATCACCCTTCTTTTTCTCCAAAATCCCCAGACAAACCAACAGTTAACCTATTTTCCCATTACTTGTTCTGGGATAGAAGGCAGTTTATTGAGGTTTGGAAAAATAACATCTTTGAAACTTGTATTTGTTTCCTTTCTGGTCTATCAATGCCTTTATGAAACGATTTCCTTTACTTCATTCATTGTATCCCAAAAATCCTAAATCACACCTTTTAGTGCTGAACAACACAGCCATTTTCAAATTCCTTTAATCACATTTTCTAGCTGCTTCATGAAGTTAATTATCAAGGTGTCTGAGATTACTTTGTAGTACATCAGTAATTTAATTAAACACCACATGAGTTGCTTCCACTATTCTGTTGGGGCCTCTAAAAGTTGGCATCTTAGCTTCTGTTCTGGATCAGAGCACCAAAAAAGAGCTACAAGTACAAAGTCTGAAAATTACCAAATGCTTTCTGAATTTCTAGTCTTCCCTCACTTGGTTCATTTCAGACAATTACTGAACAGCACAAATTCAAGTCCCAAAGATACTCCCAGTATTCTTAGAAGTCTCTCTTCAGTACTTTCCTTCCCATTGGCCTTTATCTCCCTCCAAATAATTGTTCTTCCCTTATCTTGTCTGTTTAGGTATCACCTTTTCTCCCTGCTTTCTGCTAGTCCATTCCCCCACTCCAGCAAGAACACCTATAAAGCAGTTATGACCACAGAAAGCTATAAGCAACAGCAGCAGAATGGCACATCACACTGGATTTATTTCTCTCTTCTCATACTACCTCCATATTGGAAAAAAACCAGCATCAGAATCAAAAGCAAATCCAAAATGACTATGATATATATTAAATGTCAAGGTAGCAAATTGTCTTCAAGACATCCTTTCAGGCAGGAAAAAAAAATCTCTTGCTAGGCATACTACATGCTCAGACATTGAAAAAAAAAAAAAAGAACAAAACCAAAACTGACAAGAGGTTTGCTACTTTTATTAAGATATAAACACACACACACACATATACGTATGTATGTATATCAGTTCTTAGGCAAATTAAAGACTACCAAGGCAAAACCTTTCCAGCCTCATGGCATATGAAAATCCATAGCTCTTTTTCAAATTGTTTTCCACAGATAATTTTACATGCAAAAATAGCTGTTATTTTCTGATTTTACATGACATCAAATATACCATTTATTTGCTGTCACCAATGATTTAGGATTTTCTGAACTTCCATGCATTATTATCTACATGACTGAATACTCAAGACTTGGTTTTCAGACTTTCTAATTTTAATATGGTCAACAACTCATGTGTACAATTTTAATACAGAGGAAGGCACAGCCCATACAGCACCTGAACAGCACAGTTAATTATCTGTGTTTTTACCTAGATGTCAGGAGCTATACCATCCACTTCTTCACTGCCTTAGTTAATACTCTCTTGCAGCTATCTGATATGAAACAAAGTCTAGCTGATTTTTTTTCTCAGCTGAGGTTAAACCACTCTCTTAGATATAAAGGCTTAAATTAGACTTTAATATCTGTATAGTACTACAAGAGCTTTGAACAGAAGATACCATAAAGGTATTCTGTATTTGTAAGATTCTATTTCAAATCTGAAGAGTTTTAGTTAATTGATGAGAGGACTGTTATGTACAATCTGTAAAAAATAATTAGTTTTTATCTTGTTTTAAGGGTAACAAACACTTATTTACAAGGTAAAAGGCCAACTGTCAAATGAATACACTTATAAATTTAAAAGAGAAAAGAAGTATTTAGATAGAAGGAAAATAAAAAGGTAAGAAGAATACCCACAGTACCATAAAGAACTTACAGATGCTGTTTGCTGTTGAGTAGCTGCAGCAGCAAATCTTGCCACATGATTTATAATTGGAGAAAAATTTGTTGGTCCATATAACCTCACTTGAGGAAGACAGGCTCGATATGCATCAACAATGCCTTGGATCCCTAGAGAACAGAAATATTTTTTTTTTCATACTAGAATTAGGATATTATGAAGTACATGATTTTTCTAAAGCTGTATAAATCAGTACTTGAAGTGATGATGCCAAGATTTAAAACTAACCATGGTGGAAAAAAAAAATATTCACGAGCAATGGAGGCTTTCTGCTTGACCAATGCTTAAGGCACATGCATAACATGACTGGCTTTGTGGGAACAGAAAGGCCAAATACTGTATGCTCAAGGGTGTGAAACTGAATTACAGTAGTTCTCTTCACCTGGCAGCTTATGGTGGTTGGTAGTGTGATCAGAGAGGCCACATTGAACAGGCATTAGAAGCATCACACTCAAACCAGACAACTCCACACCAGCAGCAAAGTAGAATAAAGTGGCTTGACAACACAGGAGAACTGTTCCCAGCCCTGTGCCCTGGCTATTTAAACCACTTCTTTCACAAATCATTACAGAAGACAGATGCCATGCTATTTCTCATAAGTAAGAAATTGGTTATAAATTTTTTCCTGCTAAAGGACTGAAACTAATTGTTTAATTAGAACAACAAGCTTCAGTTCACTTTTCAAGCGTCTTTATGCCTTCACCTTAGGCATTTTACTTTCTAGGTCTGTTGTTACTTTCAGACTTACCATTACAGAATGGGTTTGATGGGTTAAAATTTATTGGGAACTCATGAGACACCTGTGAAGACACAGAAGACATAGTCAGGACTGTATATACTCTCTCCTACTGAAGTAAGTGCTTTCAGCTGTCTTAGGTAGTGCATTTACACATTCCATTACCTGAAAGGAAGGAGGAATTTGTGCACCAAACCCAAAGGCTGGAAACATCTTGTCTCTAAAAAAGCAGTTTTAAAGAAAACAAAGTCAGTGGCTTCCATTAAAAGCTGCCAAAGTTCAGTAAGTTATCAGTGCTGCTTTTCATCATTAAAAATGCTATTTAAGAGGCAAAATTAAATGGAACTTCCCCACTGTAAAGACCAAAACTAGTCTTTAACACCAAACTGGCACAAATGCAAACATTTTTTTAAATCAGTGCTGCTCTTTTTATCACACATGAAAAGCCCTGTTTGTCTGCAGTAAACATAAGCTTATACTTGCAATTATATGGTGGTACAGTGATTATTATTCTTCAGTTCTATAGCTTAGCTCAGAAATTTCATTCCAGTATATCTGCAGGCATTGTCAACACTGGTTTAAAAAACTACCACAAATGTCTATAGATATCTAAAAAAATTATCCGAATAAAAATCTAACACTTACGTATCATAATCCTGAATGACCATCCCGACAGACCAAATGGCTGTTAAGTATTCATTAACTCCATTAGGGCTGAGGTAATGCAGAGAGTCTGGAGAGCGAGGGTCTCCATTGGAGCCTGTAAAATCTATCCCCACCTGTCAAATGCAGTATTTATATCTGATTGGTCTTAAAGCTTAAATTATGCTTCTTATCTCCGGCAAAGCCGAAGTGAAAATCATGAAAGAGTAGTAAAAAGGACATCTACAAATCTAACAGGCACAGTACTTGGATGCAGGTTTCTTGGAATAAGAACATTCTTAAAACAATGCCACTACAAAACCCTCAAAAACTCTGCATCTCTCCAGAAGGATTAAAATTAGTTTCATCTGAATCACAGAATGGTTTGGCTTGGAAGAGGCCATAAAAATGACCTAGTTCCAACCCCCCTACCATGGGCAGGGACAGTTTTCACAAGACCAGGTTGCTCAAAGCCCCATCCAACTTGGCCTTGAACACTTCCAGAGATGTGGCATCTACAGCTTCTCTGGGCATCCTGTCAGGTTTCCACTGTGTTTACTTTCTGTTACTATTCACAGCAGCTCTTCAAAAGCTGGTAAATTAATTTAATTCTGTATCTTGCCACACACACCTTTCTTCTCAGAAGTACAACTAGTCAGGCTCCACAGAAGCCTAGAGAGCTCTTCCTCTGACTTCAACAGGTCTTCTTTGCTTTGGTGATGAAGTATATTACTAAGGTGAAAACATCTTACTGTTATTTGTGTTGTATTTGGTTCACAAATTACATAACTCAAGGGTCCTCACCCATATGATGACCTCTACATGTTGCTTTTGAAGAACTGTAAATTTCTCCTTGGTCTCCATCCACACAACTTAGCTAGTTCCTAATGAACATCACCACAGGTTCAGAACTTTTTGCCTAGAGTAAAGACTATTTTTTTCTAAATAGACTAGAAGCACTCTGGCAAAATACCTTCCTGCTCCATACTGCAGAACAAAAACGAAGTCAACAACAACAAAAAAATACAATAATCAAATAAAGCAGACAGCCAATCAATTCTAGACTTCAATTTGTTCCAAAACTCAAAAGGTACTTCATATAAATGATTTAACTTACTGTGAAATTCAGCTGACACCCACCCATGATGTAATCAAGAAATGTGCATTCTACAATGATCTAAAAATAGAAGATAGAAATTTTGTTTTATTCAGTGGGAAAAAACCCAGCTAATATTATTGCAGCAACTTCTGAGGTTCCAGATTTGTTATCTTTACCCATGAAAAGCACTAGTTTTGCCCTACAACTATCCCACCCACCCACTGCAATGCGGATATTTGCAACATGTGCCACCATACACTCAGTGTATCAGAATCAGGCCTTTAACAGAACTACAGACAGACACCAAAGCACCTCCCAAAGGACTTTTTATAAAATAACACATTATGACAGAGTTACACAATTTTACTTTGACATAAAGCAGTGAGTTGGGAAATGCAGTGGTTCAGGAATGACTTTACAAACTGGTAAGCAACCTTTCTCTTCAAGAGAAAGTGAACGGACAGGGGAGGACATATGTGATTCAGCTCTCAATTTGCCTCCTTATATGAATCAGAGTCCCTTAAATATTTACTGCGTCTGGAACTTTCAGATATTTTAAAGTTTCTTACAGTTTGAAGATGGAAGATACACTAAATGAGTGTTGTTATGCCTTAACACTTAAAACCAGAATCATACCAGAATATATTACTGACCTCACAATGCTTAACGCTCACAATGCCAGAGTTTTTATAGTTCTTTTTCTTCTGTCTTTTCTTTTCATTGATGCACTCAAATTCAACCTGCATGAATGCAAACAAATCCAACAAAAAGGCTATAATATAATTTATGCAACAAGTTTAATAATCCTTTATTTTAGGACCGATACTTTGGGCTTATACTAAAAACGCAGTTCATTTCATAATCCAGCAAAGTTAAACACAACCTGCCCAATATCAGCATGAAAAAAACCACATTCCCAAGACAGAAATCCTCTCTTGCCCAAAAGGTTACAAATACATTTGTTTTGACAACTGTATTTCAAACAAACAAAGAAATTCTCTACCATTCTCCCTCTGAGGATTCTGTTAACAACTTTCTTTTTGGTAAAGACATGGCAATTCAAACAAAGCATCAATGTTTACAGCAGCTGTGGCTGGAATTATTATTTTTATTATTTAATAAAAATACAACACTCAAAATATTAGAAAAGTATAAGTATGCACTCTTGTATACAGATCCCAGTATTTTTAATGCAGAAATAGTTCTGCAGGTTTTACAGCAATAAAAGAAAATATGGTAAAACATCTTGATAACACACATATCCATAAAAAATACTTTTATGTTACATTTGCTATGCCGAATTTTGTCTTCTACATGCAAACCCTGCCTATTAAAAGGTTTGGAAACTGTTATAGTTCATAAGATCAGGAAGGGTAATAACACTATAGAGAAAAGCCACTTAATGTAACATAGCTGCATTTTTGTGCAGTGGCAAAAATACTGAATTTTCTCACACTCACTAAAGTACACATAATAGTTAGTAAGTGCCTCATTTTAAAATAAAGGATTAAGTAATACTTGAAAAAAATACTACAAGATCTGGTTTTTTAACTGTAGTTAAATTTGTGCCGCATTCTGTCTTTCGACAATCTAATTTTTTTTTATTTCTGTGTTTTTATAATTAGTGAAATATCTTTGTGCTGATGGTTGGGCATTTAGACACATAATAAGAAAAAATGTAACCAAGACTTTAATCCTAGGAAAATAGATGTACAATGTAAATGCTGATTCAGCCTCAACTACATTGTTAAGGTACAGCCTAACACAACTCGGATACCTGCAAGTCAGGTGACCTAAGTTTTGTTCCAATAGGAGTAAAACAGCTTATCAAGAGCACACCAACAGCTTAGACTAAGTAACACTTACAGGTGATGACCGAGATGCTTCCTTCAGTTTTGACATTGTTGTTTGAAAACTTCCTATGAGATCGTGAGACCCATCACTATCATAGTCATAGCACTCAACCTAAAATGCAGCATTCCTTAGTGTTAGTAACAGAAATTGCCCCAAAAACTAATAAACACTGCAATGGCAAACCTGAACATCCCAAACATTCCAGTATCTTTTATATTACAGAGTTTTTTCTCACATTGAAGTCTTAGAATTGCACATGGTTGCACTTAAACAGATAAAGATTGGGTAGAAGCCAACACACTCAGTTTTGAATCCAATCTTCCACTCAAGCGAAGGGGAGATAAGAATACTAAGTAGTGTCAGGTCTTACATGAGCAAGTAACATCAGTTATATTGAACTATGTTTTGAGAGTAATGGGGTGTTGGGAAGAGTAGGAAAACAATGTAGGTTTTTTTACATTCATCATGAATCTGAGCTAAAAATTTAGTAAATCAGTTATGTAAGCAATCACAAGAGTTTTAGCAACATTTTTATATTACTTCATTACTCCCCAAAATTACACAGAATTTATAAGCATATGAAGGTTCAGCCCTAAATCTAGAAACAATATTTGAATTTTTGGTTTTTAAGATTAGCAAATTTAAACAGTGGATCTGTTAAACTGTGATCCACACTTCATGGATCTGGATGTCAACTAAAAATTTCTTTTCCCATAGTGGGAGCCTAATGCTTAGCTTTATTATTTAATCAATGCACCCTTTTAACAGTCCAATCTACCAAAGAAGGCAGGAGTGAAAACCACTTTTTTTCTGTTTGAAAATGTGACCCAGCTGCCTTTCTATATAAAAAGCTAATTATTTATCTATAAAAGCTTATTTTAATTCCATCCACTTCTGATGCATTTTATTTCAGTTCAGCAACACAGACATGCTAGCTAACTTAATCAAATCACAGAAAAATATACTAAAATAATTTAATAATAATGATGATAAATAGTAACAATAATAAATCAAGAGTCAGTCAGGTATTCCATATTACTCAGAATCAAAAGGCAAACTTCAAGAAAAATTTTCAGAATATGTATGGCTTAAACTGAACAGCTATTTGCATGTCCATCTTTCAAGTCTGAAAATACTATACCTTATATTCAAGAACCAATTTAGTTGATTACTTGAGCATTTCAGTTAGAAATAAAAAAGTAAAACAAACAACTTCAACATACACTTGAGCTTCTGAGAGAAATTAGGTTTCTGAAAACAAACAGCAATGTTGAAGTACAAAATATGATGTGTAGATTGTGAGTTTTACTGCACAGAACATGCCTTTATCTTGCAGTTTGCACTACTACAGCATTTTGAATACACTAATAAAAAAATGCATGCACATGCACTGAAGAGCACCTTAAATCATGCAAGCAGCCAACAGGTTAATTAATGTTCACGGCAGATGCTATGTAAATTCTTCTGAATGCCATAAATTATGTCAGTCAAATACTCAGCCAAGTGCTTCAGTAGCTGAAATTTTTAAAACTGAAGATATTTCTTGACCCAATAGTTCTGATACCTGTTAGCACAGTTAGCAGATGTATTTCCTTTTTATTTCAAAGACATCAAAATTTGTCTTGCTTGACATGTTTGACCCATTTAAGCCAATTTTTAATATTTATTCCAGACAAGAGAGAAGCATTTCCTTTTTTTCCTTATATGCCCTCCTGGACATGCCATAGCAGTAGGGAACAATGTGATTTAACCTATTTTTCCCAGCAGAACTAGGCATGCCTGCTCAAGATGAAAGGCTCACATTTTCAACACAGAAAAACTTCACTGACTGCAAACACATTCCCATGGAACATAACCACAAATACAGAAGATAAAGGATCAACTTGGTTTGTGCACTGCTGGGAATACACAAACTAAGCCATTAAAGAGGTGAAAAGCCACTCATAAAAAAATTGCTGGTTTTACTTACTATGACAAACAGCCCATTACACATGCAACTGTGTGCATATAAAAGTGTTAAAGGCATTGTTTAATCCTTCAATAACATTTCATAATACAATTCTGCCTACATGTTTGAAGTGACACGTCCCACATTTCAAAGTTAAGGCATAATCAAACTGCCTCTCTGCAAGTCCATAACTATTCCAAGTAAAGTCTATTTCCTCTGGATATAAACCTACACTTCTGAAGTAAGATTCCAAAGAACAGACTTTATTAAAATGATGATAGAGCTGACAATAGCTCTTCATAGATACATTTAGACCAATGGTCTATAGCTTCAGTATGGTCGTTTACTGAAAATGATGAATTTATTTATAGTATATGGAGATATAAGAGCTGTCACAGCTATTTTGGGGAAAAGGGAAGCAGAAAGGAATAAGATGGAAAAAACTTAGAAGCAGTAAGGGAAGAAGGTTCTGGGCTTGTAAAATTGCTCATTAGTCTCCCCTATAAATATGTATTTAAATACATCCAGGTAACACCCAGATCCCTGTGGCTGTTAAGCATTTCCCAGGACTGACTCAAGTCATATGACTAACACCCATCATATGCAAATCATGCTCTAAGTTTTCCTTCTCAGAGGAAGAACACCAAATATAGTGGTTTCTTGCATTTGGGTTTTAGGGTTTCTTTTTCAAATGCTAAAATATCAGGTTTCTAACATGATCATAATAGCTTATAAATGGCTTTTTGATTGGCTGTTTAGCTTCAATTCTACCCATAAAGGGAATTCCTGAAGAAAAACATTCAGAAATTAAACACAATTTATTCAAGATAAAACTGGAAAATACAAAACATTAAAGCCCTGGTAGAACTATCATTTCACAGGTTTGGTTAACTTTCTGACAGAAAATTCAGTTTTCTACAAAGAGAAAAATTTGCTGAAACTGGTATTCACAAGTTGTATCTGACCCACATCTGTTAGCTAGTACATTAAGTGTAATTTATTTTATCGGGCAGCATATTAAAAATTTCATTAAAGTTACCTGCTGCACCAGTAAAAAAGTATTACAAGATCCATTATATACAACAAAGCATATCCTGGCCTTTATCATGCATCTTTCACTATACAGTATCTTTAACACCACCAGTATTGGCTGATGCCATGCTAGAACTGGACAGTCAAAATAAGAAACTCCACTGGACATTTCAAGGATACTTGTGCTCACCTGGTTTCCCAGACTTCCAAAGACCAACTTCTACCACACAATGCAGCATAAATGTACAGTGTTTTCCTTTTTTCCCTTACAACGTGCATGGTTATCTGTGCCTTTCAATTAAGAAACCTAACACTTTCAATTAAATTTGAAACAAAGAAAACACAGTAACTAGAATAACACTTCTTCCCCTTATTATATATTTTAATTTTTAATGCATTAATTTATACACACATTTAATATACATTACCTTGATTGACTTATCCATGTCACTGTAACACAGAGAATTAAGAGAGATTTTAAAGGGCCTCCAAGCAGGATTCAGGTTGTTTTTAATAACCTGTTGGAAAAAAAAAAAAGGCAGAACACCATTGTTCACAAGGGTGAAAAGCAGTCATCATAAGGGATCATACCTTAATGACACGATTTTTGTATGCAAAAAAAAAATGGACTAATTCTGCTGTCAATGAACTCCAAATCCTAATATATAGGATATAAACAAACTACTCTTAACATGCAATACCATTGTTCAAAAAGAGATGGTCTCTTTCAGCTCCATATTTTGCTAGACTTCACTGTCACCTGCTATATCCTTCAGCTACTATACTTCAAAAAATTAAATTTATCATTACATAAGTAAGATACTGGTCGCTTTCTTTTAATAACCACACATATATACATATAGACACATATAAAGGCACGAGTTACCAAGAATGTGTGGAAAAATATTACATTGGAATCTCTGAATACATCAGTGCTCTGGAGATTACAATTCATTCCCACTTATTATTTATTCTGAAAAGTCATTTATGGAAATATGCCCTCAAGAAATTCATGGCGTAGTAAAGTAAAAACAGTGCAGGAGGATAAGAGGCCTCTCAAGCTCAACACTAAACAAGTGTTATTTACAAATAATACTGAAGGATCTTCAAATTTGTCAACTGTTAAGTATCCATAAATATACCTGATACACCAAATAATAATCTTACAAAAGTAAAAGAAACTACATATAACATGCACTACTTAATTAATAACACCTAACAATAGTAATACTCCCAGCATTGTAGCAGTGTTGAGAAAGAAATCTCTCTTGAAAATGAAATCAATAAAAACAGTAACAAAAAGAGGTTCCTTAAACCTGTAACATAAAGAACTAATCCACCAGACATTTCTAGGCTGAAACAACAAATTCTGGATTTATTACTGAAGTTAATGACTGAAATCATCATACAAAAGATGCATCTGAAGCAGAAGAACCACCTCATGAGGGAAACTATTTTTATATGTCTGACAAAAAGGATTTATAGTTCTTCAGTATCCATACTTCAAAATTAATAGTCACCACTTTTGATGAGCACAGCACCTCAGCTGTGAGTGGGCCCTGAGCTGCCACTACAGTGAGACATTTTGAAACTACTCTTAGCCTGGCACTTGCTGTCACAGGACCCCTGCACCCCCTCCTGGGAGAAAGGCTGCTGCTGCTCAAGCAGTATTCCCTCACTCTGCATTCTCCTTGGCTTGCCCTTGCTATGTGGGCATTCAGCACCATGACTTTCATTAGTAAAGGGAACAGCCAGGTGGCACTTTCCTGAGAACAGCAGAGTCAGGAATGCCCAAGTCCTACCCCAGGGTAGAACTGAGACAAATGTCCCTGTATGAGTATGCAATTCTTTTTCAAAACATTTGTTTTCTCCTAGATTGCTGAAAGTTAAAGAAAAAAAAAAAGTGTTTTCCTTTCCAATAGAATGGCATAAATCAAAATCAATATAAGGAGAATAAGGTAGATTTCCCAGAAAAATCAGTGGAAGAGATGATACAATTTCTAACTAGTCTGCACATCAACTCCCAGGCCAGACAATTCTTTTTGTAAGGCATTGCATCTCTAGGGCTGTGATACACTGGAAATTAAATAACCTTAACCTCTTTGTTGTTAACTGAAAATATCCTACCTCTGTTCTGTGAACCATCACCCAGTTTCCATCTCCAGTCTGTTTGTGGAATTCCAGATACGGATCTGACTTTCCAAAAAAATCCTGTATTTAAATAACATGCAATTATCTCAGAACAGCCTGTAGCTTGAATACCATTAAATTCTAGTTAACACACACACTTAGAGTAACAAAAAGTAAATTCAGGGAACAAAAGCTTTACATGATGAAATGCAAGTCTGATTATATTACCACCTGTGAAAGAGAAAAATAAAGTGAGGAATGTCCTTCAATTTAGGATAAAAATGTCCACATACCAAATACCTGACAGTTCAAGCAAAAGAATATTCATACCAATAAGTACTACAACAGATAGAGAGGAAACTAAGGATTTAATCCAGTTCAAAAAAAGTATCATTAAATCAAAAGGTAAAAATAAAAACATTTTTCTATTATTTTTCTAAATTTGTTTTTAAAAGTCTGTAAATAGCCAGCCCTATATTTAACATAACAAATTTATACACATCCAGTACAGTCTTTGCCATTTATTTCAAACAGGTAATGGGCAATCATTTACATAGCCATTCAAACCAATGGATATACCAAAACTCCCTTAAATTTATGAATAAATGTAAGGATTTCCATTTAAATGGGAGCATGTTGCTCATGGACTACCCCTGAAATGCATTTATCTTACTTAGAAATACATTACAATTAATTTCAAAACAGTCAATGAAGTTACTTTGTAGCAATCTTAATTCAATTTCTTTTCTAGTGTAAGTAAAACCTTAATGGATTTTATTTTTTAAGTAAAAATGAGAATGAATACTCAAATGTTTCCTGCTTTGACAAGACTCTTATTTTACTACTTTATCAAAGAAACAGCAATCATTTAAATACCTTATTGTCCAGTTTCCTTGCTTCTAATTCCAATACAACAACCCTGTTATCCTTTACTTCTTCTGCTGTAATCTAAGTAAGCAAACAAAATACTTCGTTTTATTCAAGAACTACAATTTTCTCATATTCACAGCATTCCTATGACAGGCCCATTAAAAAGAAAACACATTTCTTGCAAATGAAGCATTAAAAAATGGGGGGGTGAGGAGAGAGAGGAACAATTTGATTTGGCATTGGGATTGCATTCCATCTATTCACCATAAATGATGGCACTGACAAAGATATGCCCCAAACAGTAGCCCACTGGATGCCCTAATGATGTGTGCAATGGGCCTTATAATACAGAAGGTGGGCTGCTATTGGACCACAGAGATACATTAGTGGAGAAAAAGAATTGCTTTACAGTGCTGTTTACAGCACTATAGAATAGAATTACTGCATTCAATCCGCTAACTAAAATTAAAATCCAGAAACAATTAAGGATGAACTCTGAAGACATTTATTTCTTAACTGTCTTACCGTAATGCTTCCTCTCCCAGCAGGTTTGCCATTTTTAAGTACTAATGGTTTTGTAAGAGTCCTGCTAGAAACTATCTGCCAAGACAAAATTTGAGTATCAAGCATTATTAACACAATTTAATAGATTTTCAAAGGAATTAAATGAGTCAGTGAGGTATTTTTGGTTCAGGAATTTTTCCTTTATTGTAAAGATGACAGCATTACATTTACTTCCCATAATCTTCTATAAATAAATAGGTAATACTTGATACACTTCAAAATTTTAAAAATACATATGCAGATGAACACGTGCAGAGCAGGAGTAATATGAAATAAAATGTGTTCTAGTAACATGATACACATACATGGACAAAGATAATACCTTAGGTTCCAACTTCAAATTGCTCTTTAAGTTTTCCATACATACCTTTCAAATGCATGCAAGGCATATTTCATAAATGCATTCAGCAAAGAGATTCATAAACACAATGTCTTTCACTCAAAAAAACCATCAGCCTTCCCCTGCACAGTTTCCAGCTGATTTTATTTTACCCTATTCGGGAAATGCTTCTTCAGAAGTGTGTCTATTCTACAGGTCCTTCTTTACTTTAAAAATCAATGATTAATTTTTAATTGACAATGAATTTCAGTTTACAATGCCCCTATCTTCATAATGCACTCAAAATAAAAATACTTAAGATAGACAGGGCAGGAAAAATCCCAAGTGACTTTGAAGGATCTATTCAAAAGAACAAGTTAAAAAGAAGCTGCCCCATTGTGATAGCATCAATGGCAGAATATGACTGGGAAATAGAAGTAACTACAGCTGGCAGAACTAGTATCACTGCCTGCATTGAGTGGAAAGCAGATTACAAGGATAACATGGCCCCTGTGAACGCTCATATGTTGTTTTATACTGATCCCCTTTTTTGGGAGCATAAAAATAGGAAATTGAGTATTAGAGTAAATAAACAGCAACTACTACAACTTTGTGCTCATTGACAGTCCACTTATTTTTACACAGCAATCCAACAGTCACCATCCTAGAGCACATTTCAGGGCATCATCTCAAAACCTTCTGCAAATAAACCGCATATACACTGAACTGAGGCTTGAAAAGACAAATGAAGGGAACCCTATTCAACTTAAGAGTACTCCAGCTACACAAGAACACAGTGATAAATTAAAAGTGGCTAATGATTTTCAGTAACTTAATTCTAAGGGAAATCATCTGCATACTTACCTGTCCCAGGGTACATTCTAATTCTCCTAAGAAGTCATCATCGCTCAGATCATAGGTTTTGTTATCAATGTCATATATTCCAAACTTAAGTTTCTGAACAAGCTCAAAATAATAATCAATTAAGAATTTCTTGGCAAACTTTGGGTTCAAGGAATTCTTAACTCTTTCCGTGCGATCAACCTGAAATCAGAAAGATACCACTTTATCTGATATTTCACAAACTAAACAAGCAAGCAAATCACATACTGTAATTATGAAATACATTCAAAAGTTCTTAAAATACAAAGGAGTATCTTTCTACAAACCCTTCATCAAAAATAAATTATATTACAAAATATTATACATACACATTATATTGCAAAACCCACTGCTCTAAGTTAGGGATATTTGACCTATTTTTCATCACTCCTTCTAAGGTGGGACCTATTTCTGCACAGGGAACACCAACGTAAAATCCTATGTTGACAAATCAGGATGAGAACCTGATTTGAGTTTTGGAGTACTGTATTTATAAAAGCACATTTAAGCACTTAGAAGGCTTCTTCTGTTGGTCCACACATGGCTGGGGAACAGTGCTTAAAATCAGACAGTTGTTTGTATTTAATGGCAAATGACTATAAGTGTGCTGCCCGTATAATTATTAGAGACATAATCTAACAAAAAGTATTCAGAAGTGCTGGTATAAAATTAAAATATTTTAATGAAATCATATGCTATAGTGTTCTAAAATGTCCAACAATTCAGAATGTGTTTTTAGCAGATTTGTGAGAAGCATCAGGCTGTACCTCATACCACTGCTGGCCACTTGTGTTCTGGAGAAGCACACACAGAGGGTCTGACTTGGAACCAACATCTTTATCCAAGAGATTGGTGCAGGCAATAGTCAGCTCCACCTTTGTCACACACTGTGCCGCCATTTGTCACACTGGAAAGCAGCAACAGAAATCATCATTAAAATGGACTAAAAAGCAAACAACAGGATTGTCACAATGCATTAACTCTCTAACTGGACCCCAGAAGTGTGAGTTTGTCAGAAGTGATGATTTGAGGTTACAAATGCAAATTTTACAATTCATGATGTATCAACATTATAGCATTATTACTGTCACACTCTTTATAGCACACAGCTATAAAAATTAATTTCAAAATCTGCACTTAAACAAGATTGAGCTTCTTAGAATGCTTGAGGAACCAAATGAAAAATGGGATATACCTCAAAGAAGGCACAGTGGTTTTTTATTGTTAACAATAAAAGTTCACAAGCTTTAAATGAAATCCAAAAGCACACATGAATGCCAGTATCTTATATTGTAGACATTATTAATAATTCCAGGACTTAGGAAAAATCTTATTGTATACTCCTCTATCAAACTTTTGTAATAAAATGCTGAAACCATAAGCAGGGCAGAATTGGAAAAGGAGTATAAGCAGGTAACAGGTGACCTTGCTTTAATAAGTCCATAAAAACAACTACAAATTTTAACAATAAGGATAAACACTTTGAAGTCAAGTAACAACTAAATTTGGGGGAACTGTTCTTTCTGAAGATTCAATAAAAAAAAAAAAAAAAAGAATAACTGAAAGCATTCTTACATTTTCCCTTTAAGTATCTCAATCATTCTCTACTGGAACTAAGACCAGCAGATATTACAAACCTACAGAAACAACTTGATTATAAGTTATGAATCCCACACTGGTATAACATGCATTTGCAAGCCCAAGAAGGCCTGAGCACTAGACTATTATGGATATATATAAAAATCTCCATTATACACTTCAAGGATAGAATTGATAATTTCCAACAACTCTTGGGGAAGTAAACCTCTACAGTACAATCATCCTTGACTCAGAGACTAAAACTTCCAAATCTTTCCATAAGCAGCCTTCCCTGGAAGCCCCCAAGCCTCTTTGGTTTCAGGTTTGCCTTTTCTCCAGTAAATTCACAATCTAGACCAAGTATCCCTCTGGATTAATTTATCTTAAAAGCGCATGAGACAGCAAACAGACCAAGGCAGAAGGAAAGGTATCTGCTTCTGTCTAGTCAGCTCACTCGCAACATATGCATGCAATGTATTTGAATATGAAGCTATACTTAACCCAACTCAGCTCTCCTTCTTTCACTATATTAGTAAGACTTCATGAAAATGAATGATTTTTTAGAGGCAAAAAGGGAAAGGAACATGGAAAAGATGAAGAACAAACTGAAAACAGGAGAAAGAAAACGTTGTGGGGTCTAAGGGAATATTCCTGAGGCTTCTTGCACACCTCTTAAAAGCAGTCTGCCCCTTTTTTCCTTGTTCTCTTTTTATACTGGTATTTTCCATTCCCTATTGCTTTCCTGGATGCCAGACTGAGCTCATTAACAGTCAGTGCCTTTCCCACAGAATCCAGTGCAGACCAGTACACGACTCCTTAATGACAGTTTCCAGAAAAACAACTTTCTGCTGACAAAATGATGCTCTAACTCCCACTGATGCTGCAACAACTAGTAGAAAGGGTTTTCATGAAATTCAACAGAATTTAAACTTGAATTGAGATGCATTTTCAAACCAGTCAAAATTTTCTTGCTTCAACTTCCCTAAAACTCCTCATTATTAAGAGTCTTTGAAAGCACTATAGCCACATTTCTTTTGTTAAGGTAGTATTTCCAAAATCACTGATAGATGGACAGAATCCAGTCAACCTAAAAATATGGTCAGCTTTTTCCTCTTTTTGTCTGTGTGTGTACTCACACTTCTTGTACATCTTAAGTACTTTCTCACATAAACACATCAATTCTGTTACTTCCTCCCCTCCTCCATGTCACCAACTATCCCACTATGCATTGAATGTGGGGAAAGAGCAGATTAAGTGCATTGGTTTAGCATGGCCTGGTTTTTGGTAGTGGTGGGGGGGGCCACAGAGGTGGCTTCTGTGAGAAACTGCTGGAAGCTTCCACCATGTCCAGCAGAGCCAGTCCCTGATGGCTGAAGATGGACATGCTGCTGGCCCAATTAGAGAAATTGGTAATGCCTCTGTGATGACATATTTAAGAAAGAAATCCAAACAGCGGATGCGCAGCTTTTTCCAGGGCTGGCAATGCCCTGTGGCTGCTGCCATCTCAGCGCAGCCTGTGGCGAGCCTTGCCTGCCTGGCACCCTTAGGCAGCCACGCTGTGGGCAGAAGGGCAGAGGCAGAGGTGGCAGCTTCTCCTTCCCAGTGCCCCACACGAGGAGAGGCGTTAAATAGCGCCAGCCGGCACCGCCCATGCGGTGGCAGCAGGGCCGCATGGCCAACAGCAGAAACATGGTGAGAGACTCCCCTACACGGAACCTAGACAAAATCAACTTCTCAGCGCTGTGGGATGCTGCAAAAATCTTTGATTTAGTGGAACTTGTTGGCAATGGTACCTACAGGCAGCAGTTTTTCTTCCAGGAAGAGAAGAAGTGAGGACATGTAAGAGAGAACATGGCAGCACTAGGTCAGTGGAGAAGGTGGGGGAGGAAGTGCTCCAAGTGTCAGAGCCAAAATTCCTCTGCAAGCTGTGGTGAGGACCATGGTGAAACAAACTGGCCCCCAGTAATTCATGAAGTCCACGGGGGATGCAGATATCCACTCACACCCTGTGGGAAAAGTGCTCACGCTGGAACAGGTGGATGCCAGAAGCTGTGATCCAGTGGAAGACCCAAATAGACAGAGAGGGCCCCTGCTTCCATAGAGAAAGAGGGCTCTTGCTTCAAACTAGAGCAGCCTATCCTTTAAAGACTGCATCCTGTGGATGAGTGACCCACGCCATGGCAAATTTGGGAAGACCGCTTTGCCCGTGGGAAGGACTCACAGCATAGCAGAAGAAAGACTCCTCTCCCTGAACGAACTGAAAAAGATCTTGAGTAACAAACTGACCAAAACCCCCCACACCCTGCCCCCCTGTGCTGTCAGTGGGAAAGAGGGAGGGGCTGGAGGGCAAAAAGGTGTTTTAAAGACTTATTTTACTTCTCATTATCCTCCTCTGACTCTGTTAATAATAAATTTACTTTATACCTTTAAATTTGAACCTGCTTTGTCCTTAGAGTGTTTTCTCCCAGTCTTCATCTCAACTCATGAGCCCTTCCTTCATCTCAACTCATGAGCCCTTCATTATTTTTTTTTTTTCTGAGCAAACAGCCTTCGTGGGTGCCTGACGTTTCACCAGTGTCAAACCATAACATTAAGCAAAAGAGGTGCTGTGCAAAAAGCACCCTTTAGCATAGAGAAGGGAAGAATAAAAAGGTTGATTTCCTTCCCTGAAATGCAAATACTCATTTGAGATGCAACAACTGTGTCCATATTAGATAAAAGACAACTTATAACAAGAACATGCATTTATTTAAGTGGAAGATACCCAAAATCCAGACAAAGAGCAAAACTTCACAAATCACAAGATGGTCCTTTAATCTTTACCATTTCCAGTTATGAAAAATCCAAGATGAAAAATAACGCAAGGCATCTTCCTCAGATGTTTTGCGAATATTAGGAATCTACATTTCTATAATAGGTTAAAGATGTAATACTAATGCATTTCAAGAAATAATGTTGCTATTTTACTTGAAAAAATGTTTCTCCATAAGACTGATACATTTTATCACAAATAGTCATACACAACCTGATTTTCAGTAACATTATAAATGTTCAAAGTTAGTAAAATACCTATAAGAAAAAAGTCATGTCTCATTACTCCAAAGCAGTATTAATCCAAAGTAGTGAAACTTAGTAAATAAACAAGAGATACTTCTCTTGCAACACTGCACACCTTACAGAATTTGCAGAGGGCACACATGCTTCACATTCGTGAAGTCAGGAGTCTTTCAAACAGCACTATTTGCTGGAGCTCTGCTTGTGCTGCACGAATCCTTGTTATCCCAAATGCATGAAAGGAAGAATTACTCCAGCTTCACTCAATTCTCCTCACTTCTAAAAGCCCATGTTAGCTGAAAAGTTCCAAAGGTTTGAGAGGTAGATGTTATGGTTTCTAAATATGATAAACGTCCTCAAGGATCAATCACTGTCACGTAAGCAAGCAACCTCTTCTTGAGGACTTGATGCAATGCAGAGTCTGGCAAATTGCCATCTCTCCAGGACGGCAAAACTAAATCACGGCTGCACTAGTGCATTACCTCTTGAAATACCATTCTACAACACATCTAGTAGACACACCAAATGTAAAATATTCTAGATACATGACCGGATTACTTGAACATTTGGAATTCTGGAATAACTTTACATGGACAGATTATATCATTTGGGCTGTGGTAGGATGAGCCTCAAATGCCAGTAAATTACAACACATAACAAGAGATTTAGTTATTTAATTAGCTAGTGTTATTAAAGTAGCTCTGCTCCACACTGGTCAAATTTAATTAAAAGCCTTATTTTTCTCAAGCTATGAACTGCTTGCCCTCCATGTAGCATACACCATAAGGGGAGGCAAAGCACACCAGGAAGTGTGCAGGCGATAGCTCGGTTGTCTTTTTTCTTGAAATAGCTTTTATGATTGCAGGAGCAGGCTTAAAAAAAAAAAAATCTGGACAGGAAAAGACTGAAAATTACTGTATATAATGTACATCTGAACTGCAGTGATGTACAGTCACAAGGGATCCTCTGCCATGTCTAGGCTGCTCAAGAGCATGATTAGGTCAACTAAGAATATGACAAGTCTTTCTACTCAAGCTGTAATTATCAAAGCAAAAAATCTAAGTCAAAGACTAGTCTTGTTCTGCAGTTTTATAGATCAGAATGTTCTTTGAACTCCAGTCATGATTCTAGTGAAGATAAGTGGTACACATCAAACAACTGAGTCATTGTCTGTTTTTCAACAGCAACTGCAAACATGCCATTCTACCTGGGAAGGAACAGATCTATTATCAGAATGATCTAACAGCGCAGCTGGGAACTGCTAGACTGTAGCAATCCTCCCCATGCTGCAATGTCAGCTGGCTTGCCCAGAAAACCTTGCAGAGCATTACAATGACATGTTCTCAATTGCAGGTGCATCCAGTCTGACAAGCAGAAGTACCTAATTAGAAGACAAAAAGACTAATAAAGTGGGTTTGGCATCACTGTCTTTAGTCACAAGTGAAATTATTTACTGTCATAGAACATTTCCTAGTTCCTGTGAACTGCTAATGGCAATAGACCAAAAACCCATAATTTTTAGATATCTCAGGGCCTAAATGAACACAGAAAGGCCACAAGAAACTTGCAAATAAAATCTGCTCCTGATCAGCTAATCTTCTTGGCATCTTCTTGCTACACTTTATCATTTTATGTCAACTGTGTGGCAGACTGAAAAAGTCAGAAAATGCCGTGTCTGCTGCAAGAAGCTGACAATGAAATTATGACAAATGGATGCTTCTTCTCACTGATAGGGCTGGTAGCAACACAATTGCTAGGGATCTTGGGCTACATGCATATAAATATATATATATTTTTTTTTTTTAAATCTCAAGGTAACCCTTCAGTTCTTGAGGAAACAGACCACCTCACAGGAAAAAGACATTTCATACAAGGTTACAAAAGCTAAGACTGTTTCACAACCTAATTTCATCACTGCATTTGAAAAAACAAATAAGCAAACAAACAAAAAAAAACCCACCTTCTCTAGAAATTCTACCTCTAAATCTGAATTCTGGCTCCTCTTATCAGTTTGTTTACAGGCAACACAGCTAGAAAAATTGTACAGCTGTTGTGCTGACAAGCTAAGTACCAGAAGCAGCTTGAATTGTTCTGTATTTGAAGCATCACACAAAACCTTGAGTGTAAGCTTTATCATCTTATAGTATGGATACAGTTATCACTTCTTGAGTGATAGCTGTATCTATCTTGGAGAGTATAAAGGCTTTGCAGAGGGGTCAGGCTGGATCAGTGGGCCAAGGCCAGTTGTATGAGGTTCATTAAGGCTAAGTACCACGTCCTGCACTTGGGTCACAATAACTTCATGCAGCACTGCAGGCTTGGGAAAGACTGGCTGAAAATCTGCCCAGTGGAAAAGGACTTGGAAGTGCTGGTCAACAGTGGCTGAACATGAGCCAGTGTGTGTCCAGGTGGCCAAGAAGCACAAAGGTATCCTGGCTTGTAGCAAAACAAGAGTGGCCAGCAGGACAAGGACAATGATTGTCCCACTGTACTTGGCACTGGTGAATCACTTGAATCCTGTGTCCACTTCTGGCCCCCTCAATTCAGGAAAGACATCGAGGTGCTCCTGGAGCATGTCCAGAGAAGGGCAGCAGAGCTGGTGAAGAGTCTAAAGAATAAGTCATATGACGAATGGCTGAGGAAGCTGGGGGTGTTTAGCCTGGAGAAAAGGAGGATCAGGGATGACCTTATTGCTCTGTACAACTCCCCAAAAGGAGGGTGTAGCCAGGTGGGGGTTGGCCTCCTCCCAAGCAACAAGTTGCAGAACAAGAGGACATAACCTGAAGCTGTGCCAGGGGAGGTTCAGGTTGGACATCAGGCAGAATTTCTTCATGGAAAGTATTCATAAGCATTGGAATGGAGTGCCCAGTGAGGTGGTGGAGTCACCACCCCCAGAGATGTTCAAGAAACGACTCGTTGTGGCACTTAGTGCTATGGTCTAGTTCACAAGATGGTGATAGGTCAAAGGTTGGACTTGATGATCTTGGAGGTCTTTTCAACCTAAACGACTCCATTACTCTAATATTCACTATTTAGTATGCAGGAAGGAATTAGAGCATTCTGAATTAAACAAGTAAGATTATGCTGATAAAACCCTAATGACCATACCACTCATTTTACTGGGGATTATGCCAATCAAAACTAAAAGCTAATATTTAAGAAATCTGAAGTATATCCATACATGAGAACGGAAGCGTAGTTTTCTGCATGGGAAATGAATCATCTATTTATACAAGCTTTATGATACTCTATTGAATTGGTAGTACAGTGGTATAACAAGCCAGGCAACTATTTGCAGGTTGTTTCCATATATAGATATCTATCACTAAGTTACATTGCCAAAGAACATGTTTAGAATTGTATTTTAAAATAAAAAACCCATTACAAAGAAAATATTAATTTGACTTCTAGGACACCTGTTCACAAAATTACTTCGAAACAGTTATTTCTAAACATCCTTCTGCTGATTTTTTTTTTTTTTTTTTTTTATCCTGTATATGTGTGTTTGCCCTTTAAGGACATCCTAAGGCTTGGTTCTTCCCAGCAACTTCCTCAAACAAAAGTATTTAAGGCGATGTTTTGATTCAAGTGAGCTAAAGTATAAAAGGTAATACTGTGCCTTGAAAAAGAAAATTAAGAAATACAGATCTTCTGAGTTCAAAATTCAATTATTTTAAGCACACAGCAGCAAACCAGAGGAACATGTGTTTCTTGCATATATGTTTATAGGCTTTATCAGAGTATCTTTAAACCAGTTATTTCATGGAAAACAACCTATTAACTATGCAATGTGAAGAGCATCTTAAATTGTGTATCCTTCATTGCAATTTCTCTGTGTAGAGCCACTGACTGATTGACTACATAATTAACACCCACAAGAAAGAAAAACTTCTCTTTCACTAAAACTTGCAGTACTTTACTGCAGAAACCAGATGCAGGTGAACACATGCTTTAGACTAATCATTTTTGCAGTTTGTTTCAAGGGATGTTGTGACACTTCACTGTTACAAATACTAGTTCTTAAAAAGGAGTTACAGTAACTTACCGCAGAGGTTTGCCTCCAGGCCTCTCAGCAAAAGGCTAAAGCTTCGACCAACAGTAGCACTAAAATGTGAAATGAAAGAAAATTAAAACCAAGAACTGTTATTCCCACAGATCAATCAAAGTAAGAGGTTTGAAAACATATGGTTTGAGGAACTACAGTTCCTCTTAAAATAAATAACCTGTCCAACAGTTTTATGTGTCCATGACAGCAGCACTGTAAAAATTACTCAAGGAAAATTCAGAGCTTTTGTTAGACTATAATATATACTAAGTATTATAGAAGTCCAGCAAGAAAAGTCCTTTAAGATTTTAAGAACAAAGACCTGATTACTGGATTTGCCCTATTCACTAAGTTCTTTTTTTTCAATAAGGTAACAGTGGATTAGAGTAAGAAGACCAAAATCAGTGGCTACTGGTGTTATTTATGCTCTAGCAAACCTGTGCATCCTTACACAGCTAAAGGATGCCTAAGAAAAGTCCATGAAATCAGTATCCCACAATGGTCCAGCATATCTCAGTATAAGCAATAACAACACCTTGAAACCAGCAACCACAAAATTGCACTTCACTACAGCCCAGAGGTATTTCAAACCTTCCTATGTGCAAACCAAGAGCTCTCCAGTCAGCTGCCCTTCACTTCTGTATCACAACAGCTACTCTGCTCGAACTCAGCATTCCCTGTGCCTTGGAGGCATCATTCATGCTCTGCATGTCCACAGGCAGTGGCTCTGAACACAGGCACACAGCATCATGCTAATTCCTGGAACCATCAGACAATTGCCCATATGCTAATCACCTGCCACGAGGAATTTATAACAACCCTTCTGGATAGGGGAAGTACCAGAAGCAAACTACCGAAACTAGAACTAATTCAGCTTCCCCCTAACTGTGCCTTTGATAAAGCACTGAGTGAACGCGCACTCGATCCATCTATGAGATGGAAAGGATCTACAGGATAGTCTTCCTTCAACCACAGAACAAAGTACAAAGCAAGTGATCCAAATCGCTAAAAACTATTCCTTAAACAGAAGCTTGGATCCAGCAACCAAGCCCCAAAATTCCTCTATTCATAAATGCTTCAAATACTTAATAATGCCCTTTCAAAATGTCTCAGACACAGCATCTCATCTAAAGCAATATTAAAGATAAACCAAAGAAATCAAACAGAATCACAGAGTTGATGGAAAAGACCTTTAAGGTTAAAAAAAACACACTGCAATTCTACTTCCTGTCTACTTGCTTGCACAAGCCACACCACACCTTCAAATGTCATGCTAGGATGGGCCAGCATTAATCTTTATCTAACTGATCAAAGAATAGAAGTAATCTTCTTGGGTTTAACAGGAGCTAATATCTACAAATACTACGTTGACCATATGTTACTTGTGTTGGAAGAGCATTCTGACTTTCACAGGAAATAAACAGGAAGGAATAGAAGGTATCTTACTCCTTAACTTTGTCCCTGAAGGTATTTCCTTTAGGAAACCATGTAATGACAGCATTTGTTCCTAAATCAAATTAAGGTTAAAAAAAAAATAAACTCCATCTCAGATATGTGTAGAGTTGAGATTTTAGTTTTATGAACACTAACACTATGGTTTCCCTTTAGCATTCAATTCTGGAGAAACATTCAGCATAAAAGAAGGCTGTACAAACACTGTGGTACCAATTCTGCTACTTTGGAATTCTGGCAGATGACATTTAACAATAGCTAAGTTATTCAGCCTACCAGAAATAGATTGTTGCTTTTGATAGCTGAGCTGAAATTAGTCTAACAGTCACCTATAATGAACCAGTATAGATTAATTTTAAGATATTTAGCACAAACATACTTGTTGCAAAACTTCATTCTTCCTAACACCATAACAGATAAACAAAAAGACCTCTGTCTCCTACTCCTTGAACATCTTCCCTGCCTCTTTTTCTTCTAATGCTTGTTGGTGTTTTGCATGCACTTTGAAACACCTCTGTGATTATACACATATAAAAATTAAAATTTAAAGCTCCAACTGAAAAGAAGAATAGCTGGGATTAAGTTTGACTATATTTACTTTCACTAAACAAACTTCCTGCGCCACCACATAAGTATCTTTAACTCGAACCTTCAGGGACATAACCCTCCAGGAAAATAAATGTAAGCGCTGGAGGCGGGGCAATACACATTACTTTGAGGATATTTAATGTACTTTGAAGACAGGAGTGCATAAGCAAAAGTGAAGAGGTTTCACACTTTAAAACTTTTCCCTAGTGGAAGAGTAAGCTACGACAACATGAACGTTATCTAAGGTTTGTCTTGTATATATTATGCAACTACAGTGAAGAAAGAAAACAACCGCCCACTCAACCAGCAGCCCAGAAAGAACAGCATGCGGTTTTCAGGAACGATGCTGACTCTCGACAGCCTTCTCTGTCAGAGGTGAGAGTGCTTTCCAGAGCGGCGTTTACACCGCCCCAGAGATCGGCACAGCGGACTCAAAACCTTCAGGCCTACAGCTCTAACTTCCCCGAGTTCCACTACCTGCGGGACGGGGATGGGGCAGCGATTCCTCGATCCGCGCAGCAGCAGCCGGCAGCGCGCTCCGTGTCCCGGCGCAGGGAGTGCGGCCGCACCTGCGGGGACGTTTCCCGGGAGGAGCGGCTGGGACAGCAGCCGCCCGCAGCCCTGCCCTGCCCTGCCCTGCAGCCCCAGCCCTGCGCGGGTCCCGCCGGAGGAGGCGGAGGAGCCGAGAGCGCAGCCCCTCGGGACGCGGCGCTCGGCCGCAGGACGGGCCCCGGCCAGAGCCCCCCTCACCTGCAGCGCGGCGCCTCCGGACCCCCGACCCGCGGCGGCCACACCCGCAGCCGGACACGCTCCGCCCCGGGGCGCAGGCGCACAGCCCCCGTGTGCCCCCCCGCCCCGGGAAGGCCCGGCCGCCGCTCGGGCCCGGCGTGGCGTGGGGCCCGGCCGCGTAATGTCCGGCTCTCGGTGCGGCGGGCTGCCGGCCCGGCGGGCGGCCCTTGCCCTTGTGCGCCCCGGAGCCCGGGCAGGGCCGCGGGGCGGAGCGGCTCCTCCGCAGGCGGGGGGCGGTGCTCGCGGCGGCGATGGCGGCGCTCGTGGCGGTGCTGGCGCGGCGCTTCGGCCGCGGCCCCGCCGGCCTGGGGACAGCGCTCCGGCGAGAGGCGGTGGGTGGCCGGGGGCGGCCGGGGACCGAGGTGACCGGGGTGCCGCTCGGCGCGGGGCAGTGTGGCCGCTTCCAGGGACTTTTTGGAATGCGCTGCCCGGGGAGATGGGGGAATCACCGACCCTGGAGGTGTTGAAGGATAGACCGGGGGTGGCATTTAGTGCCATGTTCTGTTTGATGTGGTGGGCTTCGGTCGTAGGTTGAACGCGGTAGTCTCAGAGGCCTTTTGCAGCCTAATTCGCTCCGATTCCCACGGGTGTGGCCGCCGCTCGCCTCCGCGGGGCCGCTCCGCCGGCGTGAGGGAGGCGGGGGCAGGGAGGCTCCGGCATCGCCGGGCGTAGCGAAGGTTTGACTGGCTTGTTTGTGCCAAAACAGCCCTCGGCTCGTTTGAGCAATACGGGTTTGATTTTTGCTTCTGAACTTGTGTTTGCTCCGTACTTACGGTATATATTCGGTGTAGTGCTCTGTTCGTGTTTTCAGGCGTAATCGTGAGCTTCTGTTGAATGTGCTTAAAATGTACTCGAAGTAGCGTTTTGTCTTAGAGAGTTTTTTTAACATTTTAAAGTCTTCTCTTTGCTCAAAATCTGAAATATAAGCGATGATACAGACAAGAAAAACCTTTTTTAACTCGGAGTGATAATGTTTATTAATACCTGTCTTATGATCCCGCACAGGTGCTTAGAAAAGGCCTTCAGAGGGGGGTTGTCCTTTCAGCAGGGTCCTTTTTGGTTTATGAAGCTCATAAGCTGATTTCTGGCTTTGCTGAAGTTCATGCAAGCTTCAAAGGTAATATTTTCACATTTTGAAGTATGTTGGTTATTCTGATGTGAAAATTACAATATTTAGTGCCAGAATTACAGTGGAAAATGGTATAATGCTTTTGATTTTTTCCATTAAGACTGCATGCAGTATCATTTCATGATAGGGTGCTTTTGAATTGGGTATGGGTAGTGTGGTAGAGCTTCAACAAGTGATTATTTCAGGTGTCACCAAAAGCAGATCTAGTAGCTCATCCTGTCAGGGATAGAACACATGCACAAGGTGGATGATAACTGATTTTCTGCCCAATCTTTAAATAACTCTTGTTGAAAATATATGGGTCTGTTAGGAATGCAGACCAAAACTTAATCTATTTCTAGAAATTTCAACTAGTTCAGGTTTTCAGTATGAACACTGTGATTCCTGTTTGATCTAGTTGAGCAACACCGAGATAGCGCTTGGTACAAAATTAAGAAATATCTTCTATTTCTGTAACACCAAAAAGGGGGAAGCAAAGCCTTGCTTCACTTACCAGAAAACAATTGAACAAGGGGTAAAATGTCTTTTCATATCCTTTCAATAAGGATAGTCTCACAGCAGGAAGGACAGTAACAATATCTTAAAAGGGGATGTTGTTGCAGACTTAGAACTTGTCTGTCTAAATAAGGATTTTCAGAGTCAGCCTGACTGAATGGAGAATGAGCCTAAACTGGATTTGTGCTCACTGCGTAGTAGCCAGTTCAGGTAACCTCTTTCTCTGTGTCTCAAAAAGAGGAACATCTTAGATTTTTATGCAGTTAGAAATAAAAACTCAGACAATAAATTTTTGAATGGCTAGGGAGCTGTTTCATGTGCTATAGCAGAAGAAGCATCAGTGAGTAGATTTGAAATAGCTACTCAGTACACAAAGTATAATAATTTGCATAAAACAGCTTATGGGAAGTGCTTTCAGAAGTTTTGAGTTCTGATCATTTAGTCATTAGATATATTAGTAGTGTTCAGGTCAGCAAGCAAACAACAGTTCAGTGAAGATTATACTGAAGATGTACCATGAAGCTCATTTTGGACACTAAAATCCAAAGTCCATATAGACTGTTATCTTTGAAAGGGTTGAAAGAAGGCATTTAGAGACAGCAAGGTTAAAAATTATCCAGAATGCACTGATTTATATTCTAGGATCTTTTTAAGCTGAAGAGGAGGCTTTTGTGTTCAGTAGCCTTCAATGTTTTTTTCTTCTGTAAAGAAAATATGCTGCCTTTAAACGTGGCTACCATATTTAGTAGGTAACTTGAAAAAGGAAGCATTATAAACATGATTCATTTTTATGAAGGGGGTTAGAGCTTATGTTTTGACTTTTAAGTTTGATCATGGACGTATATACCAGGCGTAATACCAAGGACACAGTAAGCATAGGTAAAAGGCCTGTAAAAAATTAGACAAGGCTTTTTACTTAAAAGGTACTTTTTAATGCTTTAATGTTGGCAGAAGAGTAAACTTGAAGTTTGTTCTTCTCCTGTACAGTTACATACATCAACAAAATTACCTATTTGCTTCCCTTTTGGTATTTTTCCTTCTAATTCCATCTTTTCTCATGCTATAATCTTCTATAGTGTGGTGTTTGATAGTTCTCTTTCCTGTATGCTGTTCCAAGTACTATATTTATTTCTATACTATTATGTTCATCCAGTTATGGAAATTATATTCCCCCACCACTGTTGTGTTTCAGAGTATTTTCTACAAAAAGAAAGTACTGTAAAAATAATGGTGCTTAGTTCATAAACTGGTACTCTGGAAAGCCAGTTCTGATTTTCAAAATTATTTTTGCTTCTAGGATCTTGAACACACAGGAGTTTCAGTAGATTAATTGTATTTTCCTGGTTTTGTATTTGGGAAATACAAATCCTAAGTCCTAAGGACTTCAGTCTGAAAACTTCTAAGCAATGTTTTGTTTTGGCTTGTGAGTAAATAATGGGACCCATTCAAACTGCAGTAATATTCTGGCAAAACTGTGGAGCCTTATTGAGAGTGAAGAATATTTTTAAAAATTGGGTTTTTTTTCACTGTAACTTTAAGATTTAAATTCTCTACGTATACTAATGAAGGGGTTTTGTTACTCTCAATTCTATTGTACTTGCCCTCCTGGTCTGTTTTCCATACATTTTTTTCTTTTCTTCCATTTTCACAAGTTAAAAAATAACTTATTTGTAGTAGTCTGATGCACTGAGAAAGACACCTTGGACTGTTAAATCTGTTCAGCTTCCAAAGCTGTGTTGCTGAAAGCTGTTGTGGTTTCACTAGAGAGGCACCGATTGTCATCCTCATTGTGCATTGTACATGTTCCTCACTCAGTCCTGCTGTGCTTGTAAGTTGTTTGCAATGATGGCCTCAGAATGAGCTACATCATTTTCGGCTAGGTTGTCCTGCTCTAAAGTGTTTTGGTTTTGGTGGTAATGCCCTAATTAACTATAATTCATTCTTCTGTTTCCACAATTTTAATTCCTTTGTAAGTGGAAGATGTGATAGAACAAGCAGACTACCTGTATGGGAGTGGAGAAACTGAGAAGCTGTATCGGTTGCTGGTTCAGCATAAAAATAGGTACTTCATTGCCTTGTGACACTACTGTGGCTTCTTTTCTGTGCTCTTCTGTATCAGTTTTGCAACTAATATTCTCACTGTGGAATGCTGGAGAACCTATTTTTCACCCTTATGAAGTAGGAAAGAAGGACTTGTGATCTTTTTCCTCTTAATGGAAAAATGAATGAAGAAAGAACTGGTAGTTGTAGAAGGTGAGGGTTAACCCTCAAGTTTTTCAATCCTGCTTGTTTTGTTACTCTAAAAATCCCTTAAAATATACTGCAAAAATTCTGAAAGACTTTAAAGTCTCTGTTAAATTAGTAAGCCAAAATGGTAGTTATCTAAAGTATAATGAAGTGTAAGCAGTGTTCCATAGCAGTATGTTAACAAAATAAAACTTAAGATCCTTTAGCTCTGATTATAAACTACCATACACCATTTGATGTGGTGATATAAATACATATCAGTAAATACATATTAAATACATATGAGTAAATACATAAATGTACAGATTTATGTGCTGGTGGTACAGTTCATCTGTGTTTTTTCACTCTTTTTCTAGGAAGAATTTAATAATATAAATACAACTAGAGGAAAAAAAGATGCGTAATGTTTTAAGTATGCCAAGTAAACATCAATACAAATTAGCAGAGTGCTGGAAAAAATTCCATCTAGCTAAAAACAGAGTAGCCCTCCTTTTCCTTCTGGTGTTTTGAGTGGTACCATTGGGGTTTCTAAATCTGTATCTTTTTTTTGAGAAAACAAAGACCTTTCCTGCAGATGTGTTTGCTTTGCAGACCAGAATGGCAGAACAAAGGTATTGTCAGTCAGTCTACAATGGTGGGGTTTCGTTTGCTGTTTGGTACCTTGGGGTTGTACATAGCACAGCATGACAGATGATTCACTGTTGTCCTATCACCCACTTGAGATATACTTTGAAAGACTCCTTTAAGACCTTTGTTTTGTTTCTGATTGCTTTAAAACATCAACGTTTCTGTTCCTAACTAGTGATGATGCAGAGTTGTTATGGCGGCTGGCACGGTCATCACGGGATCTGGCTCAGCTTGGGAGTACTTCTGCAGAGGAGAAGAAACAACTGACATACGACTCCCTTGAGTATGCAAAAAAGGCACTTGAAATAAATGAATCAAATTTTGCAGCACACAAGGTGAGCTGTGCAAAATAACTGAAATTTTATGTGTTGATTTCTGCTTACAGAAAACAGAAAAAATGTCATTGTGCTGTTATAGCAAACTTCAGCATAATTCATCTTTTCAGTTGAGAATGAATGAGACTTCTAGTTCTTCCTAACGTTTTTGAAGATCTGAGTTCAGACTTTTTCAGGTAAACTTCCTCTAGGGAAACAGAAACTGAATCAGTGTGTGCAGGACCATGGGAAGAGGTGACTGATCAGGGTGATTACAGCTGAGATAATCAGCTCCTCCTGCCCCGATGTAGCCTTAAAAGTGTTGTACGTCCCACATTCAGCATGCTGTTCCTGGGCTTTGTAAAGTTTCACTGGAAATATTTCAGGCCCTGGCTTCATTATGTCCTTTAGTAGCAAAATATAGTCACTTGCCTTGGTAACTTGGATCAGAAGAGGACATTTATTCCCTTACATGTGCAGACCAGCAGCTTGTTCTGATGTTGACTGAGCTGTTCACAACAAATACTTACTGCTTGTTGTCATCTGTGGTGGTGGCAGCTGTTGTGGTTGCAAGTTTTTTTAAAATGTACTATTAATATAGTGCTATGTTTAACGTTTTGGTTTTGTTTTTTGAATTACAGTGGTATGGAATTTGCCTCAGTGATGTTGGAGACTATGAAGGAATCAAGACTAAAATTGGAAATGCTATTATCATCAAAGAGCATTTCCAGGTAATGCAGCTTTTTGCACATGACAAGATTAATTAATATTATTCAGTATGTTGATTGTGTGACAGCTGGTAACTAATTTTTGGTGAAATACCAAAAGTGTACTTCTCTTCAGACTTCCTAGTAGCACTTTGTTTTTTGGGTACTGTGACACATGCTCCAGAAATGCCCCAGAAGCAAGGAGTACAAATTCTCTCCTGCAGTAAACTAAGTTGCTTTAGAAGGGAGTCTTGAAATAGCCCAAGTGTTTAGACACCTCTTAGGACTAGATCAAATGTAACTGTGGTATTGAGAAATGGCTGTGTGGCTCTCCTTTTAACTGTGGATTATGTAACAGTAAAGGACAAATACTGGAGAAGATAAAGGACTACTAATTTTATATTACCAGAGATTATATCAAAATCTGAACATGCCAAGTCTCAAATGCAACTTTTAATAACCTACTAAAGAGAAGTGCTTAGACATCTGTCAGTGTCATCAGATTTTTGGAGGTGAGCTGCTTTAGTTGTGCACTGAATAAATAGTGTATTGCCTTGAAATTCTCCCCACTATCAGTCTGTCTTAATTAACAGTAGGATAACAAGTCTATTTTT
Organism: Monarcha castaneiventris obscurior; assembly: GCA_026261815.1. Classification (NCBI taxonomy): domain Eukaryota; kingdom Metazoa; phylum Chordata; class Aves; order Passeriformes; family Monarchidae; genus Monarcha; species Monarcha castaneiventris. The sequence goes on along the minus strand of JAMPIT010000379.1, from coordinate 21,814,647 downwards.
AAATATATTTTAATCCACGTGTCAGAACAACTTCTTTACATATTGTGTTATTTTTCTCTCCCCTCACCAGAGAGCCATTGAACTGAATCCAAAAGATGCTACAACAATTCATCTTATAGGGATTTGGTAAGATGTATTTCCAAAGTAAAGTTAGCACATGGTAAAGAAAAATGCAAGAGTATAAGATACCTCGCATGAATTGCAGAACTGCTTGGAATAATTTAGAATGTGCTTGTTATTGATGCAAGCATGAAAACATATTGAACAGCTGTAAGACATCATGCCATGTAAAAGTCTAGCTGTTAATTCTTATGGAGTTCAAAAAGATGAAAAGTAATTGTTAATTTAATTTATAGTTGTGGAACTATTAAAAACTCATTTTGCAGTCATTAAGTTTGCTACATAGAATCCAAAGTGGGCATTAGTGATAGCGAGTAGTGCTCATTTTTTTCTGGAGTATTTGAATCGAGTCAAAACTCAACCCTGTATTTACATTGAATTTCAGTGACAGCTGCAACTTAATACAATCTGTGAAAAGCTATCAAAAGTGAGATGTATTCCTAAAATATTTCTGTCATTATCTGTCACGATACAGTATTTTAAAAGTTACCTTAAATAAAAGGAGCTTAGGTATTACGTATTAACCAAAAATCATTGAAATTTAATTTACTTCTCAGTGAAAATGGTACTAAGAATTACTGTTACATAGCAGGCAAATGGACTGGAAATAGACCCTTCCATACTAACCAGGGTATTCTGTGCAAGTGGTGTGATGGAAAGCAATATTGTTTATGTGTTAGTGAGAGACTCCAGACAGCACTTTTGATTATTTGTTTGAAAAAAGACCAAAGGTGTTACATTGTTTTACAGGAGATCTCTATTGTAAGATTGAGAGATTGAAAATAAAGAAAGGCAATGTATTTTCAGCTTAAAAATATACTAAAAACCACAGTCAATTTCTCTGTGGTTTTTTTTGACTCCTGAATATCAGAGAAAATGTCAATCTACTGCTCCAGAGTTTTTCACTAGTTTAGAAACTTTGTTTTTTTGGCATCCACCCTTCATTCCCATGTGATCTAAGAATTGCTATAGTCCAGATTTCTAAGCGTAAGTATATGCTACCAACTGACTAAGCCTCATGGTCCATTTTGAGATAGAAAGCTTGTTCTGGAAAGTACTTTAGACATTGTTCCTAAGGAAAATTAGAAAAGATGATCAGAAATGTGAGATTAATACTGCTTTTGGCTCTAAAATATTCCCATGTTGTGTATTTAAATGTACTCATTACTGAATTCCAGAGCCATCTTGACCTGAAACAGGCATTTATTATCAGCCAGTTCTTGAGTTTTTTCTCCTTTCTCTTTCTAATCTGTCCTGGACTGAATCTCTTTTTGATTAGGCACATTTAATGACAGAATTTCAACTCAGACTTTGTATTCCATGTCTCACCCCCCTTTCCCCCAAACATTTACAGTTATTAATTTTTCACCTCCTCTAGAATGCTCTATTTTACACAGTGAATAATAATTGTAATCTCATTGTGGGAGGCTACTAAAGTGAATAGTAGTGTTTAACCCAGAATGTTCTGTGCACTTGAAATACTTCAATAAAAATGTTTAATCCTTCCAGCACCAATAAGATAGGTGACTGATTGATTACCTGTGTTATTTAGTAGATAGAAAAACAGCATAGCATGGCTTAGCCTAGAACACAGTGGTTTGATTCTTGAATTTATTTTCATTCTTATAGATCAGAGTCTCAGGAATGTACTGCAGATCTACTTTATATTAATTATTGAGAAAAGCAAAGTAGTGTTGAGGTAAGGCAATGACATTACTCAGTTGTGCTGTTTTTGCAAATACATTAGAACAAAATAAACATAAATCATTAAAATCATTCAAGCTCAAAATCTGTCTCCTGCCTAGTAATTGTCCCAGTTTTAGCTAATGTAGTTAGTTCCCAGTAAAACACACACCAAAACTTCTTTAGTAGCAGCTTCAGACATCTTGTTACTTTCTTGTACAGATGTAAGAACATGCTTATAGAACTTGCAGTGTGTCTGCAGTTTTGACTCTTGGAATCAACAATTATGACATCCAGTTTTTATGTCCAACAATTATGAGACTGTTGCTCGAAAACAAGAGAAATGTGAAGGGTAGATACAAATGTTTCTTTTTGCTTCAGGTGTTACTCCTTTGCTGAGATGCCATGGTACCAAAGAAAAATAGCTGCAACGCTGTTTGCCACACCACCGACCTCCACGTTTCAAGAGGTACAGTATGAAAATGTTTCACAGATTATTATTCCCCCCACAAAGCTGATGATAACACTTTTTACTTATTTTCCTGACAAAACTGACCTCTGCTTATGGAATAAGCACGGAGTTGTGAGTTTACGACTGTCAGTAATAAAATGAGAATATAACAGGACAGTGCAGGATATCTAAAAACATAAAAACCTTTCATTTTCTTCAGCTTTATTATGATGATGATTTCTATTATTTATAAATTGCTACACGGGAAAAAAAAACCCAACCAGAAAACAATTAGCACACACAGAATAGTGAAAATTATTTCAGGTAGTTTGTACATTAGAAAATAATAAGCTCTATGTAACTTAGTTTGTATTCACTGTCGTGCTCTGTTGCAGATAACTGTTTGTACTAGTCCAGTGCTGCTGATTTATATGGTGGTGTTATGCCATGTCCTTAGTTGCTAGTTCTAATAGAATTTGTCCCCTTACATTAAATGCAGAAAGCAACAGCTTGCTTTGTTACTTAAGATGAACAAATACCCTTTCAATTCTCTGGCCACATATGGTGTGGGGTTTTTTCAGTTGAAAGTACTTTTCTTCATCTTTTCTATGAAGATTTCTGCTGTCTTACACCCTAAAACATACTAACCAGATGTTTATCTTTTTAAATAGTTGTGTCTAAAACTATTTTAGACACACTAAACCAGTGTGCATCTTATTTAAAGACCCATACATATATAGAAATTTGACAATAAAATTGGTAATAGAAAAGTTTGCTGCAGCTGTTTTAATCTTTGTTTAGAGCAACCAATAACTGTTTTGTTCTCTTAAAATGCGGGGGCAGGAGTCACTAGAAAGTAATTGGAGAAGGCTGCTTGCTGTTACACAGAAAGCAATTTAAGAGCTGATTGAAAAAGAAATAAAACTTTTTAATGGAATGTCAAGCTTGTAAGTTTTGCTGAAAAACCACTCTCAGAAGAATACAAAGTGTCAGCCAGGATTTCAAATAATGCCAGAATCATGCCAGTCCCAGCATTCAGTTGTGTAGCACTTAAAAGTCGCTGAAGAAGCAAACTTGTACTGGTAGGACTTCTGCAGTTTCAGTACAAAATCTGTTCTGTAGATATGTCCACACTTTCAAGTTCTGTGAGATCTTTTTCCCTCCAGCTAGTGCCATTAGGAAGAGGTAGGGATGGACTGAAATTTTAAATGTGCTGGATGGGAAACTAGTTGAAAATACCGTAGATCCACAATTTTTATAGGAACTCCTTCTTCAGGTATGTGTGTAAGGCTTTGACTGTGGTGTTGAGTTTATTCTCCACTTTAAAGAACACAACTTTGTCTTTTACAGGCTCTTCGTTACTTCCACATGGCAGAAGAAGGTAATACTTGTGGCTTGTTTTGACTGAAAAATATCTTTTAGGATTTACGACTTGCAGTAAAACTCTAGCTGTCAATATCACCTTAATAACTGTAGCCACCAAACCCAAAACAGTAGCATATGATCAGCTGATAAATGTGGTGGGCCAGTCAGCATTGGAACATTTTATCAGAGATGCTTAAAAGTATGTTACACACTTTAAAAAGTATGTTGCACACCTAGTATACACCACTTACAGTGAACATGAAGGTTTTTCCAGAGTAAGTATTAAAGTGAAATTTGTACCTTCCTGAGAATAAAGTACTCTTCCCCAAGGAGTGCAGGGGGGCAGAAGAAATAATAAAAGGGAATTCTGTGTTACTTTTTCAGAATTTTCTTAAGTCCTCTGTATTCTAAATAGAAAACAGAAAAAGCAAATTTTTTATTATTTCAGAAGGTATTATTATCAAGAGTGCCAACCTGACAGTTAAACTGTCCACATGATACAAAATAAAAAATGAACACGTTATTTCTCCAGGAGTGATGCCATAAGCAAAACCGACTAGCTCAAAGATGAAGGAAGACAAGGGAAGACAGTGTTCTATGAAAGATTTGTACATAGTTAAATCAGTGAAGTTTAAAGGAAAAGCTCATAGTGTGTCTTTCCCTTGGGTGTCAAGTAATGCAGCTGTGAACTGGAACAGTGAATTTCATCTCAAAATTTGCCTCCAAAACACCTCCATATGTTTTGAAACCTTACCTTAAATCCAGCAGCAGAGAGAGCCTTTGCTATGAGTATGAACAGTAGACAAGACTAGTCTTTAATAATGAATGATGCTTTATAAAAGCAAGCTTTAAATCTTTCCTTAAAAAATGTTTCGTGTGGATACAAATAGTTTTGTTTACTGCTGTGCAGCAAAAACCAAGCTGGTATCTGTATGTGCTAGGAAATGTGCCCTATTTTCCCTTGCCTGTATCTGCTAAGCTGGTTGCATTGTGTGGTGTATCTACTAGGTCCAGAAAAACCCAAAACCTGCAATGCAAAGCTGTTAGGCATTAAGCTCACTGCTTTGCTCTTTGTGAGGAATCTAGTGTCATTTAGTATGTTAACTAACAAGCTGCTAGTTAGTGTAATTGTTTATGAGACCAAAATCTAGAAAGTGAAAGTTTTACATTGGCTTCTTTTTGATCCAAAGCCAAACTACTCTGTTTTCTGAAACAAGTATCAAAGTATAGTATATACTATCAAAGTATAGTATGCTGCTAGTTCTCATCTAAAAGTTTTCGCCTGTCTCTATGCAGCTGATCCAAATTTCTACAGCAAAAATTTGCTCTTTTTGGGGAAAACATACTTGAAGTTAAACAATAAGAAGATGGCTCTTCTGTGGTTAAGCAAAGCAAAGGAGTATCCTGCACAGACAGAGGAGGACAAACAGGTAGGAAGTTAAGAACTGTTAATAGTGCAATCATATATTGTACCCAACGCGTATGACATTGTGGAGGTGACGTTTTATAAAATTAACTCAGAGGAAATTATAGTTTAGCACCTGTAATTCAGAATCACATCAACACCACAAAATTCCAGTATGTTACCAGCCACCTCTGAAAACTGTGGTTGGAAATAATTCTGTTTTATTCATAGTAGAGAACAGTTATCCTGTCTTCTTCATGGTAGTTTCATAGTGCTAACAACACCCCAGCCTTAGCTGTGGTGCTGAAGTTCAGGCAGGCACCTGCACTAGCTGGTTTCTATGTGAACACAGATTCACCTCACATGCTTGAAATGGGTAAGGTAGGAATCAATTTGGAATAGCTAACAATCATGTGAACACAAGGAAGAAAAAAACACAGATGTACCAGAACCTTAACACTGCAGTCCTTCCTAGACCTAGGGAGAGATGCAGACAATCTGAATGAGACAAATTAAGGTAATGTATCTTGGATAGCAAATCTAGCAAATGCTAGATGACGTTGAGTCACTTAATTACCCTTTGCAACTGCGCAGAAGGATTTGGGTTTGGAGGGCAGGCATCTGCTTCCTACATAAACATTCAAAGTACTTCCAGGAGAGGTAATCCATTAGATTTGTTCATACCTGGTAATGCTGCATTCAGTATAAACCAAAGCAGTTGCAGTTACCTTTCCTAAACAATCCTGTTAACATCCGGAGTAACAAAGCCTCATTTCCAATTCATTTTTCTTACGGCTGATTGACCTCTATTTCACTTAGCAGTAAGCTGCAGTTGAGATGCACATTCTGAATGTCCATACAACACTCTGAATGTCCTAATCGTAAAAAATACTTTTGGTAGGATTTTGCATTTCACACCTCAGAAAAAACACTACTGAGGTAGTGTTTCAGAATCCCTCTGTAAATTCTCTAGTAAGCCTCAAACTGTTTTTTCCAGAAGTGAGTTCCTTTAGTAACATCTTTCAGTGGAAAAAGGAGTGTTACACTCCAGTGCCTTGCAAAATGTTTAGGAATTTAATAGCCTAAAGGAGTAGTGGTCTCAGGTGTGTGTGAAATTGGTCAGTTCTTCTGACAGTTAATAGCAGCTGGAGGCACATGTGAAACCAGTGATCCCAAAAACTTGTCTTTCTTTAGGAACCATACAAAAAGTATAGTCCAGAGTGAATTCTGTGCAGTAGCCAAGTTGTTAAACTGCTGATCTGCTTCAGCTACTTGTGGCCTCCTGGTACAAACATCTATTTCCTAATAGAGGGGTGCAGAGCTGCTGAACTGAGAAAGGTGGCATTCTCCCCATTCTCTGGGTGAATGTGTAAAATGCAAAATGCATTGGGAACTACACTTGGTAAGCCACTATGAAGGAAACTGGCCTGTGCAAAGACATTTGAATTCTTGTCTCAGCTTAACTAGGTTTTCTGAACGTTTGTTACTGCAGATACTCAGAGGTATCTGGCCTACATTGTCTGCATGGCTTGCTGTGTCAATACCAGAAGTTTGTTGGGTTGGAGGTTTTTATGTGGTTTGAGGAGGGAGGAGAGGGTGTTGAGCATTTTTTGCTGTTTTGTTTGGTTTGTTGTTGAGGGGTGTTTTAATATGAATGTTAAAGATGATATTAAAATTTTATTAGGTTTTAACCAGAAACCTTAGGCAAACAGAGCTTCAGAAATGGTCTCGCACTTCTTAGTCACTATCCAGTGTTGAAAACCCTTGGCTGGTTGGGTATGGTCAGAGGTAGGACAGCTTCCTGCATGCTTCTGCTGGACTGCAGCAGAGCTAGTATCTGTATTCAACACAAATAAACTTCATTTATATAATAAGTGAATTACACTGAAGACACTGGCGTGTTTTATTCCTATTCATGTTTCAAGTATTGAGCATCTTGAACAACAGAAGAAAAATGACTATTCCTAGGAGTGTTCTGAATTTACACAACTGCAGTGAAACATTTGGGTGCTTCTGAGGGAAGTTTTGCTAGAAGAGCCTGTAACTACCTTGCACTGTTATGTTACATTTATTTCTTTCAGGTACAGAAAGAAGCTTTGGAGCTGCTTAATTCTATATAAGAAGAAACAAGATAATGGGAATTCAGTGCCTCGGGTTTGAGCAGCATAGGAAAAGGCCCCAAATACTACTTTGGTTTATATCAGCTGTTAATAAAAGTACAGCCCAGACCTTCTATCTCCCTCTAATTTCTATTAAACTCTGAACTGGAAGATCTGTTTCATTATGTGATCCCGTCTGTTGATTTACATGGGAATGAAGGGGGCTTCATTCACAAGCAGGGTCTATAGTTAGACAGAAAAGGCTGGGGGAGTGATTGCATGGGTTTTTAATTAAGTTTTTTACACTTTTAAACTACAAGTTATTTATGAGGAATAATATGAAACCTGACTAGCATGACTTTAAAGAAAGAAGGCACAGGGCCATGACATAATTATAATCCTGCAATTTTTTCTACAGTGTTTTCCTGTGAGGTTCAATGGCCTTCAAGAGTAATAGATGCTCCTACAGATTTATGATTAAGGCTGCACCATCTTAATTTCAATACTCTTAAATGCTAAGTGTTTGACTTCACAGAAAGTGTTGTGGTTTAAAATAAAAAATTAAGGAAAAAAACCAGTAGGGAACATCTAAGAAAATCCCTTTATGGATGATATCAACATGTGCAGTGAGAAGCTTTCTGATGATTTAGTGGCTGTAAATGTTTTCTGGGCACACACCCTTTACCCTAGACTGTGACCACAGGAGGAATATGCACTCCCAGTACATTAGAAAGGAACTACTCTGTGGAAGCGTATGGACTTCTGTTTGTACACATAAAACTTTCTTCTTGGTCTTTCTACTATGTTGGCAGGAATTTTCACCAGAAATACATCTAACCTAAGTTAGGTGTCCAGCTAAACAATATATTCCAATTACCGAAGAGAAAAAGAGGCCAAATAATGAAAAAATGGTAGGCAATCAATTACATGTGGTATTGTCAGTACAACAGTCTAGAAAAAAATTGATTAGAAATTCCTAAGGTTTGCTTTACTAGGAAAGGGTATTGCAATCTACAGGAGGAAGATGAAGAACAGCATAAATTGCTTAGACTGACAAACCAAGCCTGAGCTAAGTCAGTAGTAAAAATTCAGGATTGAGAGAGAAGCTGGGGCTTGAATCAAAGCCTGATGTCACAAAACTACAGTTAAAACAGGGTTTTCTCAACTACCATAAAGTAATTATTATTTTTCTATTAGTAAAGCATCAAAATGAAGTCCTCTATGTCGCAGTGTCTCAGGGTGGATGATACAGTGTTTGAGAGAGAATTTTCTGCATTCATATTCTACAGAAACATCAGCCATACAGAGTTGCTTCTGTTATCTTTGTGACAGAGGCACCTTTATTTAGGTGCCTTGTGCAGCAGCAGAAAAAGGAAGAATATCCAGGTACTGAGTAACAACTGTGGAGTGTAGTGAAAAGCAGCTGAGTTGCAGGAAGAAAGGAACCAACAAAACCCATTAACTACACACCAGCTCCTTCAAGTAGTATTACCTCACTGGTTCCCTGGTCTGATCTCCAGCCACTGCTGCCTTCCCTCTTTTTGCTGTCTTACTCCCCCCAAAGATAGGTGAAATATGCGGAATTCAAATGGGAAATGAAAAAAATTACAACACAGTCTTACTGAAATTCCCAGAAAGTTCCGAGTACAGTACACACATGCACACAGGTATATTAATCTTGCTTTTTTTTTCTCTGTAGCCAGGAGGTTTCAGTTAGTCCAATTCACAGACTTAGTCTGTGACCAATTCATGTTAGTCATACGCATGTACAGAAAGCTACTGGGTTCGGTTTTTTCTTGCTTACTAATCCTTACCCCCAGGAAAAACTACTGCAGTTACGAGACAGCTAAAGTTACCAAAACAATGAAACAACTACATTATTGTGATGTGCTGTCTTTTTTATTATTTTGTTCAGTTACTCACAAATTCACAAAATTCAGCAGTTGGTAGTGGGTCACCAAGTCATTCATTAGTGCAAATTCATTAACTGTGACATTTAGCCCTCCTTGTCTTTTAGGCAAGTGACACTCACTCCTGGTGCCTGGCCTTTGACCTTCTTGGTTTGTTTTCTTAAACTTCCTCCATTCTAACCAGCATAAGTGATTACTTAAGTGGATTTGCACTTAAAATGAATTCAGTGCTATATAAAAATGGTTTTGCAGAAGGTATTTGGTGGTGTATGAAAAACCCTCAAAGTGGTGGAAATTTTTGAAGCTCTCACAGAAAAGTTCATGTAAGACAGCAGTCTGTTGGGCCCGCTGCACCACTGCTGTGACCAGAGCTCTGTACAGGTACAGCTCCAGTGTACACATTGAGTACAAAGCCTTGAGACAATCCAATATGTAGAAAAATAAATTTCTGGCAGAATTCAGCTGCTGTATTGGAAAGATACATGAACAGATACAGCTATTTTTTCTGCGTGTACACTTTTAACAGTGCAATATGATATGTTAACACAAGTGTGTTGAATCGTATTCTAAAATCATTTTCATGTGTGTACAAAATTCTGTGTAATTTAAATGTAATGGAATTTACAGATAATATTTAAAGCATATTACAAATGGTGATTTAAAACATTTTTACTCTAAAATAAAGAAGCACAGTTTGCTAAAAGTAGCATTTAATAGAATTCACATGAATAAGGTGTTAAATTTTAGTACTTTTTTAAAGACATCTTTGCAGTTCAGCAAATACATGCCATCAAAATGCCAATAAAACTAAATTTTAAAATGCTTTTATATTACTGTGCACTTAGGACAAACCTGACCTACATAAAAGGATGACAGGTTTTAGATGTACTTCATTCAAATACATCTAAATTTCTGTAAGAACTTTAGAGAAATGGGAGTATTTAATACTAAATATTTTTATCTGTGCAAAGCTTAAGTAACTTTCATTTTATTTGAGTTTACTAGATCCAGTATCTGAAACTGAACATGAACACAGAAAGCAGCAAAATTCACATTACCTTTTGTATACCCTTATAGCTCAGTTTACATTAATATAACTCTACAAAGTTATAAAAAGGACATCATGAATTGAAAAGGGAAACCAAATAAAACAAATCCAAAAAAAAAAAAAAAGCCTGCAAGACACCAGACCAAGAAGATAATGGGTAGTATTTTCTCTTTTATTATTTTTTCTTTGAAGATTACCTAACATCCTCGTGGTAATAACCCAAGGTACTATGTAAACAAATTTCAATGCTGCTCAAATGAATTAAAATACTCTGTTCAGCTCCTGCAGTAAGTCAGAACAGTGGCACCAGTTCCTTTCAACATTAAGTCACATTCATCTCATTGTACATGACTCTTGTGCAAGTAGTAAAGGCTTTATTCATGACCTTGGCTACATCAGTAGGGAGGGATATATCAGCTATTTATGTATTTAAAAAAATTAAACTGACAGAACAACAGATTCTGTCGTCTCAAATACCAGCAGCATCTTTCTACATATTTAGGATACGTTTGGCCTAAGCCTTTAACACCTTTTAGAACAGCCATGCAGTAAAACAAACTTGGAGATGTTTCTTAGGAGAACACTGAGCAGTTTAAACATTTTTCTGAATGATAAAGCCAAGATAAAGCAAATCCAGGCCCTTTCAAATGGCTGCAACTTTTCATACACTTAAAGCTCTATAAAACTAGAGCCCATTAGTATATATATTTATATTTTTTTTATATATATATTTTAAATAAGTCTCTTGTCTGCTTTCAAAATTTATGGAGGGGTTTTTCTGGTCTTTTGAAAGGGCAATAAATAAAAGTAGAAAAGGCTGAACCTGTTTTGCATATATTTGTGGAAGAACGGAGAACAATTAAACTTTTAGAGTTCCAGAAAGATCACTGTACAGAACAAAAAGCTTATATACAATTAAGTGTGCAATTTTAGTTGGCTGGGCCTTTTATTATGCAAGAGATCCTTTTTGACTAGAAGCCACTTCTACTCTTGTCCAAATCCCTCAGTTTCTTCAATGGCAAAGAGCAACTTCTCTTTTAGTTGTTCATAGCTTTTATATGGTGGCAAATCCAAACGATTAAAACTGAGCAAAAAGAAAACAGAATTTTGTTAAGTTTATTTAAATCCCATGTAGAACTCTACAGAACTGTTATAGTAGAAGTTATAAATGTTCTGATCTAACAATTAGAAAAAAAGAGAAAAATCAGCAAAATCTCACTGCCTTGCCTTTTCTACAAGAAGTAAATTTTCAGAGGAATATTTTAAGAAACAAGACTTACCAGATAAAAAAACAGAATCATTAAAGACTAAAGACAGCCCAAGATACAGGAAACTATAATACTTAGAAAAAATAGCATATAAAAACATAGTACTTGCAAAAATAATTATTATTTCTTATAATTGTAATACTTAGAAAAGGAAACTTTCAGCATGAAGTTTAATATAATCCCAGTTTGATGCATCTCCAAATTTCAACAACTGCATGAAAAAGCTGAACTTTTCTCCTTCCTACACATGCTTGGATATAGGTGGGTGTTTTTCCCTCCAAACTTTGCCCTTAAAGGTTTCTGCCAAAACATTTCATTCCATGTCTTCCCCAAAATTATCCTAGAAAGACATGTCTAACTCTTGCAAACATCACTTAAACAAAAATCCAGTGGAGAAAATGTAAAATGGAGGATTCCCCTTAAGTAGTTTAAAAGAATGATGAATATTATTGTCACGTGGTGCCAAAGGAAAGTGTCCATCTTGCAGTTTATATAAAAAACTGATCTGTGTACCTGTTGCACCAGTTCAGTATGCACAGGAATGCCAAGCCAAAAATGGCCCATCTGAAGCCTGGTGGGAAAAAGTATCAGCATTCTTGGCTAAGCATCCTTGTTCTGAGCATTTGCTGTGCTTTATTCTCATGACATTTTATCTTTTATAATGTTACTGCATAATAACTGTATCTAACAACTCTATGTGCCTACTACCAACTAACATGACTCTAATTATTTCTCTAAAATAATTAGGAAAACACCTCTCAGTTCTACACATGGATGTTCTCATACTCCTGATAGATTTCGCACTAACAAACTGCTCAGTACAGTAGCAAAATTTAAGAAGAGGGCAACTAGAAAAGTTTTCAATACTGTCATATCAGAGTAATCAAACAAAGCTTAAGATGGAGATAGAGAATTGATTCAAATTAGATTTCATTTGATTTGGCCAATGCAAGCCTGGAAGAGATAAACCACTAAAAGTACAGAAAGTTTACATGTAACAACTCACCAAGTGTGACTTCTTGGTAACCAGGTCTCCTTACCAACTTTTTCAATGCAGAATTTCTGAGGACCATTACTTCCTAGAAAAGAAGATTTTGAAAAGTGTAATCTGTTCCTTTTAAGTAGCGTACATGATATATACATGACATAAGATACAATTCAGACACAGCAGAGTTCATTAGTTACATGAACATGCTTCTCACAGAAACAAGCTAATTTCCAAATAGTTTATAAACGTATTCATGGGATTTATGATATCAAAAGCCCTTCTAGGGCATCATCCAAGGTGATGAACATGAAGTTCCTCTTATCTATATGCTTGCAGCACAGTTCATTTGCAACAGACACAGTGACAATATAAGAACTGTTTTGGTCACCTTTTACTTACCCATAAGTTCAGCAAATCCACCCAGTGGTAATCTGCAAGTGCCAGTGACAAACTGCAGAAGTCGCATGCGAACCTCGTTGTCTGTTTCTTTTACAAACTAGGCACAGAAATTCAAATTACTTAATAAAAAGCTTTAACACAGCTGGACAAAAACAAAAACCCCATGAGATGGTTGAAAAAGTCTAATTCCATTAAAAAATTCACCACCTTGGTACCAGTTTGCATTTCTTGACTTTAACAAAATTGGGTGGAGGGAGTAGAACAGTGGTTTCAGATTATATGCACTGTCATCCATTACAATGTGAAGGCTGGGAACAGCAAATAAGAAGAATCCTTACCTATTTTATTCTACACTAAAACATAAATCATGCCAATGCTTTTTATGAAGACTACTGCCATTGTTATTAAACGTAGCACTAGTCTAGCCACAGACTCTGGGTATTTCAAGACTAAATATTCCATGCATGTGGAAGTCTCAGTGAGAGAAAACCCATCCATAACAGCTGCATCACTTTGTCAGGAAATTCACTGGGAAAGGAAGAGGAAGAAAAGAGAGCAGAGATGGAGAACATCTCAGTAAGAGAGGGGGCATTAATATACCTAGAATTTTGGCTCAGAAAAACTTGCATATAAATGTTGATGCTTAAACTTCTGGTTTAGGTTCTTTCAGTACCAAGCATCTTAAAAAGATGTATCATCATATCTTACAATATAAATAAGATAGAAAATAATTTATTCGCATCACTTTCCCAGAGAAACTTAGTCAAAAGCATCTCTAAAATGGTGATTTTTCATAAGATAGGAAGACCCTAGGTCTGACTTCTTTTTAAGAAAATTCATCGAAACTGTGAGCCTGAATAGTATTTGAGGATTTTCCTTAGCCAACTTCATTAAAATGTGAGTGAAGATTATTCAGTGCTGGACAAGAACAGTTAATATGACAATAATCAAAAGTTCTATGTGGCATTTTCAGATCACAGAATCATAGAATGGTTTGGGTTGAAAGGGACCTTAAAGATCATCTAGTTTCAACCCTCTGCCATGGCAGGAACACTTTCCACTAGACCAGGTTGCTCAGAGCTCCAAGTGGCTGGCCTTGAACAGCTCCAGGGATGGGGCATCCACAACTTCTCTGGACAATCTATTCCAGTGCCTCACCACCATCTCAGCAAAGAACTTCATCTAATCTAAAGCTACCCTCTTTTTGAATCCATTTCCCCTTGTCCTGTCACTACATGCTCTTGTAAAAAGTCCCTTTCCATCTTTCTTGTAGGCTCCCTTCAGGTACTGGAAAGTGAAGATGTACAAGTGTACTACATATAAGAACATTTAGAATAAAAAAAAACTCACTGAATAATCAGTAAAGACAACATACAGAAGAAAATATTCATAAGCCAGCAGCCAAATGTAATATGTGTATCTATCTGCCATTTCTCACCCTAAAGAATCCTCCCTAAAGACCAGTAATTCTCCTTTCCTTCTCTGGAAAGAAAAAAGAAAGGAAGCTGTAAGAACCTTCATTTGGATGGCCCTCCACCCCAGATGTCATTTGTGCTACAGAACAAAACAAAACCTAAGAAGTCAGAACTGTAACTGATTAACATACCTGCCAGAACCATATGATCTGCTTGCTGTTCCTTGTGTAATGACGATAAACAGTGTTCCTCTGCCAGTCTGCTAAATCAACTTCTTGCATACCACAGAGCATAACCTAGAAAAGAGAATGATTTCTTCGCATTAAACACAGAAATTAGGAGTATTTTCTATTTTGTATGAGACATGGTAACAAAAATGAAAGTTTTTGCTCCAAAAAAAGGACTAGTAATTTTTTCATTTTACTATACAATTAGATTTTCCTTTATCCGAAGTTTACAGAGCTACTCCAAAACTGTGTATGTATTTAACTGCTCGGAAAGACTGAATACCAGAAACTTGATATCTTCCCACTAATAGCTCAATAATAAAAGATACTACCTTTCCCATAAGAGAAATTTTTTTATTAAGGAGGAGATTACCCTTTCCATTAAATCTTCGCTTCATATTCCAAAATTACAATGATTAATTACATTGCTGCTAGTGCTACTACTAATAAAGATAAAATATACTGCAAAGTGTAAGTCTGAAAAGTATTCATTACAAGAGACCATGAAAGCTTAAAGTTCTAAAGGCAAAGACTTCTACAAAACTGAACACTGAATAAGATCGAGCAAAGCCTTTTCTTAAAAAAAACCCTCCCATTTAACTTAAGAAGGTTTCAGAAAGCTGCTCGTTACATACAGGGAACCTTGGCAAGTCACACAGAAATAAATGAGCACAGCACTACAGAGCCTGTTGTCCCTACTCCAAGTCACAACCCCAAGAGTGAACACAGGGCAGGCTGATTGTTAAGTAAACATGAAGCATGCAAGCAATCCCTGTTACCAGCCTCTGGGTTACATACTGAGGATCTGCAAAGTTCAGTTTCAAACCTTGTTGGTTGTTCCAGCTTTCTGTCTTTAAATGTAAGAACCCTATAACCTTAGACTGTGTATGTGATACCAAGCAACCACTATACACTGCAATCAACTTCTGTGTCATCTGTTACATGGTAATTCTACCCATCTACCAGAGAGGGAAAAGTCTGTGGCTCAGAGATCCATCGGTGATCTGATACACTTTTACAGATACTTTCAAAAAGACATTTTAATGCTGAACACTACAAAACACTGATTCAAAATACTGATCCAATTTTATCACGATTTAATCCCGCTGCTCCTAATAAATTCTCCATGTTCCAGAAGCTATCAAATGCAGCATGCACAGACGATTCAAGTTGACCTCTCCATTTAATCTCTCCATATGTATTACCTTTGCAAAAGGTAAAAATGTTGAATAAAAAAACCTCACCTCCAGTTCCTTTTCATCAAAATAATGTAGCCATTGTAGAGGAACTACTTCATTAAAACCATCAAGAAAAGCTTTGGTTTGTTCTCTAACTCCCCGAGAAAATCGCCACTCTGCCATTAGCCTGAGACAGAACAAAACCAAACGTGATTTAAACATCAATTATGCATTCAACATGAAGAAGTTCAAACACAAAGGATTGTGTGTGTGTTCCCATCAAGTAAGATCCCTCAAGTTTTACTTCTTACACTGTTCTATTCCATTTCCTATAAGGAACCTACCATACAATATTATCAGAAATCTTCAAACTCAGATAATAGTGAAGTAGCAAGATGTAACTTAGATTACCATTCCAGTTAAAAATAAGTATTATTACTAAACTTACGTCTATCTATATACGATAGAATATATATATATACTACATATATACCTATATACTATATTTCTCTCAGAAACTGAAGACCACTAATTTAAGTGGAAACTTAATGTGCAGCACTGGACATACACTGTATCACAGAAAAGGTCTGTGTACATCTGATTTTGAGATCACCGAATAGACAGATCAGAAACAGAGGTTCAGAAAAAGAAGGGCAGTGATAAAATTAGGAAAAAAGTAGAAAAGAGCAGCAGAAAGAGTTTAAAAACAACAGCTGAAGTCACAGCATGTTACACACCATTCTGAATTTCAGTTTCCACATTTAGAGCAAAGTTCTGAACAACTTTAGAATCTTCTGTTAAACAGAAATCTTCCCTCTAACCTGGATTTGTTACCTGAAGTTACTGAAAGTTTCACCTGTTCTCTCACTGTACATGTAAGAGCATGACAGGTCATCTTCTCCCCACATGGTCTCCTTTTGTACCAAGCAATTGTGTATCAAGATAGCAACATGTACCAAGGTACCCTTTCAATAACAGCCACAAGAATTACACACTAACATGGAAAGAAAAAGAAAAACAAAACAAAAACAAACCAACAAAAACCACCGTGTCAAAGAAGACTAGAGCAACAGGAGAAACATCAAACACTTTTTTCTGCATTTACACCTTCCTACCCAATATATTCTTCTTTGTTCTCCTCAGTTACCAAGATATTTGAACCTCCTGATTTCAGTTCATGTGATGTTACTTTTCCTAAGAGCTCCATATCCACACAGAAGTACATTTCCAAGTTACACTCCTCAATGTTATTATCCCTGGATGAAAAGGAAAAAAATATTGTAACGAATTCTAGATAAACAAAAAAATCCATAAAATATCAAAGACACACACAAAAAAACGAACTACAAACCTTATCCAAATTAGGGAGTTGTAAAATTCAGTATCAATAGATTCTAGGTCCTTAATAGTAAGCTTTTTGCTCAGCATTCGTTTGTAGAAAGGCAGAGAAAAACCAGTGTCAATAAATTTCCCATGAAACAATGCCTGTTGAACAGAAAAATATGTTTAGTTTTTACTGAATTACTGAAGTGTTTCTGAACTTGAAGTCTTTTTTTTTCCTTTCTTCTTCAAATAATAAAAAGCACCAAATAGCAGTACCAGCTTTATAAAGCTGTATTTATAAGGAACAAAACATTAAATTAAATGGGAAGTAAAGAAAAAGGACAAAATTTATCCAAGCACATGTTATTACAATTTAGAAACTCTTTGATTAAAAAAATACTTCTCATAAAAGGACTTCATCCTTTCTTCATTATGTGAATAAGTGTAATTGTGTTATTTTATACTACTTGATCATAATATTTGATCCTACTTGAGTACTACTGCCATTTTTAGTACATACATACATCCAGCAACACCATCCGTTACAGAACGCTACTGCAGCTTGTAAGAAAGAGCTTTGGGAATCACAATTTTTTATAGGTGAGTAACAGAACTGAGAAATTGAGTTCTCCACAAAACTGAAAAAAGAACCAAAGCCAAAACATGGTCACACTTGTCTCACCACACATGCACACAGTTGCTGGTTTCTAGTACCGAGCATAGCATTACACACACACACAGTGTTAACCTCTACACTGACTCAGTGCATCTGAGAGCTCACAGAGCACAACCATAACCCTGAAACCCATTTTTCCCCTCAGCTTTATAAAGTACACTTTCTTCACTAAAACAGCTCTTTAAAAAAATCATCCTAAACATAGGCCATGTATGGCATTAATTGCTTCCCCGTCCTCACAGCTGACATTCTGTGAGCAGAAGAGCCAATTAACAGCCCATCTCTTCTAGGCTCCATCTTTTTTCCCCACCTAATTTCCCCCTTTCAGGCTTATTCTAGCATGCATTTTCTTCTGCTTAACTCCTTAAGCTTAAAGAGGTTCTCTTAGAGGCCTTTATTTATTTGATTATTTATACATTTATTTACTTTTAAGCTAGTCTACTCTTCTCATGGGAGGATGACCTGATAGAAATTCAATGTCAAGTGCAGCATCTGGGCATATGATTTTCTGCTTTTGCAAAACTATGTTCTTAAAATCACCTTATTTAATGTGTATGGTAATCTTAGAGCAAAACATAAAAGTTGCCTGAGCCAACTTCATTTAACAGGTTTTTATTATGAAGTAAGATGAATATTTATGTTTATTCCTGTTTCAGTTGAAAACATTTGTGGTTACTTCAGTACTTAAAACTAAAAAACTCACTACTATTTTGGAACTGTGAGATGAACAGAAACTGCAACTGCATTTCCCAGTTACATTATTACCTGAGCTATCTTAAGCCACTAGAGGGTATCCCAAGAAGCACTGCAGAAAATACCATCCAGTATAAACCACGAATACACTCAAACCTTGCATATCAGGCACTGCTACACAGGTCTCTCTTGCCCCATTTAGAGAATTTAAAATATAAACACATATAGACGTCAGGAAATAAAAGTTTGTCTTTTAATTACATTAATTACATTAATTACTTTAATTGAGCCTTTTACTGTGATCTGTACTGTTACAAAATAGTTTTCCTAAAGTCAACATTTCTTACACACAAGATCAAAAATCACCAACTGAAAGAAACAATGGCTCTAGCACATAACTGGCTTTATCATGCCTTCCTTCTAAGTGTCATTGTAACTTGCTGAGGACTCTAAAATAAAGAAAAAAGTTGGCAGCCTATTGAAAGTGTTAAAACAATGAGATAAATTTTCATGACGGCATAAAAATTGTGAACTCGGCCATAAAACACTTGAAATCAGAGATGTTATCGTCATAACTGAGTAATTTCTCAAAAAGCATCTATAAGAAAAGCAGAACTAAGAAACCACCCAAACCTAATTTATTTTAAGTCTGAAAGTATTTTTTCATTTATGTTATGCTTGGCTTGTATTTATTCTAATTTCATACAAAAAGCCTGAACAACATAAGGCAATAGTCTCTTCAATATGAACTCTTTTTGGTTTCGCTATTCACCATGTTCAGGGGTGTTGCTGAGGACTACCTGTAAACGTGATGATTATGTGGAAAGGTGACTGTATCACTACATGGAAGGAAAGAAATGTGACAGAACAGAGTCACTACAGAAAACTGACTCAGCGACTCCAGAAGAAATGATACAACAGGCCTGATCAGCTTGTAGTTTAAGAGAAATCTGATGGCAGAGAATCAGCTCCCTGACAGCTTTTGGTCTCCACAGTATCTGACTTTGGTATCCAAGCATGTACATTTAAATTAAGGCTCAGTGTACTCTGCAAAACATTCTAACTCATTTTTTCAAATACACTAAGGTATCCCAAGTCCAACTGAGGAGCAGTTTTCACAAAATATAAGTCACATTTTTCAGAGTATCAGTATTCAGACACTCAATCAAACAGCAATTTGCATGAAGTACACACATCCAATTGATGAAAATAAAATATTGTATCGAATGTCATATTAACTTTCATCACTCTCCCAAGAAACACGAGTGTCTAAGAGACTTAACTCTCAGGGAATTGGCTCAATAAACTTGTATGCCTTCATCTTCCATTTCTATGAGATTAATATAACCTTTAATAACTGTACAAACAAATACTGTTCAGGAGTAAATGTATAGCTACAGCAAATATAAAACCTTAAAAATCTAACCTACC
The DNA here is from genome assembly GCA_026261815.1 of Monarcha castaneiventris obscurior. NCBI lineage: Eukaryota > Metazoa > Chordata > Aves > Passeriformes > Monarchidae > Monarcha > Monarcha castaneiventris. Next base: position 21,794,968 of record JAMPIT010000379.1, on the reverse strand, counting down.
ATGGCAATAAAGCGCCCAATGAAACAGAAATATGAAAGATGGTCAGGATTGATTGTTGATGCTGGATTTATCTGCAGGCAATAGTTGCTCTTGCCAGCATATTCAAATAGGCAGTACATAGGGTTCAGTACTTCATGGGAAAGCAAGAAAAACCATTCTCTAAGGAAAAAAAAACATGTATACACATAAAAACCATCAAACACAGATGTTTATCACCATTCCCCTTAGGTAACTAGCAAAATGGTCAAAATATATGCAAACTTTGAAAAATGATATAAACAGTGTTGTATTAGAATCACAGAATAATACATGGTATTATACACTTCTTAAATACAGAAAACAATTATCAAACCAAATAATGTTAGAAAGTCATGGTTTCCAAAGTTTAGAAATTATAGTTAAGATTTTCACCTTGAATGCACCCTCAGAGCACAGGTTTTAGCTGCCTCTCAGTAACATTTTTTTCTTACACAGTCCTTGCCTCAACTAGTACACAGTATTTACCCTCCTCATGCCTACTTTACTGTCTACAACTCACATATTTACTCGAAAAAATCACAGATTATTCCATGCTCATTATAAACAACTTAGATAAAACGTAACAAAACAAATAAATTGAAACCTCAGCACATATTATTTGCTTTTCCAGTCTGACAGGAAAACACACACTGAGTTACTGTAGTTTATCAAATTACCATGCATTGGTTAAGCCTACACAACGTGACAGTGTAAAAATATCTTTCTGTTGAGGTTAAATGAATACATGTTTTTCACCACTTTGTTTTCAACTCAGCTGATCTGAAATAATACCAGAATCTGGTATTTCGCTATTCAGATAGGTGATTTTTATAATATTTGTTGCTTTACAGTATTTGCAGAGACCTAAGAACAGTGATACACACTCAGGAGCTTCAGTATCAGGCACCAAATGTTTGGTACTAAATAACCAGGCTCAGGGACAACCCATTAAAAAAGCTAAAAGTCTGTCCTATAATAACTGTAGGGGCTGAATTCCATTCTGACTGCCTTTCAGCTGTCACATTTAAGAGGCACCTCTTCTACCTCTGTATTTACTCGAGATCAAAGACTAGAAATGAGGTTTGCTGGTATGTTTCTCCTAAAGTGCTCTGGAACTCAAGCCACAGATCATGATTCACTATGACACGCTTCCAACCCAAAGGCCAAGTAGGAAGAGTAAACAGAGAAAGGCAGACAGGATCCAATAACCCTAACAGAGTTCCATGTATCTTCCAGTAAGCATGAGAATGTTGTACAGCATTCTAGGCAAGTTTCCTACTGAGACAACTACATTAACTACACAGAAGCATCAGATTTAATAGGCACTTAAATAAGAACAAAGTCAGATAACAAGGGAGGAATTAACTAAATCAGTCATTAACAAGAAATTGCAGGAGCAATGCATTTTTCACACCAGCAGCTAAAACTGCTAATGTCAGATCAGTCCTGCTACATGCAAGGTAAAAACCTGAAGGGAACACTGAATTTAGTTTGCTGAAAGACAGCTGATCTATATTTGTATTAATGCAGTATTTCATTAGTCAGTACATGAACACTTACTTAGTGTCACTTAAGAATTCTCAGCTCAAGTTACAATGAGATCCTGGCTGGTTCTCAGTGTCACATACAAAATCTTGGGCAAGACTTAAGTAACTATGAAACGATGAAATTACACTACTTATGTATTTTTTATTTATTTATTTATTCTCCTACTTTCTGTGATTAACACACTGCAGTTAAATTATTCTAACATCTTTTCTACGGAATACTTCATTTCTATGGAAAAGGCTACATGAACTGTCCCAGTTCACATCCTATGCCTACAGCCCTCACAATAGGGACACCAACCAAACAAAACCCATGCAAAGCAAAAATTTAATTCCTCCCTGCAATTGTTCCCCAAAAGTCTGTGTGATACTGTAATCAGAAAAAAACCCCACCACATACCCAAAGAAGCTCAACCTCCAGAGGCAAGCTTCCTTACTTATAAATAGTACACATTTTCAGTAAATTCCATTTTACCACAGGAAGCTACACAAAACCAGAACAAAACCAAAACACAGCATCTTTACATTAAAAAAAAACCAAAACAAAATCAACAACCAAAAATAACCCAAAACAAAACAAACCAAAACCAAAACAACCTGACAAGAAATACTCTATCACCTATGACTTCTTCCAGTTCCCTGGATCTACAGTAGTACTGAAATTTTTATCCTAGCAGTAACATTTCATTCAAGTAACTGGCAGCAGTAGTCAGTGGTTGTATTCTCTGTGGTCAAGAAATGAAATTTTGTGGTTTTGTTGTTATCAGATTTTTTCCCGAGTTCCACTTCAGATTCTAGAAAAACTCATACTCCAGCTGTTTCACATTCCAGTGGAGGTGACATGATCTGTCTGCTGTTCCTTCATGCCTGCACTACTCTCTTTTGGTTTATTTCCTTTCTGTTCTTATCAGCCCAAATCTGGCGTTTGCTTGCCATTTTTCCAAATAAGCAGAACACTTTCTTTTCCCACAGTCCCTACTTCTAGGAAAATTGAACTTTCTGATAGAAAATTTCTGAAATAACTCAGTCTAGAGCAATTAATTTCATTCCAATTTAAACATCACTCTTTGTAAAAGAACTCAACAACTGAGACCATAGTTTTACCAATGTGAAGTTATAACCTCTAAAAATAGCCAGTGTTGCCAGTTCCACCTCCTTAATATATTTAGGGGGACTAAAAAGGTGCCTAGGGTCAGACTGCATGAGAAATCAAGGCTAGAGTGCTATTAAAAAAATAACAACTACTTAAGCAAATTTATTTTACCTTGCCAAGCCACCATAATCCAATCCTTCTTCTCCTCTAAATATAACGTATAATCTTCTCCTCAAATCATAGGGTTTTAATGCCATAATCTATTAAAAAAATAAATTAATAAGTTATAAATTATGCATTGTCACTACATCATTCATTCAAATTTAATTTAATGTTGATACAGAAATGATATATATGTCAAACGTTGCACAAATGTGAAAAGCAAGTAGACCATCTCATGGAACATACAATCAATGAACTACACACAAAAATACCAACTTGGATTTAAAATCCTTGTGCAGGAGACTACTAGCAACTGGAAGGAATAGCTGGAAAGTATTGCTGTATGGGTACCCTGTTCTTACACTCTTCCTAAGGCAGTCATTATTAAAGGAAAACAGGCAAAAAGGCACTTCATCTGTTATATATGAATTTTGGTTTTAGGGTAATCACTTAAAGAAATAATTTAATCCAGAATAAATTCAATATAGTTTCATTTATAATATATTTTTTACTTATAGAGAATCCCTGCCAAGAGGTCTTGATGTGGTGACACCAGCAAGAATTTTCATCATACACTGGCTGCAGACTCTAAGAGCTCAAGGACTGTAAGCTTCAATTCCACATTTAATCTTTGAAGGATGAAGCAGGATGCCAGTTTTAACTGGAGAAAACAACATATTGTAATGTATCTAAACACACACAGGAATCAGAAAAGCAAATCCACTATGGCTGATGCCACAGTGGGTTAAGCTATGGAACTCTACCACAGGAGGCTGTAGATGCAAAAAGTTCACAAGAGGAACACAGACAAGCTCACAGAAGAGAAATCCCTTGAGGATTATTAAAATACTCAGAAACCACTTGAAGCTCAAGAAGCATTTCAATTGTAAACAGCTGGAAAATGAACGATCATATCATAAAAGTATTATATAGAATACTTCTGTTCTTAGAGTCTTCCCTAAGAAACCCCCACTAGCTAATACCAGGGGAAGATTACTGTGCCTGAAGGACCATTAGTCTGAACTGGCTACGGCCATTTCTGTTCTTCTGCTTTGTCTTGATAAACAAACACAATCATTTTTGCAGGCTTACTTGCTGGAAGGAATCCTCAAACAAAGTCTGTCTGGATACATTGATTTTCACATGACTTGGCAGTGCATTGGACTGTAATCATAAGGCAATAACATTAAAAGGCAGCATATACATATGTAAAAACTCAAATCATTTCAATAAGTAAATAATTACTGAATCAGTACCTGACACAAGTAACGGAAATGAGCAAGTTTCCACCTAAAGCTACGCTCATAAGCGATCTGTGGCCCTTTATTTCTGTAAGGAAACATATTTGAGATACATTAGGCATGCAGACATCAAATAATACTTTCAACACTAAGCAACAGCACGAAGATTTCAAAAGTACACAAAAATTGTTATTGTAAGATAGGATCAAATGCAGCTGGTGGTTGGGAACGCCAGGCTTCCTTTCCACCATCCCTCGCCCTTTTTTTTCTTGAAAGTCAATTTACCAAACTTGATAGAAAGATGAAAGATCAAGAGGATATCAAATCCCTATGAAACCTGCAAAAACTACAAGTCACATAAAGGAGAGACATCTAATTTATCATCTTCACTGAGAGAAAGACTGCTAAGTTAGGCTTTATAAATTCAGCTGCTTCTGGAACTATGCAGGACTTCCTAGTGCAACATTCTACAGGCTCACTGAATGAAAAGTCATCACCATGTTGCCAGAAGTAAACCCTACCCCATATAAAAGACATTAAGAAAGCTACTACAGGTTGGGTCAATACTTCTAAACAAAATATTCAAAAGAAGATTTGCATGTAAACTTTTTCAGAAGTATTTAGTAGTACTTTGTTTAGACATGACTGTTGCTAGAGTGTGTATCATTATAAGCAATACTCATAATGATCATTTGCTGTTTCTTAAAAATGCAACTATTAGTTACATTAGTTCATTATTCAAGTTTACCTCACTTCCCCTCTCTATTAATAAAATTATTACAATCTTGGTATTTCAAAATTGTATAAAAACTATTGAACATCAGAGCAGTACAGCAAAGTGTGTCATAGATAGTCACAATTAAAATTTAAAAACCTATTAAATTTATATTACAAAAACTTGTTCATAATTTAGTGTGCAATTCCAGCTAAAAGTGTAGATCATTTTATAGCATGAGAAAAGTTCACTACTAAACTATAACAAGGTAAAACATTCAAAAATATATTTAATTTCTCACTTACACAGAAGATTTCCCAGTACGAGGATCATTGAAGGTGGTGGTTCTTGTATTATGATCAACGAAGTATCTGACACCTTCTCTGGTATATCTGATTTCCCAGCCCTCTGGAAGAGGGTCCTCATTTTGTAAACTGCAAAAGAAATTGCAGGCAGTGCTTTTTCCCCCATATCACGATATAAAATAATTAAGCAAGACCTTTTGTATCTGCACAGTCATTATACACACCTACCCTTGAGTTCGAGGGTCTTCCCACTGTGTTGTCTTTGTGTTATGATTTACAAAATACACCCTATCATTTGAATCCACTCTCCTTTCTAAGGGAAAAAAAGAAAAAAATCCACTATACAACAAACTGCATTCCAAATATCGGTAACAGCCACCTCCTGAAATCCACAGCTAATTAACTTACCCCAGCCTGGTGGTAAAGGCCCAAGTGGATCATTTTCTGCTGACAACATCGAAGCCTATTTAAAAACAAGAGGACTTCCAGTTAGGCCAAATATTATTCACATAATTTTCTCAGTGTGTTTTAAGATTACCACTAGTCCTGAAGACTAAAAAACCCATCAAACCATTTTTAATCTGGTTCTGCAAAGAAACTTAGATTATATGATAATAAAATATGCTTTGCACACTTGTTTCCAACCCAATGTACCCTCCCTTTCCCTTCCTACAGCAAACTTGAGTAATCGTACAAAGTGTTCACACAAGTTTTGAGGAAGCATGTATCAGTAGATAAACACAAAGTTCTTGCTTAAGAACATGTTTTACCATAATAAACATTTCCAAGCACAGTGACTACTGCCAGCACAGGGGGTTTTACTTCCTCAATACATGATAACTTCCCTGGATGTTTGGCTATTTTCAAATTTTGTGATTTTTTTTTTTAAATGCAGCTGCATTCATATGCAGATGGGCAAAATTATACCAACATACAGTAAGGATAAAAGGGAAAAAAAAGGGATTATGTTATTATGTAAACGCATGCTAAGCTCATAATATACTGTAACCTTGCAGAAGTCCCCAAGTAGCTCCCAAAAATACAAAGCATGGGGGAAAATAAAAACAAAAGGCAGAAATGCAACAGACTATAGGATCCATGCTCTAATTTATAATTAAAAGCATCTACCCCTAAAATTTTTGGACACTAACTTTTAGTGTGTGTGAGTGCAGAATGGAATTTTGATATAGGAGAACCAAGCTGTGTCCAAGCTGTTTTCCAAAGAGTGCCTTAGGAACTAATACTGCTTTATATAGCATTTGCAATACAAAAATGCCAAATGAACTCAGGAGCTTACAGCAGCAAATTCAGGCAAGACAAACCTATGACATGTTTTCTCTGAAGGAGAAATAAATCAAGGATCAGAAGGAAATGCACTAGTTACACTCAAAATTGCTGCGTAGTTGTTCCAGCTACTACACGTGAACAGAGAATTGTAGTTATTTCAGCAGCAAATGCAGTAAGTCTTCTCTGCTTTACACAATCACAATGACCCTCTAACCAAAGACTTCTCTGTGGTGAGTGTAGAAAAAGAAAAGTGCACAAAAGCAAAATGCCCTCTGCCAAAGAACTGAATGGTGGCACGATTCAGATATTTCCAACCTTCTTAATGGGTCTGAGGATTTGTGTGTGGCTGCTGGCCAAACAAAGCTGTATATTTAACAGAACACACTGAAAGACTAGGCAGATTCACTTCCAAAATGACTACAATAAATTAATCCAGGTAAAAATGAAAGTAATTAAAACAACTATATCACATCTACTTTTTCTTCTTTACATAGTTTAGCTTTGCCCACAAAAGGTAATTGAAACATTCTCTAACCAAAAGTATTCATCTACTTTTTCCCAAAAAATAAAATACAATCTTGCTCAAACTGCTATATAGGCAGAGTCCTGGTATGTCACCAGAGCATGAAAAAGTAGCTGTAGCTGGCCCTTAACTATTCTAGAAGAAAAGTATACAGAAGCACACTAAAGTAAAAAAAAAAAAACAAACAACACTCTTTCTGCAATATAATTTCAATTTTTCCCCCTCAATAAACTGTGAATTCTACCTGTGCAAGAGATATAATACCTAGAAAACAGAATTCTAAAGAGATGCAAACAGTCAAGTTTTCTTTTCCTTCAAGTGTATTATGTCTCACTAACAAATCCTCATTTAATGATTCTAAGGTCAGATGAGACACTTTAAGAAATAGGTCTATGGTTTTCAGTAAGGGTTATCGTTTAATGGAGGAAGTAACATCATTTAATTTTAAAAATACATTGTTCCTCAAAGAATAATCTAGCTCAAAAGAAAATCTTGGCATCAGAAAAGAGACAGTTTTCTCAGATGTTTTATGCAACTGATCAAAGTAGTACACAAGTACACAAAGTCAGTCAGCAAGAGTTTTTGGCTCAATATGCTTCAGCTGTGATTCTTGGATTTGCATTAGAAGTTACCAGTGTGTATAAATACCTGAAGGAGGGTGCAAAAAGTACGGAGCCAGGCTTTTTTCAGTGGTTCACAGAGTCAATGGGCACACACTGAAACACAGGAGGGGTCCCTCTAAACATCGAGAAACACTTTTTACTGGGAGGGTGACCAAGCACTGGCACAGGTTTCCCAGAGGGATTGTGGAATCTCCATCCTTGATTTACAAGACATCAGTCCTGGATGGCTGGCTGTAGGTGGCCTTGCCCGAGGAGGGACATTGGACCAAATAACCATCAGAGGTCCCTTCCAGCCTTGGCCATTCTACTTTTCTCTAATTGCATAAAACAAATTGAATTTGATGCACAGCTCTGGGAGTTCAGAAAATTAGTAGTGATGCATGTTTCTGCTATTGCTAGTGCCAAGATATAATGTCTAATCCAATAATGAGAGATTGAGAACTTTTAAATGTAATACTGCAGCATCCTTTACTTCTGAGGGGTGTGTGAATAAAGTCCATCAAATTCAAAGTTAGATCTGCACATGTAGAGAATCCTAATCCAATGAAGCTGTTTGAGACTTGTACTTCAACAGTTTCTTCTTTAAAACACTTCAGCTTTGCTATAGATAAGTTACAAAGTCTCTGGGATCAGATAATTTTTTTTAAGAAGCCAAGCACAATTCTTAAAGTACACTGTTTAGAGTGACAGTGACACAGGCACCATCATTATTAACACTGAAGAAACAACTACCCTATTTATCCAGTCACAGATGGAAAAATCTGACTCAAGAAATACCCTCTTTGAAGCTATTCATATTTTTTTCAGGCAGAGGTAAGCAACTATCTGAGAGAAATGGAATACCATGTAGGAAATTCCAGAGATGAACCAGATGTACAACCTTCTAAGTAAGCTCAAAGTAAAAGAATTGCCACTTCTAATAGTGAAGGACTCTTAATAGTTGAACAGTTTTGAAGGCTATTTAATGTTCAAAATGTCCCCTAACAGTGTTTACATTCCTTTTAGGGGACTGCTTTAGTTTTACCTCTTACTACTGGCATGAAAAGTCTTACAAAAATGCAGTACACAAAGCTCCAGTCGGGGAACAAACTCAGAAACTCAGAAGGGAGTACTTTCTGCCTCCAAGGATGATTTTTAACTTTTTTCACAATAATCAGAATCCAAATTACTGATGCAAAATGTCTTCTAACATATATGATTGAATAGATGTAAAATCACTTTTTCTAAAGTTAAAAACAAAAAAGTATACCTATGCCTCTGTACTAATTTCTAAATTTTGTCCACTTTACCGAATAGAGGTATCGTTGGTTGAATTGTTGCATAGCTCCCTGCAGTTGATTCCGTTGAGATTGCCACTGCTCAAAGTTCCTCACTGACTCCATTGTTGGTCGCTGCCACGTTGTCGTTCTGGTGTTGTGGTCCACATAGTAAACTCTGCCACGATCATCAACTCTTCTTTCCCAGCTTTCAAGAAACACAAATGTTAACAGCTAATTCTTTTAGTAGTGTTACTAACAAATTTTCTCTTTATGCTAAATTCCTAGGTGGTACTTGAATGAACTGCTGGAGTCACAGGCATGTTTAATTTCTAAAGGACACAAAAGCACCCCAACTTAATTGGTAGAAGAATAACCACAATGAGCAAACACAGGCTTCAAGCAATTGACTGCTCAGCTCTCTGTCACATCATTTTAACTTTGTAAACTCCTGTGACTGCAAGTAATGTTGGCAGATTTCAGAGAACACTTTGCTGGGAAATCTGAGGTTTGGAACCAGTGCACTACACTTAGTGGTATCACCTAAATAAAGGTGATCAAATATGCATTATTTCATGCTTGAGTTTTAAAGGAAGAACAAAATTCTTTAGTAGCTGTGCTTGAACAAGTGATCAAAACTAGTGACATCTCCAGTATTAACATTCCTGTAACAATAGCTGCAATTAATATAATTAAAGGAAAGCTAGAATTTCTCAATGTATAATACAGAATACCATTCTGATGAGCTGCTGTTTTTTTACAGCAACAAACAAACAAAAATATAGTATGTTTATCATATTTAATTCAAAAAAGTCTATATTACCCAGGAGGTAAGGGCTGTGGTCTTTCCCATGTTGTAGTTCGTGTGTTGTGATCAACATAATAGGTTCTACCATGAGGATCCTTTCTTTGCTCCCACCTTCAAGACAAAGAGACTTGTACATAAGTCAAGGTGAAAATACTTCCTAGGGACTTCCCACCAAGACAAAAAAGTACCCTGGCATTGAATGAAAATACCGTGGTCCAAAACCCATTCTAGGGCAGCAAAGAAAATTCACACCAGAATACAGATCAGTTGCTTCCTATTGAACTTATACCACCATAAAGGCTTCTTTAAAGGACTTGGCACATAATGAGCCTACATCAATATTCACAAGCATTTTCCTATTATATTTAAGCTGAGAACAAAGTCAATTAATTATCTGCTCAATGCTTGGATGCTAAAACAACCTCACTCCAAAAGTGCTTAGAGATGCATTCTTTGGATTTCCAAGTTCATGCCACTCAAAAAATGAGAGCGTTTACATTTTGAAGCTCTGTTCCCTGTATCCAACAAACAGCATCTTTCAGAGTGAGCCTGAAGTGTGTGCTATCAGATGGCTTTCCTGTGTTTCTATTTCCTATCCTGGTATATTCTGTATCTGATATCCCCGGGGATTACTTCTTTTTGCAAAACAATCTTACACTGAAAATGGAGCTAGGACCAAACACTACCAACAGCTGAAATTTCATGATACTGAGAACTACCATAATGCAATAAAAGTACTAATAAATGGAGAGGAGACCAGGATAAACATTAGGTGAAAAGCTGAAGTGCTTGTCTGCAGTTGATATATATTTGTTTCTCTTACATAAATACTTAATTAGCTCCTAAAAATGTAGGCAGAACACCTGGCCTGCTACTCATAGGATTGGATGTGCATTTCCTCACTATTGCAGAGCATTGTATAAAACTACAGAAGTTTTTCTGCAATTCAAGAGGTTATATGTTAAGATTCCAAGAAGAGAAGAGAGGAGCAGCAACATTTTACAGAGTTCCTAGGTCTAGACATAATGGAGACTCAATTAGGCCAGGAGGTGATCAGAGGGGGGAGGGGAGAGGAAGGAGGGCGGGGTGGGGAAGCACCAAATAGAAATACCACAGAAACATGATCAGGGAATGATGAAGAAATGCAGTTGGCCACAGTGTGCACTATGCCTGGAACTCATGACCCTGTCCTCAGTGGGAAAGCCTGTAATAAATTTAAAAAAGAATGTATGGAAAGAATTCCCCCCTATAAGGACAGAGCAACTGAAAATTAAATACTAAGTAACTCTTCCACAATTTATATACAATGCTTCTATCTTTTTAAATGTTTGTTTTTATGTTTATCTAACTGCAGAAACTCAAGTGAAGTATCACTAATAACTTACTGAACCTTCTTCACAGGGAGCAGGTATAAGACAGGCTCTCTGAAAGACCAGCTACAATGACACAAGGTATATACACTTTGGGTTAAGAAATAGTTTCTGTGATCAGAAAATGCTAAACTAGTTAATATTTACAATATTATGGAAATGTCAGTATTTCTAATTTGAACTGAAGGTATCTTTTCACCCCAACATGAAGGCATGTACAAAAAATGTTAAAATCTATCTTATGGATATATATTTGAGCAGGTACTGTATTTTCCTTTCATGTCTAAGCAGATTTTTAATTTTGTATTTAAGACTACTAAAGCAGTTTCTAACAATCTAGTAAAATTAAAATTTCTAGCTATTCTTAGCATATACATACATACACATCAAATCTTATTTTTAACATTATTGAACTCACTCTTATGCAGCAAGCACATCCAAGCATTTATATACTAATAATTTTCACCTCTCTGTGCTTTGGTCCCTACTATATTCTCCTAGTTTAGGAAACAAAGGAGTAACCAATTACAGACCAAGTAAAAAATATCAAATGAAAAGTCTTCACATCCATAATGCCCAGGAGTTTGTCTGTTAAGATCACAATACTGTCTCAGCAAATCAGTTATCAGGAGTTTGTCTGTTAAGATCACAATACTGTCTCAGCAAATCAGTTATCAGTTGTTGCTTTCTGGGACAAGAGTAGCCAGTTATAGCAGCAGTACAAATCCCATTTTAGATCAAACAACCCCATCTCAGCCAGCTGACCTGCATTTGACAATCCCTGTATAGAGCTGAGTTTCTGCTTCTTTATATACACATTTAGATGACACAAAATTATAGCATTAAAAGCAAAACAACATACCCTGGTGGCAAAGGTTCAGTACTGGCACTACCAGGCTGCTGTCTTACAGGTTCCGCAGATGCACTTGGCGTGGAGGAGGATTCCCTTGGCTTTGCTGCATCTGCTGCTGCACTGTTTCGAGCATTAGGCTGAGCACAGTCTGTTGCTGCTGCAGGTTCTAGTCCAGCAGACACAACAGGTAATGCAGAAGTGTGGCTTTCAGAACAACTAGTTGCTTCTGTTGCTGACTGAGGTTCTGCTGTATCATTAGTGCAATCTGCTGAAGACACAGGAGCTTCAACTGAACCCGTCAGAGCCTCGGAGACAGAAGAATTACCAGCTTCAGGTGCAGAGGCAGATGATTCGCCGTTAACTAAGAAATGGAGAAAAAAGAGATTACTCTATGAGATTTGGAAAACTAAGAGGCAAGTAATTTCTTTCCTTTTTCAGAGTTGAGGTATAGAACCCTACAATTAACTCTACACCTGCGTGTGACTTGGAAAAAAAATCCCCCTCCAAAAGAGAGATTAAAATATAAAAACTATTATTGGCTAACACAATTTATATAGTTTAATGAATGAAGAAAATTACTTTGGAATTACTTTGGAATTACAAAGGAAATCAATTCTATCTTTTAAAGAACAATATAAATGTCATCAAACTCAGGCAAACACAACCTCATAAAAAGTTTAAAGCAGGCATGGATTTAGCAGGCAAAGGTGATAAGAAGGCTTTATTAATCCCAAGCCCACTTGGCCAACAATACACCGATCATCAGCCGTGTTTAACAGAACAGTATCTCAGCAGGACAAGATCTTGTCTTAGATAAGACAAGATACCAGGTACAGCAGTCTGTAGGACACCCATTAAAAGTCAAGGCCGTATAAAAAGTAGTGCAACACCATTCAGCACTTTCATTTTCTGCACCACTAATCAACATCATACAGTGACAATTCTATTTATACTTAGCAGCTTGTACCTGTTTTAGAGTTGGAACAATTTTCTACAGGACTAAGGATATGCAACACAGGCTTCAAGCAATTTTCTTACCTTACAGCATATTATCACTTTACCATGCTAAGGACTAAAACCAACACAATTTTATACTCTTAACCTTAATGATACACATTTGCAAAATTTAACCCTACACTAGTGCCTATAAAATGTTGCTTCATTATTTTAAAGAGTTCATTTGTTTAATTCTGTCATTAGGAATTAATTTAAATTAGCAAGTTAGTTTCTTTAAGGAATTATCACTGCACCGTATGAATTTTCTTGATATGAATAATGATAAGAATGACTTTACAGGTAACAGATCTTTATGTTTTGTAAAGGCACTACTTTTTCAACACAACTTTTCCAGGGTAACACATCACTGCTTCCAGATGGCACAAAAGTAACTACATTAAGACATATCAAGATTTTATATTGTTTCAACATGACATGAAAACTACCATCAATTTGATCAAGTTTCCTCAAATTTCTGCTTAAACTAGCAACAACTTAACTTACACAGGAAAAAAACCAACTGAAATTTCAACTTCCATTAAAAAAATTCAACTTATCCACATGAAAGAATGAATAGGATCACATAATAAAGTTAGAAGCAAAATAATGAACAAATCATGAGCTCTATTAGTAAGTTCATCTCCAAAGAGATCTATAAAACATTACAACAGATGATTACTTCACCTATTATGCCTAAAACAGCAATTCTGGCTGCATCACATAAAATTACAATCCTGATAAGCACAACAGTGGGAAAGAAAAAGTGTCATCAAAAAATGCTGGAGACCTGTTTCATGCCTTGCTGTAAAAACATCTTCCCCAACTGGTAGAGCAGTTGACTACTGCTATATCAATGCCTCAGTGCAAGCTCAGTGATGATTTCATCAATATTACCATTTGAACAAATCAATTATTTTTCAATTCCTCTATCGTAATACAGATTTCAAATGGATCTCTCTGCTGCTGAAGAAAAAAGGGAGCAATGTCTTAATAATATATATGCCCTCTAGCCTTGAGCTGAAAAGAGAGAGGAATCAAATTAAAGTTCTCCAAATAGAGAAAAGCTTCAGAGAAGGACTAATTTAATTATTATCTTTTAAAGTTCATAATTGTTTCTGTTATCTTCCAACCATACCAACATTTTCCACTATTATAGAGAGTTTGATAACCTTTGTTCTACTATTTAGTAACAACTTGCCTATTTCTATTTACAGCTGTCTTTTCTCTGCTGTCATTGTAATCTCTCTCAAACAGCTGAGAAAAGACAAAGTGCTTAGAAAGCACAGTCATTATTAGATGCCAGAGGAACAAAAATCAAAAACCACTTTCTTCTCACTAGTTTCACTGTACCAAACATGAACTATAGTCAGAATCAATGTTTTTGTGTTTAAGAGGAAAATGAAATTCAGTATCTGCCACTACCTGTTTTTAAATAAATTTTTGAAAAAATTGAAGGCATGGAGAGTCTGCAACACATCTTGACTCAGAGCACAGCAGTTCCCAGCCTAAATTACATTTATGTAATGTCAGGAAAAACTTAACCATGGTTACTCAAATTAATTGTGAAAGATATCTGATTTTTCCTCCAGACAATCAGGAATACAGTTTCATCATCTGGGACAGAAAAATTGAAGATTTTGGACACTTTTTCTTCATCAGAGAAAAGAACTGATGATAAAGTGTGAAACTCAGTAAATTTAAGAATGGGTTTACTGCAAAAAAATTTACAATAGTGGACACACAAGATTATAAATTCAAGCCTAGAAACATCCTTTCAGTATTTCTGAAATCCAACAAAGATTGTATAGAAAAAGTAGCTCAACTTCAGATACAACTAGATAAAAAAGGCTTATGGAACACGTTCCTGTAACTCTCTCATTCTTACCAGTGCTGTTGACAGGCTCAGCTTCAAGTGGTTTTGGTGTATTTTTGGGTCTGGCTGCAACATGATTAGGAGATGGTGTGCTGTCTCCATTAACAGCTTCTACACCGAATGTATTCTGTATCACAGAGTTGGAAGGTACTTGATTGTCTATCCCATTAGAAATGTCACAAGGAGATCTTGGTAAAAATAAAAGATGATTTTAGGTTACTATGAGCAACATGTTAAACAGTTATGCAACTAAACTAAATCCTACACTAAACCATGCTACAGAAACAAATAAAGAAATGGTAGTAAATTCACAACTGTTTATAGCATGGTATTTGCAGCCTAGGTAATTGTCTTGGTCTCGCACCTGACTGTTAAGAAAAAGGCAAGAATTGGTTTTGAGGATTTCAGATACTTAAAACAGGTAGGAGTTTCTATTTTCACTTCCTCTTTACTTTTAATGACATTAGAATTGAATTGAACAGACTGATGCACCTGCTGCATCTTCCAAAACAGCCTTAGGGACCCTTCCAAAGTGCAGCTATGAGCAGGAAAGCTTTTTCTCTCATTAAGCAAGAGAAAGCACTGGTTTTGGTAGTCATATCACTAAAAATACTCTTAACATAAGAAAGCAACAAAATTCTCTCTCAGTAAAAGGGAAATAAGATGAGCTTCTCTATGCACTCGCAGGATGGGACATTGTAAGGACAAATACACAGAGGCAGCTCTGTGTTTACAAGGCCACATGGAAATAAATGCAGTTTAAAGGCTTGTGAATGGAAAGTTTTGTTCAGTTACAGTGGTACACTGGTTTTTTACTTAAATCTCTTTCAGAATGCTTAAAACCATCCACCAGAGACACATATTTTGATAATTGCACTCAATGCCAACTCCTTATCTTCTCAAGGAGTAGAGGCTAAATATTGAAGTTAAACAGATGACCAAAAATGTGAAGTTAGAAGCCCAACTTTGTGGAGTAAGAAAGAAAGAAGCAGCATTTCCATCCTACCTTATCCAACTCCAAAGGAGCAGTATAAACAGAGAATTGAAGTATTACCCCTTTTCAACTCTGGACTACAAACTCAATTTGCCTCCATAAGACATGCAGAGAAGCTACCTTAAAACTTATCTTCATCTCTTAATTTTAAAACTGTAAATCAAAACTGCTGTATAGTTGTGTGGAAAACTGCAGTAAATTAAAATATCAACATCAAGAGCAGGATCCAAGTAAGAGACATTATATCCAGCAACAATAGCTGAATGAAAACAAATTATTGTTACTACTGTTTCAAAATGGTATGCAGATGTGTTTCAAACCACTTTTAGCAGTCCCAAACCTTTCTAACGAAAAAAATGCAGAAACAACTTTTTATTCTCACTCCCTCGTCTTGAGCACCCAACGGGGAAGAGAGATAAACATCCATATATTCAAAAAAAGAATCAAGTCAAGCATTCAAGGACAAATGTGTCCCTGTCACTCAAATGCATAGCAACTGGGTTTTTTTCACTCCAGTGAGTGTCAATAACTTAAACAGAAATGGGTTCACACAAGGTAACTGAGCACACCAGTAACATTAAAATGACCTGAATTGACCTGTTAGTCTTACTAGGGATGAGGGGGCAAAAAAATCTATTCCTACTTCTCTCCAGCCAGTCCTTGAGCGGGTATAATGGTAGAGAAATCAAGAACGAAGCTCTAAATTGGTCCCAATGTCTTTTTCTTGCCACTTCAGGAGAAAACAGGCCTTGGCCTCAGTGTTACAAATACTATTTGTGAAACTCAATACAAGCCTCTGAAGTTCCTTATCACGACCTTAAAAAGGCTGAGGAGGAAGTAATTCAGGCTTTTTTTTCCTTTTCCTTCCGTTCAGGTGCTACATTGCAAAAAGCTGGTAGATGTTAATAGAAATGGTTCTTATGCAGCGAAAGGAAATAAATGGAATAAGTAAGTAAAAATACACTGAGCCACTGCTCCTCTAATTTCTGCTGCAGCACTTAATAGATTTCCAATCAGTTGAACTAAATTATGTAATTATCAAACAAATAATGTTTCTAAAACCTGTGGCAACATAATTTAGACCTCAGAAGCTGAAATCTCTCACCTTTAAAACCATCAGAAAAAACCCCCAAAAAAACCCAGAAAAAAAACCACACCAAAACACCAACAACCCAAACATTTCAACAGATAAATTTGCTAATATACTTCATATGGCACAAAACACAAAAATAAATTCCAACCTGGATGAACTTCTTGCTGAAGCATCTCTGCTTTCATGTACAGCCTCGCCATTTTGCTGAACTTCTACTGAACAGTAAGAAACAAATTCAACAGAAATATTCTATTATATCTGTTTGAAATCGTAATCCAAATATTATCATTGACTTAATTATTTTAACTTACTGGTTGCTGATGAACTGAGATTTGTAAGAGATTCTTGTTCAACAACCAAACCATCTAGCACAACTGTCAGTTCACCTGTTTGCACCATGCCACTCTTGTTTTCCAAAGAGAGTTTCAACTGTTCCTTTACCTTCTCCACTAAAAATGGAGTTGGGGTGGGCAGGGGAAGAGATGGAAAGAAAGGGTAAAGGAAAGATTAAATTCTAAATAATATTAAAAGAGACCTTCAACACACAAATGTCATATAAGCATTTAGTTCTACAAAACTGAACATGCGAGATACTCAAATAAATGCAGAAATCACTATGGAGCTGTGTATATTTACACCTGCTGTGGGTAAATGCACACTTTATTTTAAAAATTAACTGTCTGTTTACATAGTATATTCTGTAGGTATGCTAAAGAATCCATGCAGATTCAGTACTTTGTTGTTAATGGTTTCCCAGGTCTGTCATTTCCATTAAGCCCTTTGGAAATTACACACTACTTACATAACATGTGATGGCTTAAAAGTCAAACAACTTCTGAACCACACATCCAAACATTTTAAGTCACTGAGAACTTCATTTTATAAACAGAGTTTATATTCATTTCTCATAGCACCTTCCAAAACTAATTC
Organism: Monarcha castaneiventris obscurior; assembly: GCA_026261815.1. Taxonomy (NCBI): domain Eukaryota; kingdom Metazoa; phylum Chordata; class Aves; order Passeriformes; family Monarchidae; genus Monarcha; species Monarcha castaneiventris. The sequence continues at coordinate 21,777,281 of JAMPIT010000379.1, read as the reverse complement.
TAGAAGACCACGGAAAAAAAACATCTCTTTGAGGAAGAAGTAAATGAAAAGACTACATAGTGTCCTCCCTCAATTTTAAAACTATTTTTAGTAAATCCTTACTAGCATTTTTATAGATTGCACCTCCGAGGATTAACAGTGAGAGATGATGCCTCAGGTAACCAAAGGTAAATCAGAAACTATTTTCATCGAAAGAAAATTTGAGATAACTGATGGTGCAGTAAAAGTATTCAAACTGACTGACAAGCAATACACACATTTGTAGAGAGACATACATAATCCAGAGGTAAAAACATGCTGGGGATGCCACATAATTCTCTCTAAATCAACTATTACCAGTACAACAGTTAAAGCTACATGTCATAAATCCAAACACAGTCAGCTAGGAGTTCACATTAATCTGGTTAAAATGGTTAAGACCTTTTAATGTTTGTGCTGTCAGATTAAAAGATTAGTTTTTTAAGATATGCCATTATATTTCCCTCCATATGATAGCATCCCGAGTTAAATTTAAACTGGGCACTTCTATGCATTAAACTAGCATTTCCATATTTTCTTCATTCTTAACATGCATCGTAAGTGAAAAATAAACATGAAAACAGAGGAGGCTACCATAATCTATTGCCAGATACACCCAAGCTATTACTTGAAAGAGCAGGTTTGACAGTGTAGCTGGGCAGCAGTTCCCAGCAGACACACACTGCTGTACTACAGTGCATTTTAAAGGACTTTACATCTCTGGAGCAAGCACAAAGCTCCTAAATCTACAGGATTATTGATTTAGCAATCTGCATTTTGCAAAAGAGTACTAACTCAAAGAAGGGAAAAGCAGAAATTGGCCTACCACTGATTTGTTTAATTAGCACATTCATAATTTTTGTAAAGGGTGGTTGGTTTAACTTCTGCTATTTTAACAGGTTATCTTCCTAATCCAGATCAACTGTTAGCTGTAGTTCAAATGAGTTGGCAAGAAGACTGAGGTGTGTGGGCAGCAATTTAATACTGGTGGTGTTTAGCAGAAAAAGCAACCTTATTAATTCTAAAGTTTCTGCATTTAGAGGACTTCCCATTCCATATTCATCAGCAAAGAGCTGATCGTTCAAGTGCTGTATTTTAGAAGACGTATCAATAACTAAATGCATGAAGGATACCAATCAGATTATTCTACCAATGAATTCTTAGATAATCCACTAAGTGTCAAACTACTGACTTGCCCAAATAAGAAACATTGCACATAAATTATTTTTGGTGCAATGTACAGCAAACTCAGTCAACCATTCCCTGAAAGAATTTGTCAAGTTGTTAGGTCCTACCTTGCCTGGATCTACAGTAATAAAATATTAACTATTTTGTTAGAAATAGCTAAAATAGCTAAATAATAGCTAAAATGTTAAAAATAGCTAAAATAATAATTACTTTTTTGGGCTAACATTATTATAACCCAGTTTCTTCTGGTACAGTTTTCTTATTTAAGAGGAAAAATTTCTGCTTAACTGTGAAATTTACTGCTGAATTGTTATAATACTGTTGAAGAAGCCCCACTTAATTTTGGATTCTTTTTCAATTTTCAGAAAAATTTAGCGCTTTTTTGGCTCTCCTTTCCCCCCCCCACCTTTCTAAAAAGACACCTCAGGTTTGTATACCCAACTTTTGAGAAAGGTTAAGATTGGTTTAGCTGGAATTCTACTGCAACTCTGGAGTGGAATTTAAAGTGTGAATTCACCATCTTGTTGTACAAAAGAAAAAAATTTGTAAAGCAAATTAGATATATCTTATTAAAAATATTTAATACTAGAAGTTACATAGAACAAACAATCTCTAATGTACTAAAAGGAAGATCACAATTGTTTCATTAATCAATGTTTTCTATTGCTCTCTGGGCAGCTAAATTATGAGGCACAAATATCTAGCCTTTCTATTAGTGACTCCAGAGAAGGAAAACATGAAAAATTACCTGGCTTTTCTTGAAGTTTAACTTTTTGGTTTTTTTCGTTATCAAATCTAAAACAGATCTTCTACCAAATTAGTTACTAGCTTGCTACAAAACATTGTATTTAATCACTTCTGCTTTTACATAATTTTCAGCAACTCATACTCTACTGTTTGTTTCAAAAGTATTATATTCCACTGTTACATTTAAATTGCTCTCAATAGCACAGACATCTCTAGAAGAGAAAAGTAAAGACATCAACTAAAAGCCAGTTGTAATTACCTGTAGAGTTAGTAGTCTGGTTGCCAGTTTGATACACAGATTAGTAATAATAATTCCACTTTATTCAAAATATCCTTCATGACAACTTACATTTTCTATTGTGTACTTCCAAAGCTTGTTTCAAGTCTACAGTGGCTCTTCCTAATAAAGCATCTGCTTTTAAAGTGTGATGGCTCCACACTCTAAATTCCAGCGTAGTCTGTGGAGTCACATTCCTGCATATAAAATACATTTAAAATATATATATATATACAGATTTTGAAGAATTTGTTCTTGTTATTAGGAGTATTTGAACTTCATTCACCTTCTCATTGTCTTGATACTACTGAAGTGAAGTTCTGTATTGCAAGAGAAAATTTTTAACTAAGATCTGTGAACACTATGTAGCATCAAATTTAAAGTGAATTACTATGATAGCATAAGGAAGTTGAGAAGTAGCAGAATAACCTACACTAAGCTCAAATCTCAGTTATATAAGACATATCTTTATTTATGAAAGGCATATTTCCCCTATTCCTCCAGAGTTCTACCTAAAAGCTTACATTACTAAATGTGAAGAAGAAGGTGGGAAGTATATTTGCCTGTCACTAAATAGAAAAATACTAAATATTTTTTAAAAAGGAAAAAGCAACGAAGCATCTATTTGCAAGCAGGAAGAACCCACTTAAGAGGTGTCAGCTTGCCATGAAAGTGTCGATAAACATCTTTTGTGAATCCACAAATATATATAAAACCATAAGGCATACTCACAGAAAACAGAGGGGAAAAATCAAATGATGAAGCTAAAGCAAAAACTGCAGGGAAGCAGAAAGGTAAAGACCCAATTGCAGTAATATTACGACAAGCTTTGGCATTGATCACTCCCCTGCTCAAGCTATTCTAGGTCCTGGAGAATAAGTTTTGTAGTACAGGGTCTAGTACTGCAAGGTTGCTCTTGGCTATGAAAAACGGGAGTAGAAGTACTTTATTGCAAAAAGTCAGAGACCACATACCCATCAGTATTGACCTAATATATACAGAAAGTTATGTCAGCAGTGATGAAAATAATAATAAAAACAATCCCCACCCTCCCAACAACAGGACTAGCTCTACAGTCACTTGAACATGTTGGACAAGGTGGACCATTTTTGCTGAAACACAAGCAAATATATTTTTGCATTTTGAATAGGCTGCCTTCTAAGGGAGGTCTTAGTAGAAGAGCAACAAAGTAAAGGAAAAAATCCCCAACACCTACACATGCAAAATATATTGCTGACCCATGAAAGTGAGGGGAATTTGGTAAGCCAGAGAGTTCACCTAATGTCAAATACCATTCCAATAGCCAGAGGAAGAGGGGACCAGAGTACCTTAAACATATGTATAAGGGTAAGACCCTAAGTTAGCAATACTCATTACCAAATGAGTCTGCCTATGCATTGCAAATTACCCCATTTCTATCAGATCACCAAATCCTGCCAAATCAAACCCGCCTCCTCAACAGGAACTCGGGTCTCTGTGAATACACTGAGAGCTCTGTACTTGTTCTAGTTCTCAATCCTGAAAATCATCCTCAGTCCAAGACTATGTTATTCTCTTCTGCAACATTGCAAAGGGCTAGTAAGTTCACTAAACCTGAAATACCAAGAAATGAGGCACAGGAATACCCTACTTGCTTCAAGACCAGGTCTGGAGCAAGTAAGTGTTCCCAAGCAGAATTCCCCAAGGATGTACCACTCCCCACTCTCCAGCACTGTTAGTTACTGGAATCTAGCATGGTTCCTGCTACTACCAAGGCTGGGCATTGCACACAGACACATCAGATGTCGTGAAATGTACTGGCCCAGGCTCTATGCCACTTGATAGGAGCTATGCAGTTTCCAGACCCAAGTCCGAACCAATACAATCTTGCTTATGAATAATAAAGCATTCTACCAAGTGCAAGATCGCTGGTTCTTCATGGAGTTTTATTCAGGTATATCTACACCCCTAGCACAGTTACACCAAACTAAACCACAAGAAGATTAAAATGGTCAAATATCAGGGTAAGTTGCAAGGTCACTTTGCAGTTTTTGTGTGCGCATCCCTCCACTGGGAAAGTCAAAGGAAGATGTGACCTTCCTCATAACTATTACTTATCCAGCTGAGACTTTTTAAAGTTGAGAATTACATGGTTACAAGTAAGGTGTGTTTAAAAACAGTGCTAACAAATATCAATACTATACCATGTACAGCCACTGTATGCAAGTAATACACACAGTAGGAAAAAAATATTCTCAAAATATTGTAAGGATTCAGAAAAAAAAATCATCTGAGATAAATACCAACTTATTCAGAAAAAAAATCATTTGAGATAAATACCAACTTATGTCTGCATTTAGACATTAACAGCCAGAGAAAACTATGTAGGCAGCCAAGCTTACTAAATATTTGGCCTGCAATGTCTGTCTAATAAATAGTACCAAACAACCAAAAAATCTACTTACACTGTCAGCTGCTCATCCCATTTGGGATTTGAAGAACTACTTGATTTTGCTGTTTTCTTAATTTCTCCATCTGCAGTTAATTCCGTGTAGAAAGTTGTTCCAAACCAATTCTTTTTCCGTTTCAGTTTGGCACTGGAAACTAATAAAATACATTGCTTTATCTATAACAGCACACTGTTGCTGAAAAACAGAAAATGTACTGCCTACACACTGTATGAAATACATTGCAAGGCAATGTTTTTCCTTCTCCACTTCTGCTGAACAGAAAGAAATCAATGCAAAAATGGTAGCTTTTATTTTTAAAAGCTACTTTGTCAGATAGCTGAAACCAAGTGTCACATACTCTTTTCCCCACATATTGGCAGGACTGGTTTTAGAGACAGCACAATTATTTTAGGGATAAACACTGGAAATAGCGTAGGTTATTTTCTCATTGTTCTTCATATTCTTCCCTTAATTGAAAAATGCCTAAGTATGATACATCTTATGATGCATCTGAGAGATTATCAGACAGACTTTATTTTTTAGTTATATATTGCTATGAAAGTCAATGCAGTTCATGCCTATTTCAGAATGTCCCTGTATAGCAAAGCCTATATACAGAGCTTCATTTCTTTGCCTGTATTACTGTGTGGTTGAATTGTGGTTTTACACATCCATTTGTCAAAATTAAGAAACCTGCTCTTAGATTTCCCCTATTTAAACAGCTTTGCAGATGAACTCAAAGGTTTCAGGTAAATATTCAAAAATTAAGAAACTCCAATGACCAAAGAAGCTATTTTTCACCTCCAAAACACTGCTGATTTCCTCTGTGCTCCTGAACATAAATCTGTTCTCCCTCTTCCACGCCCAGCTGAGGAAATAACTATAAAAACCAACAGCACCCTAACTGCCAGGATTTTAATTCTATTTCAGGCAGATGGTGTCTTGAAAAGACCACAAGAATTGACTCTCAAATATACTTACCTACCGGTTATGCCTTCTCTCTAATCCCTCCTTTGCTTCAGTGTGATTCTTGCTCCCTTCACTTGCAAACTAAAACAAGGCTGAGTATTTTCAGCCATTTGGAAATAATTCTTCCCTGTTCCTTTACATAAAGTACCTTTATGGTACTTGCTAACTCAACGTTCAAGTTTGCTAAACCAAAAGGAAGAGATATTTCTGGATTTCAGTATTCTGAGACATATACGTTAGTCATTTAAAAGTTAGTGGGATGCAAGCATCCAAGATTCTAAAGGCATTAGCCATGGACTTCTACTTAGATTCAAACAGAAGGCGCAAAATTAACTCCCTCATACTTGGAAAGCCCAGTCTTAGTAATGCTTCATGGGTCATAAAAGGGTACTGCAGCCCACAAAATGTTGAAAGCTTGAATGTAGAAAACTAAAACTGTAATTCCACAAATCATATTTTTTCATCTGAAATCATGATACATTTTTAAGCTTTGACAACCTCTACTTCTTCCACATTTTTCCTCCACAATTTGCTTTCCAAAAAAACACAGGTATTTAGTAATGATATTCAAGCTTACTTTTAATTTCCCCTCATGTATCTGATTATGCTTTAAGTTAGTAAATTTTGAGTGCCCAAACATAAAATGAGACCATTATCACCTTTTAGTTGGGGCATCTTCTAAAAAAAACCCTATGAATAAGTAATAATACCAGCAACCCTTCCAAAAGAACTAACAAGACAAGATCTCACCAAAAACATTTGAACAAATACTGATGGCAAAGCATGCCGGCAACATGCTGCATCTGTCCAAACTCAAACAAGTCACCACTCTATATAAATTCCTTGTCTGCAAAATGAGTCTATGAGACTTGCTGCCTTTATAAAAGTGCTTTTTAAGTATAGCTCTTGAAATATAAGTCTAGCTTCTACAGTAGCATAAACAAAACTGTGCATAAATATGCAGTGTAGGTCAAGCAATACTACAGTCCCACACTCCTCTGTCTCCCACTACTTTCCCTGTACTGGCACTGGCATTCCTGTGATTTTGCAATAAAAACGGGTTAGAGAACTAAACCTTCAGAAAACTAATCCTAAACGTTGTAAAGACTTCTTCCCATTTGAGCCCTGACCCAGGTTTCTTGGAGTCAAAAGAAGTCCCAGTACCAGAAAAATACAAGACTATTTACATAAGGAGAAGCTCAGCACAGGATACAAAATTACCATTTCTGTATACACAAATCTGAAGTTAAGGATCATTTGTGCAAGTCAGTTTACAGTTATGTATTTACATTCAATCTACAGGTGGCTCCATCTCTGCTGTTAGCTATTGCCAGATTTGATGATTCATCACATTATTCAGTAATGTGCTCCTTATGTAAGGTTAATCAGTTCTAAGGCTCCTCTCTTGTCTAATCTCATAAAATATCCATTTGGGGCACTCTTCAACAATATATTTTTTCTCAGATAACCTGGCCACCTTTGGATCATCCAACAAGATGCATCTTTCTTTGGATGCAGCCTTCATTAAGACATGGTGTCTTAATATGTTTTTTCCAAATTTTGTTTAGGATAGCCTTAATATGTTCTTGGCCATGCATTCATTTTTAATTCAGCATTCCCAGATTTCTCAAAATCCCTGGAAAGTTCAAGTGAATTATCAATGGTAAAATAATACTTATGCACATAAATATTTATGATAGATGTATTTATGCACGGTATTTTAACTATGTGCTGGTAACATTTTCACTTTTAACTGCTGTAACACTGTCACTATTAGCTATCAAACTTGTTTACCGAGATGCATTTTGCTTATCTCCAGACTACAAGGAAGTCTCAGTTCTGCTCTGCCATCCCACACAGAGAGTAGCTAAGACTGACACCAATTTGTCACATCTTTCACCAGTTCTTGTCCATCAGTAGCAAAATGCATAATCTACTTGGCCTGTTCAACATCTACTGAAAAAGCGCCTCCAGCAACACCAGAAATTTCCAGGCCTGTTTGTAGCCTACTGTGCTTCCCTTCCACGGATACCGGGATGGCTGAATTCTGCCTCGAACTATGAGAACTAGCAGAGCAAAAGGAAGAAAAGTAACCAGTCACAAGAGACAGCATAGTAAATTCCAACTGGATAAGAAGAAAAACAATCACATTGACATCGTTTATCACAAGGAAAGCTGGTAGTCTACAGCCTTTGAGATACTGAAAATTCAACTGGACAATACCATGAGCAACTTGATCCAACTCCAAAGGTAGTCCTGCCTTCATCAGAAAAGTGAACGGGGAACCATCAAAGGTCCCTTCCAAACTAAATTATTCCATATGTCTGTTTAATCCAACCTGTGGACCTAAGGATATTATATTCAACAAATATTTACCTGATACATAATGAATCAATTTAATCTTTTGAAGGGCTAGCAAACTTTGTGATCTCCTCCAGTTCTCCACCTTCACTACAACACTGTACTCATTTTCAGTCTGGGGTTCACTACAACCACCAATTCTTTTCCTAGATTTTCACTAGTAATATGTGTTCCCTCTTCAGAATACATGTCATTAACCACTTGTTCCCAAGCAAAATTTCTTGCAATTGTCTGTACTGTTGTACAGAATATCTTTTTTTATTTTGAAGATATATTAAACCCTGTCATGCAACTCACTGTATAATCTCTAATTAGCTTCAAATCATCTACATGTATTATAGTCACATTATTAACTGTAACATTCGTATCAGTAATTAAAATATTAACTACACTAGTTCATTTTCACACTCCCTTCCAGGATTGCTTTTGTAGAATACATGTTTTCCTGTAAAAATCACTATTACACAAATCACTACTTGCCTGTTACTTGCATCTGTAATCTTCCATTACGGTTGTTACTTGTATCAGATCTTGGTGAGGCTGTGGCCATGTCAGAGGTTTAGGCTTCAGCCTAAAAAAAAGCAAACAGGTAGTTTATTAAAAGGCACTTAGCTCTGCATGTTAGCTACAGCTATTAAATAAAACATTCAACTAATCAAGAAGTTACCAAATATTATTTAGGCACGGCAGACCATGTTATTTCATAACAACAGTTATAAAAAGCAACCACTTTGGAAATTTGTCCCACGTTACACCTCTAAGGATGCCAAGACACTTCAGTTACATACATATTTACGTAGTTTAGAACAACTGTGCAAGGCAAGAATAGACATTCAGCTGTGATATATCAATAATTCTCTCTCTAGAAGACACACTCATGGTCTGATTTCAGATAAGCTGAGCACCAACAACTTCAAATGAACAAAACTTTTGAAATATTTACATGCTTGAAAATCATGCTGTCACCAGAACAATACACTCAAGCAGTAACGAGAGCGATTCAGACAAACGCTTGCATTCTACCCCTAGATTTGCCACCAGCTTTCTGCCCCTCTGTTGTCCACCCACAAATCACTTCCCTCATCTATTGAGACCATAAGCACTTCACAAGGACCACCCCACCTTACCACTCAGCAACTAAAACTATGCGTGTCAGATCCCAGCTGGGGCATCCCAGCACTTAGGCATGCAGACAGCATCACTCCTGTCCTCCTGAATTACCACACCAGAAAGACACCTAGAAGTAAAACACTCTGTTTCTATCAGACAATTACTTTTCATGAGAAAATAATAGACACCTGAATATATATATTCCCTCACCTGAATTAACTTCCACATGTTTCTGTGGACACGACTGGTTTCAATAACATGGGAAAAGCTGCCACCAAACATTTGATTATGCACCTCTACAAGTAAAAAAATTATGAGTGCATATCCCCAATATGTGCGTATTTATTTATAAATTATATATATGTACCACCATACTAATACATTCTGCCTATATTACAACATACAATCCCAGAAATTAAAAAGGGTTAAAGGGTTAAAAAGATGAAGATGGAATAAACAGTATTTTTAAAGAATTTTTAATGATAAAAAACCCTTTTGCTCTTACTAATTTTTTTTGTGAGAGTCATGTGACTGAATATGCTGCAGCATTTTTCAAAATGTTGGCTTAACACTTTGTAATACAGTGATTTGAAGGTCTGGTTTTAAATTCAGTTTATTGGCTGTCACAGCTGGAAAACACAATTTAAAAAGATGTGTACATCCAAATCAAACTGCATCACTGGCTACACTTTCTAAATCATGACACTCATTTTGCATTTCCATCCACTAATTACACACAGGTTTTTCTTGAAATTTGGCCAGTAAATTTCCATCTTCCCTAATATCAATCACTTGTTATTACAAGGTAATGGAAGGTGTTGCATTTTCACACTTTTAACAAACTTTCAGATTCTGAAACTCTTAATTGGGAACTTTTAAGCAGATGAGAAAATTCTGCTTCCAAGTCTAAGTGTACAAATATGGGAGGTTTTACAGACGACATACATCTTTTCTGGCAACAAAAATCACACAAGGAAATATTTCAAAACATCCATTTTCATGGATGCTCTCTCCATAGCATCAGTTTATTTCAAAAAGCAGTAGGTTTCTTGCTTGTTAAAATACCATCTTCACATTCAAGGGAAGGTGTCTTACATGTCTTTACTTTTCTGAAAATAACTGATAGTCAGCATACTGCTGACTGTTATCACCGAACAGGTCAGGAAATCCGTAACACTTGTCGTTTTGTGAGATAGAACACGTAATTAATCTTCAAGTTTTACAACTCTTCTAAGCACTTTGCCATGATAACTAGCAAACCTCTGCACAGTAGAGAAGATCTTCCTGGTCACACCCGGTGTCATTACAGATTATTTTAAATACTATTTAAAGGTTTTGTTTTCATACAATGAACCACAATGATGACATCCTGCAGCACTTTGTGGACTTATGGCTCCAACTTCCTTGCTGCTTGCCTATGCATGAGGCAGTGAATGAATTCTGCATGTGATGCTCACCTTGTAATCTTAGCCCAGAATCTTTTTTACTTTGGTCAAATCAGCCGCTCCATCTGTGGTTACTTTTGTACAGTTTTTTCCATTTTAAAAAACTGCTGTTATTAAAGAAGATACTGCTTAGAATTTATGGTTAAGCATGTCTCATCTGGTACATCTTTCCCTAGTGACTTAGTTCTTTGTGAATTTCATTATGGACACAGATCTAGCAATCACTTTAAGGCCAGCCATACCACAAACACCTATACTTTCATCCAACTCTCTGTACAGCAAGCCACTGTGTAATTTTGTCTAAGATTTGTTTCTTCAGAACTTTGGCAATGTTTTCCAGACATCTTCCAAAAGTATCTGCTGACAAAAGAATGTGTTTTAGTCTGTCACCAAATTGTTTACCATGTATTATTTCAGATATTTTTACTACTGCGGGAAGATGAAGTGCTCCCCCAACAGCATCTGTGTCTTCTGCTACTGAGAAATCTCAAAAGAGGCTTCTAATGATTTATCACTAAGTTCAGTGAAATCATGTTAAGTTTTGGATTGAGTATAGCATGACTTTAACATTGCAGAAAAAAATTGTAATGTTTGTCTTCATGTTCTGGGTGCTTAGTTTTTAAATGCCTTGCTAATTGTGATGGCTTCATACTATCATTAGCTGATACCTCAAGAAACAATGTCCATCATTTCCAATAGTGGATGTATATCCATATTTGAAACACCCTCCTTGATAAACCGAATTGTTTTGGCTGACTTCTTGTCAGATCTAATTGCCAATGGTTTTATCTCATAATACATCCAACCAAGAGCTCATGCTAGGAGTGGAAGGAGCATCAGCTCTGCCATGTTCTTAGTATTCACATTATTAATATAATCTTCAATCCATGGTCTCTTTGCAGGAATTTTTTTAATCCACTTGCCCATTTTGTGAGGGTTTATTTAGTAAAAACTAAACATTATAATCCACCAATTCTCCTAACTGGGCACAAGTAAACTGCATTCATTATAATACACTGGAAGTGAATGAACAAATGAAGATGCTACTGTGACCCCATCACACTGTGATCTGTCTTCAGGACACCTCACGAACCAAATGCGACACAGGACCATCTGACATACAGACCTACAGAGGGTGCCAGTCTCAACATGTATACTAAATAAAGCTTAATTCTTTTCTTATTTTTCAGGTAAAATGTACATCCTAGATTTTCTTCCTACATTTCACTGGATGGTCTTCTACACCTGACTTTGGAGGACATTGATATGGAAAGCGTCATAAAAGCAACACATTCAAACAACTCTGAGGCAAATAAATTCAAATTCTTCACAAGAAAGCAAGATCTGCAATCTAGTTCTAAGCATACACTAAAAAACTAGTTTAGGCATACTTTTGAAATTGACAAATTATCATTGTTTCTTTCCTCTAACTGTTTAACCTGCATAGAACTAAAATGCTAGGGGCGTTTTGGTTTTTATTTGGTTGGTTGGATGGGTTTTGTGCTTTTTTTAACTTTACATCAAGGATGCAATAAGCAAAATAAATACAAAAATAAATAAATAGTGTCAAAGTCTTCAGGTAGACAGTTCATTGTGTAATCTCCTCAGACTTCAGGTGTGGATTTATCTGCAAGCAATACCACCTGCCCAAACCTGAGTTTCTAGCTCTGCTAGCTACTAAGCTGCTAACTGCATTTGGCAAACACGTTTGCCAATCTTCTGATAACAGGGAAGCGAGAATTCACTACACTTAGCTTTGCATCTTTCCTCTTGAAGGAAAAAATAACCATGATGCTTGGGAGAAATTGCAGTGTGAGGGAGATCTCAACAGCTGATGGAGATGAAACAAAGTTAGGCTTGGGGTTGGCTGAAGGGCTGTATGTAACTACATGACTGCAACCCACAACAGTCCCCCCTGATGTTCTGTTCTGCCCCTGTTGAATTAATATCCTTCTGTAATAGAAATCTATTTTATATTCTTGGCACTATGGTACACTTAGGCCCATTTACACAGCAATTATTACAGTTCCATGTTTTCAGTATGTTGCAAACAAAATACTGACATTCATGTCAAATACTATTCAGAAAAACAAAGTAAAATACATGGAAGTTCAAAACAATAACTTAAACTTTTAAAAATAAACATAGGTCTTTATCAACAATACATAAAGTTTTGTGTCATAGTTTATATTGAAAAGGGCTTTACTGAACAGATCAAATTAGTTGAACTGACTGATTCTGTTTTCATCGTGTTCCAAAGATTCTAATGCTGCAGCCCACTCATCCTTGCTTAGCTGACTAGAAATCAAGAACTGGTTAGGAATTAAGGAGAAAGGAAACACTGAATTTATTTAAGGCTTCAGTCATCAGTTATTTTCATCACTAACTATCCAAACTCAGCTACTGACATTTTTAAATTAACAGGTTATTGCCCAATCAGCTCAGATGCAGGTTGGTTCTTCTGAGAGACAGCCTGCTCACATGATGTTTGTCATTTTCATTCAAGACCCAAAAAACTACTCTAACATTAGTATTTAAAAAAAAAAACAAACTTTCAACTAAATACATTGTCTGAACTGAAGGAATGCATGGGATGGCAATTAGACCAAGTGAAACGAAAATATTCATTAGGAGGACTGAGTAGTTTTCACATCGAGAGTAATGACAAAAACAAAATACCTGTACTTTCTTGATATAATTTGCAAAAAAGTCTCCATGAGAAATGAAAACAGATGGTGAAGAAACAATGAAAGATGAGGATTTTTTTAACTCAACAATTTTAAAAGTTATATTTCAAAAAATGCATGCATGTACCACTAGTGCACAAGGGAACAGTAGGGGCACTAATTACTGTTTTCCTGCATCATGGACAAACTTTTTTTTCCTCATCCCAAAATCCCTTGTTCTTGTTTCTCAAAATAAACACCCAGTTTGGCTCCTGAATATGTTGATTAAGGGTTAAAATCTTTGAGGTTATCTTTACATAATCTTAAAAAGAGGATTACATACATCAATGTAAGAGTCACCATCCTTGTTGTTATAATCTTCCTGAAAATCAGGGGATTAATTCTTACAGGGCTACAGTCACCACACATTCCCAAATATGAACTTGATACACCTCTTCATTCAAGCTCTAGGTTAAACTTCATTGGTCTAAAGTATGTGAAGCTTTACTTTCAGAACTGTTTCATCAACACATACAAATACCACCCCCAGCCTCAAAATTCCTGGACAACAAAAATTCAGAGATACTCTGGAGAGCCCCAAGGAGACCATAGTGATCACAACACTTCTGTCTAAACCATCCTCATCATACATAACTGTCACATCAACTGGAAGAGTACAACCTAGTTATTAACTCCCACAGCTGATATTTTAATATTACTTCAGTTGTATATATTACTTTGGGTAACTACACATCGATTAGGACAAAATAAGATCCAAGCAAAACCACAGAATGGACAACGTAGTATATTAAAAAAATTAAAGGATCAGTTTCTAATTCATGTGAATGAACAGTTTCATGGAAGTCAGTATTGTTAACAATAACATTTATAAAATTTACACTTCCATGAACAATATTCTCTAAATCTCAAAATGCTATTAAAACATCAGAAATAAAAGGGAACCACAACAGCGAATACTTCATGTATTTATTATTCAGTCAGTAGAATAATTACTTATTCATAGAATTTAAGCAGGTACATTTTAAATTGCATTACTCATCTGGTAATGAGTGCACCTCATGCAGGTATTTCTTGTGAAGCTGAAAGTTAAAAAGTACCACTGGAGCAGCAAACACACATTTATAAATTTCCTGATGCTGTGAACCAGTAATTGAGGAGATATTCATGAAGAACCAAGGCACTCAAACATAAAAAAAGTACACCCACCAAGAGAGAAAACCATTTTCTTACTCATTTCACACCACAAGACTCAAGTTAGGAATAAAACAAACAAAAAAAAGTACTAGAATAGTATGGTCCAATTACCTGTGATATCATTTCATAACATATGGAAAATCCCATCAAAGAAAACAGTTAATTTTTTTCTCTTTTTTTCTTGTACTTTAGTTCATTAATGTAAAAAGGTCAATTAATGCTAAAGGTTGGAGAAGTGAAGAGTGATTTCAGGAGGCTGCAGGGGTCAGAATCTCTATACTGTAGCTGTTCTGATATTCTGAGCGTGAGGTATAGGGAGGGAAGATTCTCAGGAAACTCTGCCCATGGTGGAGCATGCAGTACAGGGTGACACAGCAACCCTGTGAGAGCATCTTTCAGGAAAAGACAGTTGTTCCACTATGCTGGGGAGCGCAGGAAAGCATCCACACTTCTAGTCCTGCCTCCAGGCCATCTTCTTCCACCAGAGAAACAAGGCTAGGGTGGGGGGATGGGAGTTACAACATTGATGAAAATCAGCAAGTACAGGGTTGGAAGCAAGTTTTTTTAATGTAAAAATAAGAAGGGAAAAAAAAAAAGGAAAAAAAGTCTTATGTCAGATGCAAGTAAGTTTCTTAACTGATTTCTTTCCATTGAGACTTTCAAAATACAAAATTTTTATTCAACACAATTCTGATTGAAAAGTCCATTTCACTATTTATCAACAATAAAAATGGTGATGATTTCGTCACAGCTAATTGAACACGTCTAATTAACTAGGGCTTTAAAAAAAACCCCAAAACTGTATTCCTTCCAGAGAGAACCAGTAACTATTTTAAAAAATGAATGGTTTCTCCCTTTGCCATTGGGAAACTTTCAGCTCAGTAATTCAAAATGCACAAACAGAAACCAAATCTGAAACAGAACTGGAGAAATATCTGTAGACCCAAAAATGGGATTTCTTACAATGAGCAGGATAGTAGAGTCATTTTTACAATTCCTCTTGCCTGCTGCAAAAAACAAAAACTAACAAAAAAAAAATTCTAAGACTTGGCATTCCCTAACTGGATAGCTTTGATCATCAAAAGCTAAAATTACAGTAATATTTACACATAGGGAAATAGAGAACTTAAAGGTTTATTTCCTTGAATGCCACAAACCTTACTACAAACCAAATGCCACTTCACAAAGCAATGGAAAGACTTATCAGTAAGAGATGTCTCCCACAAACACCAGTATGGCCTTCTGAGAACCACTGAACCTTCTGCTTCATGTTGAAGACAAAACTAATTTGTCCTTCACAAAAATTTCATCTCTCCTCCTCCATTTCAGACGTCCTCTTCCTCTTTAAGATTTACTATTACAGACCAAGTCAGAATGTCCACAGTTTCATTCTCTCTTCTGAACAAATATATGGTAACCAGGAATATACAGTGACGCCCAATACAAATTCTGGTTTAGGTGCAATGGACTAGGGATACAGACAAGATACCATGTAGGCCAAGGTATGAGCTTTAATTAACCAGCAATTAATTGGTGTATGAGGCAAGGGCGGGGGGGAGTGGTGGGGTGGGAAAAGAGAAAACAACCCTACTCCTGTGAATATTAGCTTCCAGTAAAAAGCTATATTCATAGACATCTTACAATACTTAACGAAAATATTTTCTGGTTTGATTACTTTCAACAGAATGCCAGAATTTAAACTACTCATGAAGCTGGCAAAATGGTACCTTGATATGCTTCAGCCACTTAGAAAAACTCTGTCACATATGCACTCTGTTACAGTCACTCTTAAGTAACCAAATTGTTTGAACATAAGAACAAACTTTAAGAAAAGGAAAATATTGTCTAGCTATACTATTGTTTTAATTATTTCACATCACACATCTTTCTAGCTGGCAAGGACTTTAAAAAGGGTTACATATAGCTGTAAATGAACATATTGTAACAGTTAAGCCTGCGATAAGTTCCACTCAAAATTACCGGAAGTTGCAAAAACATTGAAGAGATTTTTTTTTAATGTCAAATAAAAGCACTGACATTCTTCAGTTAATTGAAATTAAGTAAAGGAATTGAACAAGAACTATGGAGTAATGAAGCACCATTAAACAGCAGGTGGGGTTTTTTGTCTCTCTTACACATGTATTGAAAGAAATGGTTCAGTGGCAAAGTAAGTAGGGCTTCAATGTGTGACTCTTGCTAGACACGTGCAAGAAAAGCGCAGTCCAAGTTATACACACAGCTCTAACCTTTGATATCTAATCTGGACGCCTTACACTGAAAGTCTTGGATTCTTTCAATTTAATTAATAGGTCTGTTTATATTACACAGAAATGTGGGGCTTTTTTTTTTTACAGATTAATCCAAGTTCCATGTCTTCTGGTATTCTGGCTTTTGCCCCAAGCAACCAATTCCCAAACACTATTTTTATCTGCATGAATTCAAATACTTCCTGGTTTTTAAACCCCTTATTTTTTGTTTGTTTTCACCTTTATTACCTTTAAATTTCAGTCCTATGTATATTTTTCTCTTTGCATTTTATACCTATATAATTTAAAATTTTTCTGGGAGATAATTATTCAACACAGAACTACACATGAAAGCCATATGTCACAAAATAAAAATATTTAAGAATGGAACAAAGTAGCATGCATGCTTACCATCAGGTTTTCTAACTATGTATTAAAATTATGCATGAAACTAAAGAACCTGAAACATTACAAATCCTAACTTCTGTGATAGTATGCTCAATGAAGGAAAGACTTAACTTTTAGAATCCCTGTGAAAACAGTGTAAGTCCTATGCTCAAACTGAAGGCAAAAGATGGTGCAAAATGTATTCAGAATGCTAAACCATAGAATAAGTTTAATAATTATCCAGTACATTTGTAAGATTCAGTGAGTAGAACTGAGCAATCTTCTCTACCTAGGAAGCACCATTTGTAAAAGTATTATAAATAGTAGCTTAAGTCATTGTTTAATATCTCAGAAAATATTAGAAATGGAAATCAGTTTTTCACTGATCTTTTAAAATAATGTTAAGAGCACTGATTTTACTTCTTATCACACAATGGAAACACATGATGACAGCATTTCTAGGACAGGACTGCAGTAAAGACCACCATTTGTTGAGCAACAAATTATTTTCTATGGTACCTACTGTTAAACTTGAGTCAGACAAATACTGACAGACTGAAATGCAGGTCTCTACCTTAAAAAAAATCTAGGATAGTTTATAAAAATGCAAAGCTAACAACCTGAAATTATTTCACAGAATAGTTAGCTACTTATCAAGACCATAAGATTCCTTCAGATCCCTTTAGAACTGACTTCTTACTAACAGTTTCTCCAATTCTTTAGGTATTGATGAGTTTAAAATATGTATGTTAAAAAAATAACTATTCCATCAGGCACATAAATATTACCTATGCAAACAGATCTGGAAAACCTGAAAGGACAGTAACACGTACTGTTCAAAACATTTGTAACTGTAGGACATATTCTGTGCTAATAGTGAATATTGGAAACTTTTTTTTAAGTCAAAGCAGAGATGCTCCAGTGCCTTAATCATCTTGATGGCCCTTAATTAAACTCTCTGCAGCACATCCACATCTCCCCTGTACTGAGGAGCCCAGCACTGGGCACAGCACTCCAGGTGTGACCTCATCACCAGTGCTGAATAAAAGGGAAGGACCACCTTCCTCAACCTGATGGAGATTCTTTGTCTAATGCAGCCCAGGAACCAGTCACCATCTTTGCCCCCATGGCATATTGCTGTATCATTTTCAACCTCATGTCCACCAGGACCCCCAGATCATCTTCTGCCAGCAGAATGTTTTGCTTCTCCTTTTAAAACACAAAAGTACTACAAAAACCATCTTCAACTGACAATATCCCTCACTCCTTTATCTAAGAACAACTTACAAGTATTCCCCAAAAAAATGAGAATTACTTGAGGCTGAGAGGGCTGGAAAAGGACCCAAATTTGTTAATTAGTACTCCAACAAAACAAAGGAGAAGAAAGCTATGAGAATATCCTCATATTTTCTGTTTTCATCAACATACTTTCGGGAGTGAATCTTCAGACCAGCCAAAACAATCAGGGATATAGGAGCATTTAATTTCTCATATTTTTGCCAAGCCCACAGTACATATTGCTGGGTATAGATTTAGTAGTGGCTTCCTCAGGATCTGCTTTCACAAGAGTAGGATTACAGCTTCTGCACTCTCTTCCTCCAAAGCTCATGAGGCCTTGGCAATAAGACAAGGCATTAGTTCTCCCTGACAGTAAACCAACAACTTCTCCAGTGATACTTCAACATCCCTGATACATCGTAAATATTTTGTTACTAAGTTCCAAGTTGCCAACCCTACAGCAGACCAACAGACAACTGAACTGGAAAGCAAACTGTAACTCTTCTTAAAACACAGGACATCCTGAGATGGAAGAGACCCCCAAGGATCATCTCATCCAACTCCTGACTCCACATAGTGCAACATAAAAGTTAAACAATATATCTAAGAGCACTGTCTGAACACTTCCTAAACAGGATGGATCAGTCAGTTCCCAGGGCTATGGTATCATTGGGGTTTGTAAGACTCAGGGGAATGAGTCCCATGGCTGGAGCACTGGGATGGAAAGCCACAGGCTGTTCAGGAGCAGCAGGCAGAGCAGGTAAGGTGGAGGAATTGCACTGTATGTGAGGGAGGGTTTGACTGCACAGCCCTTACAGTTTAGTGATGACATGATTGAGAGCCCCTGAGAGAGGATGAGGGGGATGGAAAAAAAGGAGCTGTTGCAGCGGGTGTCTTCTACTGATACTCCGGCCAGCATATAAAAATTGATGAGTTATTCTACAGGCAATTTATGGGAAATCCCTGAATTTGTAGCCCTTGCCCTTATGAAAGACTTCCATTAAGAAGCACCGCACCACTGGGATGAAGAAGTCTTGGAAACCTTCTTGAAGCCCGTAGGAGATAACTTCTTGTCACACATACTCAGTGAGCCAATTAGAAATTATGCCCTCCCCAACTTGCTCCTTGTGAATAAAGAAGGACTTGAGGGGGATGTGATGGTAGGTTGCTGTCTTGGCCGGTGTGATCATGAAATGATCCTGTTTAATTTTATATTTTTCTAGGATAAGGCCACCGACCTTGTGGATGAAGGGAAGGTGGCAGATATAGCGCTGGACTTTAGCAAGACTTTTGATACTGTTCCTCACAACATCAGTCTGGACAAGTTGTCCAACCATGGGATAAACAGGTTCATGGTATGCTCAGTGAAGTACTGTCTGAAGGGCAGAGCTCAAAGGGCTGTACCAAATGAGACTACATCTGACTGGTGGCCTGCCCCAGTGGTGCTCCTCAAGGGTCAATTCCAGGGCCTGCCCTGTTCAGTATTTTTACCACTGATCTAGATACTGGAGATGAATGCTCCAGCAGCAAGTCTGCAGATTGGAAACTGGGGAGAGAGGCACTGATAACCTCTCCCGGATATTCAGTGACAGGACAGTGTAGGAATGGTTCAACATTGAGTCAGGGGAAGTTCAGACCTGACATTAGAAAGTACTTCTTCACTGAGAAGGGGGTCAAACACTGTATCAGGTTTCTTAGAGAGGTGGTCTGTGCCCCAGGCCTGTCAGTGTTTAAGAGACATTCAGACAATGCCCTTAACAACACAGTTTACCTTGCTGTCAGCTCTGAACTGCTCAGGCAGGTGGACTAGATCATCATCGTAGGTCCCTGCCAATTGAAATGTTATATTCTATTTTATTCTTGAAGACTGACAGCTTGGGGCCATGACCACTTCCCTGGGGAGCTTGTATCAGTGCTTGACCCAACTTTTGAGATCCTTTCCAATATACACCATTCCATGATTCAGGGGAGAACTTCTTCTTGTTAACCAACTGGGACTTTCCCAAAACAGTTTTAAGCAATTTCCTATCACTGGACACCAGAAGATCAGCACCTCCTTATCTGTTCCCCATCATATGGAAGTTGTAGACAGCAATGACGTCACCTCTCCGTTTCGTCTTCTCTAAGTGGAAAAAACACAGTATCCTGAGCTGCTCCTCCTAAGTCTCTACTCCTCCTTTGGACAAATTCTAACATTCATACCGGGTCTGATATAAATACTACTGTATTTAATTTTCTTAAGCCAAGATATATGCATTTTCCAACCCTCCACCTCAGAAACCAAATCATCTACTCCTATTGATATGGAGAGCAAGCTATATACAAAAAATATTTTCTGCATTTTTTCAAGCACATTCACTGACCATCGTTACAAATGCTGCAGAACTGATCTGTGCATTATCTATAACATATTACCCGCCTCTTATTAGGGTGTAAGGAAAAATATAGTACCATTACAGAAGTTTACAAAAAACTGTATTTCTGAGTGTTATGCAAGAGGCCCAGACAAATGACTATGATTCCACTGCACACATCTGCCTGTTCTGTTCTGCCTTATACTTGGACCTTTTTAGCCTTGTTTTCCCAAGCAAAAATCACATGCATGACTCATACTGTCCACCTGCCTCTTCCCCCTCTTTCTTTCATCTCCATCCCTCTAAGTGAATCTGTTCACCAGCAGATTCAGTTAAAATAAACTGAGAAGTAATATCCCCTGAAACGCTAAGTTTCCATCAGTTTCACAAAGTTCAATAGCATAGCAGAGGAAAGAGACAAACTTTCATGTGCTTGCTGAGCCAAGGGCTGCAGCATGAGCTCAAGCTCACTACACTGCCTGACTCAAAAGCTACACAAACACAACAGAAAGCTCTGAATCAGTCTGACCTGCAGCAGTGCATAGTGCCTTTTCTACTACAAGTAAAAAAGGTCTAGAACAGCACATGAAGCAAAGAATTGTAAGAAAAGTCTGTACAAAACCTAGTCCCCTGCTACAGAGCAACTTACAGCAAAATATTTACAGTACGCATTGCTAGTGAATCTTAATCACAGTAATGCTTCTAGGTCCTACCACAATGTCAAATAATGAAAAATATCACAATGCCTCCTCTGTGTATTACAGATAAAAACACACATACAGTGAAACAGAGTAAACAACTTCCGGGTTTCTCAAACAGAACAATGGTAGTTAAAGGCCAACACTCATGTCAAGAAATCAGGGGAGAATATTTTCTCCTTAATGCTAATATTTAACTAAGCAGTTCTCATATCTGCTAGAACATGTAATAGGCTAGCTACACAAGTCATTCTGGGTTGTCTTCTGTTATGAATAATCCTAACACTTGGTAAAAATTATTGCTCATTAGACTTGCATCAAGAGCAATGTAATGCAATATATTAAGATAGATTGTTTGAATATGGGCAGATTCTAGTGTGCCTACACTGCAAACATGACACTTCACCCTAGTTACATACAGGCACTTCCATATTAAACTGTATAGGTAACCTATTTTAACAACATGGAAAATGGAGAAGTGTGAGCTTCCAAACAGGCGGAGAGCCTGAGCACATACCAAGAGTGCCCAGATAGCTTATAAAATCCACTCGCAGGAATTCATGCCTGTCAGCAGCACCTTATTAGTAACAATAGCTTTGACTGGTGTAAACACATCTCTACTGCAGCCACAGCAAAATTAGCAAACATGCAACAACTTTAAAGATGTTAACCAAGAGTGCTGCTGTTACTGTTACATCCCCATCCCCACTTTGTTTTTATGGGATATCAAATAGGTGACTAAGGAATACCAATAACGGGAAATACATTAATATTGCCCCACAAAATAGTTACCCAGCCTCCCCATTGTTTTGGTAAGTCATAAAAAACAACAATTCAAAGAGGGGAAGAGAAGCCTACTCGGTGTTATGAGAAAGAGGCAGGGTTTTGCACAATTTTTGTCAGTAAGACATTTGATGTGATCCACCTCTCACCAGCAACTTTA
Organism: Monarcha castaneiventris obscurior; assembly: GCA_026261815.1. Classification (NCBI taxonomy): domain Eukaryota; kingdom Metazoa; phylum Chordata; class Aves; order Passeriformes; family Monarchidae; genus Monarcha; species Monarcha castaneiventris. The sequence continues at coordinate 21,754,950 of JAMPIT010000379.1, read as the reverse complement.
TCTCAAAAAATAGCTCAAAGAGGTGTAAGTAGAATTCACTGCATGTTCTCACTCTCTTTTCTCTGAATATTTGATTTTTTACAAGTGCTATGCAAGGCTCTTTCCAGTTGTCAATCTCAGCAATGTTAAAACATGTCTGTCCTACTTCCAGTCACAGACTGCACTAATCTTACCTACTGCTACCTGAGAGCATTCAGCCCATTCATTGTCACTTACTTTTTCACAAACAGCCCTTCAGTCTCTATAGGGCTAAAGAATTCAACCTGATCCTAACTAAGGCTCCAAGCTGATGAATAATTCTCACTTCTTAAAACAAAGAGTTGTCTGTTTCCGCTAATTATTTTCCAATCCAATTTTAATCTGAGTTAATCTGATTCCAAAATTTAACTACAAAAAAAAAATCAAAGGTTGAGAACACGAAAATTAATAAAACATGAGTCTTACCAGAAGGGCCCAAAGCTTGACTTCTCAAGGGCCACAAGAATACACTGCATATTATATTTAACATATCATTAAAATAGCAAAAGTGAAAGAAAACACACTCTCACGAAGGTCAGTATCCTTTCTAGTGAAAAGCTAAAGACTGAGTTATAAAACTTAAAATTATTAACAGCTTATTCTTGAGAGCAACACTGCCTTGAAATCAGGTGGCTACAAAAAGTGCACAGAAAAGACCATCCAGCTTCCCACTGAAGGATGTGAAAGTTATTTCCTAATTCAGGATGATTTTTGAGGGACTTGTGAGGGTACATATTAGAGGAAAGACAAGCAAGAGAAAAGCATCTCCAGCATCTTTTACCCACAAAACATACACCTGCATGATATGGTCAACACACAGGCCTTCAGCCTGAAGAAGATTAAAAACCCTTAGTCATTCTTTAAGTCTTCTTACATATGAATCTCTCCTCCACTTGCTGTCCTTTTTTGTACTTTCTCCAGTCATACTGTACAGCTTTTAAGACAGGGCAGAGCATGGAAAAGTTGAAAAAATGCACAAAGCATTCATTCAAGCTAGGAATGCACTGTGCACATAAACAGTGGCATGATGGCATTGTCTGTTTTATTCCTTAGTCAATTCCTACATCTTCTACATCAACCTTTGAAACCACTAGTTTTTAAGCTGTGTAGTATCAATAAACATCTGGAAAAATGTTCTTAGTTCCCCTCTGTTATCAGGGAGAGACTGAAACACAAAATGTCCAACTATACAGGAAAATAAGCCCAAAGTGAATGTCTCTGCTAATACAGATTTATTTAATCAATTTTGATTTCTTACGGCCTTTAAAGCTTTGCAACTGAAGCAAGCAGCATAGCAGATTTATACAAAAGAGACAAGAACAGCAACCAACTCTGAAAGGAAGCTGTCCCTGACAGTTCTATTAAAAAAAAAAAAACACAAAACCAAAACATAAACAAACTATAACCAAGAAAGGCTACAGTGGGCAGTCTAGACTAACTTGCCGTTAGAAAATATTTTAAAATTTAGTTTATGCAGTAAAGTACAGTCTGTATGATCTTTTATATTAAAATCCCTCTTTCTTAACAATGGATTTTCTCCTTGTCTGTATAACAATTTATTCCTTATTTTGAATCACACATCAGTCAATCTCAACTGAATGGTGTAAGAATCACTTCTTCATAGACTACCCTCCTCAACTTCTGAAGTGCGCTCTAACATCTCCTTGTTTAGCTGTATGACACAGGCTTAAAAGCATAGGCTGGAATTTATATTTATATTTAATATATTTCATATTTGAGCTTCTGTGGGCCTCTGCCAGAGGCCTCTCTTCTCTTTTTTTTTAATGCTAAAAGTTATCAATTTTCATTTTATTAGCACAGAAGCTGCACTACTCTGATAGTTTTCTCCTCAATCAGTTATTTTTTCCGGATCAAAGACAATACAAAAAAGAAAGAAACCAGTCAATTTCTAAAAGAGCTAAAGCTAGGAGATTCCCAAAACCATTTACCAAAGAATAGTAACAAATATGCTTACGTAAGTAATATAAAAATAGCACATAAGCTCATATATGTTATACTCTGAATACGTTCCAACATTCCGTTTTTTACTCCATTCCTGATGGGACATTTTCATAAAACAATTAACTACATTTGATTCTTGTTAACAAATACTTCATTACACCTCATTTTGAGGAATAGTTGCTGCTCTTTCCAACACACATTAGGTCTCCTATGTTAACACAAAAAATGTACCTATCACCAAATATTACACTAGCCACTGTTATTTCCATCTCAAGGTTCAACTTTCATTACTCAATAAATAATTTCGCTACCTAAAGATTCTGCCAGTTCATTAGCAGAAGACTTTTTATCACGTTATGAACTAAGACTCCAACTAGTTTCCTTTCCCATAGCTATTCCCTTGATAGTGTGGTTTAACTCACCATCCCGTGAAAACATTTTGTCAGCAATCTCTTACAAGACATTCAGCCAGTGATTTATTTTATTTTGGAATGACACACAGATATCAGTCTTCCACCAGATTTTCAACACTAACTGAATTTTTCCTGTCCTTGTAACTGGCATCTTAAAGTCAAGATACATATTTTTTTCCTTTTTTTTTTTAAGCCCAAAATCTTTTCAGCTACTAAGCAAGAAAAGTGATCATTTTTTTAAAATATAACACTGCAGGAAGATAGCTGGAAGTGGAAAATAAACTGTGCCAAGAATGGAGGAAAAAAAGGAACTGAAATTTAAGAAGCAGCTTCCACACTTTTAACCTGAGGGGAAAAGGGAAGTTTGTCAATCCTATTACTCATCATCTTTTATTGAGCTTTCCTCTTATATTTTATTTTGCTTTTTGATTGTTATGTTTACAAATATAATTTTATGTCATCATAGATGCCAGGAGATGCAAGAGAGTAGTATGTATGTAATTTGGTACATTAGTTAGTAAAAACAAGGCTAGCTTTCAAGACTAAGGTATCTCTTTGGCAGTTTTAGTTCATCCTTACAAATAACAAACAAAAAAATCTTTCCGAATTTCTCAAGAACTAACAGAGCACTGTGTTTCAAAACTGGACATGTGTTATTTTTTCAGTTCTGATGCCAAAGCATATTGTGCAATTTTACAGATTATCAACTTTATCTTTCCTGTTTACCTCATTCTAAAACTACAAATCATTTGATTTGATTTATACTGAGAAATTGCTGGCCACCTTGAAATGCACATACAAACCAAAGTTCTCTTATATTTTTCACCCACCTATATGAGGAACAGATAAAAAGTTTTTAGTTGCCTCCTTTTTTAAAGGATTCTTCTGCTAATCTCCTGCTCCATTTAGAGCTCACAGCAGAAGATGTGAGTTAAAAACCCAGTAATGAGAAATGTGTGCAGAGTATCCTGTTTACTGCTATCTATGCTTGCAGAAGCACAGATGAGAGCTCTCCTCTGCCCACTTCAGGCTGCAAGGTGAAGATATTTAAACCCATAAACCAGAATTATTTTGCTGCTTATCTTTAGAATCTGACTTCCTCTTAAGTTTTTAAATTGCTTTCTTCTATCTCCAAAACAATTTCCTGCAAAATAAGTCTAAAATCCTAATGGAATAAAAGTAGATAGGAGGAATTCTGTGCTGTTTGAACTACTTGAGTGGTCAGTTACTAACAGGCACTTGCATTCTCAATGTCATTTACACATAAGACAAATCAAGAGATTGTCCTACTGTGTAACAGATAATTCTATTTGAAAAAAAGTCTTCTTCATGTTGTTAACTGGTTACATTTAAGTATACTCAGACATTACCCACTTAAAGCAGAACATAAGCATATCTAACATATTCCAACGAGAAGAAAAATGGTGATTAATAAAAACCCAGAAACGTAGTCTGTTGTTACACACATGCTTCACTCCAATTTTATTGATGACTTTATTTTAGTCAAAAGCCTTTATAAAGTAACACAACCAGCTCAGTAAATCTCAGTTGACTCTTCAAAATCAGTAGAATTTATACATTAAATCCAAAGACATATTCTCTTTTAACAGGATTTTAAAAGTGATTTTTTGACAGTACTAAATCATCAAACTGTACATTAGATTAACAGTTTACACAATCCTCAACACTGACTGAGGGGAGAGGAATTAAAATATAATTGTTTCTTCGCCATACATAGCCTGCTATAGCAGTACAGTCATGTAAACCTGCAATGATTAATTTCTTCTTACTATATGTGCAATGATTAGAAAGACCTATATGTAACAGAAACCTAAAGGTTTTCCTGACATACTTCCCCCGCAATGCTAAGAAATTAAAAAAAAAAAACCCCACAAAAACCTAGCACAGTCCCCTGTAAACAATTCTGACATCTATAACCACTCTGAGAGCTGATGGCTTCCCTGGAATCTCCAGTGTTTCTCTGTAAAGCAACACTACACTTGCAAAACAGAGCTAAACTGAAATACGCTTCTGGTTAAACTAGCAGGTCCTCAAACCCAGCAAATACCCCAAGAAGCAGTAATTAGAGCTTTTCACTAAAAAGCAATTAAAAACAAAAACTCCCTCTTACTCTCTCTTAAAAATATCATAGCAAATTTTAGCAAAAACTGTCAGTGTTCTATGGGGGAGGGGGTAGGGCAGGGAAAGAGGGTGCACCACTCTAAGACTTGTTCTTTTTTACAAGCCTTTGGAATGCCTCTTCTGGACACTCCCAACTCCTGCTGATAGGAAGAGGAGGTTTCTCTTTCCAGCCATATTATTTTTCTTCAAGAAAACAGAGGTGAGACCTCCAACATCCAATGGTCCTTAGCTATGGCTACTTTATGTAACCACACCAGCATACTACAGTAAATCTGAACGAACACCTACACAGAAAGGGGCCTACTGATGCAATGGCAACAAACTTTGAAAGAAGGGCCTGGATATAACCAGCTCTTACTGTCTGCACTGGGACACAGAATTAAGACTATAGAAGAGCGTCACTATGCATTGCATACTTCAGAATTCAAAGGAAGAGTTCAGCAGTTCTGGTTTACAAGTTTCACAAGGAGAGCAAATATAACAGGGTTTTTGCCTAATATAACACTACCATAGAAACTGGGGAATCCAGACCCAGTTTACCTACTTTCATGAAGGCACACTGGAGCAGCTTTTCTGATTTTGAGTCACTGTGCAACTGATTTTCTGGCAGAAAAGGTTTTTCTTTTTTTTTTTTAATTCAGGTGAATGTTACACTGTGTAGAAGTAGGCAAGTGCAGTACTAAGCTCACTTAAAAGAGGTAACACTTTTATCAGTAACTTCACTCCTTCTTTTCAGTCTTTACAAAAAGTCTTATTAACACAACTAAAAGTAACTTACAAGAACCACTTAAAGACAGCTTGCAGCAAGCACTTATTTTTGTTTATCACTCCATCCATTACTGCACTTAGCCTTCACACTTCATTATCCCAACTCAATTCCAAAATGAACTTGGGTTTTTTTGGGGGGGGATTTAGGTTGTACAGGTTTTTTAAGCTAACAATGAGTGTTTGCTTTAACTGCATAAAGAGCAGCCATTTCCAATAAATAGACATGGCTTAGGTCATGATGTTTTGACTATGGCACCTTAGTTTCCAAGTCTAATGTTTTAATGGTATAGGAAGCATGAAGAAACTGAATGCGATACCAACTCCCTGTGGCAAATCCTTACTCCTGACTCTTCCTGTCCAAAACCTAGAAGAAATCTCGTTCCTCACACACATTCTTTCACGAGAAACAACAGGGAAGTGGGTAGAAATTCCAACTTGTCAAAATTTCCAACCTCATACTGAAAGATAAAAAGGAAAATAAAAAGCAGTAAAACCAGCAAATATTTCTCCTTCTTCCAAGGCTTCCACAGAATCAGGAAAAGGGGTTGGCTCTGAACTCCATCAGTATTCCAGTGATTTAAGAAGCACTTGTAGGCAAGTGATTATTTAAACTTTATTGAAAACCCTTTAATAAAAACATACTGGCTGACTTACAGTGTTTTTTTCACTGATGTTTAGCAACAAATGTAAACTATTTTACAAACAGAAATAATCCATATTCTTTTGGTAACAAAGTGTCCCATACCAAGAGAATAAATCAGTCCCAAAGCTCTCAAGCTTTCAAGTATAATTGTGTATTTAAGAGAACTGTTCTACAGTATCATTGGGGAAAGTTTACAGAGTACTAAGTTGCTCAAGCTAGAAGTACCTACAGGACTAGACCTTTAAAATATAGTTCAAAATATACATTGAAGAGGTGACAAAGGGATTCTAAACACATAAGTTCACAAGCAGCATCAACCAAAAGTATTTCTAGGTGCCCCACTTGAAAGCATCTTTGTCATGAATCCAAGTAAACTGTGCTTTTGCGGCTACAAAATTCTTCTCAAAACGATGAAAAACCTTCAGATTTTTCCTCTACGTAAATTTCTTTAATCTTCATCAGTATTAAAATCGACCAGAAATAGTAATTCAGTCTATACCTTGACCAACATGGTCTCAGATAAGGCAGCACAGAAAATTTTTAAGAAACAAACAACCATTCCAAGTTAGCAAAGCATTATCATAGCCAACAACAGTCCCTTTGTTTCTATACTGCAAAGAGATTAAACCAGAACACCAATTTTAAGAGTAGACTCTTATTACTATGAAGACTGTACTGTCTTTCATGTGTATGACCATATATAACCCAGCTACCTGCAGTGATTGCAACCCCAAGTAAGTCAGTATTACTTAACTTGCATAACCTGAGGTTTTCTCACTGCACAACATCCTGATGACTTTTTATGACACAGCTGCCCTGTGAAAATGCAACTGAAATATGAACACCTCTTTTTACAGTTTCACCCAAACATCGAAGAGCTCCTATTAAAATGATTACATGGTGTTAAGTCCTTTTCTCTCTTTGATGTACAGTTTAAACATTTATAGATCTGGAAGCAGAGCTAGATCATCCTAGTTAAACTGGGATGAGAATTGGTATCGTTCCAAAAATAAAGACAACTACAAACAAAATCAAGTAAATAAACACACTGAGTTGTAACATTTTGCAACAACATAAACAAAGATAAACGACACAAACAGGTCTTTTGAGGTCTTCAGTTCAGTCTGCTCAGCCAAACACCCATCACAGGGACCCCGAGAGACGAGCAGGCTCATATAACCTGAGCGGAGACAGAAACCACCCGGCCGTGCCCCCTGCCCGAGAGCCCAGGCAACGAGAGGGGCGAACGCAGCGCACCGGGCAGGGGACACGGCTCCCTCCTCACCTTCTCCCTCCCCGCCTTCACCAAAGCAAGGTGAACTCAAACGTAACAATATCCTTCTCCTCTGCTTTCACCCCGCACATGAGCAAGCCAGGGCCGGCCGTGGAGCTGCCTCACTGACTCCTGGTCACTAAAGCCTCTCACAATCCACTCAGCGTTGACACAGGTCACGACTCAGCCCTCAGTCACCCTCGCAAAGGCCGTAGACAGGAATAAACAAGGTTATTCGCCTGACACCGGACACCAGCGACACTCCCCCTCCCTCTCCCCCCGCCCCAGAGCGACACAGGCTCACCACAGCCCCGACCCTCCCTCCCCTCGCCAGGTGCGGGCCCAGAGGCCCTCAGCCCTGTCCAGACGCGAGCCAGGGTGGGAGACGGCAGGGAAACACAGCAATCCTCCGAGCACCATGTGGGGCTTCGGGAGGGGAGAAGCAACAGCCGCCGCCCCCGACCAGGAGAACCCAAGGGGTGCGACGAGTCGAAGTGCCGGAAAGGAAAGACCGAGACCTCACTACAGCTCCCTTCGCCATTTTAGCCCCCACGCCCATTCCCCTCCTCCCCGCCCCTCGGTGACAGGGGCAGACTGCACCCGTCCACCGCCCACCCCCCCGGCTGCCCGCGGCCGAGCGGCGGCGAGCAGCGAGGACGGCAGCCGTGCTTCTGCCGGGCCAGACCGCAAACCGGAGCGGCTGCGGCACGCTCTGTTTTGTGCTCTTACCGTGGCTCGCAGCCTCACAACTGCTGCCGCCTCCTTCTCCTTCCTCCCACCTTTCTCTTCTTCTTCGCTTCCTCGCCGCCGCGGCGGCTCCTCAGCCCTCCGCGCCGCGCTCCGCCGCCGCCGCCGCGCAGAATGATGCCATCTCACAGCAGCATCAGCGGCTCCCGCACCACAGCCCTCCTCCCGCCGCCGCCCCTCCCGGCACCGCTCCCGCTGCTGCCGCCGGGCGCCCCCGACGGCCGAGCCAGCCTCGTGCGCGCCCCGGGCACGGGCAGCAGGAACTTGTGGAGCCGGAGCCGCTGGAGCCGCCGCCGCCCGGGCGGGAGGGCCCACTCGGGACCGAGCAGTGCGCAGCGGCGGTGGGAGGGAAGAGGCGAGCCTGAACCGGGGCTCTTCAAAGGGGACAGGGCTTATTCCTAGCGCCTGCCCCGGGCTGAACCAAGTCGGGCGCCGCGGCGGGGAGAAGAGCCGAGAGCAGGCAATCGACCTCGGGGGAGGCGGGGTCGGGCTGCAGCCCCGGAGCACCGTCCGCGGGACAGAGCCTGCTGGGGCAGGATAAGGAGGGCTCCTGCGAGGCGCTGTCCCCCAACAAGGCTTCTCGGCGGCGCCGAGAGCCAGCACACCCCGCTGCGGTGAGAGCGATAAAGGCGGGGGTGTCTCCTCCACCCGCTCCCGCCCTCCCTCCTCGGCCGCGCAGGCAGGGCGGGCTCCTGCGCCCTGCCGGGAGCCTCCGTCGCCGCCGTGACAGGAGCCACTGTCCGCGGTCTCCTCGGCTGGTCCCCGTCCTCCACCGCCGGAGCTCCTCTCCCTGTCTGAGTAGCGCAGCCTTGCCGTGCTCGGGCGGGCGGATGCGGGCGGCGGAGAGGCAGCTCCGCTCAGAGCCGCCCCGCTGCAGCGGCGAGACACCGCCCGCCCCGGCCGCACCTCCGGCAGCCCCGGCGTGGGCACGGGCCGGCTTCCCCCTGGCAGGAACCGCAGGCCTTCCCTGCGGATTTACAAGCCCAAAAATAGTTATAAGCACAAATATGTGCGGCTGAAGTTGTGCTTTACACTGAAGACTAATGAAGCTTTGTCTTCGTACCATACAGCGTAGCGCTGTGGAGGCAGTGATAGCATGAACTTTCGGGCATGAACAAGGCCTTTGAGTGGTTGTCCCAGAAAGTCCAGCACTACTGTTAATTGAAAGGAACAAAAGCTTACAGTGTGAGACCCTGAAGCAACTTTCAGCAACGTCTGGTATTTCATTATTCTTAAAAAACAATATGGGGGTCAGCAATCTGATTTGGGCATGTAAATTCCTTCAGGAAATAAAAGGAATGCTTTCAAAAGTAATACTTTCCAACCTAATCATTCTTCCTACAAAATCTGTTGGAAAACAAACTTTCCAAACAGTGTTTGGAAAGGAAACAGTATTTACAGTTCAGTTTTAAAAGTATCTTAAGAGTATTCTAGAAGAAAACATACTGATCTGCTCCTGACTGGTAATACTGGTGCAAGTGACTGAAAACTGGTGGTTTGAGCTTTTGCACACAGCATATGTAACAGAATATGTGAGTTCTACACTCAGAAAATCTGGTGTGGGCAGTAAGACTAACTGTTTGCAGTTAGCAACCTAATTAATCCATCTGATTTACAGAATTCAGTATATACTATTTTCTGTGCAACAACTAAAGCTTACATTTAAAGAAAACGAGAGTCCCTCTTTAGTTCCGAGATTGTCCAAAATTAGGTATTTGCTTACTAAAAGGAACTACTTTTACAATATTTTGGTAGCACTTCCAGAATCTGGTACTAAGCTCCATCTCACTTTCCTGGCTGTTTGTTTTTCTGGTGTAAAGCAATCTAATTGAAATGGATATAGCATTATATTCCTAGCTGCAAAGAGTGGGTGAAGGTGTAAATGGCAATATTCTATCTCTGGTCTTTGCATAAGATAATAATTTCTCTTCTGTAAAGCTTTGCTTGTTACTAATATCAGTAATCTGATACTGATACTTCATTGAAAGTATGAGAATTATTTCTTAGTATATGTATAATATTTCTAAGTGCTTCGTTCTTACCTTATGAAGTATCAAGAGTGTGTACTTACTTAAAACAATACTCTGTACATGAGTTATGGGCTTCTCTGGCTTGCCTCTTCCCTGTTTCAAAACAAATTTTGCCATACATTTGTCTCACTCGGGGGAACAGTGACATTCCAAGTATTCTTCTGTCTTAAAAGACATTTGATACACTAATGAATGCAAAATGTCACAAGTTTGTTAATGCCACAAGTTTGGTTTTAAATGTCTTATAAAACCTCAAGATTTTTTAATATTTCTGAGTACTTTTAGAGCAGTAGGTAATGGAAACATAGAATTGTAGAATGGTTTAGATTGAAAAGGACCTTCAAGTTCATCCAGTTCCCAACTCTCCCTGCCATGAGCAGGGACACCTTCCACTAGACAAGGTTTTACCCAGAACCCCATCCAACCTGGTCTTGAATACTTCAGGGATGGGGCATCCACAGCTTCTCTGGTCACCCTGTTCCAGTGTCTCACCACCCTCACAGTAAAGAATTTCTTTCTATTATCTTACCTAAATCATCCTTCAGCTTAAAGCCATTCCCTATTGTCCTATCTCTACATCTACATGGTAAAAAGTCCTTCTCTGTTTTTTTGTAGGCCCCTTTAGGTACTGGAAGGTGCTATAAGGTCTCCCAAGAGCCTTCTGTTCTCCAGGCTGAGCAATGCCAATGCTCTCAGCCTGTTGTGCAGAAGAGCCCCCTCACCCTCCAGTCCCCTGATGGTATTAAATACTTAATGGTTAGAAGCCGTATGTTGAAAACTTGCTGAAAACATTTAAGTTATGCTTAGGAGTTATACTTGTATACTTATATCTGAGAAAATGCAAATGCAGTTGTCTTCATTTTGCAGATAAACACCCTTGTTTTCTTCTGGTTTTTTGGCCAGAAAATACCACAGACGCTATCATACAGTGCTGAAGGCTAGCAGGAATTCATGCAGGTCTGGTGTCCTTATTGCCTTAGAGCTTTGCTCTTTATAGGGTGAAATAAACAGTGTTTAATAACCCCTTAGTTATCCCTTTAGAAAGCTAACCTCAGGTAAGGTCTGATAAGCCACTAAATTTACCAAAACAAATCAACCGAAATTGGAATTTTGCAAGAGGGTCTGCATGAAGATGACTTTTTTAAAATAAATATAAGAGTACCTTCTATACACAACATTCCTGAGATGGCAATTTATGATACTAGTTGAAGGTTTTAATGGCATCTCCTTGTGTGTATTTCTGCCTTTTTTTTTTCCTTTTTTATTTACAAAACAGACTCCAGAATATACTGGGTTTATCCTCAGATTTTAATAGATCTTTTCTGGCATGCTTGAACAATGTACATTTGATAAGCATGCATTTTAGAACAGGTTATTGCAATATCTAGGTATCTACTGCCTATCTACTGCAATGGAGTAGAGTGTATCTGGAATTGTGTCTTGCCTGTTCAGTAAATGTTTCTCTGTTGTAACTGCATACACAGGAGTGGCAGTGAGCTCTGCTAGCCTTTAATTGGAAAGTCTAAGTGAGTGACAGTACTTTTGTTTAATTTATATTTCTGAGAACTCTTGTAGACCTCAATAGGAAGTAAACCAGTACAATTGCAAATTGGCTTTTGTAGCCCATAAAATTACTGTACAATACCATCTATTTGCATTTCTGTTTGTTTTTATTTCTCTAACATCTTACAAAAACCTTATGTTTAACTATAAACCTCAGGGTTTATGCTGCAGAATAGTTTACAAATTTCTCTAGAGAGGTGGAAGTGTAATAATTCAACTTCCTTAACAGTAATGCCTTAGTAAAAGATGAGGCTGAAACCAAGTCTTTCTGCCATTAATAGATTCCAATGCAAGCTGATTTCACCTGAGCAAAGCCATGCAAAGCTAATCTGTGTGGTTTCTGTTTGAAGAGAGCCAAGTTTTATAGCACAAGTCTTAAATGCAATTGGTTAGGTTGATAGTTTATTCAGCCCTAATATTTCAAATGTGAAAAAAAAAATAAAAACAGTATCTAATGAGAGTAGAGGGAAAATTCCCTTGGTAATTGTTTTGTTGGTTTTTTTTTTTGTTTTGTTTTGGTTTTGGTTTTTTACATGGAGATTTATTATTACAAAACTCATGCAGAGTAAGAAAAATTTTGGACAAGTTTCTTTGGATCATATTCAAAAAAGCATTTAGGCACCTGAATTGTGGTTTAGAGAAAACATAAATTTTGCTTTCAAGAGCACAAGCCACAAAATCCTGTAGGTGTAGTCACCCAAGTCTGCCAGTGGATGTACTCAGTGTCCACAGGCATTGGCAACAGGCACCTGATGTCTTCATTGCAGTAAAAAAACTACTGCTTGGCTGATGCCTGGTTTGTTTGGGGTCCAGTTGGTGGATAATATGTCAACTAAGATCCATGGAAGGGTGAATCAGGGAATCATGATTAAAGGTGTATCCAGTGCAAAAAAGATCTGAAATCAATACAAAGTACAGAAGTTACAGTGAGGACAGAAATGGGGAGAAACATGGTAGCAGTGATCACCAGGCATTACAGTGTCATGATCAGAGAACTCGGGACCTGAACAACCTGTGTTCTATGCCCTCCTAAACTCAAACCAATCTCTCTTTTCAAGTCAGACTGTGACCAATTAGTGCTGTCTGATTTGGGACCAGGATTATCCTTCCTGGGCCAGCCCTTTGGAGCTTTACAGAGGCACACTGAAGTGCAGCAGAGTAATGCTGGACAACTCAGCAGCTAGGGAACATAAGCTAGAACAGCTGGGAAGTTTTAGTTTCTGGTCCTGCTTCCCAACAGTGTTCAGACATTTTAATCAATGGCTTTTCAATGCACAATATTGGCTCCTGTTCCAGGACAATAAACACTTCCTGTAACAACTGAATCTCTGCACTTTTGGCATTTGGTCAGAGTCTTCTCATATTTCCCTCTCAGATTCCATGGTTGTTTTGTTCTAAAAGCAGAATGAGTATAGTTATGTGTAGATTTGACTTATATACATGCTTGTCTGTAAAATTATACCTTAAATGTATATTGTCCTTACAAAATATCTTATTTATATGGTAAGTAACAGATAAGTGTCTGTCCCTGTGTTGTTATGTGGGGTTTTTGAGGTTACACTTAGAGTACAATCCTACTTTAGTCACTTTTTACTGTGTAAAATTAAAAGTCTCTAGTTTCACTATGGTTAGGGAACTTGGGTACTGCACCATCCAATTATTTACTCCTATTAGTTTATTTCCTTCCATCTGTCAGAGGTATGCATATGTTGCTTCTCATTTAAGGTATGAGGTATAGATTCTACTATTATGTGTGCAGTATTTGGCACAATCATGTTCCAGTTTGTAATAAGGGTTTTTTGCATATGTAGTAGTATAAATAATATATAACAGCAATCACCTTGGGTACAATTAATTTAACTTGATTCCTCACAAAAATTTGGTGTCTGCTTGCATTAAAATGAGTAGGTTTTTAAAGCAGTAAGTATGGTGGAGAAATTGAAATATGAAAAATTGCAAAGACTTGACTCCAGTTAGTATAAATCAATAAAATTGCTTGCCTCCAGATTTAGACAATATTAGTTTCTTTGTCTACAAATTTGGAATTATAAGGAGATTCTTCTTCCTACACCTTTTTCCAAGATCAAAAATTGTTAATTCTAAAGTTTTAAATTTGTAAGGAATGAATGAATTACTGAGGGGTTAAAACTCATTGATTTTCATCTACAGTTCCAAAAAATGTATTTTTTTTGTGTACAAATATCTTCCAAAATGGCTCTGTCTTTCATGAATACACTTATTTCAATACCTTGACATTGTCAACTTTTCAGACCTGTTAGTCATCACTGAGACATTAGTGAATCAGTGATTTATTGTTTTTTTCTTGTAAGTCTACAGGTTTGTGTGCCAAATCCTAGAAAACTATGAAAACAACTTGTCAAAGTGCTGTTGTTTCTATGCTGTCTCTTAGCAACACAGAGTGTTAGAGTTATGTTGTGGGGGGAAAAAATATACAAACCGTACATCTCATCTCATATCGTAATGAGATTGTGTTGTAATTTCCTTTAAGTCTGGTGCTGCAAGGCCTTGTCTAAAATCAGAAACCTCAGATTTTATGTCAACATATCATAATGTATTTGAAAGACAGCTAAAATATAATTATCTTTTAATTAAGTACTGTTTTCCCACTGACAATAGCATGAGATGTATTAATGTAAATTCACTTCTGTCTTGAAATTGTAGCAGATAAATGTTGAGCCGCTGTTGGAAGTCTCTTGTCGTGTACTGGGTTACTTTTTTAAAGCGTGCCTGCCCTCCTGGCTTGGAAGTGGGGCTTAGGTTGAGCACAAATATTGAGTAAGCTGAATGTGGCTTAGGTGCCTGAGATGAGTATATAGACAGGTAAAGGAGAAAAAGGGGCTCCAGTTCCAACAGAAGTGGTAAATCACAGAAGAGTGTGGGGACATAGCAGCTCACTTTGGGGTGGAGAATGAAAGAGAATAGGGTTGTTTAGAAGGTGTGAGGTGTGGGGAGGACATTTAAATAAGGGAAGGAAAATAGTTTGGTTTATTCTGTTCATATTCCAGTGGCAATATTTTGTACTTTTTCTCACCAATAAATGGGCAATGAGTTTTGGAAAAAAAAATCAAAGTGTGGCAAATTGTTTTATCCTCACTTCCCATGGAAGGAAGTTGCATGTTTACCAAGCCTGTGCAATTACCCTTAAATCTCCATAATAACTTTCTTGAGTTCACAGGCCAACTTCAAACATGTCTAGCAAATCTGATAAATTCTTTTTCCTTGAGAAAATAGGTGGCAGAGTATGGTAGAAAGCTTCTGTAAATGTTCCCTGGAAGGGCTGCAGACAAAGGAAAAGCTACATAATTAAATTGCGCACTATTAACCACTGGAGAATGGGGAGCAGGGAAAGAGTAAACAATAAACCAGCCAGCCCTTATAAATGCCTGCCATAAGAGAAGGCTTCAGTTGGAGTTTGCATTCTTAGGCACCAAAGTCAATCAACCATGAGAAACAAATCTTTAAGAGAACAAGCTTCATTAGTTCCAGTGCTCACTGAGTGATGTGATTTAATTGCAGCACTACCTAAAGCAATGCTATGCAGCCCATAGTCTGTGGGTAATTGATGGTCAATAAAAATCAAAAGGGAGCTCAAAAAGCAAGTCAAAACCAGACATTCCTGCACAGCCACATTCTCCCATACATATAAGCAGAATGGAAGAGGAGAATAAAAATTAGGCTAAATTTTTTACCTTTATTTTGATTTGTCTCTAGAAGAAGGCCATTGTGAATACTTTGGCACAGGAAGCACAGGATGGCTTTTCAATTTGTTTTGCTTCCAGAGGTTAAGTGCTCCTTCAGTTGAAAAGGTTGAGAAATGCAGTGGTCTAGAGACCACGGTCAGAGAATCAAGGTTTTGGTTGTTGCAAGAAGCTTTATGTCTTTTTTCCTTTATTTCCCTATTTAGGTTGCATAACTGAAAATGATCAAGTGACTGTAATTTGTTTATCCTTTGTCAGAGCATGGCCTAAGTGAACCAGAGTCAGCCATCAGTTTGAGCTGCAAATTGTTTTTGTCTTTTGTTGAACCTTCTCTGAACATTAACCAGAAAAACTGAGAAATCTGAATGTTAAAATTTTTACTTTCTGAGACTTAGCCATGTATTTCTCTTAACATTACAGTGGGTTGTACAGTGTTCATGCTTATTTAAGAGCTGAGAGCTCTCTCTTCCTTTAATATAGATTATGTGCTTATTGTGCTTCTGTGCAGTACTCTTGCCATGACTTTCTTTTATTCTAAGGAAAAACAAAGATCATGAATCTCAGCGTTCTCCTGACCTGCATCTCTGATCTGTCTTGGATTCTTACCTGCAGGCCTTTTTTTTCAAGCCCTAGTACTTCTTTTGTCTCTGAAAATCCCCTCTTCTTTTCCACAAGCCCTACAACTCTTTTTGTCTCTGAAAATCCTCCCTTCTTTTTCTCAACTGGACATAAGAATTAGACCACAAAATTGTATGTGTGTTAGTAATAAAATAGACATAAATCTGCACATGTGTTTTAACAACTTGAAAAAGTCCTTTTTTTTGCCAAGTATTTATGGTACAGTGCTGTTTGTTTCTTTATGAATAATCCCAATGTTTAATGTAGTTAAATGCATATCCGTTTTAAGACAATGCACCTCCTTGGTAGAGCATGGGAATCTTGGTGAACTGTTCCTTCCATGACAGTTTAAACTGGTAATAGGAATAAACTAGGAAATGTTTAGCTTTGCCACTTTTGATTTTCCTATAATTATCTGTTTTAATGCAGCTGTGACACATTGTCCCCAGATCGTTATTAAAATTTCACTAGCAATTTGTGCATGTTGTGTATTTTAAAATGAGATATAAAATTTATACTTATGTAAATGTAATTTCCTATTTTAAATCTTTTAGGTATAGATGGGAGTAATACTATTTTTAAATTGTTGGTTTTAAAACTTCATTTTTCTTATGACTTATACAGGAATGTTTTAACAAATTAAATATTAATACAGAACATTTCAATGTTTACTGTGGAAATCAGTGTACTGCTGCTTTTGAAAAGCCTTTAAAAATGCATTGCACTTTTTCTTCCACATCCTGCACATTCATCTTGACACGTAAAATTTTTAGTGCAAATCTGATGGAATGACAAACGACATGTTTGAAACAGAGCTGCTTATGTACTCTCTTTTATCTTCTGCCTTCAATTAGATGACATCTGTTGCTTTGGTGAGCCAGTTTGTGACATGGTCACTAAAACATTGACAATATCACAAGTAATGCAACTAAGTCTGTATTTCCTGCTCAGCTGTTTGAGGTATAGCAGAGGGAAATGAGCTTCATGAGTAAAAGCCCATGAATTTTAGTTTAGAAAATACAGGATTTTCCATAGATATTTCTGTGTCTAATGTAAGACCTTGAAGAAGAGGCTTAGTTCTGAATTTCCAAGTGCAGAGATTCTTTCAGGCAAAGGTATGTGGGAGATGTATGTGGAAGATATGCTCAAATAGATCAGCTGTGTTTTTAAAGGGTGAGTCCTATCTTGCACATCTCTGTGTGTGAACTGTAGGAATCTCCTTTGGCTTTCTACCAAGTACTGAGTGAATTACAGAACTGACGTGAGATACTGTGCACAAAACATCTCCTTTATGAATATGGCCTCAGGGATGGTTCCTATTTTCAGAAAATAGCACTACCTATCAGTTTTCTTACTTTCACTGGATTGTAGGTGAGAGAAAAATGAAAGCAGGGTTGAAAGGAGAAAGGTGATGGAAGATGGATTTTTTGGAATAACAGAAATCAGAATATTAATGTATTATAAATTCTTATCATTATAACCATTATCATTATCATTGTCATTATTATTCATATTGACAACTCTAGCTATTCCTGAGTGAGAAACAATATGTAACATACAACAATGAAATATACACCAGCATAGTTCTTTTTCAGGTGTGTTATTTTTCCTCTCTAGAATTTAAAGAAGGAAAATATTGCTCTGGTATTCATGACTAGATGGAGTAGCATTTACATGGAATTTGTTACATTTAAAAACAGTTTTACCTACAAAAAAGAAAATGTTTTAACCCCAAAAATGTGACTCATTTTCATCCCTGTTTCAAAAAAAATTACTAGGGAAAAAAGGTATATTGACTGATGTAGTTCTTTTCACATGGCTGATTACTCTGTGGAAGTCAGCATAATGGTAAAAAATGATTTTTCAGCAATATCCAGTGAAGTTCCTGGATACTTACTTAAAGTAAAATAAAATTTTATTTGAAAGCACTAAAGCATTTTAACTTGTTCTGAATATCTAAAATAATATAAAAATGTCAGTTAGCAAGTTCCCTAATGATAAAGATTTTATTATGAATTTAATTAAAAACTACATTTGGGAGGAGAGAGTTAACTTGCGTTTCTCAAATATAAGTATTTTATTTTCTCCCCTCTTTCCCAAGATGTAGCACATTGACTTTGTTAGGGAGCATGCTACTCGTGCCATACTGACAAAGTCACAGACCAATTTTGTTGATTTTTCTTGGTATACAAGTTTATTTTCTTATTTATTTTATGAAAGAAAATGCAAAGAAAGTTAGTTAACAGAAGTTAATAAAAGTGGAATTCAATGAAAGGGAGGGATAAAATATTAATGTAACAAAGTGAGAACTCATATGATTCTGAATATGTAATTTTTTAATGGTAAGTCACCTTGAATCTGAGTGACTTTATGCACTCCTGAAGGTTTGAGATCAGTCGTTATTTGAAAGAGAAATGGTAAAAAAAGCAGAAGAAAGTTTATATTTCTGCATAAATAATATCCCTTCAGAGGCACAGATAATTCAGAGTTATTCTGAAATAGTTCACTCATACCAAACAACTGCTTGGGCTTTCTGCAAAGATATGGAAATCTATCCTTGTTCCATTACATTATTCTCTGGGTAGCAATTGGATTGGATTTCTTTCCTAAAATGTTATGCGTAAGAGTGATCCACATACTTGGCCTTTGCTGTTTCCAAGGTATTGCTTTTATTTTTCAGCAGCTGTGCCTGCTGCACTGACCGTGGCCAAACAGCAAGCACAAGACTTGGACAACAGCTAAGATGCTGTAATTGCATTTTCAGACAACCTGAATTATATTCTAATGGGGATGAGAAGGCATTTTCTTTCAAAAAGCAAAGCTTGAACATACAGGTCTAGTGTAAATTTTATATGTGTGTGTGTGTGTGTGTATTTGAAAGTTTCACTTTCATTTTTGATATACTGAAATACTTGCAAACAAATCATTGATAACAAAACGGAGCTGCAGCCAATGTAATTTTTTTTTTTATTATTGCAACAAGCATAACTGACAAAGCTGGACAGGCTTCAATCGGAAGACTCAAATCAAATGGCCTTTGTGAAGGAGCTTAATTTTTTAATAATTAGAAAGTGGAGTTGACTCTTTGTCCCATGATGGTCAGTTATTAAAATCTCTTCTGGCCTTCAGCATTGTCAGTATTTTGATTATGGAACGGCTGTTTTCCTAAACTGCTGGCCTGAAATGTCTGCTTGAGTTTAATACATTGTTTCTCTCTGTGGTTTAATGCAAAATCTGCCATTTAAAATTCTAAAATTGCTGTTGTTGTTTTTCTCTCATAATTAAAGCAAAGCAAAATGAAACAAACCACCAAGTTCTGAAAATTACTGTTAGGAGATTGTAGTACAAGTGTAAAGTGGATAAGGCATAGTCACTGTGTAGGGAGTTTTTCCCCTGAGTTCGGTCATTCACATACTGAGGAAAGAATTGACTAAGACCTGGCCAGTAAACTGACTGGTTGTAGTTTCTCTGATGTATGTAATCCACTTGATGGCATGAAATGTTGACAATTTTATGAAGACTTCTGTAAGGAATTGTCAAGATGTGCAACAATAGTGTCTTGGGTTCTTTTTTAGTTATGCCTCTGACACGAAATTAGTTTATTCCTTTCTTTTTTCGTTCTATGCTTTTGCCAGAGTGCTTTTTCTCACTAATGTAGTTCTCTCTGACAAGCCAACAAGGCTTTCAAAAGCCAGAGAGATTAATTAACTACATCAAGTATTATACCTTCCTTGAGTTGCATACTTTTCTGTTTACTTTTAACCAGTGCTCTCTTTGAGACAGAAAGGGCACATATTGCAATAAATTGAATTTTTTGTTGCTTTTCCACTTACAGCTTGGAAGCAGGTCATTAATTAATTTCACGTGGCTCGCAGCCTGAAAGAAAGTGGGGACACGTTACTGTATTAGTGTGGCAAAAAACAACCCCAACTGTATTTGTTCTTATTGATAATGATAACTTATGTCTTTGTGTAGGCCATGAATATCTGAATATCTTATTCAAAGGAGGAGGTAAACGGTGTTTTCTATTGCTTTGAGAAGACAAAAAAGTGTTTCAGTTTTTGCTTCACAACTTAAGTTTCTTCTTGACAAAAGATTTTATTTGCTACAGAACATGGTATTTTCCAGCTTAGCAATAACTTTGTTGATGTCTTGCCTTGTTCCTAAGATACAATCCCTTCACTGTTGAGTGTTTTCTTATCTTAAGAATAGAAGACCATGCCTGACTGTGCAGGGCACAAGTGCAAGTGTATCATGCACCATGAATGTAAATAGATATACATGACCATTTCAAACTGTCAAAACTTGGATTAAGTTGGTGGATCCTATTTACAGGGAACTGACAGATTATTTTTCTTAAAGTTTGGTATTAGTTACGTTAGGATTCATAAACTGCTGTGTTAGAGATAGAGAATCATTGGTCTGAGTGTGAGCAACGTTTTTCTTAGCCAAGGACAAACTGCACCCAAACACATTTGGACAAAATATGACTCAGTTTGCACTACTCCTTATCTTGCAAAAATCATCCTATTGCTGATGGTATTACCCTTGTGTATGGTAGCAGATTCCTCCTGAAAACAGCTTCTTTTTTTTTTACTCAGGTTCAGATGTAATTTAATTTACTTCAGACAGTAATTGTCTTCAAGCAATATTTCTATAAAGTTAGACTTTATAACTTTGGAAGTGGTGTCACAGTACCATTAGATTAGGTAATTTTAATTTTTCAGGTTTATGACAGGTTTTGGTATTGGTCTATATATTTCTGAATTTCTAAATCTGTAGAGACAGATTGTCTAACTGTTTTTCTTTCAGTGGAATTAGATCGTTGTCCCCATTCTGGAGGCTGTGGGACTTTGCCAGAATATGTCAGTTATTTGTTTCTTCTGTGACTTCAAATACTGTCTGAGTAATGATCTGACCTTGTTTACCGGCATCCTTGGGTAGGTGATAGAACTCTTTTGGGAGAATTAAATTTCCAAAAGGTTTTATTTATTTTTTCTTCTGCTTATTTGTGTACATTGTAAGTACAAAAACTGGAATGTTTTGAGAGAGTTTTTAATAATCATTATTCTCATTAATGTGCCTGGTGCTGTGCCCAAAACTAATCTTAATTGGTGCACTTCAGAAGATGTGTACTAATTGGAAAGAGTCCAGAGCAAACAAACAGATTTTATCAGACATCTAGAAAATGTGATCTACAAGGAGAGACTAAACTTGTTTAGGTAGATGAGCACAATGAAAGAGAAAACAGAGTCTGTTCAGGATAGTTATCTTTGATGATAATTTGACCTACTCTTAGTGGGGGGGGGGGGTTGGACTATGCATTATTGGTAAGACTTGTTGGGATATAAGTCTTAAAAAGAACCTTCTGATGGAAATGCTGAGATAAGGGTTGATAAATTGATAAATGCACGCTTAGTTCTTGTCTCTTCCCAAGTGGCCTTGGGAAATCTCTCTGTTCTTTGATCCGCCAGCACTAATGTGTTAATATTTTTCCACTCTGTTTTGTTTATAGGGCTTAAACCAATTAGGACTTTGGCACTGAAAATATAACTCTGTCATGCTTGGAACATTTGAATTTAAAATTGCTCCAAACAAGCCTCATTCAGCCTCTGACTCTTCAAAATATCCGAACTCACCTGACATTTAACTTTAAAATTTTCCAATTGGCTTGCAGGATTTCTGCCTATCTTTTGCCCAGTATTGTCTCAGTCCAAACAACTTAGTGGCTAAGTTGGTTAAACTCTCTTAGAAGCAGGAATTGGTGCAACATCAAGTTTCTTCCTGTCATGCAGAGTCACTAGGTACATTTGCAAAAAGCCTAGAGACCTAAACTCTGTTGGTTTCAGGGATCGCTTTCATCTGGCTTCCAGTGTCTCAGGCTTGCAGGTTCATGCCTTTAAGTTATGCTGGTTAGGACATTTCATTGAGCTTGGGTTGTTCATCAAACAGCCAAAACTATTCCAGGTCTTTTGCTGTTGGCTGTAGATAAATAAGAGGTTCTGGCAGCAGAGACCAATCCCAAGATCTCCCTGCTGTGGGATTTAATTGATAAGTTAATGTAGTTGCTGGCATGTACACCTAGGAGCAGCCTCTTGTTCCAGAACCGGATAGCCCACTTATGCTCCTGAGAAGTATAGCTGTGCTCTGAGCTTAGCTTTTGCTGTTGATCTGCAATATATGTCTCTTTGCTCAGCTGAGTGCAGGACACATTTTGATTTGCTTAAGCTGTCCAGACAGTACCTATTAATGTGTTGGCACCCTGTGAAGTGGCCATGTACCTGACAGTCTTTAGCTCTTTGTGTGCTCTGACAGTGGGTGAAGGGACTCTTGATTATGGCCTATAGGCATTTGTGATACAAATTAAAACATACCTACATACTTACTTATCTCAGCTATTTTGTAAGTGAGATAGAAGAGTAGAGTATATTTGAAAGTGTCTGCATTCCAATTGCTATCGCTTCATTTGAATACAAGTGAGTGTTGTTTGGTAAATAAATTTAGTCTGCAGCATTTCAGAGGCTCTTTGTTCATGAGCAACTGGATTATAGCTTTTATTCCCTAAAAGCTCAAAGCTAAGTAGAAGAAAAAATGTTGCAAATAGTTACATGCTTTTGTTATGTTCTTCTGAAAGAAGGCAGAGATCTGTGTTGACTTTGTCCTCTATCATTCTGCTCAGATGGTACGTTCCCCATATTATCAATCTCAACATTTGAACAAAAGCAGCAGCTGGCTAAAACTAATCTAACCATGATTAAGGTAATGCTGATTAAGATTGTACATGCCATTGATCCTGTACCTCTGTGGTTGCTGTCACTAAACTCCTGTTCCCACCATTTCCAGAGTGTACAGCCATAGTTACAACTAATTGCAGTACTCTTCATCATTAGGGGTTTTGCTTAAAAATACTTTGGGGTATTAAGCCAGATGTGTGTATTTCACACTGAAAAATGAGGCAGCTGTATTGTTCTGAGCTGCCATTGAAAAAGCTGTCTTATTTTTCATAAAATGGCAATTCAGTGTCTGTACTGCCATAGAAACACAGATCGCCAGGTAATGCGTGCTGTGTAAGTCTCCTGTAGGAGCAAATAACGTCTGATTCCATTCGTTGGGTGATATTTAAAAACAAAATGGATTTCTCATAGCAGTGATTTTCTTTTGGAGTTGAAAGTCCTGGGGAATTCTAAAGGGACTTCTGAGATTAATCTTGTATGCAGTCCTTAAGAAGGTAGCAGACCTATAAGTATCGCACCCCTAAAAATGCTTATGCCATCCATAAAGTAGTTCCAGTCAATATGAAATACAGCAACTTGCATCCTAAGCAGTACTTATAAGAAAGAACTTTCTAGTTTCTTGATTTCCTGTTCATTATCCTGTTTTCCTGCTAGGTCTCAAATCTACAAGAGAGCTCAGGGTTGTGGAGTTCACAGTATGTGAACTCACAGTAGGGGTTTTTAATAAATGGCTGAGATCTGGTTTAGTAACTTTTTTTTGTTAATTCCAAGAAATATGGCACTGCCCACTTCAAAAATAAGACTGGACATCTAGATGGAATGTTTGTTCAAGGTCTGGCCCACACTTCTTGAAGCCTTGTGCAATGAAACACTTGATTTGCAAGACACTTAGATAGGATAGCATGAAGGGCACATGGGATTAGAATGAGTAGGACTGATTGGAAGGGCTGGCATTATGATTTGTGAGTTAATACTTTTGGCAAGGGTTTGTTTTAATGCAAGACTTGGCTTGTGCTTTGGTAAGGGTAAAACCCTGAGGGATGAAATTACAAACTATATCATTTGTCATGATTCAATGGCAAGGACTGATCTAAAAACCATAAAAGAAAAAAGTTATGTGGCTATGATGGCATTCAGAGTGACAGCCTTGCTGCCATGGTGGAGGTTGTAAACTGTTACTGCTGGTTTTAGGAGAAAAATATTAAAGCTCACGCCTTTAAATGACAGACTCTTTGCTTTGGAATGACAGAAATAAGACTTTGATATGGAAGTCGTGACGTTATTTTAGGCTGTCACTTTTAGTAGCATTTTAAAAGCAGTGGTTTCCCTGGTTTCAGTGGCTTTCTCTGTTTGGTTTCTGCATGTTTATTTGAGGAAAATGAGGAGTGTACATGCAGCTGGACTCCATATACTAAATTAAATAGGTCTGTTTAATTAGTCAGATGGTCAAACCTCTGGATCTGAACTGAAGTGCACCCACTCGGAAGCTCTCTATTGTAGACCATGGACACCAGAGAGGGAAGTGGTGATCATAATGTTGGCAAACCTTCTCAGCTATTGTCTCCTGCCAATGAGAAGTCATCAACATGGATTCAGCTAAGGGTTCTAAGAAAATCTTGGCTTTTTCAGTCAGCTTCTCTGTGTGCTGTGACCTGTCCTGAGCACAGTGACCATGCTGGTTACTACCTGGCACAGTATTTGTCTGAGCATCCTGGCTGCTGCAGGACACTGCCACGCTGAGCAGTTTGAGGGACAGATTCAGGTTTTTCACATAAACCTTGTGAAATACAGCTCGCAAACACAGTCATTTACTCACCCAGAGGCTCTAACCCTTCTCCCCCTGAATTCAGTTGGAGCGTTGTCATTTATTCCCATAGGAGCAGATTAGTGGATGATTACCTATAGTAGCTTTTGCTGTGTGTAGTTATATGCTTTTGTTAAGTCCTTTGCTATTTTTTGAGACGTAGAACAATTATATGTATATTTTTGTATTTTTTACAACATATTATTTAGAGCAATTTGGAACTTGTTTGTGGTTTTCATACATCCACAAAAGTCCTAGTATTTGCTAATAATTAACTCCATCTGTTTTATTTTGGCTTCTTTGGCTTTTGCACATTTCTAACAGTATTAGTACTCCCTCTTCATGTAACAGATAATAGGTAAAACACTCTGGTTTTGTTTTTGTAACAGGTGTGATGGTTCTATCGTGTCTTTTGGTAAAATAAATAAATATATATGCATCATGAAGCCATTTCTGTCAAAGATCTGGTTGAGGGGGAAGATTTTTAAAAGCATGATTTCAGCCATTTGAATTTTTTTAATTTCCCTACTAAGGGCAGAGAATAAGTGACCTTGTTTTTGTTTCTTGGTTTGTCCAGATAAGGGACAGCTTTTGTCTTAAAACTCTGCCATTCTCAATCTTGTTTGGGTTTTTTGGCTAATAGTCAGAGGTTGTAAGCAACACTGGTATGGCGTTCAACTGAACCTGGCTGAACCACTGTTGTAGGTATAAAGAATTTTTGTGACCTTAGATCAGGCTTGTAATTATTTGAGTGGTCTCATTTGCCTCTTGTGCTGTGTGGTATGAAGAAAATGGTTTAAATCAGTTTCATTGAAAATGCAAAAAGAGTTTCCTTTGCTTCATTTGATTTCAATGAATTTATTAAAACTCTTTCAAATATTTTAATTTTTCTTTACATTTTCACTGGTAAAAAAAGTGTGGAGGAACAACTTTGAAATTGTTCTAGATTGATTTACCCAATGGTTGCTCTCTCAATTTCCAGCAGGTATGTGACTCAGTAGAAGATTCTGTAGTTGACACACACGTGTCTGTGTATGTGTGTGGGTACATGCATGGTTATATAGCAAAGCAGAAGATTCAGAAAGCAATTAGATACAGAGAAAAAAGAGTAAATATATTTTCAATATAATATTAATTACACAATATTGTATACTTTTTCTGGGTTGGAAAAAAAATATGGCCATTATCTTATCAAGGACCTTGCAAGTCCTACCTGTTCCTTCTCAGTCAGTGTGATTTGCTGTGACATGTTACAAGTACCAAGTTAGAACATGTAATTTACTTCCATAAAATACATTTTTCTTAAATAATGCTTAAAAGAATTGTGGAATATGGATTCCAAATAGCCAAGTGTTTTTCACAGTGTGTCATCAATATAAAAATATTTCCCTTTGAGAGCTTTGTCTTATTTCTTGTATCCCATTTTTTATTCTTTCTTTGTCATTTGGGAGACATTCCAATATATTAAATGATTTTTTGTTTGTTTGAGAAGATGTTTAGTGTCATATAAACTGTTTTAACTGCCTGGTAGATATTATTGCCATTTATCACTTCTTTTTTTCCATGATTTATTTTACATTATTTCTCCCAATTTCTTGGTAAATCAGCCCAGTTGTCTAGCACGTCAATGGTTTTTGTCTTATTTCTTGTTTAAACTATTATGGTAATATTGATCCTAACAGCTTTATAAATCTGACACAAATCCAAACACTGGCCAGCTATCTCTACATTCACCTACTTTGGATCTGCTGTTTTGCTGTTGAGTTATTGAAAAGTTATATATGCTCTAACTTAGGCATACTTAGTAAAACCAGAAAGCAACATATTGTCATGCATGAGAGAAAATTAAGTTGTACAATATTAGCTTCTCTAATATTCATTATCATTAAGAAGTTAATGATGACCTTGGTAGTCATTCTGTGATCTGAACTTCCACTATAAGATCTTGTTCGAGATGATATATGGCCTTTATATAATTTATATAATTTTTATATATATATATATATGTCCTGATGGGTCCTTTCCAACTCAGCAAATTCTATGATTCTATTTTGTATACAGATTTATAGGTTTCTAGATCTATAGATTTATATTTATATATACAGCAGCATGAAGGCTGTTTTACTAACAAGGGAGTAATGTAAATTATATTATTTATAGAAAAAGATAGGTTTTGAGGACTTAAAAGTTTTAAGTCCTAGCTTGCTTGTCCTTGAATTGAATATAACTGAGATCTATAACATCCTGTCCTCATTTAGCAAATATCTAGACATTTGTTTTGAAAAAAGCATAAATCAAAACTGATGCTGCCCTTTCCATAGTCTAAAGACCAGTTATGCTGACAGCACAGTCATGAAAGCTTCAATTCCCGCTCACTTCTTTCAGAGCCAACAGTATCCAGACTGCAGCAACAGCAGCTGCGTATCTTCCCTGGCACAGAATGATTTAGGGTGGAGAGCAGATTCTTTCCCCTTCAAATCACTTCAGAAAATTCTTGGCAGAAAGTCAGCTCATTTGTTTTGTTCGGGTAGG
This sequence comes from Monarcha castaneiventris obscurior, assembly GCA_026261815.1. NCBI lineage: Eukaryota > Metazoa > Chordata > Aves > Passeriformes > Monarchidae > Monarcha > Monarcha castaneiventris. The sequence goes on along the minus strand of JAMPIT010000379.1, from coordinate 21,727,984 downwards.
GAGGCCTGATTTATCAGTACAGAAAAAGTATTCATGCACTGTGCTGAGTTGTATTAATTAAGTTTCTGTGTCCCAGACCAGTTGACTTTGTTATTCTTCTGCTCCCAACATTTTTTAATGCAATTATACAATTTCATGTAATTTTAATGCAAATATAGAAAAATCTACAAATCTGCAAATTTATGGCAATGTTTTCTATTGCTTTCTTCATTGCAGTTTGTGAAATAGTTTGTGATACAATTTGTGATATAGGAAAGCATTGATCATGGATTAGACTGGAAAATACAAATTAAGAAATCCAAGATAATAAAAGTTTCAAGGAGGAAACTATGCATGCTAAAGTGAAACTGCAATCCACAAATCTTCAGTTTCTTTTTTTTGTTTCTTTTTATTTTTTTCTGAATTGCTGGATCTACTGAAGACATATTTATATCTTATATATAAGAGTTGTATTATTTGCTTATACACTTATAATTTTTTTGTCAATTTTTCTAAATTCCTACCAAATTATTTCTAAACGAAATTGTGAAAGTATTTTTTAAAGTATATAAGTTTGTCTGGTTTTCACAGTAAAGTAAAATATTAAAATCTTCTCAATTCTGCATTAATGAGCATAGGATGTTCTGGGATATGGCCCTTGGGTGTTATTTGCAGCTCAAGAAATGTGGTTTTATAAAAAAACAGTAAAGTTTCTTACTTTTTATGTATGAATGCATGTGCACATTCGCATATTATAGCGAGAGCTGTATCATATCTCTGTTTTTTGATGCCTGAATATTTTCCATAATTCCGAGGTGTTGACATCAGATATATTTTATTTTTTTGTCTACTCAGCAGGAAATGGATTGTATTTCTGTATCATATTTACTGGAGGAACAGTCAGCTAAACAGTGAGATTTTCTGTTGTGCAGCCTGAAACTGAGAAGTCATGCAGAAAATCAAGGTATGGCCTGTTTGAAAGATAAAAGGGCAAATTCTTGGAATAGAGTAGGAAGGCAAAATGTTGATAAGGCTTTCAAAATCCTCCCTTTTTCTTCGGCAGAATTAATCTTGTCCTGCTACAATCTGGCTTCAACTGTTCCCTCTATTTTTAGTTACTGATCCTAGCCAGGTCCTCAAATAGCTCAGAGCTGGTGTTGTTTGTGTCTGATGTATAACTGATACAGACTTGGTTGGCATTTTCATTCATGTTTCATAATCATCCCTAGTACATACATAAAGACAATTCTTTGATGTGCTGGGAGGGGGTATTTGTACTGCTGTGGACTAGATCAGGCTCCCATTGTTTGACACCTCATTTGACCATAAAGGAAGAAACAAAAACATTTTAGTGACACTGAAGTTACTTATTTACATTTAGTTGCAGAGAGGAGTCACAGTTAAGTTCAGGAAGCTCCCCCTTCAGATTTGTTGAGGGGAATCTCAGAGTTTTTGTGTATTTAGTCCTTCATGCAATCTGTATGCCATGAGAAAGACCCTGTGGGATAGAAGTAGTGGTTTAATTGGCCCTTTGAAAAAACATTAATTAAAAAAAAAGCCATTAAAGAGCTTTTCAAACGCCATTGATACAAATCTTGCTTCCACAAAAGAGAAAAATATACATGTAAGACCTTGCAGGAGGTTTTTATTGATCAATTAAATTAAAATAGTCACAATGGGGAACAAATCTACCAACAAAACTGGGAATAAATCCATTAGTATTTCCTTATGAAGTACTCATATCTCTAATTGCATTGCTTTTTTTCCTACGCTGATATATGTAAAGGAGGCTCATTAATACAATTTAAAATACCTGATGAGAGTTAATTTTTGAAATAAGATTTTTCTTCTTTTCTATGAAATGATGCATCTTTTCAAGCATTATAGATTCTCAGATTTAGAAAATTGGAATGTAGTTGTTAATTTTGGTTCTGTGTCTCTGAGAAATGCATTCAGCAATCCATACAATATTCCTGCATTCTTGTTCCTTTAACTTCACATAGGCATAAAATACTCCAAAATGAAACTGGTTGTTGAATGCAAGCACATTCAGCTTTGCCTGTAGAAAAGATGAAACAAATGTTATGATAAAATATCAAGGAAGGTGAATGGGATTTTTATATGGTAGCTTTTATGATCAAGATTTCTTGCAGCTTTGCAACCATGACTATATTTAGCAGTCTCTTGAGTATCAATGTAATTGAAATGTCATCTGTGGATTAATTTTGGTAATAGACTACAGCAATATTGCAGGAAATAAAGGACAGTGGTGAAATGCCTTCTCTAGTAGACTACTCAAAGGAAATTTCATTAAGTGGTGTTTATGAGATGGCTTTTGGATAGGCTATCAGGATTGACAGCTCTATAAAGAGTCTTCTGAAGAATGTTATAGGATTAATTTTACTTATAAAGGTAAATCCTTCTATTTTGATTCAGCCAAATGTTGACAGACATAGAAAATCCATGTTCTTGAATACAAAGTAGTACAGTAGAATCAAAAGCCTGGTACCTCATTCTTGTGTTAATTATTATTCCATGTGAGTAACATTCATTTTTGTATTTTAAGTTTAGAAGCTTTTACCTCATGTTCAAAAAATGCATCTTCCAGTGTCTTTTCTCCAGTGCCACTCCCTACACCTTCAAACACAGCCTTGTATTCCTAAAAGCATAGACAACCACTCAATGGAAATAAGGTACTTTTGCATTCTGTGCAGCACAGACACCTCACATTACTTTGTAAATTAATCTGTGTTAAGTAATCTTTCTGTATAGAAGATCTCCTGTATAGATTACAGTTCTACATAAATCAAAAGTTAAAAGCATATAGTCAGCAAAAGAAAGAAAAATCACATTTGTTCTCGTATTTCTTATCACTATTTCCAACAATTTAAAGTAATTTACTGAAGGCACTAAAAGACACTTATTGTAGAATGACACGTGACCTTTCACTCCTTTGGACAGAGAGCACTGAACTTCTTGTACAAATAGTATCCATCAGAGCCAGAGCTCTAAATGGAGCCAAAACACTGAACTCTGATCCTCACGTGGCTGCTCCTTTTATTTCCAGTAGTCAGCTGGATTTGCTTTACCTGCATTAATATTGTATCCAAATCCATTAGTCTGATTTTTCATCCTGGAATATCCTGTGCAGATATGTTTGACTTGATTTCTTAGGTGTTACGCTCCTGTGTAATTTCCTTCTCCATGTGTTTGGTTTGTTTTTCCCTTAAAACAGGAGTGTAATATAGGTCTACTGCAATGCTTCCCAAATTCATCTAAAATTCATCTAAAATTCATCACCATCTCATGAATAGTCTTGCTCCATACCCCATTGACATGTAACTCATGATTAAAATGTTCAGTTTATGCACAGGAGCAGATGCACAGCTCCAGCTTTGTGAGGGTCTTTTGTGGAAAAAGCAATAGACCAGACAACATTTTGTTTTGTGTACCTACTTAGAGATAGCTTAAATATTACAGAGACAAACAACAGTTAATTCATAGATCAAGTGTTGCAGATTAACTAATCTTTTATAATAGCACTATTTGCATCAATCTTAACATTTTCATCTACTTCTTTGAATCAATTAGTGATTTAGAGAAAACTTTTCAGAAGGGAACTTTTATGCTATACTGGCAATAAATCAGGTTTGCACTAATCTGTGACATGAATTGTTTGGTCAGCTCAGTTTAAAATGATGTATGGCTATGTTCCAAAATCTTGGAGGCAGCAGCAATGAAGTGAAACTCAATTTGGGGAGAGTTAATGGAGTAGGAAGAGTCTTATTTACTAGGATGTGATTTGATCTTACTTAAGCATCCTTGTAAGAGGAACTTCGTATTGCACTAATGTAATAATGTCTTATCTCAATCTTATGTCTTCATATCAAAGGTCTTTGATCCCATACACATTTTTATGGGAACTTTAGTACCCCTGCTGATTCTTTTCCTCTCTCAAAAATTCTTTATCTTACTTGTTTACTCTTCAAAATTTTGGTGATGTCAGGAGATGTTAAGTATTTGTATTTTGGTTTTTTGTTTTAATAAATTAGTTTACATACTGCATAGTATTCTGCAACACACTTCACTTGCTCGTAGTCATCTGCATTGGCCAACAGGTGTAAGCCTTCTGGATAAAGTTTTCCACAGGTTGGATACAGCTTCTTTCGGTCATCTTTACTCAGTTCAGTGCCAAATGAATTAATGGTGATGATAAAGGCTCGTCTGTCTGCCTCAAACTTAATATACAAAACAAAGAATAAAGAGGTGTTATTAGATATCTTATTAGGGTGGGCATATTTTAGGGTTTTTTAGTAAGTCAAACTATGGAAATTTAATACAAAAAAAAAAAAAGTCAACTTGAGAGCATTGGAAACATACCTTGTTCTTGAAATTGTAAATTCTTCTTTGCAAATATGCCTTAAATTTTAACTAGAAAATCAAGCAAGGTTTTGCAACCACAGCTTTTATCCTGTGATTTTTGTACTAAAAATATCATTTCTGCTGCTTCTTCATTTCCCTGCTTAGTTACCCAGATGCTGACAACAAAAAAAATTCTCACACCCTCATGTGTAAGATAATGAAATACTAATCTTATAAATAATAATAATGAAGGAAAGGAACAAGAATCAATAGTACTGCTCTGGGGTAGCTCAAAGTGCTGTTGATAGTAGAGGTTGAATGAAAATAAAAAAAAAATAATTTCTCAATGCACATATTTAAAATGCTATTACAATAAGGTGGAGGGGGGCCGGTTACTTGCCGAGTTAAAGTTTTAAGTGTTTCAAATAACAGTTACTTTTTAATACATAGAATCAAAGGCTATATTCCCTCTGTCAGGTTTAGATGCCTGTAGTATCTAAAGTATTTTCACTGCAGCAGCAGACAGAAAAGCAATCCAATGTCTAGATCTTGGGTTCCTTTTTGTGCAAGGGAAAATTTCACTTACCATTCTTACAGTACGAATTAAAAATGCAATAGTAAATAAAAGTAATCTTTTCATCTGTCTTGAGATCTAAATTGACTATGGTTTTAATTCTTTCCTTTATTACTGACTATCACGTTTTAGAACAGCCGAGCCCTTGCTATTTGCAGGGATTATGCAGGAAAAATCTTCCAAGTGAAGTATATACAGTAGATGCACATTTTAGGCAGCTTACAAAATTTCTTATGCTGTGAATATTTGAGCTATTTTAAGCAGAGAGGTACTCTTTCCAGTTGAATAATAAGGCTGCATTTGCAACACAAATCTGCCACTTTAGCCATTAGACACATATTCACATCTACCCCTGTGTACTGGAACACGCAATAACAGGAACCCACCACCCGCTGGCACCGACTTCGAAGTAAGGAAAAGGAGTAAACAATAAAGAAGTAATGAGAAGAAAATAAGTGTGCTTGAAAAGATTTCTAGCTAATGAATAACAGGGCCAAATTTCACTTCCCTTAATAATAAAAATAGGCATATTAGACCTACTGAAACCATTTTAGAAGGACAAATGCTTTCTTTTTTTAACTTGTTAAAGTCATGTAGAATCTAGCTGATCGATGTGTAATATTTTGTTGGTAAAAAAAAACATGTTAGAGGCAATTGCAACTAATGGTAGCAGATGTAGGTTCTGCTTCTGGTGGCTTCCTGTTTGAGAGAATTTGCAGGATCATTCCCATCCATACAGACCTCTCAATTCATCAAATTATTGGCACATGAGGTTCTGTGTAGAGAGTAAGGTCGAGACTCACTTGGTGACTTAGTCCATCTGATTGCTGCAGGCAGAGGTGGAGTCAGAGGATAACCATTTCCTAAGTGCATAAGTTTCCAGGTGGGAGACTGCTAGTTCAGAATTTAGCATGGGGCCATGTTAAGAGACACAGCTCCAGCTGCAGTGCAGTCCTGCAGTTTCTTGCCAGATTCAGGGCTAAACATGCAGCGTGTGTTGTCCTCGGTGGAAGAGAGATCATCAGTACTCTTAGTATGGAAGTTTGGCACCATGTGCAGTGGTCAAGGAGTTGGGGAGCTAAATACCTCAGCTTCATTCTGATAGGGTCAGGTTGGTAGTCTTACATATAAGATTACAAAATAAATAGCAAGTATTCTGTTCAATAATTAAACTTTGGGGTTTTCTTTGTGACTCCAACCATTAGCAGTCGGCTCTATGTGTCTCTTCAGTTTTATAAAATGCTATAGAAATAACACATTCTATAGAGAAGTTTATCCTCCTGGCTGATTGACATTAGATAGGGATTTTAAAGAAGCTTATGATAGGCTAAATTTTTACCACTGACATGAAGGGAGTTTTACAACATGCTTAAACTAATGTTAGTAAGTAATCTGCTCTCAGCATGAATTTCTATTTAAAAATGAACTTTCTGAAAAGTCTGAATCAACTGTGGAAAATGCCTTTATCTCTGCCAACCAATCTTTTGATTTCTATTTTTAAGAAAAGTCAAAATACTTAAATTCTATTCAATTTAACTTGATTAGGAGTATTTTGTTTAGAGCATAAATTGAAACATTGTGACCTGCTTAATTAAAATAGGAAATTGCAGTCCTTTTTAGGACATTGTTTTTTAAAATGTAATTCAGACCCATTCTTCCTTCAGGGATGAGCTCCCAGGGTTATTATCTCTCTTCTAAATGCAAACTTTCGGCGTGATGTCATCAGACCTCAGTGAATTTTTTTTTTTGGTTTCCAGGGAGTAAAATTGCATATCCATAAAAAAAGACTCCTGGAAGCAAGTGGGTGGTCTGGCTCTCAACCTCTGCAAAGAATTGTGATAGACCATGTGAGGGGGAAAAAAAAAAGGGACCTGAATGCTGAGAATTCAAGTTTAGAAATTTCTGCATCTTTTATTAAAATAACAGAGACAAAAATATCATGTATGCTTTGGGAGTAGGATGTTAGGAACTTTGTATGTCATGGAAAAAATAAATATTAAACTTTTCTGAGTTGAGACAAAAATATTACGCAGAATGTTGGACTTTTTTATATGACACTTATTCCAAAGGTCACTCAACTCTAACCTCAACCACTAATTTTAATAGGAGAGTAAACAAACATAATAGTGCCATGAAGCTTGAAGATTATTGATTAGTAAATAGGCAGTAATGCCAGGCTTTAGCTGTCCCAAAATCAATAATCAACATTTTTGGATTTTCTACATAATGGAGAGAAATGCTAAAGGGAACAGTTTGAGATTAGCAAACCATTTACTCTGTTCTGCTCTCTGTTACAGAAAAATATTAACTGAGACTGGCTCCTCCCTAGTAATGGTCTAGCTGCTTCTCTAGTCAAAAGGCAAAAGTCATCCTTGAATACACTATTCATTACATCTTAGAAAAACAGGCATATTTAGAGGAGAAGCAAACATTTGACAGGTAACTTTGCAAACGGAGAGAGATTCAACAGGAAAAACAAAGTGAGACAACTATGACAACATTGTGGAGTTCTTTAATATATAAAGACTGAACATTTCTTACCTCAAGAATAGGTCTCATTATTTCTGCTGTAGTACCACCTTGTTTTTCACAAAACTTATAAAATGCCTCTAGGTAAGACTACGTGAAAAAAGAAGAGAAATATTTTAAATGCTGGTTAAGACCTGGACCAGGATTGCACGTAGCCATGAACCTCATTTTTAAATACTTCCATTAACTTTGATAATTCCACCTCTGAATTTAAATTTAAGTATGTGCTTAATTACTTCACTCAAATGAAAGTTGAAATATTCAACTGCAAATTCTTATTACAATTTGAATTCAAATGTTTTCAAAAATTGTAATAGGACAAATATTATGTTTTACTTGCTTTCTAAAGAAGGGGCTTTTTGAGCTCCATTGAGCTTCCACTGCATAATAAGCAGATGGCTGAAGGAAACTCTTCATTTATAGTATGTGGAGGAGGGGATTTGGGCATATGCCACTGCTGTTGGGCCAGCAGTATGAGGATACACAAACTAATCCCTGCTGCTCTACCTAAACCCTGGATTAGGGCAGAACAGCAGACAAAGCTTCTGTAATACTGGTCTGCAGAGCCCTCTGGTCTATTAAGGATTCTGGCATCTGCACCCATTTGAAAATACCTGTGCAGGAAGAACACTAAATATCTCAGAGATGCTGCTCCCCTGACTCTCCATCCCCCAAAATACTGTCTTAGGGAATATTTATGTTAAAATGCATTTGCTACAACTTCACACAATCTTGTTAGGAGCTGTCACTAACTATGCAATTAAGTGAATTTTAAGTAGACATCTCAAGAGGGATCTACGGCATAGAATTATGCCTTAGGTTCTGTATAGTGCTATCTGATAGTAGAGCAGAAACAGTTGATCACATTGACAGCTGAAGCAAAGGAGAAATTATACATTAATAATTTAGTAGTGTTTGCAGAATGGTCCCCCTAATAGATGAGCAAGAAGAAAAAGAATAGGTTTAATAAGTGTTAATTTATGGTCATCTACACAGAATATAAGAATCAAATCTGTATATTACCAAATCTGAAAAAATGTCTACTATAATGGTACTATGAAATAACTAAAATACATGAAAAAATGAAAATACTTGGGCATAATTGATGTTGTATTGAGTGAGAGAATTAGTAAAAGTTTTAAGAATTAAAATTTGGCTTGGGAATTTATAAATATAATTTTTAAGACAAACAGAGGATTTTTTCTTTCCCCCTAGTGCAATCAGATCACTGTAAAAATACTTCCTGCAGTCTTGGGCATCCACTGTGATAACAAGATAATAAAGATTTTGGAGAGAATGTGCCAGGAGGAACTGTTAATGGATTAGAGTATGTATAGCCTTTAAAGAGATCATCATAAGAGTAGTGATCTGTTTGCTAATATTTGTAAAGTTCTTTGAAAATGCAAGGCACATGTTAGATGCATATCCTTGCAGCCTTGTGCTATAACAACGCAAAAAATTATTTAAAAATGAAGAAAATTATATGAAATCCTCAAGTAAAAATTATGTTATCTAGACTCAAAACCATTAGACCCTTTCAAATCACATCTTCCTTATACAAATAAAGATAAATGTTAGCCAAAAGCCTGTCTAGGCTCACTTAGGAGCTAAGAGTTCTGTGGCATTTGGTGGATAACTGAGTTATTCATAAACAAATCTGGACCTGGATATTAGCCTGACATCTAGAGCATTTTCATTAATGAGATATTAAATTAGAATTTGGATGCAGACCTAAAATTTGAAAACTCCCCAAAGAGTGGAGTAGAAATGAAAGCAGCTGGGTTTCATTCCTGGACTTGAAATTAACCAGATGACCTCAGACAGTTTGCTTTATCTCACCATACTTCTGTTTCCTCATCCATAAAACAGGGTTAATGATACTGACCTGCTTTGCTGAGACACTTTGATAAACCCCAAATATTATCACTATGTTGCAAAAACTTGCCTTGTACAGTTTGTTGCGCATTACTTCAATGTTCATTTCATCCAGGTCATTTTCAGACAGGCAGTCTTGAAAGAAAGCAGCTGAAAGCAGAGTTTATAATGTAGCAGTATAAATCTGCATGCTGGTAATGTGCATCTCCTGTCTATTGCTCACCACTCTGTGAACAAGGATCTGAAGGTTCTGTTGTACAAGAAAGGGTGATATAACAGAGAGGAAGAAAAATCCACTTGATTTTCCCCTTATCCTCCTATCCCCTCCTTTTTAATGAGAATCTGCAGTGAGGGGAATCAATCAGTGCTGCAGCCAGAGTCCATATCTCCAGAGAAAATCAGATAGGAATGCTAATGAAAGCCCTAATCTTCTCTGAACTATATAGTTTGGTTATTGCGGCGATTTTCTAGTGAGTGAAAAATTATTTTTGCCTGAAATCATTCAGGTATTCTGCAATTGTTAAGGAGAACCCTCTGTCTTATTTTCCCTTTTCTTCTTTGCGTATGCAGTGTGGGAAAGGCAACAGGTTGCAGCTGATAAAGGGGACATGCTTTGACCTTGACCATCTGTGCTTACGGGTCCTCCGCAGAACTGACTAAAGAGCAAGCTTTTGAGCAGGGAGGCAGTGGATGAGTTTCACTTGAGCAGCTGGACCATTTAAAAATATGATATTTGTATTAATGTGTGCCTCTCGCTGTTCCTGAGCTATCCCAGTGGGGCAGAGCAGTACTATATGACAGAGTGTTGTCTCAAGCAGTGGCAATGGAAGACGGTATTTACAGAGAGGAGGTGAGCCTGGCCATATTTTGTGGTCTTACCCCTTCCTACTCTTCCAGCATCCAGATTTTAAATGAAGGATATCACAAAGTGTAGCTCTGAGAGTTCCCTTCAATTTCTCCTTATAGATCTATTGCCCATAAATTTGTCCCATGACTTTAAAGAACTGATACATCTCTCTTCTTTTACAAACTAGTTTAGCAAAATCAAAAAAATCCAGAAATTTACTATCAGCTGTGTGAAAACAGTGGTTTAGTTTACCTTTTAAAACTAGTTTTCTGCTGGGATTTGATCTTCTGAAGGATTTGGTAAGTTCATAGCTCACTGTGAACAAACCACTGCCCTCAGGACTCTGTAAACCGTGTCCATTTCTCTCATCAGCTTTGTCCACTCCAAACTGCCTTCTGGATTTTTTAGTCTGTCTACACATGGCAGCACTGTTACTTTTAGCTGTCCTGCTCTGTCCCTTCTCTGATTTCACTGTACAGTTATGCCAGTGCCCAGGCACTGGTGGGAGTGTGCTTCTCTGTGAGGGAAAGCCAGGACTGTGCCGTGCTGGATGCAGCCAGCTCCAGCTGGGACACACCAGAGGGCACAGCCAAGCCCCTCAGTTGAGCAGCTGTATCTGAAGAGGGCCTACCTGAAAGCCAGATTGGGACTTTTTACCAGGGCATGTAATGATGGGGCACGGGGTAATGGCTTTAAACTGAAAGAGGGTAAGTTTAGATTAGATATTAAGAAGAAATTTGTTACTGCGAAGATGATGAGACACTGGAACAGGTTGCCTAGGGAAGTTCTGGTTGCCCCATCCCTGGAATTTTCCAAGGCCCTGTTGGATGGGGCTCTGAGCAACCTGGTCTAGTGGAAGGTGTCCTTGCCCATGGCAGGAGGGTTAGAACCAGATGATCTTTCAGCTCACTTCTTACCCAAACCGTTCTACGATTTTATGGCTCTAAACTCTCCCTGCTCCTTGTGACATGCACTGCCTCTCTGGAGGGAGGCAGTGTAACTTGTGGGGTAATGGGGGGCAGAGAAGAGGAGCCTGGCATGAAGGAGCAGCGAAGACTGGAGGAAAGGTATTTTCCCCAAGTGTTTAAATGTTTCATTATTTTCTGTTTGTTTCCTAATATCTGGATCAGTAATTAATTATGTCATACATTAATCAGTAATAAATCAAGTTAATTTCCCCCCAAATTTAGTCTGGTTTGCCTGCAACAGTACTTTGTGTGTGATCTCAACCCACAATCTCTTTTTTCTACCTTTTTTCTCCCCCTCATTGTGCTGAGAGTAAGGGTTGAGCAAGTGGGAATTTTCTTCTGTCTGGGGCCAACCTAACACACCTTCTTGAGAAGCAGAGCCCAAAACCTCTTACAGTGCTGAAGATAAGGGCACTTAGTGGTTTCATATACATTCAAATCCATCCAGTTCCATCTTCTCAGTGCCCTTCACAGCCTATTAGGTTTTGTTTGTGTTGGCTGCTGCACCACATTGAGCAGAGTTTCATCTTAATTTCTTAATGTGACAGTCCCAAACTTTACCCTATTTTGCTCTTAGATTTAGTTCTTCAAAATAGGACTTTTCTTTATATTTGAACCATGCCCAATTTCAAGAGGGAATCTAGGTTCTACCATGACATCTAATATTTATTAGTAGCTTTCTGCTTGATCCTTAGTGAAGATATATTTTTAAATAAAGATGTAGGTGTTGAAATAAAAATCTAGATGTTTTAAATCAGTGACTACTTTGGATATAAAAGACATACATTATACTTCTTGAGTAGCATGTTTTCTCTGTGTCTGCTACCCAAGTGGATACAGAAGCTGTTAATAAATATTAATAGAACATGTCCTGAACGTCAATTTGGAAGTGCTTGATCCACAGTTCAAGTTTTGTGTTACCAAAACACAGCATATCCAGTGGGAAACATGCTGCTCTTAACCATACAGCATTAGTAGTTTTGAGAAGAAGATAAGAAATAATTTAGTGTTTTTACCTAATGGTGTGTCAACCAAAATTGCATTGAAGAGCTCAGTGGGGTTTGAGGCAATGCTGACTGCTTCCATTTGCTCAAAGCTTCCCAATGGATGGCACTTGGGAACAAGTTCAGCTATGGGTCGTTCATGTAATGTACCAGTTATTAAAAGAATTACATTGTCAATCATATAGCTGTATCTGTATTGGAAAGAAAATAAAATTAAATTATTTTTATAATCAACTTTCAGTTGGAAAAGTACAACCCCCAAATTTTTGAAAATTAGCCATAATACCAAAGTATTATCAGAATGTATGTTCATTCTTTATCAATACCTCGTTGAATATCAACAGAAGCTTTTAAGTGGCAAGTAGATAACACAGAACTGTTTTAAACCATATGACTGATTTGGAAAATGGACACTTTTAAAGAAAGTGGTGATGATATATGACTATAATAAGCATAACAGCTGAGAGATGTAGACTCACTACAACAAGTGACAATGAGTGGTATCCAAAGCAAATCACCTGAGCTAGAAACTTTTCTAGTTTGGGATTTTCTTATTTCTTATATACCATCTGGACAGAGAAGTACATGGGAATCTCAGCACTAAAACTCCAGAGTTCATGCAGATGGTCCAGCCTCAGGGTTTTCTTCTCACTCAGCTTTAAACATCCTCCTATGAGGGAACTAAGAACAGGCTCTTACAGATTCCTTTATTACTAAAAGTTTTCTTTTGAGTAGAAGTTTTCTATAAGCTTCATACTTGTTTCACTGTCAAAGAGGCTGATAAGAGTTTTGCCAATGACTTGGAAATGGGAACACTATTCCCTTGAATGCCAGTCTTCAGCTTGTGTTTTTGACTAAGAACAGAACTAGAAATGTACAGGGATTAATATGTTCTCACCCAATATTTGTGAAGAGGGGTGGAGGACTGGTGGAATGTATTCAACGATTTGTGTGAAATATGTTTAACTAGTATATCCATTATTTAGAAAAAAAACAGTATGCAAAGGTTGTGCGTACACATGTATACATTCATGTCAATGAGTGTGAGAAAAGAGCTGCCATAACTTTCATGTTTATTTTTTGTTTCCTGAAACAAAATGTAAACATTGTATGAATACAAGTCCTGTTAATATATTAACCTAAATAAAAGTGGTCAGCTACGTATGACCAGAAAAAAAAAATATACTTTTTTACAGTTACAATAAAAATGCTCCTTGAAAGTTAGTTGAGCTTGTTAAACTTGAATCTTGTAAAATATATTAAAAGGATAAGATCAAGAGGAGTAAATAGTTAGGTAAAATATCCTGCTGGTATTTAGCTAATCCATGTTGTTATGCTGCTATAAAGCAAATCCCTGTTCTTGGAGTTGTTTAAACCATTCATTTGCAAGTTTCATCTATCTATGATCGTATTGAGATCAGAACTTTCTCTTCATCCAGCATCAAACAGCAGCTGAACTTTCAAAGAAAGCTGCTTGGATCTAAATATCTTGCAATATGCCACATAAATTTCCCCTGGTTTTTATTTATTTGGTTCAAATAATATAAGTAGTATGGTAGGTGTAGGATGTGTTGTCTTTCCCCCTTAAAAAGGTCTACAACCTGCCACATGCCTAGGAATGAAATCACTTCCCTGTACATCATGAAATTGTTAATCTTGCATGAGTCATGCCCCACCCCCTGACAAGATCTCAGTTTTTTCAAGTTCTCTGACTTAAATAGTGTTTAAAAATTTTAACCAGTTTTCTCAATCTCTACCACTTCTTCTGTCACTGTTCATATAAAAGAATCTGCTTCTATTCTTTAAAATAATTAGTTGCAAAGTCAACAGCTCTTCATATACACATACAGTTTCAGAATTTATATTTGCAAATAAAGTATGCAAATGTAGCAGTATCAAAATAACTTTGCTTGTTTTAAAACTTAATAGAATTTCCAGTATGTTGCATTTACACTATTATAACTGCTTTTTTTACCACTGTGTAGTATGTAAAGCTATGTAGAAGTATTACTTACGTGACAAAATTCAGAAAAGTGGCAAGTGGTTCAAAAGCATGGTTTCTAAAGTAATGAAATTCTGTGAGTAGTTTTTCTTTCAGTTTATCATCAATGGTGGAAATAGTGAGAGGGCCAGTTTCATTAGCCAAGAAGTTGCCATAGTCTGTAGTCTGTAGGTGTAACTTCAGATCTGAAATTAAATTCAGGAAAGATCATGAGAATAAACTGTCATGTTGTCTGCAAACCAGATTTTAAAATTTAAAAGTTAATTCCTAATATATTTTTATATTAAGCAACTGATCATACTCTATTTAAAAGTTTTTTGCATGGATCTAATAAAGTGTAAATGCAAAATTGATGCAAATTTGTACTGTCTTCTACCAGTAAGACTTACTGCATGCTGTAGGAAAGAACAAATAATTTATGCCATTTTCAGAATGTTACTTACTACTGTCTCTAGTGCCTTCCCCATCAGGTTTGTTCAATGTTTCGATTTCACTGATTTGCACCATTATAACACGTCAGTTGTTTTGTCTGCTGCACTCCCATGGACTGTTTTGCATCAATAGGAATCATCCTTTAACTTTTGAAAGATCTTATATCTTTCTATGAAACATTTAAATCTCAGGTAATATTACAATCTTCTGTTATCAGGCTGCCTGAAGAAAAGAACACGTCTTGCCTGGCACACATTCCAGACTCTAAATGGATTCTGTAGTGGAGCACTTGAAAGATCAGAGTTACATTCTCTTAGCATTTATGGTTTGGCTTTCTCTGATTTATGGCTGCTACCAGCAAATCCCTAGAAGCTGTTCCAGAAACTTAGGTCATTGTGACTTTTTCTGTTTGAGCTCTCAACCCCAGTGACTGGGGAAAATTAGTTGTTTAGACCACATAGTTAAATGAAACTTTCATGGTATCAAAGAATTCATATGATAAATTTTCTCATTTTTTAGCATGAAGCAAAAGCAAGCATTTGGATCAGTTCTTGCTGTTCAAAGCAGTTTAGCATTTTCTTTTAGAAAAGCTCCTGCTGCAATGCATAATTACGTTCAAATGCGATGTTAAAACTATTGTAAATTATA
This sequence comes from Monarcha castaneiventris obscurior, assembly GCA_026261815.1. NCBI lineage: Eukaryota > Metazoa > Chordata > Aves > Passeriformes > Monarchidae > Monarcha > Monarcha castaneiventris. The sequence goes on along the minus strand of JAMPIT010000379.1, from coordinate 21,712,764 downwards.
GGTTGGGATACTGTTATATGATTTGGGCATTCATAATCATTAGATTTCTATATGAAATCGGAAGTGATGGTTAGGGAAAAGAACAGCAGCACCTCCAGTGATGGAAATAAGGGTGTACCTGTAAGGAAGTAAATTTGCAGTTAGCAAGGTAAGAATTTTCAGTCCAGTAGCTACTTTTGCCTATTTCCTAATGTGTATCCTTGCTTAGTATGCAATAAGGTTGCTGACGCTGAGAATTAAAGCAAAATAACTAGTATATTGTGAATTCAAACTCCTACGTTTAGCACCATAGCTTACTGAGATAAGCTTCAGAGTCTTCTATGCAAGTTGGCTGCCACTCAAGGTTGCTCAGGGTCCGTCCAAACTGGCCATGAATATTTCTAATCTCTCTGGGCAACCACTTCCAGTGTTTCACCACCCTCCTTTTAAAAATTTTCTTTCTTATATTTAGTCTGAATCTATTCTCTTTTAGTTTAAAACCATTACCCATTGTCCTATGGCTACAGGCCCTATTAAAATGTTTGTCTCTTATCTTTCTTGTAAGCCACCCTCAGGTACTGAAAGTTGACAATAAAGTCTTCCCAGAGCCTTCTCCAGGCTGAACAGTTCCAACTCTCTCAGCTTTTCTTCATAGGAGAGATGTTCCAGCCCTCTGATCATCTTTGTGGCCCTGCTCTGGACTTGCTCCAACAGGTCCATGTCCTTCCTGAGCTGAGGACCCCAGAGCTGGACACACTACTCCAGGTGAGGTCTCACGAGGGCAGAGTAGAGGGGGAGAACCATTTCCCTCCCTTACTTTAGATGCAGCCCAAGATATGGTTGATTTTCTGGGCTGTGATCACACATTGTCAGGTCACGTCTCACTTTTCATCCAAGAGTAGTAGACATCCAAGTCATTTTTCACAGGCTGCTCTCAATTCCTTCCTGCCCCAGCCGGTATTGATACCAGGGATTGCCCAACCCAGGTGAGGACCTTCCACTTGGTCTCTCTGAACTTCATGAGATTCCCACTCACTTCTCCAGCTTTGCTGGGTCCCTCTAAATGCCATCCCATCCCCCAGTTGTGTCAACTGCACCACTCAGCTTGGTGTCACCTGCAAACTTGTTGATAGTGCACATGATCCCACTGTCACTGCTGAAGATATTAAACAGTACTGGTCCCAGTAAGGACCCTTCAGGGGCACCGCTTGTCACTGAGCTCCGTCTGGACTTTGAAGCATTGCCCACTACTCTCTGGATGCAAACACTCAGCCAGTTCCTTATCCACCAAATATAGTCTGTTCATCACATCCATATCAAATCACGTAACGCTTTTAGAAAAAGTCATCTTTTCAGTACATACTTCCATGTAGGAAGAAGAGAAAGAGAATGCAAATACGAAAAAAAGAAATGCAATAGAAGACAGAAGGAAAGGTAAGCAAGATTAAGAGATATATAAAATGCAGAGTTATACCCAGAAATTAGTCTGATTATGTAAAACCAAGTTTTTAAAAAGATGCCTAATATTTTGATTTCACACCTACATTTCCTGTGAAAACTGTTCATTCTTACTTTTCTCCTTTTTGTTGCAAAGAGTGCAAAAATACTTGGCATATGGTGAGATTAGATAATACTACTTTATTAGATGCAGAGCTGAATTCCAACTTTCCTCAATTCCTTTTCAGATGAACCCCAGATATCTACCTTTAGTCACACTCTGTAAATGCCTTTCAAACACAGTAGTCTTCAGGGGTTAACTACCTAAATCAGACTGTAAACCCCAAATATAATCCCAAGTATTGACCATTTTGAAGTGTTCCTAACATCATCATGAGATGAACAGAAACAAAAACCTGCTGATCGAGAGTAGTTTCACAAGATTGTTATTCTTCCTCAGTTCTGTGATCGATTGAGTGGCTTCATAAACCATGCCTTAATATAAGGCATGAAAAATGTTATCTATAAGACATTAAATATCCTTACCCATCTCCCAAAAGCTATGGAAGAAATGTTATACCCAGTAATGTTTGGTTTATAACCTTGTCAGTTCCACAGCCTGCTTTATAGAAATATTTCTTTAACTGAATTAGTAAATATCAGCATGCATGCTGTATGTAAGAAAAAATATTCAACCCTACCTCCTGGTCTTGGCCAAAACAATCATCCACAAGCTGCAATACCATATAATATTGATCAGGAATGTCATAATCAGAGTTCACGTCAAGACAGAGTTCAGTGCAGCTCAGAGACTGAACTGGTGGTCCTAAATTACAGTCCTTTCTTTGCTGCTGGCATAAATACGTCCTGGCAACTACCGCAGTCAGACCCTTGCACTAGTGACATGACTTGGTGACTCAGCAGGAGTAGATGGCTGAGCACTACAGGGGCCTCAGACATTCCTGTTCACCAAAACTTTTTATTGATTGTAGCTGTCTCTTCTCTCAGGGTCTCTTGGAGACCCACTCAAGACTCTGGACTTTGTCCTAAAGATTCCTAGGAAAAAAAATTCCCGTATTTCAGCTGTCATCCATCCATTTTGATTGTCATTCTTCTGCATTGTGTATTTCCTCATAAATTTATGAGCAGGAAATAGGTAATACTTATAGGAAAAGTATTACCTTAAATAATCAGTTTACTCACAATTGAACAGCAAACAAATACAATTAACTAAAGTATGACTAAGAGGAATTAATGCTCAGAGGGAGGCTAGTTTAAGATGCAGTTAAGATAGAAAGAAGGAAAGAGTATTGCTAGAATTTGAACAAAGTGTTGACCTGGTTTTTTGGCATCAAGTTCATGGTAACTTATCTGACTCCTGACTTTGATAGCCAAATAACCACCTAGCCACAGTTTTCACTCAGTTAACACTGTTATTTCAGCCACCATGTGCTGGCAGGCCCTGGCTCTGGCAAGTTAAGTAAACTTATTTCAGTGGTTTTGTTGGGAGCAGAGTTGTGATGCTTGTCCTTCTGTGACCTAGCCTCCTTTCTGCAGAGCAGAAGTCTTTCTATTACACAAAAAAGCAAGAGAAGAACAAAGCACTGCATTTAAACACCTCCACACCCCCACACCCCCACATTCTACTTCAAAAACTGTCAGCAAGGTTGCTCTGGGAACCTCATTTCCTTGAAAGAGATGATGCCATAGGGCCAAACTATTAGCATGCAGCCCATGAGGTAGGTCCATGGGAATCACAGTAGTTCAACCAAGCCCAAAAGGATTTCTAAATGAAGCTGAAAACTTCTCCTCCTGTCTGTATGGCCCTGAATCGAGAGGCTGCAGTGGTATCATCAGTCTGTTCAAAGTCTTCTTTTTTCTTTCCGTCTCGCTTTTACACTTGCTCTGTGATTATCAAGCAGATGTAAAGCATCTTGTGGTTCTTCAGCGCTGACATTATGGTTTCCTCTCTAGAGATACCAAAACCACTTTGATATTAAAAGATCTTTTTGCTTCTATTTATGGGTTACTTTGTGTGGTTTTGATTTTTGTTTTCTGCTTGTTGTTTTTAGCATATTTGTAGTGTTTTTAACTTAGGCCATTTTTTGTGGTGTGGTGTTAAGCCACAGAATGCAGAATAGGGCAAATTTATTACCTTTTAATGTGAAGACATGGTGGCACTACTGAAGAAACATCATAGTACTACAGCACAAATACACTTGCTGAATATTTCAAATTGAAACAAAAGACAATGTATGAAATTTACTTTAGAGGTAAGGGTCTGTGGGTTTGGTGCACTGTACACTTATGGTGCAAGTTCAGAATTACAGCATCCTACATGTTCAGAGAGATAAGTGTGTTAACATCATGTAGAAATCCAGTATTTCTCATATTTTCATTATAAAGAATACATTTGGTAGGTAAATGGTGGGAATCTGTTAGCTGTCTATAATAAGTAGAAAAATGTTACAACGGTGAAAGAGATGTAGCTGAATAGCGAGAAAGGGGAAGTGATAGTGGGTAGTAGAGATGTGCTTGTAGGAGGGATGATGAAGGCTGCTGCTTCTATTGATGAAATAATTTGCATTCTAAAATTGAATGAACGCTAGAAAAAAATAAGTTTCAAAAATAAAACTAATTGTTCTTCCTATTGTAAATTTTAATTGGAAGTGGTTTTTATCACTCTATTGTTACCTGATCATCTGCTGCATGCTCTTAAAAATATTCAAGGTTTATAGATCTCAGAAATATTTGAAAATTACTTTATGGTGTTAAATAACTTTCTTGTGGCATGACTTATAATTTAGAGTTTTTTAACTATTCTAAACTTAACATGAGCAAGTATTTTTTTGTGGAGGGTGCAAATAATCCTTTTTGCTTGTATGTTTTTAACTGTATATTTTGTTCTTAATCAGCAATAACTGGGATTTTTTTTCTTTCATGGAGCTTTGGATGACGTTATTTATTGAGCTTATCTGCAGGGAGAAGTGAAGTGACAACACAGTTTAACTATTCTACCATTCTGTCTTTTGTGTCTTTTATAGATATTTGAAGCTGTTACCTTTTTCTGAAGTCTGTATACTTATGCAGCAGGACTTTGTCACTTTACAGTGAAATACAATATCAAGAGTTTCTGTAGACTCTTTAAGTTACATAGATCACAACTGCTGGAACAAATAGGATAAAGAAACTGTAGATTTTTTCCAGCTGAAATAAGGAATAGATTTCAGTTTTCAGAGTGATTGTATACATATGTTCTGTGTGTCTAAACTGCCACTGTAGTAAATGGAGAGCTGATACAGCTCTCCAGGTTATCAGCAGTAGTAGACACATGCAATTGGTCAGTAGAACAGTGTCTAAATTCCATTGACTGTATTGATAATCTCTTCTTTGACTGTAAGGGGAACTTTATGCTGTGGACTGGAAAATATCTACCTGCATTTCTTTAAAAGTAGTTGCTTTAGTCTGAGAGATGAATGGCAAGCAATCTTCCCAGACTTATGTTATTATTTATATTAATAGTTTAGACAGCCTCAAAACTCTGTTGGATATGGAAATCATCATTCTTCACTTTTTCTTACCCCAAACCCATTACTACATGCACTACTAAATCAACCAAAGCTTAAAATGGAGAATGAGAGTTTCATTCTCCTTCTTCCTTTTCCAAATTGATCTAATAGACTGCACATTGTAGAAATTGAGTGTACAATCATAGCTTTCATTTTGCAGTGAGGGAAATGAACTTTATGTTCCTTTAGAAAGGTGATTACTTTCTGTTGCATTTTTTTCCTGCCAAGTGTCTAAAGGTACGTCATATGATTCTTTGGTACAAGTCTGTCTTCATCAGGCTGTGACCAGTCTTGGCCGTGGAAAGCTGTTTTGGAAACTACTGTGTGCTCTCTTTATTACCATGACAAAGTCACCTTGAAAAGAGCTTTTCTTTTTTTTTTTTTTCTATTTCCCTAAGTTTTATCTTTGTGGAGTTTAGTTTTCTGTTCCTGGTAAGATGAGTATCCACTATTGCCCTAAAACTCATGAAGTAACCAATTACTAACATTATGTATTTTATAGAGAAACTCAGAGCCAAATGGTAAGCTTTTAATAAGATTTTGGAAACTGTTTTATACAGCTGAAATGGTATGAAACTTCCACACCTGAACTGTTCTGTAGCATGGTTAAAATCTGTGAGAAGGTTGCCAGTCTCCATAAGTACTCTGTGGATGAGATTTCTAAATCTTATCAGTAAACCAAAAGTCCTGTCATTTCTATTGCTTTGCAAATCACAGCCTGCACATAAATCACAGTCTATGGAAAACTATTAACTTAAGTATGAGAAAGGTTCTTCAAAGGACATCAAGGTTATCTCTGGGTTTAAGGTAAGCTCTCAATACTTCAGTCTTTTACCTTCCCTTCTTCAAATGCCTAAGCAACAATGTTTCTTCCTAAATAAAATAAACCAGCAGACTTACCTTCTAGTGTCTCACACTGTGCTAAATTGACATAGTCCGCACTTGTCAAGATCCCAGCTTTGAACCCTCGGACCAGACCTTCCAAGTAGCCATGGTCCACATTGAAGTAAAACTCTGAGTATCCTGGCATGGAGAAAAAGATACTTAATCTCTCTTCTGAGTACTTGATGGCACTGAATATCTGCCACCAACTGTTTTTCTCCTCTTTGGAAGGAGTGACAAATAGTCACGGAATTCCTGCCAGCCTATGATTGTGTTTTACCAGCTGGTTTCTTCCTGTTTCTTGCTCCTACTGTAGTTCCAGTACAGTTGATGCTTACACAACAGCCAGCTAGTAAATCCAACTCCCTCCTGTCAAAGCCAGAAAATGAACCTATTATTGTTGAAAGAGAAGCCAAAAAGGAAGTACAGGATTTAACCCCTGCTTGCAAGGATGCTCTGCACCGCATGGAGAATGAGAAAGCACATTAACAGCTTGAATAAAACTTCTGCATTTCTTAACTGTATTATAAACAGGAAGTTATCTGAGAATGCCTATAGAGAAACTATTTCTGCAGTAAAATAGCAGGTTGTGGCAGAACATAGCCTATTCAAGGAGCTTAGATGGTTTGGTAGTGTTTCTGTATTACCTTCTTTTTTTAATGTTTTTGCTTGCTGGAAATTTTTTGCTGCTCATTTCTATCACTAAATATGTATATGAATTATAAGAGCCTTCTAATAATTACTGTGAACATTAGATGATGTGCAAAAGTGAAAGGTTTTTTGAAGGGTTTGACTTTATTTGTCCTTGAAAGCCAGTATTCAAAACTTGCCTTGAAACCATAGTCTGTCCCAGTGTGCCACTCACACCTAGGCACACACACTCATTTTTGAGAGCTTTGAACATGTTTGGTGCATTGTGTTGGCTGAAGGCATGCACCATGGCTTCTCCACTGACCCTTGTGGTGAAATGTCGCTGCAGCAAGAGCTGTGAGTTGGCAGCCAGTGAGACAAGGCTGTGACTGTGAGACCTTCTCCCCTGTCCTGGGAGGGGAGAAACTGATGAGACCTTGGTACTCACCAGATGATTCCTGTCTATACCACGCTGCTCCTGGCACGGCAAGGCTTTGAGGGCCACACAATGAGACACAGGATGCCTGCATACTTGCTGCCAAGACAGCCACCCCCTACCTCCTCTAGGAAGGTCACTAGCTGGCTGGTTTCTTGGCTGACTGGCCAGGAGCCTTCAGTGGGCAGGCGGTGGCCACAAGCTACTGGGCAGCTTTGCTGAGCCAGGGGAGTGATACAACTGCACCTTGAGGGCCAAATTAAAATTGTCTCAGGTTGGATATTACCCCACCTGTAACCCACAGCAGGGAAAATAATGACAGCCTTTCGACATTTTGCAAAATCATATGCTCAGATATGCAAACTCTATTTAGTTGGGAGTTCAATAGGCTCAAGAGTATTGAAGTTTGTTACTTGTACATTGGGTTTACAGTTAAGTCAGTCAGTTCTTAGCACTGCAGAGTTAACCCAGCTAAAGAAGAATGAGACAAATAAGGCCTATTAGCCAACAGAAACAAAACGTTTCCCTCCCCCACAAAAACAGTTTGGTTTTGTCTCCCAAGTCTGCATGCCAGCAGTACTCAGAACCTCCTAATGCAAGAAGTTTTCAGGAGAATTTTGTTGATGAGGTTTCAAAAGTCAGAGAGATTTCTCAGGATACGACTGCCATCAGTGCTTCCTTACTGACACGTGGAGATAACCACATTTTAACTTAAACCTGCTTTTTTATTGTTGTCATCATCTTTGTTCCAGCATGTTTTGCTCAAAAGAATCTGTTTTTCACCTTTTCAAAGAAAAGAAATGGGGGAGGGGTAATAATAATTGCTGTGAACACTAAGAGCAGTGTGTAGGTTTAGCCTACAGATCTCCAAAGTGTGTGTTGCATAAACAAGTAAGGTCTCACAGCAGCTGAGTTCAGGCCTCCCCCAGCTGCAATCACAGTGTATCAGAATGTGGCACATGTCCAGCTGGGGGCAGTCCAAGGTTATGCTGCCGATGAGCTTCCAAAGCTTCAGACAGCAGAAGTGGCTTTGCAATAGATCCTAAATTTAGTAAGGTCATGTGAATACTGCCTGGCAGGTGTAAATACCACCACTGGTGATCCTCCAGTGGCAAAGTACTACCACAGAGCCATAAATATTGATGAGACCATCACTTGAAGTATAATCACTCAGTAAAGATATTTAATTAAATCAGTGTAATTTTGAATGATTTCAGGAAATTGGAAAATCAGGATAAAGTCTTGAGCAATTTCATCTACTAAGAGATAAAGTGTCAGATAATTTGGTCCAGACTGATAGACTGCATTTGGCAACATCAGAAAATCCTCAGATCTCTGGTTTTTGTTGAAATAAAAGTTGTGGAAAAGAGACAGCTTTAGCAGCAATTTAAACATGATGCATGTAGTTAGCTAATGCACTACAATTTTATGTAAAAATACAAATATTCCATATTTACTATTGCAATCTATCAATATAATGTTAGTTATTATAATGAGTGTCTAGTACTATATGGTTTCTTTCACACTTGTTTCCAATATTATTGGGTTTAATATTAATGTATTTATTTATATAGAGCTGTGAATTTGCTTTAACAAATTACCATGGGAGAAAATACGATACTCTCACCTGTTATGTTTGTGGAGTGCAAAGGTTGAGATATTTTAAAAAGAATCTTTTCGCGGTGAGCTAAACAAATATTGATAGTGTGCGTGGGAGGAGGAGCTATTTCAGGTTAAGCAGCCTTAACAGCTCAAAGCTCTTCAGATCTAAGCACAGAACTGAACCTTTGATACTGCAAGTTTTCAAGAGACTTTGAACCAAAACGCATATATAATTTAACCACAAGAGGTCATCATAACACCGCACTAAGCCACCTTATGCTAGTTTTGTTTCACCTCCGCGAGAGAAACTTGGAAAGAAACATGAAAAAAAAAAAAAGGTATCATTTTTTGAATTTGTTCTCAGCTAATCTAAAATTAACAATAAATGCGACATATACTGATTATTTACTCAGAAGTGACAAACAAAATCCTTCCATGTTACCGATGTTTTGGCTATATCCACAGATTTTTCTCAGAACTTCCTCTATTTTTTTCTTTTTTTAACACAGCTGACAGCTCTTAGCCACGAGGTTAATACTGAAGAACAAATGACAAAGAATCAGCAGAAGAATGAGTAAGTGGTGTTATATCATTGGAATGTTGTCTAAATCACATGAACTCAAGGTTACTCTTTTTTTCATTACAAGTATGAAGTATTAGAAGGCGCTATTTTTTTCATCTTGGAATCTCATTTAGAAGTCTATATCAGCCTTAGGCAGTCAGATCTCTGCTTAAATTTTACTTTATCTTATGCAGAAACAAAATTCACTCAAGTCTTCCCTAGGCAATTGTTTACAAGGTAATTAGCATTATGACTGACTGATTTCACTCTTACCAGTGTACAATGCTGCTTCAATGTATGGGTGAAACAGATTTCTTCATTTATGCGTATATTGACCCTTTTGTTTGGCTGTTTGAGATTTTTTGACCTAACTTCCTATTCTGTCAGTGGAAAATGCTCCTCCCTTACTTGTAAGTTCAAAAACATAGCCTGTTTTTCCAGATGTTGTACTCCCCCTCCCCCCCAAAAAAAATTGATAACTCTTTCAGGTTGGTAAAGTGAAAATTATAAGATGTGCACGAATCAGATTAAAACAATTTAAATTTTCTAACACAAATTAATAGTAAATAGATTTAGTTACTTTTGGAATGCAGTGTTTCTAGTTTTTTGGGGGGTTTTTTTGTTGCATATCTTTGTGCTGGCATTGAAAGGCAATTACAGCAAAACTCTGTAACCTTCGTAAATTCTGGAATGTTCTGGTGTAAATTTCTGATGCGCGTGACCCATGCCTAAAAATCTTTCCAGAATGTGATCTGTTAAAATACCTTATTCCCTGAAATAATAAAAACAGGATGATTCTGACTGCAATATGTAAACTGAGATTCAGCTTTTCTGCGGTGTTGAGTACCTGCAACTTTTGTAAAATGAATATCACAAACAACTGGATACTGCATGGCCCCTAGCATTCCATGGAGCTACAAGTATGCTGGCATGGGTAGCAGAAGTGTAGCTCAACCACAGAGAACAAAATTACATTTATCCCAGTTTCTGAGCTTTCTTCAGCTGCTCTCAGCCATGAAGAAGCAGTCCAAATGCAGTTACATCTGTGACTGCTTAAAAGTTAAAATATATTAAATAAGTAAAATATCTTGTATTTTCATAAAATATATGAATATTGAGAATGATAGACGATACCTGTGTAGACACAATCCAGCTACCATGCTTTGTAGCTATTTTTAAATCATGAAAACTCTGCATTCCCAAGCAGATCATCTTGATAGCTGAGTCCTCCTGTGCCAAAAAAATGTTGTACCCAGTTGAAACACCCAGTGTTAACCTGCACCCTGGCCAATTTACTCTGTCTTTGATGAGAGAATTCACAGCAAATATGCACCCCTAACTTTCCTATCACCTGATTAACTTTTGATTGAATTTATATAAAATACATCTTTTATAACTGTTCCTTGTTAAAAGTGTTGTTTTGATATTGGATTCACTAATATCACTCACTGATGTTATGAAATATCAAAGAACTCCCCTTTCCCCCTCCCTTGCTTTCAAAAGATAATCTATCAGCTTTCTAGGTCAGAAAGCCTTTTGGTTTTTTTGGTCTTTGTTCAAGGAATTACATGCCAGTGTAATAAAAAGGTATTTATCAGAGACTTAGAGTGGTAAGTCTGTGGAGAGAACCCAGGAGAAAATCGTAATCAGTAGATGTAAACCTAGAGAAAAGCAGATTTGAGCAAACTAACACAGCTCTGGAATGCTTTCAGAAGTGAAGCTGGAAATTTACAAATTTATATGCTCCCTTACAAAACTGGGAAACTTTGGTATGAATTATTTGTACTTTTGGGCACTTATAGTCACATGAACTCAGCAGCCTCCCGCTCAGACTCATCTTACGGCTAGTTCTACTGAGGACGGCAAGATTCAGATCCTGTGTACCTTATGTCTTTCTCTGCACAATGTCAGTACTTTTTTTCAGTTATCTTAATTTTCCATCTTCTCCTTGAGAAGATTTCATGCAGAATTCTTCATGGATCAGTTTATTATTCATTAACTGTCACAAAATTCACAATCAATAGTTAACATCTTTAGATTTCTTCAGGGGTCCTGAAGGTTTTATCCTTGACACAACCTGGAAACAAGATAAGGATGATAAAACTTTGAGATAAAAAGTACAGAAAAGTCAATATGAAGTGAAAGTGGTCCATTAATTCCCCACATTTACAGCTCTCTGAGGACCACAACTTGAATTGTTTCCTCATCCTTTTATTGATTTTGAACACAGATGCAAATTGACAGGTTTTTTCTCTGATAGATCTATCAGGAATTAATATGTATCTTTTTCACCACCAACCTTATCTACTTCAGAAAACAGCCAGAAGATGTACATGGGTTCAAAATGTAGCATTCTGTTAACCTAACACTAACATGATTATAGATTATATCTCCTACATCCCATTCCTGGTAATCTTCATTACAGTTTTCTTTTCCACTTATGACTTCTATCTCAAAAGGTTAGGAATAAAGTCTTAAAACTGGAATGAACTGCAAAATCAGAACTCCATTTACACAGGGAGATACATAGAGTTTAAGTCGAGGATTAATATATTTTATTTGGTCCCATGAATTGGGTAAATTCAAAAAGTATGTTGTTCACCTTCAGACTTAAGCCTGATGTGTTACAGATTTTTCACTAGGTGGAGCAATAGTATCTTTGTTAACATGCTATTCCTATTCTGAACTGCTGTGCCAGGAACTTGGAGTATGCAAGGATATTCTGAACTAAATCTATATCTATTTTAAATGGGGCATTTAATTTGGGAATATATTTTTCTTCAGTTTGAATATTTTTAATTTCTGACAAGCCTTTTTCTACTCTGATACTTCTTAAGAATTATTAAAATGTGTAATTATTAATTTTCCTTCTTTTTTTTTACCCTCAGATTCACGAACGTTTTATAGCTACTTGAAAAAGTAACACAGAAAACAGACCAAGTAACAACTTGGTATTTGTGATAGTTGATGTTTGTTTGTTTAATGCGTGCAGTAAGAAAGAAAATCAAATTCTGGCTTGTAACTTACATAAATATTTGGCTAATTAAAATTCTCAAAAATGTCATTTGACATGAATGTACATTTTTGCAATTGCTTCTTTACATTTTTTGTTAAAATCTCTTTTCAAGGTGTACAGCTTTCAAATATAATGATACTTACATTAAGAAATAAGTTAAGAATTTTAAGAAGTTTAAGAATTTAATCTTTCAATCACATTCTAGCTTCTTAAGATTATTAATTTAAGAAATGTTGGTGGTAAGGTTTAAAATTTTTCAAGACATGATATTTTTGTTAGAGACCCTCCTCTTGATATCTGCATGAGTAATGACTCTTTATGAAAAGATGCATTAATTTTTTCTATAGGATTAGGTTTTCAGAAGAAAGACTATATTCTTTTACAATAAAACTTCAAGGTGATAGCTTTAAAATTTTTATTCAATTATATCTATTTTATATTTTAATCCATACGTTTTAGTTCATGGCTTGATTTACTCCTGTTTTGTTATACCAGTTCTTTGGCTTCAGGCCAAGAATGTAATACCTGAACATGTGTTATTCTGGTGGTTTATGAAATGGTTGTTAGTAATGGAGTAATGGCCACAATTAATCTATGAAATTAAAACAATATATCAGAAATTGATTCACTCTGTGGAAGAAATAAAATCTGATAATGTGTTTATTTACCTTATTTCCTCCACATATAACAGCATCAAAATAGTGTTTAATTATATAGAAGGATTAGAAAATAAATAGCCATCAGATACAGTAAAGACAGCTTAGGACTGCTGCTGGCAAGGCTGATAAAATAAAACCTAATTTTAGAAAGAAAACTCAAGGAAATTATATTATGTTACATTTTAGGAAGCGTAACTGTTTAACTGTTAACTAACTGTTTAAGCTCTTTTGTTGATAGATTGCTCTCTCTATGACACCCTGGAACCTCATTCATAAATTAACCTCGGTCTTTAGTGAAATGGCAGAGTTGGTTTTAAATATTAATTGTGATTTTTGAGATTTGGATATAGAGTTCTTTGACCCCTTTTAAATTTCTGGTTAAACAAACCCACACACCAGCACTGCGTCACCACGGGTGACTGAGCTGCCAGAGCACACCATCATAAGGACTTAAACACAAGAAGAAGTGATATTCAGGATAATATTCAGGAATTCAAGTACTTAAAGTATTCAGGTATTCAAGTACTATTCAGTTAGATAAAATTCTTAATATCACATTTTTCCACAAACCCAAATGAGCACCTGAATTGTGGGAAAGGTTATTTCAGAGCAGTGTTCTCATTTTTATCTTTTCTGGTAAAGAGTCATATTTTGGTCAAAAAACAGAAAAAAAAAATAATAGTAGTAGTAATGTAAGTGCACTAAATATTCCAACACTTCCTCCTTTTCTGCAAAATAGATGCTAAACCTTCTTTTATGCCAGGGCCTGATTATCCATATGTAGGGGGATCCATGGGACGGGTGGGTTAGACAGTACAACAATTTTTTACTCTGTGACTTGGGCAGTAGAATCTGATTTAGCATGAACAAGTACAAACTTGCATTTCTGTGCCTCTAACGCTGGGAATATCAAATGCCGAACATCAAATGCAACATCCAGAAGTTTTGCATCCCTGACTCTCCTAATCTCAGACCTGTTGGCCTGAAACAGTTTCAGACCCAGTGTATAAGAAAACCTGGTAACTTTTCACAGCCTTATAGACAGGGTGAATTCCAGCAAACAGATCAGAATTTTGTCTTACTTCAAGTAAAGAAACTCTGAAACTTAAAAGTACTTGTTGCTTTCTCAAAATCATAATCTTCTTATTTAATTGAATAAATTAGCTGATGTTGGCACAACATTTATTTTTTTATTTATTACACAGTCTGTAATAAATATTTAAATATTTTAAGAGTAAAGGATCTGTTCCTCACTACTAGCACTATTCTGTCTCATATAAAAGCTGATTCCCCAACCTCAGACTTTATACTTTATAACTAAATATGACGATTTTATACAAGCACTCATAAAAGACAGATGAAGGTCTTGTTTGAAAATAACACTGAAATGCCTGGTTAATTCTCTAATATCCATGTGCTATATATATTATCTTGACCAAATTATATTTACAGTTCTTTGCCTTTGATTTTATGAACAAAACCAAAATACATTGATGTTGTAAGTACTGTATGGTACTGTACATACAGTATTTTCACTAGAATCAGTACATGTGTGAACAAATTATTAGATATGGAAAGAATTCCAAACACAGAGAAAATAATTTACCAGAAAAAAAAGGATAGGCTAGCCTTCTCACAGCAAAAATTCCTCTACCTTATACTTCTCTACAACTTCTGCAACTGAAATTTCAGGTAAGGCTACTGATTCCAAATGAGTCGTATAAAGTGCATAAATATGAAACAAATGTAACCAAAATGTGCTGCTGAATTTAAAATTAAATTCATAGGAAATATGGAATTATTCGTCAGAGTTTGCTAAGTGGTATATTAGGTCGGTCCATGAATTTTGTTACTAGATTATTGATTTAAGGAATTAAGTTTGACTATTCCCCAGATAATTTTGAAGTAATAATCACAATATAGTATTTCTCAATGACTCAAAAATAGTCAAGATTATAAAACAAGATACAATGCAAAAATTACAATAATTTGATTTTGAATTACTGTCATTTTTGGTTTGTTTTGTAAAAAATGTTGATGTTTTCTTTCTCTTCTGCTGCAAAGTATATAAATCTTCTTAAGTACATATTGCTTCAGTACTTTCCTTCCCAGTTCGTATTCTGTGTCAGGCTTCTGTTGGCCAACTTCCTTCTAAATCATAATGCTATGCATTAATGCCTGCAAAGATTCTGTAGAGCTGTCTTTCTGTTCCTGCAATGGTTATATCCCAACTAAGCAAGTTTATAATTGTTTACATTTTTAAAGATTCCTAAATAAGAGGCAATTTTTTTCCCACTTTGTCCAGCTTGTGTATTGTCTGCTCACAGCTGCCAAAGACATTACTCCTGTTCCTTTTTAAGCAGGCTTCCATGAACATAACCATACAGATTGACCTCCCTGCCAGGACATTGATTTCTTAACTCAGATTCAGTTTGAAATGCCCAACATTAGTGATATTTCAGAAGGCAAGTTGACAGAATATCTGTAACTGTAAAAAAACTTCTTTGCATTAAAATTATGGGTTTTGCTGCATGACTTAGGTTTTAGATCAGATTCATTTGCTGACAGACTCTCAAAAAACTAAGCTTTTCTCCTACAAATTTTTATGGATGACTGCTGTCATGAAATGCACTAAAATTGTACCATGTACATGAAATATACTAAATTGTGCAGGGCAGCATGATATTTGATAAAACAACACCTTTCCATAAAAGAAGTTCTGGGGCTTTTTTTCTTTTTAAGATTTTAGTTTTTATGGGAAAGCTAATTTTTCAAAGGGGATAAGTACAGTTTAGTTGGGCAGAATTGTGTAGAATTAAAGAAAAGATAAATCTAAACTCAGGTATACCCAACCTTTAGTGTCATCTGCAAATCAGTTTATCTACTTGTTTGCTTTTTAGCATCCTGATTATCAGGTCAACATTTTCTTTGGGCAGAGTATGGTTTATGTATATGCTTTTTCAGTAGCTAAAATTGGGGTAAAATGGCCTCCTTTTTAAATGAAATGTATTCAGATCTTAAAACTGCTGGTGATTACCACAGGAATAGCTGAAAAATTGAGAGTTCTCTTTTATGCTCTTTTGTTATATAGGAGTGCTTTTAGTGTCCAATTTGTCTAATTAGTGCTTGGTTTCCACAGTTGTGCTGTTTTAGGTTTGGTTTTCTTGGTTTTTTTGGGTTGGGTTTTTTGTTTGGTTGGTTTTTTTGGTTGTTGTTGTTGTTTGTTTTTTGTTTGTTTGGGGTTTTTTTGTTTTCTTTTTTTTTAGGGGGGTTGTTTTGTTTCGTTCGGTTTTGTTTGTTTGCATTTGAGTAGCACAAAATAAAGCACTCATATCTTTTAGAATTACAGCTTTTAAAGGATGGCCTACATATTTAAATATCTAGACAGGGAAAGAGAGCAAGTTTAGTTGACTTCTAAGAGTTAAAGAAGCGGCTTTAGTGAATGAAACTGACTCTGGTTGTGCCATTTGTTTCCTTGTTGATTCTCCCCTTTTCTCATGTTTTGTATGTTTGACTTTTATGTTGATCAGTTTCTTAGACCAAAATTATGTTTCATTACTAGGGCAGAGACCTGAGGCTTAATTCCACCATGTAAACTTCATCCAGTTGCACCATGGGTAAATCATGCTGAATTAACAGAAAACATTCCAAGACTGCTTGAGCAGTTTCAGAAAAAATATTTAAAATAAACGCACAGTACAAAATGGACTAACTTAAAATATTTCACTTTTCCATAACCCTATAGAATATTTACAAGGTACTCAAAAATTTTAAGATGGAGCATCAAATAAATCTATGCCTTCCTAATATTCCTTGCACACAATATTCCTTCCTCTAAAATACAAAGAATCATCTTTGATTAAATCATTGTATTTATAATGTTAATTTATAATTACAAAATTATTTGAAATTGATTTTCCATTTTTTGTTCAGTTAAGTCCTATTTGATAAAGTACCTCCATTTTACTCTGGAAAACACACCACCGCATACCTGCATCCTCGCAAAATTCCCTTCTGTAATGGTACAGCAGAGCTGAAAGGAACATGGAAAGATTGTCTGGAACATTTCCTGTCTGTCGTACACTTGAGATTTCTTGTTATTTGTGACTTCTGACTTATACTTGTCTGCTTTATTCCTAAAAATTTTATAAGCAGTTTGCTGCTGTGTTTCATGGTTCACAGTGGAACTGTCCATAGAAATTTTGTCTTAATATATAATATGAATTCTGTTTTTGCAATTCGAATTTATTGCTTATTTATCTTATTTGGTACAGAAATGCAAAATAAATATGACTATTCATATTATTTAATTATTTATATTTTATTATAATAAATGTTTTTTTAAATTTCTTACCATTCCTTTGCTCTTCTTTGGTTTCCTTCCAGTTGCTTCATACTTCATGTTTTTGTATTTCCCTTGCAGTGCAACAGAACTTAGGTAAATGCTGCAGAGTCTCCCCCCAGCCTCCAGCAGATAAACATTCCCATCCAACTAAATGTCAGCTGCAAAATGACTGAGGGGACACTCAATCCCCTCATCCAGATCATCGATAAAGATGTTAAACAAGACTGGCCCCAGCACTGAGCCCAGGGGAGCACCACTTGTGACTGGGCACCAGTTGGGTTTAATTCGATTCACCATAACTCCTTGGGCTCACGACATCTGCATGGATAAGCTGGGGCCAGCAATATGAGGTTCAACACTGCAAAGTGCTGGGTCCAGCCCTTGGGTCACAACAAGTCCATGCAGCGTTATAAGCTGGGGAAAAAGTGACTGAAAAGCTGTGTGATGGGAAAGGACCTGGGGGTGCTTTCCACAGCCAGCTGGATGTGAGCCAGGGTGTACCCAGGTGGCCAAGGAAGCCAGTGGCATCCTAGCCTGTATCAGCAATGGTGTGCAGGGTCAGGGCAGTGATTGTCCCTCTGTACTCGGCACTGGTGAGGCCAAACCTCAAACCCCATGTTCGGTTTTTGGCCTCTCACTACAGGAATGACATTGAGGTGCTGGAGAGGGTCCAGAGAAAGGCACCAAAACTGGTGAAGGGTCTGGAGCACAAGTCTGATGAGGAGTGGCTGAGGAAGCTGAGGGTGTTTAGCCTGGAGAAAGCAAGGCTTCAAGGCATCTTATCGCTCTCTACAACCACCTCAAAGGAGGTTGTAGTGAGGTGGGATCAGTCTCTTCTCCCAAACAAGTGACAGGAGAGGAAATGGTCTGAAATTGCATCGTGGAAGGTTTAGATTGGATATTAGGAAAAATTTCTTCACCAAAGGATTGTGAAGCACCAGAACAGGCTGCCTAGGAAAGTGATGGAGCCACTGTCCTTGGAAGTATTTAAAAGACTTGTAGATATTTAGGGACATGGTTCTGAATTTTATAAATGATAACATTCTGATAAGACAGTTTTCATGGTGCTTTTATACAGTCTTGCTGTCTCAAGGCATTTATTATCTCAAGTCTTTGGAGAATATTCAGGCTGCAAAAACAGAACTTTGTCCGGTTACAATATTCATAAGATACATCAATGTTATCTCTGCTTCCCCATTCCAGAGCTGTGCTACAGTTCATGTAGGCATAAATAAGCTTAGTTACCAAGTACCTTCAGTAGAGCACAAGCAGTAAGGGCTCCAGCTGCATCAAAACTCCATGTCATTAAAGCTACTTTGCTTCTAATGCTTGATCAAAATATTTGTTCATCCTCCTTGTATTGTGTTGTGGATATGCTCTGATGTCAGGTTTCAAGTCAAGTAAGAAGATATCCAACAGCAGGACACGACCCCACAATTGACTCTGCAAAATTTTTACATGATTTGGACATTAAGGATTTTTTAGTTTATTCAACTGTAATCCGAGGTGAGAAGCACAGAGAAATCTATACAAGCATTTATGTAATCATGCATGCATGGTGTGATTATTCTTTTCAGTAATGATTATGTTACCATTTACATTAAATTATACCTATTTAAAGTAAATTTCAATGAGCACCTTAAATCTTCTTTTCTGCCTTCTAAATGTTGATTGGTTTTTGCGATAACTATTTTCTGTCATTTAGACAAGAGAATGACTGAAGTTTCAGTTTGCTGTATCACTGAAATAAACCCCATTTTAGGCTGCTTACATCATAAATCAAAAGAAGAAATGATTTGTTATTATAATTGATAATAAATCAAAATTAAATCAAAATCTATATGCCTTGATTCAGATTACAAGTTACAGACAAACAGTCTGATGCTGTCCTCTGTGGACAGGAGGCACTACAAATGTATTCCATAGTCAGAACCTGGCACTGCTGGAGGACTAGGGAGAACATAGATCTCATTCAGTTCAATGTTCCTGGAGAGATAAAAATAATTCTCTGAAATGTTATCTTTCCCAGATTCTTGAATTCATTCCCAGAACCTGAATAGACTGTATTTCAACTGTAATTCAAATGTATTTCAACTTAGCTTCTTTCCTTAACTATCTCCCTGTAATTATGGTCCTAATCATTGTCCACACTCAAACATGTATTACAGTATAAATTCATTAAAAATAAATAACTTTATTGCTTTAATTTCTTGTAGTTACCAAACTTGTTGATTGAAGACATAGACGTTTAGGTATAACCCTTTTGATCCAATGTAAAACTTCTCTAGTGAAGAGTCTCTTTCCATATTCTTCTCATGGAAATCCTGTGGCTTGTGACTTGTCTTCAGAAGTGTCTTTTCAGGTTAACTTGGCACACAAACTTGGATTCATTAACTCAAGCAAAAGAAAATTTTATTATTTCTTGCTGACAAACTTAAGGTTTCATGACAGAGATGGGAAAATATTAGGGCGTTTTGCCTCTACGTTTATACTTAGCCATTGAATGGCAACTTTTGTTTTCAAAACTAGTAAATGAACTTTAGGGATTTATTTCTCACAGTGCTACAGTAAAGGGAGTAACTATTAGCAACCTTTTTTTACGAGATAGAATACTTTGTAGGAAGTTAAAAGGGCTTGATGAGGTCACATGGGAATAATTATTATAGTTGCTGTATATGTAATTCTTCCCACCTGTAACCAATTACCTATTTTACCACCATCACTGAAGACATGCATTAGCAGCCTGAGTAATTTCCATTAAAGAGTAAATTTTGAAAACATCTGAAAAACATGAGGGTTGCAGCATTCTAATGTTTCTGGCTCTAATTGACTGTTTCAGGCAGATGTGTCTGGGTTAAAAATGTTTTCTATTGAAATTTCACCTCTTTGCTTTACCGCAGCTGTAGGGAAACCAAAACCAGACTCTTCTCAGAGATGCACAATAAAAAACAAGAGACAAGGCTACAAATTACAAAAGAAATTTTGTCTGGATATAAAGAAGGAAAGAAAAAAGCTAACAATTTAAAAGTGTAACAAAAATCACTGCAAATGAGACCTTGAGTGCAGCTGCCCAGCTCTGGCTATGTTAGTACAGCATGATCTGGAAAACAAAGAAGTACAGAGGAACTTTCTTATGTAACTGCTGCTTAGGGTCACACTTTCAGTAACATTTGGTGGCAGGAGACCAGAGGGTGGAGAGACCCTGGGGACAATTAATAATTGGTCTTAGCTAAGCAGAAAGTCAAAGAGATTTGCCTGGGGGTATGCGATTAGCAAGGCCATTGACAGCTTATGTTTGCAATCTAAGTTAGAAAGCAATAAATAATTAAGACAGTAGTCCCTAGTGGGTGGGTAGAGGGAAATAGCTTGAAAGGATGACCCAACATGGCAAAAGCAGAGCCTGCAGTGGAACAGTTACAGGCAAGCTACCAGCCAGGACCCTGACACGAGTGGGCAGTGATTGCCTGCTCCCCCTCATTCAGGATGCAGCTCTGTGCTGGCTAGCCCAGAGGAATTGGGACCTGATTTGTGAGTGTGCGATGAAAGTGTGTGGCACAACAGATACCTTGGAACAGAAATCATTGGTCCGATGCTCCATCCATCCTGCTAACTTCAGGAATTTTTTGTGTTTATTCCACCAAATTCCACCATTTTTGTGTTTTTCCCACCAAATTGCCATGTAACACTATCCTTGAAGATCTTAAAAACTCAACGTCTTCATCTAATGTTAGAATTGGTTCTGCTTTAAGCAAGGTTTCAGAATAGATTGTCTCCAGGACTGCCTTCAAGCCTAAAGAATTCTGTGACACCATGATTACAACTTACTGCTAAAACTTCAAGAAACAATCACAGGGTTTTATTTATTAAATTATTTGGCTTTATTTGTTATACAATTTACAAATGTCAAAATGCTATGATATACAAATAAATGATGACTATGTATTGTCACATTCTGACTGTCCTATCCTATGAAGTACATGGTGAAAAGTATAGAAGAAATTACTAGTTTCTGTAGGAGTTGAAATGCTATTCACTGAGGAAGATAATGAATACTAAAATTCATATAACTTATTTTAACCTTCAACACAATATTTTTTGAATACCTTTGGTTTCAGGCTAGTAGATAAATAAGAATCAAAAAAGAAATGCCAGCAAATGGCCAAATTCCTCTCCCTGACTAGTAAGTCAATTAGTGCAATTAAAAGCAGGATCAGAGAGCAGTGTTTGAAGAGGGCTTTTCAAGCGAATGGAGTACTGTTAATATTTTCCCATAATATGTTTGCCTTTCATAGCGTCTAAAGATTTGCTGCCTTACATGAATAAGGTTACATATACAGCAACCTCTCTTAAGTCTCTTCTTCTTTAATGTCTCTGAGCATCCACTCTGGGCTCTTTCACATTGGATGGAAGTGAGGGTACACATACTATGCAGGACATGGAGAGTGGATGCAGCACATCTTGGATGTGTCAGACAGCTACACATGCACATCCAGAAGAATCAGATGTGTTCTCTGTGTGTCAGACCTAGTGCTTATAAACAAGTGACAGATGCTCAGTGAATCCAGAGAAATCTGAGCCTGGCATGCAGAGTCATCACAGGCGTATGGCTGTTCATCTAAGATTCTCAGCAAGTTTGTGGCACCATCAGAGAAACTGCTTCCAATCTATAGTGTCTGGCTTTCCAACAGGCAAAGTCCTCTTTTTGCTATACTCAGACAAAATTTTCAGATGGAACAAGAAAGGAACCATATGAAGAAAACTGGTTGCACATCCCTAGTCTGCTTTTTTCAAATCGTGGGAGTGAGTAAAGGTTCAGAGTTTGTATTCTGAAATGAAACCTCAAACCCGACATAGTTCTTAGGACACACTGACCAAATGAGTGCTGGTCCAGGCACCATCATATGATCTGTACCAGAGCCTGACATGGAGCTTGGATGAAGCCCTCTGTATCCCTAATGCAGCCTTTGAAGTTCTTTATGAATGAATCTTTCTGAATCTTTTAATAAAAATTTCAACTTGGTTGGTGGATCATCTAGAGTAGCTTCTCCAGTGGAAGGAGCTCCAAAGAAATTATGAAATGCAGCAGTCGTGCTGTTATGTTTTGTTCTTTGTTTTTCCTTCAGCTAAACTTGCTACCATGCTCCTCACTTTGACTTTAGAACTTCAGTAGTCCTCTTTGTCTTATTTATATGCAATAGTGAGCTAAAAGATAGTACATACCTGGTAAGGAAAAAGAACTAGAAAAGGAAAAATAGGTGATTTCTGATCTTTTTTTGTTACAGCTGATCAGAAGATAAAGCAAGACATACAAACTAGGAAATGGGAGTAATATGGATGATACAATTTTATTGTTAGGCCAATTTCTCTCTGTGTGAGGAGATCAGGAAGCTCTGGAATGTGCTGTCCAGAAACTTGTCTGAACAACAATAAAAAAGGATGTGGAAGATCACCCCTGCAGATCAGGATTTAAACCAACAATGAGCCTATGTTCTTTTAGTATCATGGTTTCCTAGACCCCAAGAGGCTATGAGTGACCTGGGACATTTTTTAGTAGTTGTTTGCCACATTGCGCCTCCTGCAGTGACATTATGGTGCAAAAAAAGAAAAAAAAGTCATGTGTCTGATGTAATAATATTTCTAAAGAGCCTATGAATCACTTACAAGATAAACATAATACCTTTAATGGAACCACGACAAGGGAAGGGATTCAAAGGAAATTCCAAATTCCAATGCTTACTTCATCTTGAAGAGAAAGAGCTTCAGAGACACATTTTAGAGGGAAATGCTGTCAGCATTTTGAAGTGTAACCAAAAAAGTGGCACTTTGAAGTGTCTTACTTTCAGACGTTTATCTTAATTTTGAGCTTTCAGTCACTTAATATTGTTTTTAATATGTTTTGTTCATATTGCCATGGGCTTTTTATGGTACTCAGTTATTTTAGTAAAAATGCTAGCTTCCCACACTACCCTCCCCTACAATCTAGATTACAATAGGATTGTGTTTTGCAATAAGGATTCTTTTAAGGTAACTTTTCTAAGTCCCAGAAGATAAATTTTCTTCCACCACCATTCAGCTAAGAGAATATGGGCAACTAGGGGAAGTGACTGGTTAGGAAACAAGACTTACCTTAGACCCTGTGCCCATTAATACTTAGCAAATCAAAATGTCACGTAGCTGGTGAATGTTTTCAAGTAAACAGCCTAAGTCAATATTAAGTCTATTTTAAAAGTCTCTATTGTTGGGTTAGCTGCTTTACGGCAAAATTACCAATTTCTAGTCCCAATTATGCCCGAGTACTGACAACACTGCTACCTGTGAGATAAAAGTGTCTTGTTATTATAAGATCTATTCACTGTGAATGATTTAATTTTCTGCCCCTGAAATCATCTTAAATTAAGTCGTTCATAAGAAAGTGACTGCAGACAGAGGGTTATTATTTGGACAAGCGTCTATGAATGAAAATTCAATAGCCAGACTCTCATTTGTCTGCCTAAAGATGTTGTTATATTTTAGGTTCACTTCATTTTGAAAAGTTTGATGGTAACAGAGAACGACAGTCTTCACTGGAGCCTGTCTGCTGTAGGGATGACCAATGTCCATCTCCTTCATCTAGCCCAACAGAGAAAAATGTTAAATCCCACTGAACAATGGCAATATTGAGCTTCCGTGCAGAGACACTTTAAATAGGGCCTTCACAAAATTTTAATGAAAGTGCCTCATGCCTGACCGGTGTTCAACTGCTTTTCAAGACCTTCACCAATATATATCCGATTTTGGTTCCTACATGTTCCTTTTCTATTGCGTCAAGGAAACATTTAGGGTGGTCATAGTTGGTTCTGCAGAGGCGAATGCTGAACTCAACTTTTCAGAAATGGACATCTCTGGAAACAGAATGGGTGCTTTCAAAGAGAGTTTTCTAAGTTGTCTGTGGAGACGTAGTAGCAGCAAGCTACATCTGCTGGTGAAAACCATTGTTCTGCAAAGGGGTAGTTTTGGGAAAATAAAGTTGAGACTGGATCTGTGCAGGCACTAGTTCTGCAGCCACTTGTCAGCTTATCAGGAAACCTGAATTTTATTCATTTTGTTATATAAAAATACCATGCTAAGTTTTGAGTTACTGTTAGAGATAGAAGCTAATAGCTGAAGACTAATTCTTCCCAGATCACCTGTGTGTGTGCTTGGTCTACTTGTGATGAAACACCGTTTTTCTGCTAAAGGACAAAAGATACCAAGTGCTTCTCTAACATTTGCCACAGAACACTTTCAAATGCAATTTATTAGAGACCATTAAGAAATGAGGAAATTATAACCCACATTTCATATCTTATACAAAAAATATAGTTTGGAAAGCCTGGATGAAATACTTATGACATATATTATGTGGCAGCCTATATTTAGGCAGAAGAGATACATGTAGAACAGCAATAACCTTTGGCTTTTTTAACACACTTGACCAGTTAAACGTAATAGAAATTATTAATAATACCACTTCAATGTCTAGGCATCTTCAAACAACAGGCTTCTTTTCCTAAGCTTCCAGAATTCTACAAAAGGGTAGATTGCTGCCTGAGTCAGAACAGTAGGAAATTAGTGCTAACGTCGTATAGTTTGCTGCTGAAAGCAGAGGAAGAGGTCAATGTCATTGACAATTTGACATCAGTTTGAGTTCGTGTTAAAACCTATGACACTGAATTTTTTTATGAATTATTCAAGTAATTCAAAATATTATGTCCAAGAAACAATGCTCTTCCTGCCTCTTGCTGTTAGCAGATTTATGTTGTCTGGTATGAGGATGTTGATGTACCTTTTGCATGTTAAAGAATGCATGGCTATGTTTTTTCCATATCTGAGATAGTCAATATACATCTACTTAACAGCAATGCTATATTTCCTATGGCTTCTTTTAAGAGGCATTTTGAATCTTTCACGATTCTCTCTATTCATCTATTTCTAGTAAACATTACTGAGACATGATCAGTTTGTCGGGTTTTTTTTAATTGAACAGAAGCTTACAAACAAGTCATATATTGTTTAAAACAGAAAACAAGAACATTCATTCTTCACATGGCATCAGTTTAGGAAGTTTCATCAAATTTCCTTCATTCATCTGCACTGGCACTCCCAAGCAGCTCCTAAGTGGGTATGTACGTGCTGCTCATCACACAGTGTGATGCAGTTGCAGTATCTGGGTCTCCAGGACATGTGACTCCAGTGAGCACTGTACGGGTCAGCTGCAATTTAATTTCTGTTTCACTAATAATCATAAAGAATGCCATAGGCGCTTCTAACAGGCAGCAGCAAAACAGGGGCTTTTGAAGCATCCCTCTCAAATCTGAATGAAAATGTCTGATAAACGAATTTAGCTATCTCAAATCTTGGCTTAGGTTTCCTGTGTTTTCCTAGTGGCATTCCTCCATGCTTCCAATAACACGGCAACTTCTATAGAGTGTGTTTGTGTGTGCAGGCAGACAGCTCCTGATGACACTTCTCTTTTGTCCCTTCAGCACAAAGAGGGATGTATTACTCTACCGAATACAAAGGGCTAATTCTACTAAATCAGCTTGTGTGTTCACTAGTGGACATAGCAGTTTGCAGAATTTAATCAACAAATATTTGTAATCACCTTTACTAAATATTAGCAATTCTTAGTTGTCTTTATTATAATCCATTTTACATCTGTCTAACTGCTACAAATTCAGTTTGTAGAATAGATGGTTTATTACCTCAATGTGAAGGACACAGTGATAGTTCTTCTGAGTAAATTTTCAAAATAATTTCCTTGCATTTGGGTGTACTAAGTTTGTTATCACAATTCAGTAGCATTCTTTTTACAAGAACAATACATGGGTTTAGGGACATGAACATATACACATTTTTGATACATTACACTCATTTAAGAATATTAATGCTAATATTAACAGCTGACTTATTATAAAAGTGTAAAGACATGACAGCAAAATAATTACAACAACTCATTAATTGGTAAACTATTTAGGATTCATGGTGCACTGATTCCAGTTACTGCCTGGTGTACAAACTAAATTTTTTAAAAGAGCTCTTCTGTCAAAAGTGAGATAAAACAAATAATATGTTGCTGTGCGGAACACCAGTGATCCCAGATATGTAAAAAATAAAGTACTTCAGATATTTTGAATATTTGAAAAACATCCAGATTTCAAGTGTTTAAAAACTTCACCTAAGAAATGGTGCATTAGATGAGCAGGGCAGAGTATCACCTTGGAATGAAGAAAAATTCAAAACATAAATGTATTTGCAGTACATTTTTTAATTAGAGACTTTTAAGTTTGTGAGTTGCAAAGTCCTCAGGGAGAGTTATCACTGCACTGTACATAACACACTTTGGAAACAAACTTGTTTCTGGTTGCTTGCATCAGGACTGGAGCTTCTAAGTAAGTTTTAGAATGGAAGCCCAGACACATTGCAGAATACAAGCTCCTCACCAAGACATTTGCCAGATTTCCCTGTTTACAGCAGGAGTGCAACATCACAAATTTTGCAGATGTGATTTTTTAATATATTCTGTTATCTGTCAGTCTTTTTTATAATTTAATCCTCTATGTTAATTAGTATTTCCTAAAATATTTTCCATTAAGATGGTTGCATGTCGTTGCTTGCCTGATCATGCAGTTGCAAGTAAAAACAAATCACTGTCATGAGAGCAAGGCCCCCAATGTAGGCAGTAGGTTTAGCAATGGTACTTGAGGGTTTCATGTTACAATTTATGTCTCAAAGCAGAGGGCAAAGATGTGCAGAATCACTGAAGCTTGCACCTGGACACTGTCAGTTCCCATATGTACATGAAAATCAAAATCCATATCCAAACCATTTTGATAAAAATAATTTTATCAAAATTCTTTTACCTCCTACATCATGTTTACACTAACTGTGATAAAAGCCCTTATTTTACAGAGTAGGCTTTAGGTCATACTGATGTTACTGCAACAAAATAACTTGGCATAATCCCAGCTCCAGTTTCTTGCTGCTGATTATTTCCCATATTGCCCTGAACATAGCAGGCTATAGTTTTCCATCATGGAAACATTCCTGCAACTTCCAGATTTTCTTCAGAAAATACTTTGTTGTTAAGTTTATATAAGAGTTGAAGACCTTCTCTGTGGCCTTTCCTTGACAGGAAGCATTATTTTGCTGTAGAAATATATTTTTACTATAAGGATTTTCAGTGTGTTCATAATATTTTTATTGATTTATTCATTAATTGTTATTCAGTAATTATTTTGTTTCCTTTTTGAATATTGTATGTTCATACATGTTCAGCATTGGATTTAGTGTCCTTTTCACAGTGAAACAAATCAACTAAACATGAACTAAAAGTGAAATAAAAGAAGTCTACTGCTGAAAATATTTTCAAACCTCAGCTACAATCTTTGAACATTTTTATTGTTCAAATTTGAGTAACTGGATTAACTGACAGAACTGACAAGAGTATGAGTGAGCCATCAAAGAGTATCTTTTAAGCCTAAACTCATTTAAATTTCTCCTGTTCAGATGCAATCTGACTAAGGATTTCCAAAGTGTTTGTGGGGCTTAGATCAGTGGTTTTATTTGATATTAGTAATTCTGGATTCTTGGGTAAATCTGTTTCTCTCCCCTTTCTGGACTAGAAACTCTGATCATATTCATGGTGCAAAACCAGCACCAAGATTTGCCGCTGTGAGAAGGGCAGCATGAAGATCCTGGGGAGTACCTTAAACCCAAATTCATTTAGTGAATTCAAAGCATAAAATATATGGGGAAGGAAGAAAATGACTGAGAATTTGCCTGAATGTCCCCTCCTACAGAAGTCCAACCAGATGCTTCTGCTTAGTGTGAAATTGTGGAGTGTGCAGTGCCACTTCTCTTTTTTAGCTATTGGAAATTTTATGCATTTAAATAAAAAGCATTCCAAGGCTTGCTAACATATCTGCTACAAACAAATTTTATTCTATAAGTATACATCTTCCAGTTCTGACTTCACACTGTTAAGCAAAGGACCACATAGAAGGGATCCAGTAATGTGGGAAGAGGTGGGAATGTAAGTTTATCCTGTGGTTTTATGTTTCACTGCATTAAAAAAAAAGAAAAGGTGAGGAAGTAATTGAAGTATTTTAGCATGTAGCACTAATATTTTAATGGGTCATTTACAATAATTGCAATGTACCTAATAAAGCAGCAAATCCAACATGTATTACTTCCTGTGAATGTTATTTTATGCACAAAATATGGCGTCCTTATAATGCAAATAAAAACATGTATTCCGTGTTCCCATTTCTTCAACAGGGAAAGAAAGCACCTTCTTTAACTGTCATAAGAATGTACAATATGTCATATTAAATACTTTAAATTTCACAATAACATATACTTACATCGTTTTCTCATTTGTAGGTAACAATGCAGTCACTCACCAAACAAATTAAATTTTTTAGAATGGGAAAAATTTTGCTGGAATATTTAAAAATGTACACTTATTAAGACCAGGACTCCCTCTGAATTTTGGAAGAATTCACAGAGAGTTGAAGGGAGATTATATCAGATTTTAATTTTTTTGGGAGAAAAGAATATGGGGAATCAAGTGTGAGGAAGAACATGATTTTTTTAATATAATATTGTGATTGTTTTGATATACCATAAGAGTTACTATCCTTTCACCTGTACAATTTATTGAAAAATTATGCCCAAATCATGAGTGCTACATCATGAATGGAAAATTAATGAAAATTAAATTCCCTGGATTCCCAAGTCTTGTTGATCCCTCCCTGGAAGTGTTCACAACCAGGCTGGAAAACTGGTCTAGGGGAAAATGTCCCTGCCATGGTGTGTGGAGGGTGGAACTATGTGATCTCTAAGGTCTCTTCCAACCCAAAACATTCTGTGACTCTTTTGCTTAAGGAGGAAGATCCTGCAGGGGGGTGCACATGCACAAATCCCCCTGGATGCTGCGCCACTTCTACTCTCAGTGCTGCTACCACAGGTGTCTGGAAAGGCAGCCAGCCTGTGCCTGTTTGTATGGAGCCAGACTGAGAGCACCTGGGAGGACCCCACAGGGGAAAGCTGCTCCTGCCTGGAAGGGACTGCAGGCAGGGGAAGACACAGGCTCCCGTGGGCATGATTCTCTGCCACCCTGCATTTTTGCTCATATTTCAAACTTAAGTAGAATGCTTTTGTTTGGACTGAATGGTAGTGAAAAAGGGTAGAAAAATAACTAAATTACAGTATTTAATAATATTTTAAAACTCACGGGTATTCTGCAGAATATCTTGTATCCAGAAAATATTTTGTTCAAAGGAAATAATTCATCTTAAGGAAATTTTTAACTCAGAGCTCTGTCTTTAATCAGTAGCACACAGTCTCAGTCACAGTGTGAGATTTTATCACAATGAAGGCAAAATGAAGTCACAAAATCTTGGAGAAAAAGTTCTTGAGCATCATTCATAATGGCAGTAGGTGTGATGAGCCAAGTTGCAGAATACGGTGCTAAGAAATTCTGTCCATGTTGGGCAACAACTGCAGTGGTGACAGTGGTGACAAATGTTTTCTGGTTTTCTTTTGGTTTTCTTGTTTTTTGGTTTTTTTTTAGTGTTGGTCTTGTGATTTTTATACCATTCATTTTCTTCATCACTGCAAAAAAAGACACAATTCTGATGGCACACTTTTGTAGCACTATGCTTGTGCCATTTTAAGAGAATAGTATGTTGTGTGTACGTTCTGGTTGTTATATCTAAGTCACGAGTTCCTGGACAAGTACAAGAGGAAATCAGAATGCCCTCTGGAGTATCTAACAAGGTGCTCAGAAACTCGGGTTCTGCATTTGCTGCAGAAACAGGGGTTGTTCAGACCAGTCACAATAGCCTTGTTGTGCTGTGAAATTCTCTCACACTGTATTCGTATTTTGAATCAATAGCTGCCCTGTAGCTGAGGTTACTGTGACTCACCACCAAAGCCCGTGGAGAAGCAGAAATTCATGGCTGAAGTTGGTTAGAAACTGGATAGATTTGTGGTGCCTCACCTACTGTGGGACATAATCAACATGATATATATGTCTACAAAAGAAAATAGGCATGAAAATGTGAGGTGTAAGATTCAGGCATGGATAGGACTAATTGCATTGCTAGATTTGATTTGGGTTTTCTTTCAGAATTTTCTTTTTTTTCTGCTCACATTTTTTCCCTGCCATTCTCTTCACCTTCTGTTCTTGGTCTTTTCTTCCTAGGAGACTCACAAAGCTACTTGAGGCTTTGCTGCTGTCAGTGTGCCATTGTTGAACCTCTCAGGATATTGTGCCTTTGTTAGCAACAGAAACAAGAGTCTGTGTTCAGATTAAGAGCTCCTTCTTGCTGCCACCATGATGTTGCACAACCCATTTGATTGCCAGAGTTCCAGCAGGGACCCCTAAGCAGTCCTCTTGCTCTTCCAGTCTTGGGACCATGAGAGCCAGAGGTAATATTTTTGTTCCAAAAATTTACCTACCACAAATTCTTGAAAACTTTGTATTTATGTTCCTGCCTTCTCAGGAGACAGAGCTGGAGTTTTTAGTGTGACCACTGAAATATGTTTTCAACAGGTTTCATTTTATATTGAACGTGGACTCAATAAATGCTGTATTGCTTTTTGTGCTGGGATGTTCAAAATAATCCTTAGTAACTTTTCAATGTGACATTTCAATTCAGTACTTATGTCTTTTAGAAAGCAGAAGCAGATTTCTCTGGGGGTAGAGTGTTACATGTTGGAAGAGTTTGGAAGAGATTTTTTTTATACTTATGGAACATGTGGTGCAGAACCATTCAGCAGCTTTTCAGAAATATGAAGATAATTTTTCTCCTTTTTCATTAGAGTTGTTGGAAGAACATCTTGTTCACTGTGAGATCACTTCCACAGTAATTTCATACTAATTTTTCATACTAAATTTTCACTGATGTTCTCTTTCACTTACCATGTTTTTTTACCGAAATTTTTACCCGTTTTTTGCCTGAGGATGCAGATGGAAGAATCATGCAAAAAGATAATTCTTAATTGTTTATCCCAATAGTGTATGAGGCAGAAAGCAGGAAAATCTAAAATCTTTGTGTCTTTGAGCATGACTGTCATTCAAACTGTTCTAAAGAATGTCTTTAATACCAGGTGTAGGTGTTAAAAGTGATAAGTCTTTGGCCAGATAAGTCTCTGACTGAAATATAGTCTTTGACTGTAGTAATTTCTTTTTGGTTTTTGAAAGGTGGCGAGGAATAACACTAGCAACTTTAATCTGGTTTTTATTTCTCAATTTTTTTAGCTGTTGAAAGCAATGGGATTCTATATCATGTGGGGAATACTGTTGGGTTGGTTTTATGTTTGTTTTTTTTTTGTGAGGGGTGTCTTTTTTTTTTATTTAATGTCTTCATTTTACTCATGAAGTCAGACATGTGGATGAGAAGCATGTATCTTTATCTGAAGCCAGGTGAACAAAGTTAAATCCCTAATCTTTCCAAACGGCTGTAGGATTCGAGTAGCTGTAAAACCTTTGAGATACTAGGAGAAAAAAACCTGACAAAAGGGTGGTATGTTTTTGACCATGAGAAGGGAATGGCAGTGTCATTAGTTCACTCGTTAATGACATTTTTTAGAAATGCTTATTTTTAATTGTCTTGAGTTTTCAAAACTATGGTCTATGTTATGTGTACGTTTGTTGGTCTACAGCATTTGAAGACACATATTGAAATAGACCAGGTATTTTTGTTCCTTTCAATAAAGGGAGTATGTAGCTTTTCAAAGATTAATTTTGGTTTTACACAAGCTAGGCCTGGAAACTGGCAGAAGGACAGTCATTAAGTACACTGTTCTCTAAGATCTAATGATATATTTTTGTTCCTGTCTGCTGTGACACAGTTGTTCCCAGCCCTGGAGTTGTGTGATTCCAGAACAACTCACTGTGGCACTGCGGAAAGTGCAGTGAGTATTGTTTCCCTCAGCAGTGAGTAATGGCATTTGTAAACAAAAATAGATGTTTAAAAAAAAGTCTCATTCTCCTTCATATTTCATTAACTTCCTTCCAAATCTCTCCCAATCAGCATTTTCAGTGATCTCATTCTCGAATCCAGACTGTGAAATGGGTTAATAATAATAACAATACTGGAGTGTATATCGAAATACCTTTGTGTTTTTTTCATATAACTATCGGATTTGTAGTTTCATTTGTAGTCCATTTATGAATTTTGACAAAATAATCACTTTTTTTGGTGCCCACCAATAATGTAATGAACAATTTCCTATATCCATCAACATGCTAGGAACTTTTATTCAAAGGATTGTAGAGATAAGTGATTTGGCTTATCAGGTATTAGGAGAAAGTTCTTCATCTGTCGAGAGCTACAAAGTGTTTTACAGCCATAACAAAAGACCAGAAGATAAGAGAAAAAAAATGACTTTACACTTCATTGAGGATTGCAGTTCATGCTGTGACTTCAGCAACTTCTAAATTTTTTATCAATTAAAAAAGTTTTTTCTTTTGCCACAAAGCAAACAAAAATCATCTGTCAATTGAGGTCATTCTTGGTTTAGTTCCTTGAGACAAGAAAAATTATCTCCGACTTGTTTTCAGATTCAACAGTATACTTACAAAATAATAACTTTTTTCCATTACTCTCTCTTGTAAACTTAAATCACATTAAATGTAATTTTCAGGCTAGGTTATTCAGAGAAATGTTAAGTACATAAAAACATATTAAAAAACATGGGGGGAGTGGAGGTGAAGTCAACGCAGTTCAACTTTAGACTGAATTTTTTGTACTGTAAGATATCCTTCAGTAATGGGTATCATACAGATAATGCTGGAATTCTGTAATTTTTTGTAGCCATCACCTAAACTTCAAACCTTTTCTCTCATGGGGCTTATCTTATTGTATGTGCTGTTCTGTTTAGTTCAAAGTGTAATTATAAGTTAGACTAGACAAAACGCCTTAAAGTATTATTGCATCCTCAGCTGAGAGCTCCAGCCCCTTCAGGGAGCAAATACTGAAACTCAGCTAAAAGACAACAAATGACTGAGTGTCTGCTTCCAAAATGAGGCAGATCAAGTTCACGTCAAACACTGTGGGAACAATAAGCTGAACTGACTGACAGTGGTGCCTCAAGAATAAATATCATTTTTAACAGGGTGTGAACTCGATTGATTTCAGCTGGGATGCCCAAAGACAACAGATGTAATTTGGAGAACATTGTTATTTTAGTTTCTGTGTTTGGCTCATTTTCAAGAAAGTATGCAGCGTGTGAATTATGTAAAATATCATACAGTGGGATAAAATGAGAAAAAGACGTATCTTTTTGGAACTGCCTGCCCAGTGTATTCAAGTCTTCAAAGTTTTATTATGTGGGCCCTCCCATGCTCCTTCCAACTGAGTATACATATGCTCCTATAAGAAAAGTAATCCATTACTTCTGAATGTGACCAAATTTTGGAGCAAGATCCAAGCAGCTGTTGATAATTCTCTGCAAATGAGAAAAAGATAAATCTTCTTAATTTGTTCCATACAGTCAGTCCTTTCCAGACCCTTTCTATCCCATGATAAATAAGTACATTCCTTTTAGTAGCAAATCATATCTGTTTGAGACTTAGTATGTTTAAAGACATTAAAAATAAAAAATTGATAAAGTACAAGTACATAATTTTTTTTAAGTCTGTTTCAACACTTTCATGTCTAATTTCAAGTCTTAAGGTTCCTTTATTAGATCCTGCAGTGATGCCACACCCAGAAACATGTCTCTGTTTCTACTTTTGCATCCCTGTCTTCTCATTATCATCCTTAGGAATTGGAAAGACCAGCTTTCCAGGATCTGGGAAAGACCACTGTTACTGCAGTGGTTTAGTGTACTGCTGCCCAGCCTTCACAAAATCTGCAGGCAATACATCTTCTATTTTAGGAGATACCAGTTCATCCTGGATTAAGATGAAAAATATTTTTAGACAGATTTAGGATGTCACTACAGTAGCAGGAATAGAAGAACAAAACCAGCTGCAGATAGAGCTACTCTCTAAAGGAACTGGGACACCCATACCAGAGTAACTCCTCTGGAGTTCAAGGGGATACAAGTTAACGTTTTTTGTCTGCTGTGTAGAAATGGGGTCTGAAAGTCATTAGAGGTAAGGAGTTTGAGAGCAAAAGAATAAGGAAACAGATGTAAAAAACAGCTGTATATCCATAATTTTAATATTTGACGATGGATTTAAATTGAACCCTGCTAAGGATGTGCATATGAAATTATTTCCAGTATGCCAAGGCCAAAAAAGAAACCCAGTGGATGATATAGGTATGTATGTGCATACAAAATAGAGCTAAATATATCCATTAGTTGTTTATCAAGCCACAGGCATGATGTACCAGATGATGAAAAAGGTCAGGGCAGCTGAAGCGCATTTCTCGAAAGGCACAGTATTTATTGCTGCTACAAAGGCAGGGCTTGGCATTGAGACCAGTTCCATTTAATGTCTTTATTGATGATCTGGATGAGGGGATCAAGTGCACCCTCAGTAAGTTCGTAGATGACACCAGGTTGGTGAAATGTTGATCTGCTGGAGGGCAGGAAGGCTCTGCAGAGAGGTCTGGAGAGGCTGGATCAATGGTGTGTGAGGTTCAGTAAGGCCAAGTGATGAGTCCTGCACTGGGGCCACAATAACCTCATGCAGCACTGCAGGCTGGGGGCAGAGTGGCTGGAAAATGGCCCAGCAGAAAAGAACCTAGGAGGTGCTGGTCAACAGTGGCTGAAAATGAGCCAGTCTCTGCCCAGATGGCCAAGAAGGCCAATGGCATCCTGGCCTGTGCCAAAAAGTGTGACCAGTAGGACCAGGGCAGTGATTGTCCCCCTGTGCTCCACACTGAGGAGCACATCTTGAATCCTGTGTTCAGTTCTGGACCCCCCACTTCAGGAAGGACATTGAGGTGCTGGAGCATGTCCAGAGAAAGGCAGCAGAGCTGGTGAAAGGTCTGGAGCACAAGTTATATGATGAGTTGCTGAGGAAGCTGGGGGTGTTTAGCTTGGAGTAAAAAGAGTCTCAGGGAGACTTTATCATTCTCTACAACTACCTGAAAGGTGGTTTTAGCCAGGTGAGGTTCAGCCTCTTCTCCCAGATAAATTGCAGCAGGACAACAAGATATGGCCAGGCTGTGCCAGGGGAGGTTCAGGCTGCACATCAGGAAGAATTTCTTCATGGAAAGTGTTGTCAAGCATTGAAATGGGCTGCCCAGGGAGGTGACTGAGTCACCACCCCTGGGAGTGTTCAAGAAATGACTGGACATTAGTGCTATGTTTTAGTTGTCATGGTGTTTGGTCAAAGGTTGGACTTGATGATCTTGCAGGTCTTTTCCAACCTAAATGATCCTATGATTCTAACAATTAAGGGAGAAAATGTTGTTTTCTTCTCTCAAGATCTCAGTCTTTCCTGTAGTGGCCTGAAAAGGAAGATGCCAGGACTTCTTTTGCTCTTCCAGTCATGGCGAGTTTGCTCAGGTTCAGTTATTTCCCCCAGAGGCAGCAGATGGCACTTTTCAGCCGCTTTACTTGGCTACTTCTCAGAACAGACACCATGTCAGAAAAAAATTCACTTTTCTTATAGAAAACAAGAGTTAATATAGTTATGAAAGTTCTTGACAAACAGGAGTTTTAGAAGAAAATTCCTCCATACTTTACTTTCAAATTGACACCATGACAGCAGACTGAGGCCTGGAAAGAATACAATAGCTTTATTTCAGGATAGTTTTTTCTCATAGAAAAATTTCTGCACAAATGAAAAATGAAAAAGGTCCCCAAAACACAAATAAAATATTCACTTAATCAGTTTTCATTAAGAAAGTTGCATTGTTATTTAAACCTCACCAGTTTTCTTGTATTTTATGTATGACAGTGATTCCATACAGGAAACCTGCTGATGTTGATTTGCTACCAAGGCACTCATCTGGAAAATCACTTTAAAATATGGGATAGCAGAGAAAGTATTTATGTGATGAAAAGAATAATAGTGACATGTAACTACCTATTTGAAAACAGATGAGGGCGAAAAATAAAGAAGAAAGTTAGAGAAAGGTACATTTTATTCTTAGTTGTAATTACCAGTATGTGGAGATGTTGAGTATGTAACAATCTCCTGGGGGGAAAAAAAAGGGGAGGAATGTTAAAGTTTTTATTTTTAGGATGTCAGGAATACCATGTTTTCAGATTATTCAGTTGCTAAAAGTGAGTAGCTTTGATCTAAATGTGCTCTATTCATGTTTGCATGCTTAAATACCTTTTAAGAACATACTCCTTATGAAGGTGATGGTAAGTAGCACTGGTTTCTAAATCCCTTCTGTTACACTGGAGGAAATATTCTCTATTACATTCAGGTTAATTAGATAACTCCCTCAATACTATGCTGTAGAGAAACATTCTCTGACCTGCAACATATTGTAAAGGATAACTCCAAGGTGAAGTCAAACAGACTTAAGGTTTACTCTGTTTCTTCCAGGCTCATCCTGTTTCCACAGGATATCTTTGTATAGAATATCCGACACTCTCTTGGGAAACTGACTTTGTAGTTCAGCAAGTGATGGTGTTTCACCTCAGAGAGTAGTTATTTCCTGAGTGGAACTTGCAAAATTATTGAGAGAGGTATCACTCCATGCTTCCCTGCACAGCCAGATTGTTATCACTCTAACACTTCTGTTGTGACTTCCCTGTGACTCAAGAACCAGCAGCTAAATATGGCTCCTATTATTTTGCCACAGGGTCACTGAGGACTGTCTCTCACAAGCTACTTTTGGAAATCATGTTCTTTGTTAATGTTACTTTAAGAGGGAAAAAAAGTTCTCCACCCAAATGCGTACCAAGCAAGGCAATGCTTCGCAGTTTTTACTGGAATCTCAGGGTTAGGTAGCTGGGGTCACTTCAGCCTGGTGCTGCCATGCCTAGACCCAGTTCTAACCAGCTGAGTTAGGTACTCACTGTGAATTCTGTGCCAGTATTTACCCAACAGCGAGTATCATGCAGACAAAGATATCATACCACTGAGATACCGTGAAATAACCATCCAGCTGTAACACAGTAAACCACTTGCATTGATATACCAATCCCCAGGACCACATAGTTTTATGTTGCTCTTGATATTTGACTCATTTCAGTATTTTTTAACAAACAGAGCATTTATCAGTGAGTTTGATTTTATTTGATGAGGCTTTTCTCCAGTAGAAAAAGTTGAGATAACTAACGCATTATAAACACCTTGGCATAAAATCTTGCATTTTTCATAGAGAAGACACTACACCTCTGAAGTGCTTCTTGTCCTGGTAGGAGACATAAGACAACTTCCATAGATTAATCTAGGAAGAAAAAAATCATTATTCTGATCAAATTCAGATCATAATCTGAATCATTATGCTGATCAAATTCAAAATCAAATTCCCCAAAGAGGAAGGTTATTGCTCCTATGGTACATGTTAGCCACCCCATCCCCTGTCTGTCCACCACACTTCAAGGTTCCACTGAAGATCATTATTTTCTCCTCTTTCTTCTCTCCAGTCTCCTCTCAAACTGACCTGCTCTCTACAGATTTCAGTATCTTCTCTTTCAGAATGTCTAGGTCATTAACGTAAGCCAGTAAAATTCAGTGCAGGGATTTTTTGCAATCTGTGCTAAACTGAATGTTGCAGTTTTGTTCTGAATTATACCTGTTTGTTTGGTTGGGGTTTTTTCTCCCAATTACATCAGCTGTCTACAAGAAAGATATTTCCCTTCAAATCATGCTTTGCTAATGTAGTCACAACAATCTGTTGTCTTTTAGTGGAATAACAGAGCTACTAATGAAAATGTTATCATTATTCTTAGCATGCCAGTCTTTATTTTCTCTATACCTTTTATTCTTGAGGGTTTACTGTGTTGCCACAAGTTATTTAAAGTGTTGAGAACAAACATTTTTGACAAATATTTTTTACACACATAATTTCAGTTAAAGCTGTAAAACTGTGTGAAATAGCAGATAATTTGGTTCTGTAGACATGGTCAAATTTAATGCATCAAAGAAATAGTAATTATCTGCCCCTTTAAGCAGTGTCTTAGTTTGCATCTCTCTGTAAGTTGCAGCTGCCTAGATTTGAACATCATCAACATCCCTCACCTTAAACCTAGAAAAAATCTAGGTTAAATTCTGTTTTCTCAAAGTGTAATGTTGGTGTGGGTCTCAGGTTTTGTGGGATTTTGACTTGTTCTCAGGAATGATAAGTATAAAATAGGATCTGTCTGTAATCTCTGCAGATCGAGCTGTAGTTCTTCCTGTTGAAAAAAGAGACTTTGGAAAGGATTACAGATCTCTGTATTCTGGTGCCTTTTGCACTTTGATATGAGAGGTAAAAATGCTTTCCAGCAGAAGTTTCTCTGTTGGGGCTAGCACCCAACTGTGCTGTGCTGCTGCCCACCCAGCCAGCCCTTCCTGATCCCACTGCAAGGCCGTGCTATGTCAGCTCTCTGCAAAATCCATCATGCTAATTTTTAGCATTGTATGAATGTTTTGTATTTGCCAGAACCTTCTCCTATGTTTCAACTTTTCTCTCTTCATAGCTGAGGGACTAACTCGAGTTAATTCTTTTTGTCCTCACACTAGATTGCTCTTAAAAGTGCTGAATATCTTTCATTACACTTATTGGAGCATTTCCAGAGAGTGAGGAGGAAAAAGTGAGATGAGCAAATGTGAAAGTAAAGCATGGCCCGAGGAACAGGTTATTACTGTTGCCCTTTACCAAAGTTCACTGTAGCCAAAACAGGGTGTGTATATAACTTTTATGGGAATTTTGTTTGTTCTTCTGCTCTTACCACACTCCTCAGCATATATGAGCCTAAACCATGGACTTTGGAACAAGAACTGAGCCTTTCTCACTGCACACACTAGCTGTGTGCCATGAGGCATGCTTTGAGGTGGTGGATTCAAATATGCTCTTTGGCATATGCCAAAAGAGTTTATAATCTGTTTTTTCCATTACTAAAATCCATCACCTATGAGTTAATGAACATATTTGAGCAAAATCTCTTTCATTGATTTGGAGAAATTTTGAATTTTCTTTTGTGGAAGTATTCCCAGTCATCTGTAAATACTTGCCCATTGGAAGACTGAACACAGAAATAATTCTATTAGGATCCACTGTACAGTCCTTACTTCCTCCTTCCTTCTCTTCCTCCCTATGCCTCTTGCCATTGTTCTTTATTTTTGAGCAGCAGAAACCTGGCAATGAGCTGTAGCTGTAGCTACTCCTGAATTTTTAATAGAAGTAACAAAAAATTATTAATAGGATTGGAGCTCTGGACATACAGTAGGTTTTCACCACTGTTTTTATCTCTCTTGTATCTAGACACATGAATATACATAAAGTAGGGAAAGATGCTGCTCAGTACCTTCTGGGCCGCAGTATTGAAGCTATATCTGGAATACATTTGAAGCAGGGTAAGCAGTCTGAATTCTAATTTTCCAAGGCTAATGGTGAACATTAGCATTCAAAGTAACAAAATTAATTTTTACTGGACACAAGGCATGGGAGAGGCTGACATATTTCTTCAAAGGCTTCAGGCTTTGCACTAATATTTCACTTCTTCCAGAGAAACTGTGTATTGATTGAAATGATTTAAACTGAACTTTAGTGACCACATGCAATATTTCAACTATTCAGGCAGTAAATTTTATGGGATACTGTGCAAATAATGCAGGTTATATTTATGTATATATATATATTTATTTTTTTATATATGTGTGTATGTATATAATGAAGGTGTAGGAGTTGTGCTGCTAAAATGAATGTCTATAGCAGTCTGCTGGGAGGTGGTCAATGTCAACACATTGTGGTGAGAAGGCAATGAGTAAATAATAGAAATGCATATTAAATAGTATCTATTAAGTTCCAGAGACTAATCTAAGCCATAAAAATCTCATCATTGTTAAGAGAGCATTTGGTATGCTCTCACTAGGAAAAATAAAATTAAAAAAAAATAATAAAGGGCGCCTGTGCTGGACTCATACAATTTAGAAAATTATCTGAGTATACATTTGTTATCCAGCACTTCTTGGTGCAGCAGCAATGCTGCTGATTTCACCATGAGGCAGATTGGAGAACATGGAAATAAAGCACAGCCCCAGCTAGATCAGGGCTAGATGGGGGCTAGGGCAGCCAGCAAGTTACAAGCCCTTTAGACAGGGATAAAAAAAAAAACCCCACGGCTCCTAGTGACCTTCAGGCTGTACCTGTGAGTGGGCATATGGCTGATGGTGTGCATGTGTTGCCTCTTAATATTTTTTCAAAACCTTGTTGAATAATAGTTACAGCCGCCATAAAGGAGAGCTGTGCAAGTTCACCGTTGTAATTAGAAGGCCAAATGCAAACCTTTTTGAGAATTCTCTCTGGCTTCTGTCATTTAAGTGACAACTGTTTTTGCCAATTACAGCTAAACCAGATTAATATTCCATTAGAGAGAAAGCCACACAACTTAGCCAAATGATTGAAAGATTAGAAGGTGACCTGCACTTGCAGTGATGTAATCAAACTAGTTATTTTTTTTTTTTACTGAGTTTGACATCTGTCTTTGGGTTTGTGTTTTAATCTAGACCCTTATTCTCACTAAATTTTCATTCTTTATCATATACTCTCAATTCTCTGCTTCTCCCCTGGCTAACTAATGTTTCCTTTCTCACCAAAGCTGGAGTTTTTGCAGCTGAGACAATTATCTTTAATAAATATATCAAAAATAATTTTGACTTGTTGAAGAGAGTGTTAGAGCAGGGAATGGGTACATTAACTGATAACTCAGTCTATTACAACTCTTTAGTATAGTGAAATTTGCAACTGAATTGGACAAGGATGAGACTGTTAGAAATATTAGATTTCTATATTAGATATTACTATATTAGATTATTCTAAAACGGGATTTCTGGGCTCAGTATTTTTTAACTCCTCCTTCAGCACTTTTTTGAAGCTTTTTGAGAACAGACTTCTTGGAGGGAATCTGTTTAAAGGCATCTGACACTGAAGATCAACAAACTCAGACAAAAGTGCAAAGCTGCCTTTTGAAACGACAAATAAAATGTGTTGGTTGTGGCTAGATGTGCTAATATATCTTTTGCATAACACTAGAGAATACTTGTCCCAGCACTTCATTTCTTACTTCCACTGGCAGTGGTAGAGAGTGAAAAGCCATGCCTGGACCCTGTGCTATCACCTGCTAGACACTATGGAACTCCACTTTAGGACTGTACTTTTGATAATTACTGTAGTTGAACAGAATGGAGTCCTTCACATGATGATAAATCAAAATAGCAGATTTTCATTGGTGAAAAGTGGCCTGTTCCACTTTTTTTGTTTCCACCAAAGTCATAGATGCTTGTCAGTGAACTCTGGGTGATTATTGTTATGATCTTTTCAAGTTTCTTTCTGTGCCCTAAAGATCCATGTAAGACCAAAAAGCACGTTATTTTTTGTGGGATTGTTGTTTTTGGTCGTTGTTGTTTTTTTTTAAAAACAGTCTTTTTCTTATTCTCAGACACATTGGTTTCGGTTTTGTTCTTAACCCTGCAGTTTAAATATGTTCTAAAGAGTTTTACATCCTCTTCCCTCCCCTTCACACACACATACACACCCATGCCTGGTAATCCATGGCATGAATTTTCAAACCTTTATAGCCCTTTATAATTAAATGAATCAAAGGCCATTGAAGTCTAGTCATTCAGCAAAGCAGGTCTAGAATCCATCTCATCCTGATGCCTTCTAGCAAATTCAGCACACTGAAAGTCCAGTTGCAATTAGGAACTTCATAGCTTGCAAAAAATCTACAATGTCAATTTTGCAAATGCAAGTACAATGTGGTATCACTATTGGCCAGAGGCTGAGTCTTTTCAGATTGTGGGTGAACCCGAGAGATTGTAAGATTGTGGTATCCTTTTAGAGTTCCCTTCCCTAACCAAAGGCTTTGGATTTGCAGATAGGCTTTGGGAGAAGG
The DNA here is from genome assembly GCA_026261815.1 of Monarcha castaneiventris obscurior. NCBI lineage: Eukaryota > Metazoa > Chordata > Aves > Passeriformes > Monarchidae > Monarcha > Monarcha castaneiventris. Next base: position 21,670,657 of record JAMPIT010000379.1, on the reverse strand, counting down.
AATTAAGACAGAGCTTTGAAGAGTAGGAAAAAATGGTGGGGCACAGCCATGTCATCTCATATTGCTTATAATTCATTAAAAAAGCTTTTGAACAGTAATGGGATCCTTGCCTAGAACTGGTTTTGATGAGAATCTGATAGGACATAAAGCTATCAAAGTCAGGCTTCTTTAAAGATCACAGTTCAGTGAGCAACTTAAAAGCTTCAGTAAAACAAAGCACATGCAGCCCTCTGTTCTGGTGTTCTGCACAAGATAAATTTCAAATAGTCTATGCAGAAATAATGGCTTATTATAACAACTATTCACATCTAGTCACTGGACAATACTGTAGCTATAGTAAAATGCAAAATGTTTTATTTGTGGAGAGCAAAGTTAACAATTAGCTTTGTCAAGTCAGCTGGTTCAGAGCCTCATTAAAAGGAAGTGTGTGTTCAACAAAAGGTTCAACAAAAGTGTTCTCCCTCACATTGATCCTGAGGACGTGTATGTGTTTGTCCTGACAGAAAGCTGAAAGTCTAGGAACCATGTGAAGCATGTGAGTCCTAACATGGCATTGCTTTTACTTGAGTAGATGAAAATACAATCTAAAAATACACAATTTCAGAACATCTAGAACACAGAGCAGATGTTTGAATTCAGACCACAATATGGTACATGCAGATTGTAATTAATTGGCAAAGACTTAAAGGCCCAAACACCTCCAAAAATGTGTTTTGTTGTTTCATAATTAAACAGTTGGAAAAAATCTATGTAGGTTAATAGATGTGATCAACAGTGTTGTCTGTTTATGACATATAAGAAGTCACCTGACAAACTGGGAGTTAGTCATCTCCATTATCTGCTGTGGTGGCTCACACCTGCAGGGGTCTTATCGAGGTCAGATGGAGATAATCAATTCACATGATTAAAAGGGCAAGTGGCCAAAAGGATGTGTTTGGTGCTTTGTAACTTTCAAAGTGGTAGAGAGCTCCAACTGACAGCACTAGGTGAATAATGAAATGAGAATGGTTGAACAGAAGTGAGTGCAAAGGTGAACTGTGAGTGCAAAGGTGAACTGCACGTGCAGGTATTGGGCTAAGACAGCACTGAATAATGCTCTATTCAGTTTAGGAGGATCATACATCAGTTTGAATATCTCCAGAAGAGATAGGCATTGCAATACAGATGAGCTTAGGAGCATCTTGTGCTTTTGCTGTTTAGGAAACTGCACAGAAATGAGATCAGAGTTCCAACATGGGGCTGGTTCTCACAGTGTGGGTGGGGGTTGGATCCTGTAGGCAGTGCCTTGGGTTCTGCCACTGATATCCCATATGACCATATAACCTATTGCCTTCTGTGTTCCTATTGAAACTCTACTTTTTTTTCTGATTTGTAACCCTAGTAGCAATTAAAAAAAAAAAAAAGAGTAAAACTGTCCTTTTGGTAAATAAAAGTTGGAAAAACTTAAATGTGGCGTTCCAGGGAAGTGAGAAAACTGCATACACTTTTGCTCTACCAGTCAGGGTTCAGTGTTATTTCTCTTTAAATCAAGGAAATATCTCTACACTTACATAAATGTATATAGATAGGGCCCACAGTGCTTATTTAAAAGACATCCAGAACTGCAAAGTCTAATTTTTCTGTCTTATATACAGTTGGAATCCATAGAGTCTCAGACAACTTTAAAGACTTTAATTACGTTAAAGACATTAACAACATTAAAGAATGTTGGTTTTTTAATTAATTTACTTTTGGGCTACTCTGTTATGTAGTGGGCTACTACTTTTGTGCAGGTTGGGGCAAAAGTGTTACATCAAAGTATTTGCCACTGTTTGTGGTAACTTCAATCCTTTCATTCAGTACCTCTGGACATCAAAGTATGTGCCACTGTAGCCAGAAGTGAATAACTGGTGTCTGAATGGATGGCAATGTTAGGGTTAAGGCAGAGAAATAAAAGGCTTTTTATTATCCGCACAATTCTTTTAAAGCAATTTTGTTGCATTTAAAGTCCTCAGTTATGCTGGCATCTTTTGAGTATGTTCAGAATCTACAATACTGCCCTTGTAGTTTTGCCATCAGTTTAACAAATAATTTAGCTTCCACAACAGCTGATTGTCTTCTAGTTTCATATCATCAGTTACAATCCAATAACACTGTTTCACATTCCAGAAGGTATCATTTACATACTCTTCTGTTGGAGGAAAGAACATATATAAAATACAGAAAAGTCACCAAAATAGCAACAGACTCTACATTTTCTCGTAATCCGCCTGAAAGTCTGAGAAGAAAAGATTAGATCAAAAGGACCGGGAGACCAAACTACCCTTTGTCCCTTTCCCAAGGGTGATCTAATCTCTACAGATCAAGGTTCAGCACAGTGGTGCAGCAGGAAGGAGGTGGTGATGGAGTGATAAGGCAGGCAGTCAGATTGTGAGATTTGAGCATGCTACGAAATGTGTGGTCGTAAATGCAGACACCTAACAGAAAGAAAATAAATTATCTTTGTGCTCCTCAACATCAACACCACAAAGCAGTATTAAAAGTCTTTCCTGTACTTCTCCCCCAGCCAGGTCTGCTTCTGCCTGACTTTTTTGTGAATATACTGAGGGTAATTAACCATTTGTTATGAATATGCTACCAGAAAAAACTCAGTCTCTGTTTAAATCATTGAGTCAATTACAATTTTCAGCAAAGGGAAGAGCATACTAATAATAGAGAAAAATATTTAAATGTCAAATTATATTGCTATTTGTAACAGATATTATTAATTTAGTATTAATAGAGATAGGCATAACAGAGAGAAAGCCTTAAATGCAGTATTTTAAATGCAGGTCATCAAGCCAGAGAAAGCCTGTAACTTTTATAGGTCCCAAAGGAGACCCTGAAATTCTGGGAAGAATCATTTATGTTAAACTGTAAAACATAACAGACTAGAAAATTAAGAATATATTTTAATATTTAAACTGAAATATATATTCAGTAAAATGAAAGGACAGATATATATCCTACAAATCTGTCCAGTTTGAACATGAGCTTTCATTTAGACAGGAGTAACTGCTGTACTGTGTGATATATTTAAAGAAGGCCTCCTGTTCAGGTGTGCACTGGTTTTATCTAATAAACACCCCTGCCTCCTGCCTGCCCTCCTCAGCATCCTCATTCTCTTGAAGGTCGCTGAGCAATGCTGGGACTGTGCCAAAGCTGAAGCTGGGGGTGCCATGGGATGACATGATGAACCCAACAATCCCTGGTCACACAAGAGGACTCAGAGACTTTAACAAACAGAAAACAAATGCCATGAAATTCCACATTTTTCTACTGCCTTCTGAATTCCCTTCAAAAGCATGAGAAGATGTCAGAAAAAAAAAAAATTACTTGATATATGAGAAGGCAAATCTGGAGTAAAAACATCAGTCTAAAGTAAGCATCATGAAGATAATATTCAAACTAATTTTTTGAATGAGATGAACAGAAATAAAGTGGAAAGAGGTAATTAAGATTGGAGCCCCTTCAAAGAGGGGCAGAGATGGTGGAAGCTTTCGGGGAGTAGAAGGGAGCAATGTATCACTGAGAGTGAGGGAAGACTTGATGCCATAAAACATGTTTGTCACTCTAGCTGTCATGCTGCTATGGATGGAGTTGGGTTCTGACCTCATTGCAGAACTACCTGTAGAGATTCTGGTTAGAGTAGTTTCACTGGGCTATGAGAGATAACTTCTGCTTTTGCAGAGGAGTTCAGGAACTACTCAAAACACAGTGGTGAGAGAAGTACTCAACCACTTCACTAAGTTCTGAATATAAATGTATTTGTGCATTTGTTTCATGTGTCGAAACAGCAATACACAATTTTCTACAGAAGCAAGTATCTTAAAGTTAATTCATACTCCTCCAGAAACACTCCATAGACAGTCTCCCCTCCTCGGTATGATTTTACTCCAGTACCACCATATAACTACCATTTGCCAAGGAGTTAATTCCTTTCTAGTCCAGGACTAATCTCACAGGCAGGTCAGAACAGAAACCACTTCAAACAGTAGAGAGGTTTTACTGACAGCAGAAACATTCTTGGATTTTAGATTAGCAATCACATGAGCAGGAGAACAAGAATTTGCAAGAAGGGTTGGTTTTTTTTGAGGATTACATTGGATTAGTATAAAGCAGGTCTCAGGGTAGACTGGGGCTGTAGCATACGGCAGTAGAGTTCAATGGACCTGTTACCTCCAGGGTAAGAGCAAGACTGAGGCTAGCTTTGACTGACAGGGAAGGGGCAGTGCTCAGATCTCAGTTGTGATGAGCCTAGGTTTGGGAATAGTTGTGGGATGAGGTAAATGTGAAGAGGCAGGCACAGACAAAAAGCATGAGCATAGAACCCAAAGCCAAGTCACCACACTCACTCTGACACAGTACACTGACTTATGTTTTCTTCTGTGACCTTCACTTGCCTTGCTGAAGTATCATACAAGCCTTGGTGGTCTCCTGCACTCTCTCTTCTAGCACAGTGCTTCACGAAGTTAGATGAATTAAAACCCTTGTTACTACAAAAGACAGGCATGACATTTTTCTGTTAGACTTTATAAACCTAAAACTAGCAACAGGGATGAACATCTGCCAAAGATTCAGGAAAATCCTTGTCACATTCTGCAAAACACTTTATGCCTTTCTGATTTACTTGCAATCTGAGTACTAAGTTAAGGTCTTTGAAAAATGTGATTTTTGGTTCTCTGTTTTCATTAGAATATATTCACTGAATGATTTAAAAAGGCAAAGAACCTATAAAATGAATACTTGGTTTTTACTTCCCCATATTTTGTCAGCCTTGAAAAACTTTCCTCATATTGAAGAGCAAATGTAATTCATTGCCTTGATTGCAGTGTATAAGTTTCTAATCCTTACCTTTTTTCTCTGTTTAGACTTCTGTGTTTTCACCACTGCCACACGCTTCCTACACTATTTCAGGAGTGCAAAATCCATAAATGTCTGTATGTATAATTAACTGTGAGGATGAGATCTCACTGATTTGACAATATATTGTTCTTTCAGATCAGGACTGGGACCCTAAAAGCTTAAGCAAGGCAAATATATGAAAATGAGTATACGAAATAGAGGAAAACTGCAAACAGAGACTGGTATAGACTAATACTCTTACAAAGACTGTGACATTTATTCTGTATTGAACGACTTGTTTATTTTATGTAGTCTGATTTCAGAACTTCATTGGAAGATTGTCATGATGGGGAAAAAGTGAGAATATTGTCAACTGTGGTGAAAGAAGGGGAATTAAAAAGGGTGCTGTAATCCCAATAAAAGGTAATTACTTATTTTGCATGTGTTCTGATGGGAAATACTTGATGGAAACATCACCACAGAAACTGATAATATGAGTTTGAATGTGAAAATATGTCATAATATATTCATGAAGGTGAAACACCTCCCACACATTTGGAGTAGTATTAATTATGCCTTCCAAAGCAGAACAATCCCTTATGGGCTGCCAGACATTTTCACAGATCATTGTCAGTGTCAGTTCTACAACTGCCTACTTTTGCTGAGGTATTACAAAATAAGACATCAGTTTAGCAACTGACATCTGCAGTGCCAAGACAATAGTAAGCAATGACCAAGTGTGACTCCCAAAATCAAAAGTGTGGAAGAACTGAGTCTCACATTCCCAAGCAAGAACATCTTACAGACTAGCCATGATAGTACTCCCTTCCCCCAGCTCTCTGCCTTATCCCTTTCTCGCATTTTTTTAATCCCTTCTGCATGGATGACTCAGATGCCCATGCAAAATAATTTAGCCAATAAAATTGGCAGGTTTTTTTCCTTAGGTATCCTGAAATTTGTTCCAGTGTACCATTATGAACACATCTGCAAATGGCAGTGGCAATGAATCAGAACCTTACCTAACCTAGGGAAAGGACTTACTGTGAGAGGGTCAGGAATAAGGAGTTCCAACCATCCCAAAGCAAGCCAGCCCCTCTCCAGAGAGTTTTCAAGATGTGTTGAGCAGGTAAATGTCAAGGGAAACAATGAAGCAGAGGAAAAACTTTAACATATGGCAAATGACATCTTGCTTTACAAAGAAAATTGAAAGATGCAAAATTAAAACTAAGTAAGGTCAATTCCCATTGAAAATCTGTGACTGCTTAAGCCACTGATTAAAATGTAGATAGGGGAAACTTATTTCTGACATCTTAAAAATAGTCCTAGGAAATGCCTCATTTATGCTTTGAATTTTTCAATGTCTGAACTGTCTATAATGCTCCATGAGTGCCTGAAGTACACAGCTCATGTGTTAACTATTTTTTGCCAGGTTAAAAAAGAAACAACAAAAGAAAAGAAACCTCCCACTGGTCAGTGCAATGCTCATGCACTTCTTTATCTGTCATTCAGAGGAGCACAGGCTTCTCGCCACGCGAGCTTGTGCCCTTGTTGCCTTGTTCTGGGCGTGCTGGGACAGGGAGGGCATGGCTGGCAGTGGATGTCACCCAGAGTTGTGTGTTATTTCCAAACACAGAATAGGCAAACTCCTGCCAGCACTGCTGGTACATGGATTGGTTGGATACAGGTGATAGCAGGAAGCTGGAAAGTTCCCCCAGCTTGGTAGAGACCGAGCACCATGTTACAGGCTCTACATGCTCAGTCTCTACCACCCCATGGAGCACTACTCCTGAGAGCCAGTCCGAGAAATGTATTTTGGAAGATTGGTAGTGTGGATTGCCTCCTTCAAGAAGCATGAATGTTCATGTGTCAGCTCGCAAGGGATAGGCCATGCTTAAGCCAAACCTTCAGAATAATACATAGCAGGGAAATCTCCTAATCGTTGTCTGCTATGAAGGAAACACCCATGCAAGCAACATATTTCTGATTTGAAATCTCAGGGATTGGATGTCACCTCAAGAAAATTTTTCCCTAAGTCGTGTGGTGCCCCATATCACAGGAGCTGCATGGATGGTAAAACATTTGTGCTTTCTGGAGGAAGCGTGTACTTCCTGGTGCTTCAGTTATTGTACATCTTGTTCATGTTCTTCTTTGTTAAAATAGACTAAAACACTTCAAACACTTTCTTTTACAGAAGAATTTATCGTACAAATGTAGTAAAAATGCAGCAATTTCCAATCTCAGGGGTTAATACTCTTGGGAATCAAAAGACACAGAGAAAGATGGGGGTTGAAGAAAAGCAGTGAGAAAATAATGAAACAATAGAATTGTCGGGTTTTGCGTAGTGAGTAGCTCTCTTGGCTTTCTACCAAAGCTGTTATTTCTGTGTCTCTGCAGACGGAGGTGACATACACTGTGGATCTTGCATGTCATCCTGCCTAGACTTTGGAGGAGGCTCTGCACTGATTCATTCCTGTAAGAGACTACATCTATTTTTATTTCCTTTAGATAAAATGTAGAGAAACTAACATGTCCCTGAGAGTCATAGAGGTCATGTAGCAAATAAGAAACATGGTACAGTTATTAGTTTGTTGGGGTTTTTTTAACCAAAATGTACATCTTCACAGAATATGCATATGTGGAACTTAAATTTCATGGTTACTGGAAATCCAAATGTAGAAGAAGCTTCAAAAAAAAAAAAAATGCTCCCACTGAGGACTTATTTTATCAATGAATTAAACCTAAATGGGTCTGTTCAATTTTAAAATTCAAGTTGCAGGAGAATCCTTCCTAGGAGTAAAACATCATGAAAGGAACACCTTAAGTTTCCTCAAGAGAGTGCATTACCTGTTCTGAAAGATATGTAAAATGTTCATTCCTTGACAGCACCATCTCCATTTGTGCCATGTCTTTCAACACACAGTGTGATGGAGGTCTGTATCTCAAGCTGTAGTGCACCTAAAAAAATGGAACATATGCCTGCAAAATCAATGAAATATGACAATTTGAGTGAATTATACCTATTCCAGACCTCAGAAAGCATGGGCAGTGTTGGGTGGGAAATGCTGTGCCTGGAAGAAAAGGTTGGATGTTTTCTTAGCTTAACCTGAAGTCCTTGATCTGTTTTGATATATGGAATAAGATTTGGGGAGATTAGCTAGAGGACATATTTAAACAACAGTCCTAACAGTCTTAAGCGTGCCAGGTTAAAGGAGCTGGGTGACATTTGTAGCACTACCCATGCTGTGCCTATGCATCTAGTTCTCTTTTTAGGCAGCTATGAAGCATCATAAGATGCTTCTTACTCTCCTAGAAATGCAGACAGATGACAGTTCACAGAAGTGTGCAGTAAAACAGAAGAATGATTTCACAGATTAATAAGCATCATCTTATGTAAATATTCTGTTTTAAAAGAATAAGCAATGTGATTAGGCCGAAAGAGAGCTCTGTGGTATTTGAGTTTGTAGTAAAGAGCAGAGAGATTTTATTTGCACCTTGCTGCAAAATTATTCAGGGGAGAGATGAAACAGAAGAATGAAATATTAGAGTCACTTTTTATTTATGTTGAAATCCCCCACCATAAACAAGTGATGTACAGGTGTCAGATTTATAAAGCATTTTTTTTTCCTTAAAAAAGGAAATTTAATAAAGAAAACATGTTAATTGAGTTGTTTGAAAAGTGTGCAATGGTTCATTTAGTGATATAAAAACCTTGAGAGCATACATAGGCATGCAATTTTATTTGTCCAGGTGAAGAATGAATTGCCTCCCGTATGGAGAAAATAATATGCCTGAGGGGAAAATAAATTATGAAATACAGAATGAAGCAAAAGCTGATAGACAGTTAAATGAAAAATGTTTTTCTGTATCCTTTATCCGAATTCAAAGCAGTATCTTTTTTCAATGTAACATGTCACAGCAAGCCATAAGGATGATGGCCTGGGTATTAGTTTAAAATTTTTACTTTAGCAGTTTTTCATCCCACAGAAAAAACAGAAGTTGATTCTTCCAGACTCTAAATGAAGGACAAAATCTAACCTGGAGCAATGCACCATTCCTTATGCTTTTGTTTGGTCTTTCATTCTCTTATACAGTCAACGACAAAGGTAGGGGGTTTTGATTATTTTGTTTTGTATTGCTTTCAGATTTTTAGGGGTTTTGTTTGTTTTCTGGGGTTTTTTTGAAACTTTTTTTCTTATCTGGGGATAAAGGCAGTACCTAGGAAACAAATGTCTCTCCCTTCTGTGAGATGGAAGTAAAGGTGACACTGTGATTATGTAACACCTTTCAGTTTGTTTGAGTTAAAAGCCAGTAGCAGGCAGCTGTCTTTCTGCATTTCCCCTTGGTCCCTGCTATGGGAGGATAGAAGGAGACTCTGTAAGCCAAGAGTTGCCAACACTGTAGGCCTTTAGCAGACTATAACTGACTACACACTGAATGGCATCATGCCGTACTCTCTGCTCAAAAAACAGATGTACACACTGCTTCAGTGCGAGGGTAAAACTCCAGGACTCTGTTTTCAGCAGCTAAAGGTATCTCCTGCCTTAACAATACAGCCAGTGTATTGAAATTTCTTCATGTCATTCACAAGGAATTGCAACAGCATGGAATCTACTACACTAGAGCATGTTATGTGCCTGTGTGAGTTTATGTGTCTTCTCTGCCAAAAACTTTGGAGGAAATTCTTCAGGGAAATTCTGAGAGGGAATAAACATTTCTATCTACTTTAAGTAACATGGCTCAGTTTTATAACTGATTAATGTGGACTAAAAGAATCTTTTTATTTTTAATAAAGCAGCTTATCTTTTCTAATGTAATAGATTATATTTCCTAGTTTAATAGCATGAACTCATTAGCTCTAAAAATGCCTAATGCTTTAAAATTTGCTGCCTTTCATGCCTTTTCCATTTGTTTTAGGCAGACATGAACATGTAATATCCCCTCATTAAAATAAATTTAATGTTGTGACATAAAGGGACAGAAGTATGTAAGTCCCAAAGTAGTGTTCTTCTCAGCCTCCTCTTTCATATTGCCAAGATACAAAATGAAAGAACATTCCTCAATCACAGTGTTTAGAAGCATCAGGGTTAAGATAAAGAGAAACTCAAAAGAGTTTTGATACTTTTATTCCTCTTTTTCACCCTGGAATTGCTTGAATAATCCTAGCACACTGTTTCAGGATACTTAGAGGGATAGAAATTATTGTGATTAATATGACAGAGTGGGTTCTTAAATGTTGCTTGGAGAAAGGTCTCTGACAGAACTGTCACTTTAAAATGGTGGCAAAATAACCAAACAATAAAAATACACCAAAACCAGAAAGAGAGAGGAAGAAATTTATGCCTTTTTAATCTCTTCAATTACAGTTTGTGTTGTTAATATCATGACATGGATAATTTTTGTTATACTTAAAATGTACTTTTTAAGCTCTGTAAGCAGATTTCTTTTTCTAATGTTACCACAGAGAAGACCATTCTATTGTGGATCCTATTGTAAGGGAAATGCAAAGATGAATAGCAGAAATAAATTTCCACTTAACAAGAAGAATCATTTCCAGACCCTGAGTGTATCCAGAAATACCATTTCCCAAAAGAATGCTCAATCTCAAACACATCACAGAAGGAATAAAGTACATTTGTGTAGAGGCTGGGCTGTGATATTTACCCATGACATTTCCCTGGTAAATTGAGTTGGAATATATTTCCAAGGTAAGGTAGCATTTCAGTTTTGTTTGATGTGTAAACATATTGACACAAAACATATCCACTTCAGTTTTAAGCAAATTCCATGCCTTAGATTCTGTCTGAGACTGCAGGAAATGAGTTGTATAGAAATTCACAGCTTCAAAATACAGTGCATGTGGGGAGTTTGGGGGTAGAAAAGCAGGTTACAAATGCTGGTGAATAGTAAAGGAGAAGGACAGTTTTTATCATCTTGGGAGCTAAAATCAAGCTATATCTTAGCATAGATATATGCACTGAAAGTTAGGACACTTTTCAAAGTTTAAAACTGGAGAGGAAAACCTAGATGTTTTGGTGACTAGTTGATGCTAGGCCTTTGTAATTTATTATCACAGGAAAAATTAGCATAAGACACTGTATAGGCAAGGTCCTTTGGAGGATTTGGAATGAGATACCCAGCAAAACTGTGGTCCCAGCTACAAACAACTTGCTTACCTCAGCTTTGCAGATCTTCACAAGTTTAAAGCTAATTATAACCTTGTCAAAATGCAAGAAATTAAATCAAGCCTTTAGATTGACTGCCAGAGCAGGCAATTAAATCCCTGAAAGTGCTTATGGCAGCAGTTTTTCCCAAACTCATCTTCCCAACAGACGTTATCAAAGAATGATGGTTTTTCCAAGTTCATTTTAAAAAAGGCTGGTTATAACACACATAATGACACAACATACACAAACAGTTCAAAATTTGGAATGTTTGTTTCCAGGGATAAGGTACCTACCACCTCTCAGGTTTCTCTTTATTGAGTTCCCTTTAGTCTGAATAACATCAAGTCTGACCTTTTGTCCTTTTCTTCTGAAATGTTTGATATTTCCTGGGTTTATGCTGGGAGTCTGGGTACTTTGAGTTGCTCTGCCAAGTACCTGGGAAAGTAGGAATGAAGTAGGACAAAGCCTCACACTGTTTGAAATGCTCAGAAGTCTCTGTTCAGTCCCAGTTCAGGAAAGGAAAGTTTTAGAAAATTGAGGATGATCCTTGACCTGAGTTCAACATGTTAGTCCTCAGCAAAGGATGTGTCCCTTTCTCTCCCTGTTCCCAGCAGAGTGTCCCATGGTGGAGCTACTTTACCCTGGGCTGTCCTAAGCTAGCAGGGTCTGTGTGAGGTGTTGTGTGCTGCTGCAATTTCAGCTAAACATGGAAAATTATGTGGTTTGTGAGGAGACTGTAAAAAAAAATATGGTTCTATAATATGGCCATGTCTAAGAAGAGAGTAGGAGTGGTCGTTCTGGCTGCCTGTTCCCATTAGTGCTGAGGTTTCATTATGACACTTCAGCATGACTGTGGAAGGTGGTATCCTCCATTTTAGTGCAAGAGGTGTCTTTTTTGGCCTCTCCCTCCTCTTATGGCATTTGCAGATGCCTATTCCTAACAGAAGGATCAGTCCTGAGCAAATGAAGGTGGTTGCTGGCAGCTCTGGGTAAGGTACTCTGGCTAGAGAGGAGAAAGGAAGGCTGAGGACATGTGTTTGCACTTACCCTACTGACCACCTCACGAGGCAAGCCACCTAGTCCCATCCAAGGGCACCAAATGAAGCACAGTGAACTGCAGCATTGACTGGGCCAGAGCTGTTCATCAGATCTAAGCACTAACTCTATTCACAAACTCATTTCTGGGGCTCTGTGTTTATGATATTAAAAAAAAAAATAATAATAGTTCAATACACAAAGCAAACACAAGGTAGCAGTGGCACCATATCTTGCTGGGGTGACCCCTCTCTGTGGAGGAGGAAGCCACGAGGCGGCACTGGAGCATCACTTTCCTGTGGGGAGCTGTGAAGGTGCTAATGGGGCCAAAAGCTTCTAACCTCTTTCCCCCTGTTTCATGGGCAAGTTTTGCAGCTGAGGGGGAATCTCTATGCACTGGTATTATTATGATTCTTCACTAGACATAAAAATGAGGCAAACCCCAAAACACTGAGCACTTGAAGTGACATGGCTTTCAGTGGGTTTTTCTTTTCTTTAGTGACTGCAAATGTTTCTGCATGATGGAACCCTTGGCAGCCCCAAGGAAAGTTGTTTTAAGATCCTTGCAACTGTACTGCAGCCAGAAACTCCACGATATGCTTTGAGTGTGCCTGTGCCTATGTATCCCCAACTCGAATCCCACATCAGACATGTTCATATAAGATTGTAAAAGCTTTGCAGTGACTCATCAGCACTTTCTGTGCTTAGCAGGATAGAAATTCAGATCCTTCAGAGGACTTTCTTTACAAGGTTTATGAAAAATATAGAGAACAGCAAACACCTCTGTGCTGCATTTGTTGATGGAACATTGTTCTCCTACTGACTGGAGCTTGAATTAAACATGACTACTGAACTAAATGTACATTTTGCATTTGTCAGTTTCTGATAATGGATGTCTTCATTTTAAATCTCCTAATATTAGACCAAATGGGATAAATCCACCAAGGTGAAAATTCAAGCCTTTACTTGAAAACAAGAGATCAAATGACAGATCAAATGCCCTAAATGAGAAAACAATGAAGACATACTTCATAAGGGGTAGATAAAATAACAGTCCTTCTGGACTAAACTAACCACAAGCTTTTTTGATTTAAATTGAAATTATGGAGATCAACTTATATTAATTTCTTAAATTGTTTATCTCATCATGTAAAATAACCATCAAATAAACAAATTCCAGAAGCTGGACTGCTGAGAAGGAAGGAAGGAAGGAAGGAAGGAAGGAAGGAAGGAAGGAAGGAAGGAAGGAAGGAAGGAAGGAAGGAAGGAAGGAAGGAAGGAAGGAAGGAAGGAAGGAAGGAAGGAAGGAAGGAAGGAAGGAAGGAAGGAAGTTGCTCACAAGCATTAACTGATGCCAAAGAAAGTTGATAAAGGCATTCTCTGTGCTTTGAAGCATAAGAACGACAAATCACAAAGACTTGTTACTGTTGTGGATTTACTGGGAGAAGCAGCCAGTTGAGGCCCCTGAAAGCACAGGCACTGCAAAGGTTATGTGCATGGCTGCTCAGGCTTCAACATGTCAGCAATCCTTATGCTCCATTTTCAAATAATTTTCAGAAGTGTGTTTGGGGTATATCAGTTCTTTAGCTTTTGATATATTTGCAGCATACAAATTCACCTCCAATATGACAAATACATTCTTACTTGGAAATTCTTTCTTTCTTTCTTTCTTTCTTTCTTTCTTTCTTTCTTTCTTTCTTTCTTTCTTTCTTTCTTTCTTTCTTTCTTTCTTTCTTTCTTTCTCTTCCTTCCTTCCTTCCTTCCTTCCTTCCTTCCTTCCTTCCTTCCTTCCTTCCTTCCTTCCTTCCTTCCTTCCTTCCTTCCTTCCTTCCTTCCTTCCTGATATGAAGTAGCGAGCAGCACTCAACTACTTTGAGAGTGGAAAGAATGACATTCAGAGCAACACTGCCTTTGAGTAAAATTGCCTTTCATCCAAGTTGGGTTTTAGCTTGAAAAGCTATATTTTTGGAAAAAAAGATTGCCTGCCAGCTAACACTCATATTCTTACATATAATGCATGCTAGAAAGTGGGTCTTTCTTCATGTCCCCTCCAATCTTAAAAGCAGTTATTAAGTCTGTCAGTCCTGGAACAAGGGATTAAAGAGAAATTGTGTGGGCAGATAGGGCCTGTGAAATGTGTTGATTAGCAATCTTGGTGAGTTCTGTCCATGGAACAGGGACGACAACATGGTCTAGCCTTGACACATGAGGATAATGTACAGAGAGTTCAGTCACCAGCCATTTCAGCCTTAATTGTGGCTGCTGGTATTTTAATCATTCCTGCTAATAATGCCTTCACATTAGGTTTATCAGCCTGTGATAAGTGGAATAAACAGGCCACATTCCCTTTCATGAGCCCTCATAGAGCCATCAGAAGTAACTTTAGATTGCCAGTGATGTGAGGAAGACCAAAGCAAATTCCAAGAAGCGAAGGAAGGCAAGTCCTCTGATCCTTTCTCAAACACAGCACCTTTGTATGGTTTTGAGATTCCTACAGTCAACTCCACTTTTTCCAGACGTCCACTAGGCCATTCCTCCCAGAGCAAATACTGGAACCCAAAGCCAACACACCAGTGCTGTGCTTGAAAGGACAGATTTAGGTCATTGGGGAAAAAAGACTTTTACATGTATACATATTTTTCAGTCCAACAACGATCTTCAAAGAGCTGTGAAAGGCAGAAAAATAAGTACAGAGATCATGAAAAAGCAAATTATAAATCTTTCTTTAGATTTCTAAGACCTGCATCAGACTTGCTCTGAGAAAAGCAGTAATGTGGTTGTTTTGTTTGACACAGAGGTTCTCAGCCTTTTTTGTACCTGGAGCCCCTTCTCCTGCCTAGCCAAGTTAAATATCAACATGACCAGGGAGGTATAATTACAATCAAGTTCCATCTAATCTGGAGAACAATGATTTTCATCTTGAATTAGTTTTCCTTATTAGTTATAACACTTTGGTTTTGTACAATATTGTGGATCTGAATGACTCCTTACAAGGTCATATAGGAAGTTCTTTGTCATAGATTATTTGTTTTGCAAAGAGCCAAATTGTGGAGAAAAGACATGTAGAAGAATTGTCATTTTGCTTCCCATAGGATTGCTATGGATTCTGATCTGAAAGCTTTCCTTGTTCTCCTTTGTAAACTCAGACTCTTGACAGGCAGGCAAGTAAACTGCAGGTAAGGGAGTAGTCACATTTGCTAGGAGGTTCTTTGTGATTCCCATCAGGAACTGCTCTGTGTTGCAGCTGCTGCAGTACTGACAACAGCAGATAATGTCAATTTTAGCTTACTGGAATGGGATTATAGTCCTAAACCATACAAAAACAAGTTGTGAGAAAAACAGACCTGGTAGATGCCAAGGAGTACTCTCCCATGAAAAGTATTTGAACACACAGAAGAAATGGCTGAGGTCTACAAAAAGCCAAGGATATACTGTGAGGCCAAATATGTCTCCTGAGAGCTAAGAGTCTGGATTAGAAATGTCCTGTGAAGCTGAAACACCTGGGAGCAGAAAAGCTGAATGACAGCATTGCTGTCAGCTGTGTGTCATTTGCTGCAGAGAGCAAAACCCCAGAACTGCTTCTGGGGAGGAGCAGAGCAGCAGACAGTGCTCAGAGTGGGATGGGAAAACACAGAGAGAAATGCTGGATCAATGATTTGAACTGTGAATGGCCAAAATGGATTAACAGAGTGCTGAGTTTTCCACAGGCCCTGAACTGACAATTGCAGGAGCTAGTGCAAAGCCAGTAAGTGCTGACCCTTCGGGCTGGATGTGAAGGAGGCTGCCTGTACCATAGCCAAGTGCACCCTCCCATGGCACTGGGGACTCCATGGCATTCAATGACAGAGCAAGCTGCTGTAGAAGCAGTTACCAGTGCTGGGGTGGATGGTAGGACAATACAGGTTTTCATTGCAAAGGCACCACTCTAGGTGTTGATGGAATATCCTTTATTTCTTGGATGTTTCTGTCATCATATCAAAGCCATGTGTTACACGCATTCTTAGTCAAGGGCCAGCTTTTTAAATGTGATCATTTTAAATTGAAAATGTTTAGCACTACAAACTAGTGTATAGGATATTAATGTCTAGTTTTCAGCATGCACATGTTAATGCCTACTTTAGGCAGTGAAGTACTTCAGATTTTATTTCACCGCCAAAAATTGCCGTGAAAACAAGGATCTGTAGGTTTAGCAGCAAGGTAAGAATCAATATTAGAAATATGTCAATTCAACATGATAATGAAAATGGGGCATACTAAAAACACACTCTGAATGCTTGGTTTGTTTTTGTTTGGTTTGGGGCATTGATTTCTTTATTACATTGTTATCTTTCTGCACATTTACTGCAGTACTTATGTTATGTGTCTCACCTCTCTGTTATTTGTCTTACCTCTCTTATTTCTGGAAAATTTGTCTTACCTCCCTTGTTATTTCTGGAAAATTTCAGTCAATAACAATAGATTACTTTAAACTGCACTTTCCCCTCCACCCCATAAAGGGGAAAATTTTATCCACAGGCAAATATTCCAGCTTTGTCACTCTAAATCACAATTTCTGGATCATGGTGTAGCACACGCAACATATGTCACTTGTTTTGGAGTGAAATGCCACTGTGCAGAACTTAGCACTGCACTTAGCTGTCTTCAGCAGTAGCAGTAGATGTCAAGGTTTATTTTAGGTGAATGCTGAAAAATGGAGATGCCTCACAAGCTTAAGACTGCAAAGGAAGGCTTGGCATAATCCTCACAGAAGGACCAGCTGTTCATAAAATATTTTGTCCTTAGATGACTTATGAAAGTCTATTTACCTACACATGGATTTGTGGTGTCTGGTATTTTGACAGATGATCAATAATGGATTTTGTAGCAATAAATGAAGACTGATAATTACCATGTCAGCTGAGGTGCCTCAGGGCATTTGTGACATCAACAGTACTGGCCCACAAGTTCTTCAGAAAGCCCTTCTGGAAGAACAGCTGAAGACCAGGTGAGAAATCCTAAGGATCTTTAATGATAAAATACTATCTTTGGGCAAATGAATTGTGCCCAGTGGTATCATTATTAACAATACTGTGTATTTTGCTGCAGGAAGGTATTATATATGCAAAGACATTCTTGTGAGTGTAAAGAAGATGGTGCAACATTAAATTCTTATCTGTTAGGAAAATCGGAATAGAGGTTGAAATCTGAAGATAATAACTCAAAAATCTATGTTGCAAATAGAGATCTGAATTTTATTTGGCTATAGCGGAGGAGAAAATCCCAAATTTACACAGCAGCACATGCTGCTGTGTCTCTGTTTGGGTTCTTCTCTGGATACAGTAAGCCCCAAAGTCCCTCAGCTTTTTAATATTTCATCATACTGAGTTCAAGCAGACTCAAGTGAACGACTGTGCAGGCTCTGGAGTGCTGCTCCTTCCAGGATGACATTTACTGGCATGGCAGGTCTCCAAGGCTGCTCCCTGAGTAATGTGGAGAACAGGTGCTGTGTAACCTGAATTGGTTTAGCTGTAGTAAAAGCATTCATATCAAAGAGCAAACATTGCTGAATGTCCATAGTCTGGTTTACCGACTGGATAACTTGTTCAAACACTGTATTGGGAAGCACCTGTTGTTTGAACACATCCCAGAAGTAAAACCCTCTGTAAAAACCAGTAATGATAGCCAGTCCTGCTCTATTACATCCATAAGACTTTTTCTAGGAGTCCTAAAGTGCTCATCCCTGTGTATCTTCACCAGTATATTTAACATTGTAGGGCATCCAACTGAACACAAGTGGAAAAGACAAAATGGTCTCTAGAAGCTACTGAGGCCAGATAAAATACCAGCAGGAGATTATTTGGCAATCTAAACCTCATTTACTTGCAAGGAAAAACTAAGAGAGGCAAAAGGTAGGTTTGATAAGTTTGGCTAGCCAATGTTGAGACAGCTGCTGTCCTATTTGGGACGTGAGGTCTCCAGAGCAAGGTCATACTTTTCCCAGCTGTTTCTTGCTTATCCACAGAAAAGGAATACAGATTTGATACACAAACATGAACTAAACATAATTTCTAGGGTCAGTGAAAAAATGTGTCACCTTAGTAGACAGAGCAATAGGTGGTCCTTTGGATGCTTTGCAATCTGTCTCTAGCTAGTCTTTGGATGACCATTGTTTCACCTCTCTAATCTTGTGTATAACAAATGAAGACACAAAGAAATATACTTTGAGAACATTAATGTATTAGGATGAGGTATTACAGACATGGTAGAATTTAAGAAACTTACATGTTATTATAAAAGAAGCTAAAAGAAATGCTATAGCCTATCTTGAGGTCTCCAGGCTCAAGTGCTTTTTGGTGACATTGCTTGTTTGGATGCTAGCTCTGCTCATCAGGAATTATCGTGCCCAGTGGTGTAGCTGATAAGCTGAGTAATGCATCTGAAGAAAGACCAGATGGCCAAATTCTGCCCTTTATTCCTTTCTGAAGGAATATGTGGCCTAAAAATAGATTAGAAACAGTAGCAGATGTGTAAATAAGTCATTCTTTGGCATAAACTACCCCAGCCATAATAATTTTCTAGCCTTTTGTACCGTTCTTTACCCCTTGTCTGTGTTTCTGTCAAAGTAAAACGTGATGTGTGGAGAAATGATCTATGATTGTGCTATTCAAGTAACAAGGAAGGAGAAAAGAAACTTCCTGTTTGGCATTAATGGAGAAATTAAATATAGCCCTAAATAAGCCCCTGAATTTAAAGACTCTGTTCAAGGCATTGTTCAAGGTCAGGTTGGATGGGGCTTTGAGCAATCTAACAGATATCTAACAGATATCCCTGTGGATGCCAGAGGAGAGACCAGGTGACCTTTGAAGGCCCCTCCTGACCCTAATCACTCTATGATCCTGTGATTCATGCGTAAATCTATAGCCTGGGGCTGGTACTCAGAATGTTCAGTTTGTTGTGATGAAACAAATGTTGTAGTCAGTGAGACAAATCCTTTTACTCACAGGATGTAGGTGAAGAGCAGTTACCTTGCTTTTTACAGGGGAAGATTAGCAAAGTACAGTTTGGGGCAATCAGTTATTAGGATCTGGGACTGCCCTTTAAACACAGCTTATTGATTAACAAAGCTATTTCTGTCCCGCTTGCTTCATGCATTTGAAAAATTAAAATTAGGTTGAAAGAATCAATGCAATTTGTTTTCTACTTCCTAAGGATTAATGGTCAAGATTTAATTTGACAGTAATCTACATTAGAATAAGATTTTACTATAAGATTAGTTCTACTGAGCCCATTTAGTATTGTGGCTACTTTAACTAAAAAGGAAATCTCTCAGGAAAAAATGCTACATTGCAACTAAGCACTATTTTTATTGCTGCTATTAATTACATTGTGTCTTAGCTTTTAATAACTCATTACAGATTATCAAAATCCATACAAATCATAAAGGAGATGCTAGTTCTGCTACTGCATTTGCTGGAAACTTTTAGGTAGAATAACACAACAGTGCATGTATTATTACAGTTTAGCAAGTCATTCTTCTCCTTTTAGTTCCTACATTATATTTAACTTTTTCAGCCTGCTTCAGAATATTTATTATATAGGCAAAGTAGACCTAATTTTACAGATCTTTATACTGCTTTTTATTTAAACCTTCCCTTTGAAAATTCTCAGGATTTAGCCAGTCTACAAGTTCTCAGGGCATTTTGGCAGAATTCAGTTATTCAGAGTGAATAACTCTTCACTTTCTGGCAACACATTGAACATCAGTTGAAATATCTGTATTTTTCCATTCTGAGTAGCAATCACCAGCATATTGCACATTCGTATAATGTAAGTATTTCTTTTAGTTCTATTGATAAAAATTAAAAAATGAAAGAACAAAAAAAAAATATTTCCATTGCATTCTCTCCCTGTAAGTGGAGAAACTCTAAGATTTCCCTGCAATCATGGTGATTTTATAGTGGTACAGAGAACTGATCATGTGAATCACATGGAATATTATTTATAGTTCTTCCAAAGATCTCAGATACTCTGAAGGATGACATGATAAATGTCTTTTTAGAAATCCTTCAGACCTGACTTCCCATTGTCCTTCAGAATCAAGAAGAATTGTGGACACCCCCCAGTCATAATTGAAGTAAGATGTCCACAGGCACAAAAAACCAAAAAATCTAGGGCTATAAAAAGTTCAGTTTTTTCAGTAGTGTTCCATGTCAAGCTTAAATTAGGCCAGTAGGAACATAGAATAAGCAAACAGGGAATTGTTCAAATAATGCAACTACTTTGAAAACTTAATTTGTCCAGTAAGTAGAGATTTTCATTTGACATAGACTCTTTTCTGATTCAATAACTTACAGTAAATTTAGCTTGGATTTCAGAGACTCATGCAAACTATACCATTGATCCTGCAATCAGATTAAGTCCTGACCCTTAAACTGACCAGATGCCCCATAACTTTTAATTAAATTCCGAGTGTAGACTGTTCTGAAACACAAATAACCTCTAACCAATCCAAAGGTGGAATTGTATCCCTACTAGAAATGTTATCCTTTTATTCAAAGAGCCTAATTCTGTGCTTTCAGCTACTGCTTTCCTCTAATTGTTTGAGATCAAGTATTCAAGTCCTCCATGCTGTCTCGGTGCTTGACTGGTCTGTCTGATGTCTGCTTGCCTACTAGCCAGGAAGACTCTGCAGCTCTCAAAGTGAGCAATTCACCAGGGTTATACACCATGCACAGAATCCTAGGGTGCCAGTGATGCTCAAAAATACCTGTGATTTGTATGGTGACAGCAAACTGGTGAAGATTAAAATATAAAAAAAAATTATTGCAATAGTAATCATCTTTTAACCATACTGAGAAAAAAAATCATAGTACTTTTTTTTTTTTAAGATTAGTATACTCGCAGAAAGTGCTGTCACTGGAGACAACATGAACTCCCATGGTTAGAAACTGTGTAGTCACTCGAATGCCTAACAAAAACTGTATTGGAATATGATAAGTTTTTGGGTGAGAAACATATCCTGTTGCAAAGTCTTCTGGGTCATTCTGAATTGCAATGTGTTGCAAATGTAGCCATCTCAGAGTTTTGGTATTTCTTTTTTTTCTTTGTTTTCACTATGATATGAAATAGTTGTCTCAAAAAAAAGAAAGTTATAGGACTGTAAAACCTGGAAGGATGTAGATTCTGAGTTTCGGCAGAAAGTTTACAAACATCCTATGAGTTTACTTACAATATGCTTGCTGTACCAAAACATTTCTTGGTTTTCCAATAGAAAAAGTATTCAATTTCTGAATTAAAAAGTTGTTTTCTAACCTTCCTTTCAAATAATACTAGCATGAAATACAGCTTTCATCTTCACAATGGCTACGGAGAAAGACAGGCTAAACTACCCTCTAAGGACTCCAGCTTTTCTCTGGAGATTATAGATCTAGTCCAATCTCCAATTAGGACTAGATGTTTTCCTTGCAGATGGTTCAGTTATCTTATTCCTGTTCGACCCAGACCATATCCTTTAAAATCTATTCAATTAGATTGCACAGAGGGAGAACCAACCACATTTTTGATGTGTTTTGTTGTTTTCCCATTTAATCCCATCATTTTGGGTCTTCTGCTTCATTTAGAGCCCAGCACCAGCTTCCAGTATTTTAACCTTGCACTCGTATGTAAATTGAACAGCCTATGATATCAAATGTATCCTCTCTAGGAATGTAATCACAGATTCACCACCTTACCTTCCCCTTATTCCCAATCCTTCACAGTGTGCAATGGGAACCTGAGATTTCATTATTGAATCCAAAGAGTTCTGATTGCTGAAGCTCTAAAATATTTGGTATTTTACTGTTTCAGAGGACTCCCTTCTTTTCATGTCCTGCATGTATCACTCCCTGAGGGACTCACAACAGAGGCCAGGGAGGGAGGGATTCCACAGTTTACCCAAGCTTTTTCTCTGGTCCAGGTCAGGCACAGACCCCTTCAGATCAATCTGTCAGAGTCCTCTCTTTACTTGAGCACATGAAGAAAAGAGTCTGTGACAGGTCCTTGGTATGTGAGGAAAGGGGTGTTTGATGCTCCATAGTTTACTTAAGTGGAGTACTACTACTTCTGTTGTAGGAATCCTGGAGATTTTAAGTCTGTGTGCATGGGTTTATGTGTGTTTATGTATGTTTATGTGTGTATGCAATTCCTCTGATAAATACTGACCTTTTCTGATAATAGCAAAGGGATCACAGGGACATAACCTCCTTTATGCATCCTCAAGGAGCACTCACTAGCCAAGAACAGTAAGATTTTTTCCAAGCTAAGGACTTCATCTTCAGATATTAAACATACAAGTTACAGGTTTTCTGTGTTTCTAATGATTTTAAAACAGAGCTTGATCAAAACATCATTTTTTCTTGCACTTTTCCTCGATATTTGCTATGTTTCTGTGCAAAAAAAACCCAAACCAAAACCAACAGAAAACAAATCTGTTAAGTTTACTTGAGGTTTCAGTGTCCTTGTTCGCTCCTACTGCCATAAAAATCATGAGGGATCTTGCGTTGCTATATTGGTCTTGGTGTCATCAAAGTTTCATTATGTTTTCTTTCCTAGCCAAGTTTAAAGGAATTTCCTTGAACAGCAGTCATCCTTGGTGGAAAGCATTGCCAGACGCATACAGCAAAACACACCTTGAATGTTTTGTGTTAAACAAGATTTATTTGTACTTTCTGTCTGTATATTAGTCTCTCTGTGTGTATGTACACTTTACATATGCACACAAACTCTGGAGACACAGTGGTTCTTTGCTGTGGGTTTAGCTAACTGGGTGGACAGCATGACCTTAAGTCCTGCATTAGAATGCATCAAAACTCCTCAAACTTGAACAGAACCTTGGAGAAGTTTGAATTCATGTTTTAACTTCTTGCAAGCTAAGGATGCATTAATTGATCTTTAGTGCTGGCATAGAATAGCTTTAGTCATACCCTTAGGCAACAAGTAATGTAGCTGCATGTCAATTGCCAATTAAAAATGCTTTTGGCCTATGCCAATTCCTGAACTGTCACCAGGAGGGCTCTGGGAGACTATAATTTAGACTGACTAAAACATAGCAAGATAAGTATACAAAACCAAGTACCCAGAACTGTTACCTCCAATGTTTACTTTTACACACAGAGCTTAAGGTGATTAAAGTTTTGAATTACTTAACTGCTCAATTGTGATCTTTCTAAACAGTCTGTGCTCTCTCCCTCTTACTTTATATGGTGTTTAAATTCCCTGTGGTGGATCTCACTTGAATGCTATGCAGTGAACCCTCAAATTCACCAGATTCTTTTGAAAATGCTGAAGATACTGCCCGATGTTGTTCATAAAACAACAAAAATGTTCAAAAACTGTTTCTATTGCTTTGGAGTTGTAATTAGTATGTTTTCAAGAATGGTTGCCATGTTTTCTTGGTTTTGGCCACAGATGCCTTACTAAAAAACATTTATTTAATAACAAGATATACACAAATCAGTAGCAACCAACAAGCTTCATGCAAAATGCTTCAGGAACTAGTCACCACAATGCCCGTACCACGAAAAATGAAGGGTAACATCACAGGGAACATGAAGGACAAGTATATCAACTATTTTTTAAAAGAAGAGAATAAATGTTCCAGGGAGGAATCTATAACAAACTGCTAAATGGCACACTTGCAGGCTCTCAGGGGGAGGGGTAATGCTAAGCAGCAAGCACTACGGATGTCAAGAACAAAACTTATCAAACTAATCCTTTGTGGTCTTCAGTTGAACTTGAGCCAGCACTATTATGATTTTCAAGACAAACTAACAACAAAGACTAATTTTAGCTCTTACTTAATTAGTTAGTTTTGTGTGTTATATCTGAGGGAAAATTACTGCAGTCTGTTTGACGTTGTTGAGGCCAAGCTCTTCACCTAAAAACCACATTGGCTTTTATCTACCACACTTTGAAAATGTCTGAGGGGAATAAATGGAAAAGAGCTCAGAGAAAATTAATGAAAACATAAAATGTGAAGAAAAGTTGGAAAAATGAGACTTGCTTGGCCTAGAAAAAAATATGGCGTGGGATCTCTTATATATGTAAAGGGTTGTTTATAGAATGGATGGCATCAATAGTTCCAAGTGCTGGTTGAAGAAGAAATAAATAAAATTTCCAGTAGACAGTTTAGATAGTTATTTTAAATATTAATTATAACTATGAGAACTTTGAAGTACTGGAATCAGAATCCCAAAATATTTCAGCTTTAAATAAAAGCTGAAACAAGAATCTCTCTGTGCTAATATCTGAGCTGGTATCTTAGGAATGCAACCACCTTACAGTGCTCTAGAAGAGGGGCTGATGTCTGACTCCCAACAGCATCAAGCATTGAAATCTACCCTCCTTTGAAGTAACAGCTTCTCTAGTAAATCTGTTTTGGGAAGAGTTTGCTAACGAAATGCGAAGGGAGTCTGGGAGAGAACAAACAATTTAATAGGACAGGCAGCACTTTGGTGTGGAACTTGTCCCAGAGCAACGCAAGCATAGCCTTCTGAGCCTGCATTTTCTTATTCATCACGCAGTCAGGAAAGGATTGGTTATTTACCTAACACCGATAGATAAAGCACGGAACCTCTTTCAAGTTTGATCAATTTTTTGAGGAATAGAAATCCATTATGAATATTTTGTAATGATTACACTATTAATAACTTATTGTGGCCTCTCATTACTATATACAGAATTAGTCTTAGGTGTATTGGTATAGATGTTAGTTCTCTCTCTGTAACTGAAATTTGAAGAAAGCAAATTTGAAGAAATTTATTGTTCAGAGTATGAGTCCAAGAAGGACTGCCATAACTGGTAGAATTATATCAACATATGAATACAGAGGAGGTACTATACAATAGCTGACAGAAATCTTCTTTCTGAAAGCTGCTTAAAAGGTAGATTTCTGAAAGCTGTTTGAACCATGTGTTGTATGTCCATTGCAGTCAGCTTTCTAGGGAACTGCACATAGAAAGCGAAAATTAGTAAACACTCCTATTTCTAAGAACAGGTTTGACATCTTATTTTGTCTTGTAAATTTTGCCTCTGATTCCAGTGACTAATAAAAAATGTAGCAATGCACAGCTTGCAGGTTTGGGGTCATTCTTTGTCTGTTTTTAAAATGGAACTCTACAATTCAAAATTTAAATATATCTGCTTTTCCAGTCTCTGCAGTTACTGAATATGAAATTGTGCACACAGGCTACCTGTAAAATGGCCAAATCCCCATTGAAATAAGAGACCATTCAAATGGATATTTCTGGACGGAATAATACCTGTGTCAAAAGTCTTTACATGAGAGGACAGCCAGCTACTCCGCACCATACTTTGGCTGACCATTCCCAACCAACAGCTCTGTTTCCTGATGGAGTCCTTCATTTGCAATTGATGCACTGCAATTCACTATCACAGCAATGAAAACATCGTACACAGTGATCCCACCCTCAGACTGCTTAGCTGCTGCCTTGCCATCATCCACATGTCAGAGAAACCCATTGGCTGGGCTTGCTGGGCAGAATTCACCACACTGATCTTGGGTTTCCACTTGAATTATTCTGATGTCTGCTCATTTTGATCTGTGCAGCAGCATGAACTCATTGAGGCACAAAATGTCCCTTCCAGTTCCTTCCCTGTCCTTACAAAGTAAACCTAGCCTATTTAATCTCATGCCTTCTGGGGCAACAGTTACTTTGGTGGCCTTTGGGATGAAAAATGACATGGTTAAAAATTAAACAAGAAAAAATTCGTAGCCTGGTTCAAGCATGACTTAAAATAATTACATACAAAAACAAAGTAAAAACTTAATTTCTTTCTATCAGAGCTTATGCCTGTTTAATACTATTTATCAATATGCAGCCAACAAAAAGGTGACAAAACACCGTATTTTGAGCTCTGGTTACTTTGACAGAAATTTGATTATGGATTTCTTCCTGATCCAGATTAACTTTGTACTGGCAGGTGGTTTGTTAATTCACAAGTCTAATATTAATGAGTGTCGAAGTAGTGTTGCAGAGTTCATAACTACCTGCTGCCTGCTTTATTGGTCAGCCCCTAAAATGTAGAGGTCAGCCTGATTCGATTACTGGTTAATTGAAGCTGATGACTGGAAGAATCAGCTCATTAACTCTTATGGGTAATGTTAAGCATGCATTCCAGTGACATAATTAAGCTAAGTACTAAGGAGTTTAGTAATGGGAGCAATGGGAGATTTCTCGTTAAATAATAACTGTGTTTACTCTCAAGCTTATTGCCAGTTTATTTTTTTCATCCATGTCATTGTGTGCTATGATGGTGTATCCTTTTTCAAAGACAAAATGGGAATTACTGATAGCAAATGAAAATACACTCTGGAAAGCAGAATTACAGAGCACCATAATCCAAGGGCCAACGAGAGATTTGTTATATCTAGACATCACCTTCTTAAATTAATTCAGTTGACATTTGTTTAAATCAGTTGTGTTCCAAGCAAAGCAATGTTTTTCTCTCTAAAATATTTTCAGTGCAAACATACTTAAATAGATTGCAGGAGTCTACTTAGTACTAATTGTCTTATGAATATTTATTTTGAATAAATGTCAGGTGTACACATGAAAAAAAACCAAATTAAGATCCCCAAATATGTGTTGAAATGTAGTACACCAGATCATAAGAACCATTTTAGAGAACACATTGTGGCATATGACACTGAGCTGTTTATTTGTGATATATACACTTGAAAGAAAAATACTTGCTATTCTAAGAGGAATGGTTTTCCTATCCTCTTCCTAAAAATAAAGCATTCTTCCTTGTTTATGACCTTGCTGCTTTTCAATTACATTCAGCCAGGTTGCTTGCCCCTGCCAGAGCAATGCAATAGCATTGCATTAAGCAGGACACCTGAGTCCTGCTTAAACACCTGGCCAAGATGACTGCATGTATCCTGATAAAATTGGAACACTTATAATCACTCCTTAGTGACTTTGTCCCAGGAAAATTGATGTATTCCGTTTCCTAGAATGGAAGTATCCCATGAAGGCAAAGGGAAGGAAACACGTCATCTATCAGTCCTCATTCCTGTCCCAACATTTGCATCTTGCTCTGAGTTCAGCTATTCACCAGGCTCACAACTGCTGTCACCCACCAGCCACCTCCACCATCAGAGACTGTGTTCAGCCTCTCAAAGAACCAACCTTCCTCTGGGCTGTTTTAAAGTAAGTGACATTTTTTGTGAAGGCAGAAAACCTGTGAGAAATCCTGGGTGGATTTCTCTTCTGGGTGAAGTTCTTCCAGGAATGAAGGAGATACAGCTTCTTGGATGAGGATAAACTGTGCTGGCTATGACCCAGAGAGCAGCCTTCCTGCAGCTCTTATGGCCAGAGCTGACACACATCTGCCAGCTCTGAGCTCATTCTAGCTTTTCAGTCTCCATGAATAAAAGCTTTGGGTACCAAACAATAGGAACAAAGAATGTATAAAAGTAGGCCAAGAGACGTATGGCAAACATGAGAGTGGTAACTGCACAGAAACACTCAGAACGGTGTTTACACTGCTCTTGTCACAAGAAGACTGCTCAGAATTACAAGGCTGACCTACTTTTGGGTTTGACATTCGTGTTAAGTGCTCGAGGGCAGGTACCTTTTAAAGCAAGATACTTCTCTTCTGCCAAGGTACATCTACAACACACTGGTTGCCAGTATTAATATTTCTTTTTAAAAGATATTTGAAGGACAGGTTATATGTACTGTAGAACAGAAAACATGAAGAAAAATGTGTTTAAGGTTGAGGGAGAGAAATTGCATACCCACAGTATAGAATTAATGCTGAATATTTGTGAAGTTTATTGGTAGAGCTTTTGTATACCATCAGCTTTTTTCATTTAGAGTAACTGAAATTTGGTAACTGAAAAAGAACTAAAGGTCTTTGTCAGATGTTTGTCTTTAGAAACCACTGGTTTCCAACTAGATTCATTAAAATCAACATAACTAAAAGTCAGGAAATTAATTTCAGCCACATTAATGTTTCTTTCAACTGACAATAATGATTATTTTCAATAAAATTATTAGAATATTAAACCAAAGTTATAAAATACCATGTGTTTCCTCGTACTGTTCCCATTAGGTATTGGCTTATATTTATAAGAAGCAACTGTGTGTACAGTGAATTGTATGTATTTATGTGTTTCATTTTGGAATGATAGGGTATACAGGAATAGCTGTGGGAAAACACAGATCAAGCAATATTGAGCCAGTCATTGTTCTGCAGTTTCTCACTTACTCTGTCAGTTTTTGACTAGAGAGGGACCTGAAATAGCACATAAGACTAAATGGGATGAATTTCAGCTTTAACTCAGAATTCTCTTACTATTGGATCTGATCCAGTTTTCTCCAAAATCACTGTAAAAGTTCACATTGATTTCTCTGAGAGCAAAATCAGATATTCTCAGACCTTCAGTTAAATCACCTGAGACAAATTCTTTGTCTCTGGATCTCTGTGGTATCATGGAACTAATGAGTTCAACAGCTGTAGCTAAAGGGTAAAGTTTACCCTATGCTATTATACAGGTTTTAAGGGTTGCAATATCCATCGTCCTTCTGTGAAAGGAAAGAGAGAAAATCATAAAAGGGAGAGGTTGTAGTTCACTTTTTGTTATGAGCTAAACAAGAGAAAGGCATAAAACTTCAATCTAAGGCTCATATTTTGACCTTGAGAACTCAAACACTGTATCCTACTCTGTACTTTTAAAAATTAATTCAGCAGGGGTTCATTTTTTTCACACTTCTGATCTTAATTTAACTGTAAATATTTTGTTCATAATTTTCATGTCTGAATTAGTAAGTCTGGCTTTACAATATGGTCCCAGGGTGTAACTTTATACCCAGACACAGCTGAGATCCACCTTGGTAAGTAAAGCCCGTTCTGACGTCAGATGAACTGTGTCATGCTGCCCATATGTTCCTTACTACTAAGGAGGTCACCCTGCTTTATGCAAAATTTAAAGGGTCCATTAGAAATTGAATTTGAGTACTTTTAATAAACACATGGCAAGATACATGACAAAACCTCATTTTATAAAATAAAATGATATACTGCATCACCATCCGTATGCTTTGAAATGTTCAGTGTATTTTTCACCATATTATCCCCATTTTAACCTTTACTATTCTCTGCAATAGCCTAAAAAATCCTTTATCACTTTTCAAAGATACTTACCAGTTGTTAAATAAGTACAAGTCTCCTATATTAGGTTATTGTTATTAGCTGTCCCTTCCATAACCAATAAAAAGGAAATGTTGAAAAGGAATTTTCAATAAGCTTTGAATTTTCATATTATATTTTTCATGATGACCCGTGCTCTCCATAGAGCAAAATGCACCAGCTGAAGTCAATGAAGAAAGCTGATCCAACTAAATGGTGTGAGATCTGTTTCTGTCACAGCAGATTATTGCAGACTGGAATACTGAAATCCATTTCAGAACTCGGTAGACCTTCTCATTATCTCTGTAATTCCTGCTGATGTTAATCAAAACTATTGTCCCATTTGCAAACTACTTAATACCATTTTGATTACCATTCATTTTATCTAGCCCTTGCCATCTGTTTTATTTTATGGTTGTCTCATAGCTAAAGCAATGTCTCAAATGTTATTTGTATAGTGTTCATTTTGATCTTAACATAAGCACATAACACAATATTAATATGTTAATATGTAATTAATTTCTGTGAAGTTACATTAGAGTTTTTAAGTTCTTTTTGGTGTTGGAAAAGACAGAAAAGTGTTTTCCTAAAACAACAAGCTTTTAACCCCATGGGTGTTCTACAAAGTTGAACATTTTCATCTCGAAAGCCAGCTCCTGACACTGACTTTGAATGTCAGGAGTAGAGTGTGAGTATCTCCCTACAGAGAAACTCATAAAGGCCAAGACTGAACCTTAAAAAGAAAAACTGATAAATTCTATTTTCAACAGTGCTGGGAGCAATGAGACCAAGCTACTCCATTGGCTAATGCTAAGAAGCTATATCCATTTATTTTTTCATTATTATGCTGTTAAAATTATGCCTTTGTGTGGAAGTATCTAAACATTTAGGTCAAATTACTGCTAAAGGAGCTTACCCAACACTTCTTTCCTTTCCAGCTTTCCAAACTTTTAGTTTAATAGAGAAGCCACATAGAGATGAACAGAGCACACATTGAGAAAAGGTAAAAAGTGCGGAGATGCAGAAAATATGAGCAGTTCTGTCACAAAAAATGTGAGTGTAACATTTAATTCAACCTTTTTCTCAAAGGCCTCAGCCCCAGAAGAAGGAGACAATACAAAAATGCTTTGACAGTAGAAGCATTAGAATATGAATATTTGGAAGACCCCTCAGTAGAAGTAATAATGATAGAAGGCCTTGTTGTTCAATAATTTGTCTTTAAGTCAATGCTGATATTGTTAAACAAGGCAAGACCAAATCTCAGTGATGGAGTAGTTAGTTAAATAAACATCAGCAGGCAGCTCTGGGACTGTTAGCCTTCAAAAATATTCTGGCATTGCCTAGTGAGCCTCCTCACTAATGTTTATAAAATATAAAATTATTCTATTGTTTGGCTGAGCTCATTAAAGATGTCAACAATTTCAATGATGCACAAATAAGGTGTACAAAGCACAGCTTTGTGAAAATGCTCAAGAAAATATAAACTAATGAAATAAAAATGGGGGAAAAAAAGATTACTATTCTGAGGACCATATTCGATCATAAAAATGAAGCCTGACAAAAAAAAACATGGGGTATTCATAAGTTAGCTAACTGCAACCAACAAAACATGCAGTCATTCCATGCCACAGATTTAAGTTAAAAGGCATAATAAGGATATAAGGATATAAGTTATGAGGCATACCTATGTTTTACCTGCTCTAGAAATGTGCTTGGAAAAACAGTGGGGTCTGTGTTCCTCTCTGTTGTTAGATCTGATTTTTTTGGGATTTTGCTTTCCATTTAGGTGCTGGCTCCTCTAACTTGGAGCCAGCCAACAACAGGCTCACTCTTCCCTCCCACATAGATATGATTAAAAACTGCATAAATTTGCCCTCTTCCTCTTGAAAATGTAATCATCAGGGCCAAAACCCTTGCCATTATGGGGTAATGCATAGCCAAGTAACTAAGTAGCTCACAAAATAAATATTTTAATTATTAAAAGTCCCACTGTTCGGTTCCAGTTTCAAAGGCTGATGTAGTATCTGGAAGCATGGTATTGAACTAGGCATGCCTTACTGAATCCCAGGTGGTAGAGTTTATAAGTCATGCTTCATAAAATCTTTTGTTCCTGTAAACTGAGTTCTGCCAACAGGCCTACACAGCCTCCTTTTTGCATCTCCCACCCATTTCTCATCATTCTAAAACAAACACATTTGGACTTGATGATCTTAAAGCTCTCTTCCAACCCTGATGATTCTATGATTCTAAACCCTACAGCTGAACTGGCTCGTGCTCCCACCCCAGAAGGCACTGAATGAACTCTCCCTCACAGTTATTCCATGTAGCGGCTTGTTGCGCTTCCTTCTTTATACTGCCTGAGGAATGAGGAAAGAGAAAATGTTGCTTTTGATGGCAGCTTACCAGATAATTTAAAAATAAGCAAAGTTGGGCAGGCTTGCTAATGGTTGTGATTTCAAAGATAGTTTGTATTCCCTGGGACTCAGTAGAGAGTATCTTTGTTTGTAAAGTGCTCATGATGTGCGTGACCCTCATCCTGACGTGCATGACCTTCACCCTGGAGTGCATGACTCTCACCATTTTAAGACCTATGTTGACTGGACTTGAGAAGAGACTCTGGGGAGTAATTTTCCACTGCCACTTAAACATATCCATGCTGTTGGAAAGGAAGGAATAAGTTATTGTTTATATTCTTCCATTTCCTGAATAGAAAAAAAATTAAATGTATCAGAGCTAGTCATCAAAAGTAGATTGGGGAATATAATTGGGAGGAGGATGTCTGATGGATGCTGCCATCAGAATATAATAGAGAATACATTCCTGTTGAATGCTGATCCTTAGAAAATGAACTGCAGCAAAGGGTTTGCAAATACGCTGGGTTCTGAATGCTGCAAGGTTAGTGTTAGTGTCAGCTTTAGTGCCCTGGCCACCTTCCAGTCTGGATAATTATATGCAGCTTATTCAAACAAGCCTACAGTTTGACTTGCACATGGCATTCCTCTCTTCCTATCCTGAAATGCAGTACAGAGCTGCTGTGAGTTCATTTACAATAGAACACTCCAAGAGTAGACAATCCTCCATTCTGTCACACTGTTTGCAAATTTTCTTAGAGCAATGTAGGTGTATATAAAATGAACAGCCAGGCACAGTTAGACCCTGGCATTAGTGAACTATTTCAGTGCCAGTGACTGTAAGCAAGATTACTTTTGCTCTTTATACTCTTTAGAAGGTCACTAATTTTACTTGCTTTGTTCTGAATTCTCATTTGTAATCCTGTTTAGGGGTAAACCAACAATAATCTTGTTCACATGTCTGTGGGATTTTGTGCTGTAGCTTTAGGAGTTTTGAATTTCCTCTGTCATGTAGAGAACTAGAGAACAAGGCTTTCAGTTAGAAACTAAAGCAGCTACACATTCCTGTTCACACAAACAGAAGGGAGCTAAACTCCTATTATAGTTAAGAGGTAACACAATTTTCACACTAAAAATTTATTTATTTTTTAGGTGGTAAGGCAACTACAGTTTGCACATGGCAGTTAAGGCCACAGACCCCATCTGTGAGGTCTGAAAACTGTATGAAAACTGTATCTGAAAACAAGTCCAGGTTATTTATTGCTCCTTATTGTCCTCCATATTATTCACTGCTGAGCCCAGTCTCAGACTTCCTGTGCACACTCAGATGTATTCCTGCACTTGTGGATATTGCATTAGAACAACCCTATAATCTTCTATGACTCCACCACAGAGGTCACCTACAAGCCAAGCTATAAAGCAGTTGATGTGCACAGGACTGCGGGTTAAAGTGGCCACTCACAAGCTTCCGTGTCTCTCCTTTGCTCATAAAGAATCCAGTAAAGTTCTGCCACCCTGTCCACTGTTTTGGTTTGATATGCACAAGGAAGAAACAAAAAATAGAGTAGAAATTAGAAAGTAGGCAGCAAATAGAGGAATAGCAGAAGGTAGAAAGCAAATAGCAAAACAGTGGTGGTTATAATCATTATTCTTGACACTACAAATTGGAACGGGCACAGCAGGGGCAGAGTGGAGCTGCAGAGAAGACTGTTAAACAAAAAGCAAGCTCTTCTAAGATGAGATGAAAGGAAACCACCTGTCTGCTAAGGTCACCCTTGCTGGCTGTGCTGAATCTGCCAGGGTCTCTGCCGGGGATTTTTTTAATGCTGGAGGGCAGCAAGGAAGTGCCCTGTATTGATACACACAGCGATTCCTTTAACTCCTCTTTCAACCTCTGCTAGTGGTAACCATGGCACTGCCCTCAGTGTTGGCTTGTGGGTTTGATGGTGACAAAACCTACATTCTTCTGTCAGTCAGGGTGGACCCTTTATTTTTCCATTCCTCTGGTGATTTCTACCAACAAGGATAACTCCCTTCTCATTGACTGAAAGTTTATCATGAAAACTATCACATTTCTTACCATACAGTGCCTCAAGCCTCTGTGATCAGTACCTCTCTGGCTGAAGTTTTGGTCTCTTTGGAGCCTAAGGGAGAAGGGCAATGAACAAAAATATGCACATAAATCATGGCAACTGGAAAACCAATATTAACATCCTGGCCAGTATTTCGAATGTGCAGGGTGCCCCCAGGGGCAGTGGTACCAGAAGGCAGTCTCTGTAACACATTTCCATCTTCAGTTTCTGTGACACTGGATACTTTTGGATACATAAAATGATCTCCAATCTCATTTCCTCTTTTCCACAATGCAAAGACTAAAATCTCTTTGGATCTGCTAGAATAGTTCAACCTCTTGGTGATAAAATGTAGTTTTCTCCCTATATTTCATAAGTTATTTAACTTATTAATGGGATGGAGGGTAAATATCTGTATCAACACACATATATTGCATTGTTTCTGTTAAAATTCAGTTGTGCTAGAGTTTACTTTTGTGTTTATCCAAGCACAAACAAAGCAGTTACCCTTGAGAAAAACTCTGAGTTATAGAAACAATTTGTTGCACTGTTTATTCTCTGCCAATGTAGTGGAGGGAAGCCTAGGATGTGTTGTTTTGTGCTGACCAAGCTCTGGGTATAAACAAAAGTTAGCATCACTAAAAGGCATTTAAGAAGACAACACAGTTTATCTGACTCTGTGATAAACTCAGACTTTTGTTTTACTTCTTCCTAACAGTCTGGTCCTACAGGCTCCCAAATGAAGCAACAGAAAATCACATCTGAAAATTCTTCCAAAGAGAAGGTATGCATGTCCCTGGAGAATGATCAACATTTGGTACAACTAAAGTTTTGGTTGTCCTCTTTTATCCTGGAAATTGTAAGAGACATGAATTCAAGATATTCTTGATATTAATCTAGATATCGATCTGTAAAACTGCATTCTTTCAAAGCACTTGCCTATTTTTGCATGTCAGACTGGGCTCAGACCTAGTCTGAATGGGCAGGCATGAAGGCCTGCATTTCAAACCAATTTTCACTAGAATGAACAGGCTCCTTTAGCAGAGATTCACAGATATTGCCTCTGGTTTGTAGAGAACTGTGGTAATCAAGATTAAAAATCCACCTTTTGCAGCTGAAAACAGACACTTCTGAATGCAGAGCATTGCAGGTTACCTGGCTTATTGTACACCTTCCTACGAACCATGGCAGAAAATAGGCTGCTTGAAACTAGAGGAGTCCCCCAAGTGTTTCCATGGAACAGCTCTTTGCTCCTTTCTTGCTGACACAAGATCACTGTAGATGGCTTCTGAACTACTTTATCAATGGGTTTTGTGAATGGAAGTCAGAGGGATATAAAGCTATCACTTGGCTTTGTACCATGTGTTAGTACTTTTAAAAAACTTGTGTGGCTCTCAGTAAAAAGCAGGATCTCTGTACCATTAAAAATAACCAAGAAAAACACGAAGAGGGCCTTTTTCAGAAGATCCTAGGAAAAAAACCTCAGTTGTTAGCCTTTTTCTTCATCAGTGTGGTAATAAAAGGCATTTAAAGTCCAGGATTCAGTGCTGTCCTCTCCCTGGGACCTGTTTAATGACAAATGCCTTAAAAAGTTATGTAACACAGAAAAAGATATATTTATTCTAATAGTTCTATATATATTCTTTCCTTCCTATTAATCTCCTGCAGCCAATCCTCCTGGTTTCAGTTGATCAAAGCCCTTAAAAGGGAGACTAATTATTTAAAGTTAACTTGTTCCCTGAGACACTTTTTGTCACTGCCTGTGATTCATGGATCTTATGGCTGAGCACTGAAGCCAGAGCATGTCAAGCAACACATACACATCATCTTCCCACTCAAATTAAACTTCAGCAAAGTAGGAATTGTTTACTTCATTGCTTTAGATTTGAGTAATAACCTAACCCTCCTGACCTGGAAAAGTATGAACTCACTGTATGGGCCACATCTCTATCCCAGCCCTCAGAGGGACAGAAGTGGACAAATGTCAGACGAGCTGGTGCTCTCCCTTGGTCAGGCTGACCTGTGATGGTACCATGACTGACCCATCCTATCTCCCAGAACAAAATGTGTTTCAGCTGAAAATATGCCTTGAGCCCAGTAAAGGAGGATGACTGCAGATTCTTTAACAGAAAAAAAAGGGTGAAATCATGGTCTGAGGAAGAAACTACAAGCATGAGCCTCTGCAGACTGCAATTTTAAAGAAGATTTAAAAATTGTAAAATAAAGCTTTACTGCTGCAAGACACAGGATAAAAATATTTTACAACATTTTGTCAAAATTCCTTGTTGGCAATGGTGCCATATTCCAGCAGCCAAGGCAATGCATGTATGTGAGCTATTTTCTGTTTATCTGAGGCACACATTTACCAGTGGAGGCTTCCTCTTTGGTTAGTCATTATGATGATGAAGTTTACATTTCTCAGGATCAAATTTACACACATCTAGAAGTTGTGCAATGACAAGTGATTACAGTAACCTCCTTGGCACCATGCCATGCTGGGGCTGTCTGCACTAGATAGACCTGGGACTGGGACCTGAGCTCTTTCATCCATCCCACCCAGGCTCCTCATCATTTTCATTGCCCTACCTCTGACTCTGCTGAATTGCAAGTATTGATTTTCAGCTGCCTCTACAGTACAGACTTGGACTTAATTATTAAATACCTGGATGTCACAGACCCTCAGAATGAATATCCTATTGTAATTTCTTATGGAAGTC
Source organism: Monarcha castaneiventris obscurior (assembly GCA_026261815.1). Lineage (NCBI taxonomy): Eukaryota > Metazoa > Chordata > Aves > Passeriformes > Monarchidae > Monarcha > Monarcha castaneiventris. The sequence continues at coordinate 21,634,280 of JAMPIT010000379.1, read as the reverse complement.
AAATCACTGTGGCCAGGCAGATGCCAGCTTTCTGTCTGCAGTGGTAAAAGGTTAATCATTACAGTTTTCTCTGGAAATTTTCTGGAAGTCCAGATAGCAAGGCCCAAATTCAAATCATATTGGAACCAGTCAGTACTTTCAGATCCTCTTAAGCACACTGCAATTTTCAGCCATATCTGCAATGTCTTCAGGCCTTGAAAAGAAATAGGAGTGGACTTGAATACTACACTGAGAAAATCCATACATTGTAAAGTTTAAAATCATATTCATGGTATGCTTTTGGAACAGGCTATGTGTTTTCATTATTTTTAACCTCTGATAGCATTTCTGAGAGCAGAGAAAGAAATGCAAATGTATTCCCCTCTTCTTGCCTTGTTTTTGAGAGTGCCCTGTGGATAGAAGCAGAAGCAGATCCTGAGCCAACAACGCAGATGAGGCAAGCCAAACCCTCACCACTTGATAACTGTTTAGCTAGACATATCTTTTCTAAGCAGAAATTGGTCTTTATTCATGAGGAAATTTAAGCATGCCAGTCCTGTAATTTTGCTCAAAATCTGTTGGCAGAACAAAGGACAAGAAAGAACTGTAAACAGGGGTGTGGGACTAAAGATCCAGTTATAGCAATATAGAGACCAGAAGATAAAATTAGCTTTAATTATGGAGACATCTTGAGAAGTAGATATATTTGCTTGGGTTTCTGTTTCATTTTTTGTTAGGGGTTTTTTTAACTATAATGTGGTGTATTTTGAATTCATGTTTATCCCTGTTTTTTAGATAAATCCCTAAAAGAGGATTTACATCCTTAAAAGACAGTTTTGATACTGATAGCTCTCATTACACCTAAAGTTGAATAAATATTTGTTACACTGATATAGAAGAGAAATCCTTTTGAAGTTCCAGAATAAAGTAGAAGTTCCAGAATAAAGTGAAAGTTCCAGAATAAAGTAAAAGTTCCAGAGTACAGTAATTTTTGCACTGCACGATGTTAAAAATAATGTTTTCTTAGCTATGAACCCCCAAGTATTTCTGTAGCTCTCATCAGGCCATAGATTTTTACCTAATCCATGAAAAATTTGTTGGAGGTTTTTGCATAACTGGTTCATAACAAAATATTATTGTTGTGGTTTAGCACAGCTTGGGTTTTCCATCCCTAGACAACTATGAATAATAAATATTTCATTACTGCAACAGATTTTTATTAAAGAGTAAATTTTTATTTCAGTCATTCTGGTGCAACAATGTTTAAATCAAATAATGTAACTGAAAAGGGGGTAGCAAAATCCACACATCTCTAATTGGGCTGAGGAAACTGATCCAGCTGAGGGTGAGAAACTTAAAAAAGAAGCTCTTACCCAGATTTACAATTCTCAACATGTTTACAGCAATTTACCCTGTGTTCCATTGATCTAGTGCCTTTGCCTTTTAATTAACCTTCCCAAAGACTGTGCACAGAAGTGTAGGAGGTGATGAAGACTGGGATATATCAGCACAGGTCAGATAAAGAGCTGGATGACAAATGCAGAAGTGTTTCACTTAGTGATTTAAAGTAATAAATAGTTTAATTAATGCCAATACTTGAATCTCAAATGCACTGTACTTTAATGTTCTTTAAGTGAGAAGCAGAGAAGACATCAAACACACATCCAAGTCATACATATATATATGTATATATATATATGTATATATATATGTATATATATTGCATGCCTACAGAAATGCAAGAAGCTCTGAATTTAATCTGCATGAGCACTGACTGGAGTTCTTTATGGACACAATATCATATCTAACTGTCAATCAGCAGGTAAAAGTATATTAATTGTATTCACTGTCTGGCAGCCACACACTTTGGGCACATATTGCCTATGCTTAACCTTGAAATTGAGTATCAGTCACATCTATTTGTTTCCTAGGAAAAGTAAGCTGTGCCCAGCCTTAAACTAGGTGCATATAAACTCCAACTTCAGCCCTCTCCCCCCACCTCAGAAAAACAATACAGTCCCCCCCCCCAAAAACCCCAAACAAAAAAAAAAAAAAAAAAGCAAAAAAAACCACCACCACCAAAAAAAACCAAACCCAAAAAAAACAAACCCAAAAAACCCCAAACCCAACCCCCCCCCAAAACAAAAACAAAACAAAACAAAAAAACCCAAAACAAACAAAAAAAGAAAACCCACCCAAATATTCAATGTTGGTTTTACTCTCATGCCTGGTCTCCATCCACCCATGTTTAGATACTTAGCTAGGAACTGAAGGCAGATTCCAGCTGGCTCAGACTTCGTGGTCAATGCAGGACTGGACACCCTTGGTGTGACATGACCTCTCTGAAGGTGATGGCCAAACTCTAGTATTCCTTCTTCTTATTTAAAGACAAATACATAGTGTGGTGTCCTGGCAAAATGATTGGTAATTTTGCTTTTGACCCAGGTGATGTCAGAATTTCCCTTGGGCTCTCCTAGTATCAGTGAAAAGCAGGATCTGGATGTGTGGTTGGCTCATTGCCCTGCACTTCTATACGGGTGGGCAGTCTGCTTCTGACAGCTGCCAACACAGGATCACAGGAAAACCCAGGTGGGAAGGGAGGTCAGGAGGTCTCCAGCACAGACTCCCTTTTAGACAGGAGCTGCTCTGAGCTCAGACAGGGCTGAGCCCTGTCAGGATTTGGAAACTTTCAAGGATGGAACTAGTGTGACCTCCCAGGGTGACGCACAGCCGTGCTCAGCTGTCCCATGGGAAAAAGGGTCTCCTTATCCCCAGTCAGAGCCTCTCTTCTTTCAAGTTCTACCCATAGTTTCATCTGCTCCCACCACACACTGCTGTGAAGAGCCTGACTCCAACTCCTTAGACACTTCCCTTCAAGTGTTGAAGGCTGCTGGTGTTGGTGAGGCCCCATCAAAACCACCTCTATTCCAGGCTGAATAAGCCCAGCTCCTGCAGGATCTCCTCAAAGGGCAAGTGCTCCAGCCCCAGATAGTTTGGGGACCATCTGCACAACTTCCTTTCCTGTCTTGGGGCCCCAGATGTGCTGACTTTTAAGAAACTAACTTAAGTAAAGGATTAAATTTCTGTCTGATCCATTATGTTGATAAATTCACATTCAAAATCACCTCTTGAATTTCAAATTTATCTTGACAAAAATAACTTAAATGTATCAGGCTGACAGTCTATATAGTATTGTATCATAACAATCAATAACTGTATTCATAAACAGTCAGCATTTTTCTGCATGATTACTGCAAAACAGTAAATTCCATGAAAAATTCTTGATAGATTTGTCTATGTAAATATTAAAGAGCAATTTATAAATAAAATGTATATACTTTCCACTTTGAAGTCATAAACTTGCTGCATTGGGAAATCTTGAAAGTTTTGCACTACTGTGACTGTAAATTAGTTTATTGTCAACACAAGAAGCAAGTTCTGCTTCTAACAAAAATACTTTTCTGAGGATACTTCTGTCTGAAGATCATGAAATACACCATTCTTGAACTAGTACCAACCACTGTGGGTACTAGTACACACACTTTCAGTTTAATACACCTACAGTTTAAGCCTTACTATCTGTAACTGAGACACGCAGAATTATTCCATTTTAACAATGGCAGAAATAAATGGCATTATTTCACTGAATGTATGTCCAGAATAGCTGCAACTAATTCTTTGAGTAAAATAGGATTCCATTACAGAAATGAATTCTTAAATATTTTTTTTTTTCAACTAAATAAACAGAATCGGGAACCAGCAAATCCCGTCCTATTCCATACCTGCAAAAGCATTTGTCTTTCGCTTCCTGTCATTTCATATGGTTTATTCTCCCACAGAGGCTCTCCAGTTCACAGTTATAGCATGAATATGTAGTGGCAAACTAGTTAGATTTGATGAAGAAGTGTGAATGTTTTGTCATGATCTGCCCACTCACACTCAGCATTGTTTGAGGATCTGTAAATCCTCTTTTGCTGGGAGTGCTTCTTGTCTGTTCATTGTTTTATGTGTTTACCTTGCAAGGCAGAAAGAAAAATCCTAGGAATGGCAAAGTTAAAATGCATTGATTTTTTTTTTTTTTTTTAAACTTTTCACCTCCATTTCTCAGAATGACAAAGATGCTGATATATGGGCAGCTAGAGATGGCATTTTTTTCACCTGTCCATTTTAGTATATTGCCACATCTGATATATATTTGTCTGTGGTTTGGTTTTTATTCAGTGAAAGGACCTACTGGTAAGAACTAGGTTAAAAGATCAGGAGACAAAATTCCCTGCACAGAGTAGGAAAAGGGCAAGGGTAGTTGCTTCTTTATGACTGTTGTTTAACCCTGAATTGGGAGAATGTTTACATGGTAGTTCCACACCTTTTGCTCTTTTTGCTCTTGAAGCTGCTGGGAGATTTCTTGCTGGCTTTTAACTGCTTTTACTGCCTTCAGATTCATCAATCAGCACAGATGGTGAGCTATGAAGCAAAAATCCCATATATTCAGGACTGAGTCACACTGGTGGAAATGGAAAACTGCTCCTGTCCATCCTGTTTTCTTAATCCCCAAATGCATATGATCAGTAGATACACCAATAGCCTTCAGTGCTGGCCATCTTTGTAAATTAACGTCATGAGTGGTGCAGCACAGATGTCTGCAAATCAAGTATGAAATCCACAGATTTCTCTAAAGACAGCAGACACCAGCTTTTCACAGCCTCTAGCATTTGCAAGCACAGGACAAAAATAGATGAGAGGACTGGGAGGGACAAAAATAATCACAAGAAAAGGTCTGCTCTGGTCACAGGTGACCAGTTATGTTCTGAAGAGCATTTTAAAACCTGTTGCTACCTTCATAAATCACAAAATCACATTAACTTCTTTTCATAAGCTTTTGACTTACAGTTCAAACCCCTGAAGTACCAGTTGTATTGGAAAGAAGCAAGTGAGATCTTGGGCAAGGTGAATATACCTAAAATATTAATCATTCATATGTTACGCAGAGAAGCTTCACTTACTGTCCCCCAAAAAGAACATGTGAAAAAAATAATTCCTGGCATGTTTATTTATGGACTTGTTTAATACTAGACATGGAAAATCATCACGAGTACATCACATCCCCACTACTGTCACCACAGACCAAAAAGAAATGATATTTTGGATGGTACTGCTATTGTCTGCAGATTCTGCACCACTCACCTCCAGGACCAGAAGATTTGAAACACATGTGATTCATTTAGGTCTTATATGCCCATACAATCATTTTACACCAGTGAATTATTAGCAAGTCCTATAGGTTACTTGTAAAATGAATCTATGATTCATCAGCCGTGTGGATTACCAACGTAAATCTAGATGTTGGTAAAAAGAAATTTACAGTCTCTTCAAGCACTTGAACAGCTAGTGGATCAGAATTGATGTGACAGAAGCCATGACAGTGCCTGGTCACGTAGAAACTTTTCTGATGGGAGAGATATAATTATACAAAATTTTAATAGGTGTAGTAGAAGCACTTTTTTAGTAAGATCATTAAGAAACATAACAGGTACCTATGAATGCTGTTAAAAATCTCTGCCAAATTTTGATTGTTTAAGAAAAGAAATTTCAAGGCCGTGGAAAAACAATATGAAATCAAATTCAAGTACTACTGAATTCCCCATATCAGTAATTGTTCAGCATGTAATCCCTAAAAAGCCATCTGTGTGGGGCTTTATCTTAGCTAACACTATGCTGACCCTTATAATCAAGTCTTCATTTCCTCTCAGCTCTATTGTTTTAGAGTCACATTTGTTAATTAAATGAATTAATTTACTTACATTAAAAGCACCTATTCCAGCCTCAGGCTGCTAGTGGTTTCCTCTGAATTAATACATTGCATAAAGCGTGAATATCACCAGCCTTCCAGGTATCACTTCATTAAAATTGGATTTCTTCCAAATTCAAAACTCTGCCGCTCACTTATTTCCTGCCAAACCCCCACCATGTCCTCAGTCATGAACTATAACTATTTCCTTGCATCCTCTACTAGGGCAGTTTATCTGTTAGGAAAAGTTAAACCAACCTGAGGAACCTCTGAATAGTTGACACTGCACAGTCAAGAAGCAGCATTGTGCCATCACAGGTCTTCTCCTTATGCTGGCTGAGAACCAGCAATGTCTGGTTTTTTAAACTTTATAACTAAGATGTGACAGAGGCAACCTATCCTCTCTGCCAGGGTACTACGCTTTTTTTGCTGGAGTAGAGCCAGTAAAAGACACAAGAGGATTTTTATCAGCAAACTAATGCTTTCATACTTATTCATTTCAGCATCTAGCTCAAGCTTGACAATTCCATGGAGATAATCTCCTCTCTCTTCAAATATGCTCTTTTCAGCTGCCTAGCTCCTCCCTAAATTTGCTTCCTTAGTTTTGATAAGTGGATTTATTCTCACATGATTTTCTGCCTCCAGAAAAATCTTAGCACCCAAATGGCTAAAAGCACATTTTAATGTCTTTCAGAAAGCAGCACTCTCCCTGGTCTACAACTGTCACAGGAGCATACACATGCTCTTGAATAAAACAGCATCCCGCTCCTGAGTCACAAAACTTCCATGAACTCAATCATTCTTTCTTGAAAGCTGTCTGTATCCTTCTGCCTTCTGACCCTACACACAGTCCTTATTTGCATGTACCAATTGTATTAAGGATATGTAGGTTTCCAAGTTCTATTTTTATGAAGGACCCAATGATTCATGGTCCACAGACCATGAACAATTCACATTTTAGTCAGCACTTTAGTAGAATACTGTCTGTTGGATTGCCTTGTCCTAAGTATTATTGCCTGGGTTTATATTTTTCAAATGAAAGGATATCAAAACTCCTTGTAAAAAAAATGCTGTCATAGGGTTGGTTTTTGTCCTGTAGTACTCAAAACTGAAAAGGAGTTCCTCTGTTTGGATGTGATCCACACTGAGATAATGGAGAACTCCTGGTTTGTGCAAAACTGGCTTGGATGCATTATATATAGCTACATCCAACAGCAACTACTGAAAAAGACTGTCAAGCTCTGCCTCTAACAAGAAAAGATCTTGAAACTTATTTGATCATACAGTTTACCAAAACTTTCCTGGTTCTTTGAAGCTGCAGGTAAATGGACATGGTCCTTATGGTGTGGATGTGTAGACAGACAGGAGAGCAAGGACAGTTAATGTCCAGAAAGCTTTCCCAAGCTGCATCACCATGCAGTCCTGATGTAGGCATGGACTAAACAGCTTTACAAATTCTGCTGTAGTACAGAGTTCCTTCCTCTGAGGCTCATTATAAAAGAAGAACCACAGGAAACTTCTGCACTTGTAGCCTCCTACTTTCTTCCTTTGTGGTCTGGCAAATTCAGACATTCAAATTCAAATCATTCATAAATGTCAAATGAGATTTCCAGAGCTATTGCATTTTTCTTTTTCCTTCCAGTCTGTTTGTTTTTTCAGATAGAGCATTTTACCATTCTACTTTTTTTAAGATTAAATGATAAACTTACAAACAAATGTAGTGGAGTTAAATGTGGACATAATGTGTATTAACCTGGATAAATAGAGATTGATTCTCAAATAACTTATTAACCAGTGTTTGAGCCAGTTTGTGAAACATTTACTTTCCCTGACAAGAACTTATTGATGTGAATAGAATGTGATGCTGATCTGAAAATGAGGTCTTGCACAAACTTCTTCTTCATCATCTTTATCATATTTATCATATACTTGCAAAATCAAGGCATTTATAATTAATTCTCCTTATTTATTTGATTGTGTGAAATGAGGGACATATTTTGACAATGATGATGTTTTTTATTTCATATCATGAATATTCATAATGCGGTCACTGAAATTTTTTGCATAGTACAGTACTGAATGATAGATAATACATCTACTTCAGCATGAACCTTCCCAGAACGAACCCATGAAATTCAACTTCCACAGGTTTTTTTCCTTAATAGATCACATTTGTTGGAAAAATATATGAAAGCAGAGGAAATTGGAAATAAAAATCTTCCCAAATTAAAATGAATATTCATAGCATCTTCTTTACTGTATCTGTTCCACAGTAGTAGCTCTGTTAGGCTGAGCAGCAAACCATTCTTTCTGGGATCCTTGAGTACCTGTGACAGGAATTTGTCATCAGTGCTTTCCAGGAACCTCCTGAACTATTTGTGTTTTGCTGTGTTGCTCCTCCAGCAGAAGTCAGGGTAGTTAAAGTCCCCCACAAGAACCGGTTCCTGTAACTTTGAAGCTGCTTCAAGCTGCCTCCAGAAGGCCGCATCCACTTCCTCCTTCTGATCAGGCAACACCCACAACAGCGTCACCATGACAACAACACCTGGCACAGCCCAGTCAATGTGACCATTTGGGCAAATCATTAGTTACAGCAATCTTTTTGTAGAAACAGGAACTCAGGTAGTCTGAATCTACGTATTTTGAAAGCATTTTTCTCGGATTTACCAAAGTCTCAAGGTGTCAGAGATGCAGACTGAAGAGTTAGATCAATGTTTTTCATCTCATGATACCAGAATTCACCCAGTTTGAAAACAGCCACTTTTAAGTACAATTATACCTGCTGTTCCTCTTCCCAGCAAAGGAGTGGTTACAAATCTCACCTAAAACACCAAGGCGTGGATAACCTGAAAGCTGCATCTCTGACACCTTTGATATGCCAGGGAGTGGGGGAGGGAATTTTGAGCAATGACCACAAGGGCAAATCTGAAAGGGAAGGAGAAAGAAAAATGGTATTCTGTTTGGATTCAGTTATCAAACTTTGCTTTGTAGATCTAAGGTAACAAAAGTAAACACATGCTTATGTATCTAGCCAGAGCTTTAGTTCGTAGATCTGCAGCATTTTTCCTTATCAGAAATAGAATATATTCTCTTTCTAACAGTTTCTTAATGTCAGTCAAGTGGAAAAATTTTGAATCAACAAGTACCTCACCACCACATGTGCAACTATCTCAGGATGCCCCTTTTGAGTATTTGGGCTGCAATACAGGTGTTTTATGTAGTTGTTAGAAATTGTTTAAAGGAAATGCAAAATAATTTGGGATACAAGATTGCTGCAAAGAAAATTAGGGTTAGTGTCTCAAATAATAGCTCACAGTGGATATGATTCCCACAAGCTAGGCTTTATGTAGTCTTTTTCTTCTCTAGGTAAGGAGTTGGTGTGGGGTTCTTTGCATGTTGTTAGCGTGGAATTTTATTTCTGAAATGAAAGACAGATTTTCATTAATCTCTCAGAATTTTTAAACCCTTTTTTCTTATTGATTCTTATTCTGCATCCTTGGTGGATTTAATATATACTTCTTTGTTGACTTCCTTCTTGTTCTCTCTCTTTAACTGACATGCCTGTGATACTATGGTATTATTTGTGAATGCTGCTGGCCTTGGACAGTTTCATTACAGGCTTACGAAAACACTAAGAAAATGCACTGAAAAGTAATTTTCTTTACAGCTCATTTTCTCACTCATTTTCTTTTTAAAAAAAACAGCCTTTATTTAGGAAGCAGTAATAATCACAAACAGCTATTTTACCTCCACTCTCTGTGTCAGAATGCTGAAAGGTGTGGAGCTGGCAAACATTGCATGACTCAGCCTGATATCTCAATCACGCTCCAGAATAACAATAGATTGACCTTAAGGAAATGGCATTACAGAGAACAAAGAAATCACACAGAACAATGGAAAGGAAAGAAGGAGATGAAAATAATAGAAAATCCTTTGAAATAGAGAGCACCTTCCCTGCACCCCTTCCAGATTAATTTTGTTTGTCCAGAGGAATGCGTAAGTAGTGGTCACTGAGGACTGTTGCTTTCCTCTGGGGGACTTTCTCCATGGGAAACAAATACAGGAAGTTTTTCTTAAAAAGCCACATTAGTGGATCTTTAAATTAATCTCTAGAAATTAATAGTATAAATATACTATTAATTTATTATTATTAATTTATTTGAAGGGCCAAGGACAGATTCAGTTTGAAGCCTGACTGCAGTTCAGATCAAACCTGTTTGCTATTATAGTTAAACTGAAGTTTTTATAACCTCTCATTTGTTTTGGTGGAGGGAAAGAACTGATACTACTGCGCCCACAGAAACAAGATGATCTGTCAAAAAAATTCTCATTTTCAAGCAAGGTCCTGTAAAAGACAGTTGGATTTACAGCTATTCTCCCTTCAGTACTTGCCTCCTCAGCATTCCCCAGGACAGTCTCTAGCTCCAAAAGAGCCTGTGAGACCTGCCCAGGAGATGGAGCCAATCCCACTGCTCAAATTCATAGTCTTACAGGGTTTGCAAATAACGTTTTACTGGGAGACTGAGAAGCTACAATTTTTCTGATTAAACACTGAGTTGTGATGCCTTTGAGCACGGGGTCAAATAATGTGAACACTGTGCAATTCCCCTCTTCCCACTCATACCCCTGAAAGATGCATTGTAGGAGTTATAATAATACACATTTTATTCTATTATTTTTTTCATTCTTATGTTATTATATTTCATTTTACTATTTATTACTTATATGTTTTATTGTTACATATTATATATGTAACATGTATACAAACTTACATGTTTTATGTTATGTATTTTATTGTTAGCAATACATATTATTCCTCTAGGGCCTGAAGTTTGGTTTTGATAATACCTTTTGCCTCACTATGGCCTGAAGCTTGAATAGGACCTCATGATGTCTTTTGTCTCCAAAGTCCCCACTCCACTTAATTTCAAATGGCACCTGCTGGACTTGAAAACCAAAGGTATTTAATTTCAGTCTCAAGAGTATTAATATGGATTATCACATTTAATATTTAAAATATCTAAGGAGATTATGCAGCTGATATTGAAGATTGATCTTTCATAAGGCTCTCAGGTCTTTAAACACAGGATCCTGTTCAGATTTTTATGAAGATTGCAGCTTCTGTACATGAGAACAGCACCTAAAATTCACACTTGTTGCAAGGGAAGGAGCACTACATGGTTGTATAGCTTTTTAAAGCTGGAAAGGACTATTAGATATAATATTAAATACCATCTACAGATTTTTACTCAGCAGGCACCACACTGAGCTCAACTTCTATTTGATTAAAACTTGACCTGCTGGAAAGGTCTTCCTCTGAGGAAGAAGGTGTTTCTGTCCCAGTTTTTCTAGAGGTAATGCTCTGCATTTGACGTAGTCCTTTTAAAAGGGACACACAGGAAGCTTTCTAACCAAGTTATCAGTAGGAGTTAAGAGCAACAAAATGTAAGAGAGCAAATGTAGCATAAATACATAGGAAGAAAATATAATTATCACAGCAACAACTGTTCCAGTTAGCTGTATTGGGACAATTAAAAAAAAAAAAGCAAAAAATAACCCCAACTGTATTAGTCCTTCATAATTACTGGAGACAATTTATTAAAAATTATCTTATTTCTAAAGGACAGCCAAATGTAAAGTCGATGCAAACCTAAAGGCCTGCTTAGTCAGCTAAAAAGGCAACAAAGCTTTGCTTCTCACAAGGATTTCACTGAGGCGTTACAAGGAAAGGAAGCATCAGTTCAGCTCTACAGGCACTAGTCCATTACTTCTTTCATAACTTTAAAACCCCAGTCTGAGTAAAGTATGACTCTGAGAGTAAGATGTTCTCATTTTATGCAAGACTATACATGTTAACGTGATTTTTTCACTCACTCTTTTGTGTATCCTTCTGTTTGCAGAGTGAGCGATAAGAATGCATTCAGCTTTTGCTTTGAAACAGATGACAAGGAAAGCAGAGAGAGCTTATGTTTGTGAGCATGATAACTGACTTTCAAACTTTTAGGGATGTGGAAAATTCCAAGGGTCACTAATTACTGTGTAGAATAATTCATTTAATTAATCCTAAGTTTCCTTTGTAAAATGTAAAAAGGGGATCTACCCTTCCTTAATAGGAAGCAGCTGTTCATTAAACAAGACCACAGAAAAGCACCTTTTAAGTACTATTCCAGGAGCTGAATTAATTTCATTTTAGACTCCACCAAAGAATATAATAGCTTTTCCTTAAAGCTGGATGAGTTAACACGGTCCAATGTGATACAAATACAAGCCTACACGCACACACATCCAGAGAGTCTATAGACAGCTCAGGCAGCTGCAGGAAGCAACACAACTGAGCAACACTCTGGGTACAAACAACCAACACCGATGCTGGAGACAGAGGATCACCTTTAAAAGAGGATAGAGGATAAACTGTACTTAGCTTGTACTTAGCCTTGTAGCCTTCAGTCAGTCTTATCACTCACATTAGTACATTTCACATGCAATCCTTATGTCATAAACTAATAAGATCTTAGACTATGATCTATGTGAGTGTGTATATTTCTTGCTTTCTTTACCAATACCCATCTGTTGATTATAATGGCATTTTTCTGTTACAGAAGTGCTGACAGAAATCAAACACAATTGCTGTTTTCCTTAATCCCAATGTGATCTCCTTTTAGTGTCGCAAGCCTGTTACTCAACTGGTGATAATCTGATAAATTTTATCACAAATTTTGTTACAAAAATACAATTAGTTAACAGCAAACTTTTAAAAGTTACAACAAATTTTATGTAGATGCAAATTTCACTGTTGAGCCATAGGATAGTACAAATCTAAAACCAGTTTGTTTAAATTTATTATAGTGGATCTCATAAAGCAACTTTAAGTAAAAAATGAAGGGATAGACCTGAGTCACTTTTTTTATTGGAATTATTTTTTTCAGTTGAGCAGCATTAAATTTAACAGATCCAAAACTTAACTCTTTTGAATTCTGTCCATGAAGCAGAAGATCCTTTTTCTAAGAAGTTTCCATTTCTGCTTGTCAGATATTCAGTAGATACACAGAAGACAACACACAAGAAACTCTTTACAGCTCAAATTTTTAGTTTTCAAATATAAAATGTGTCTATCATTCACTGATATTTACTCTCCTCCGTAGTACACACAGGTGCAATTTCAGCCACAAAAGCAGCCCCACTGAGAGCAAAGGAGAAACCCAGATACATAAAAACAATGTACTCCTATGTGATTGGTATTTCTACTGCCACAACTGAAGCCTTGCAAAAATATTTAATCCCAGGAAAATTACCATGTGGAAAGGCTTTCAGAGGGTAGAGTTTCAGAACAGACATTCAGAATTACCCTACTAAATCCAGGAAAAAACCTACTTTGTAATGTCTTCCGAATTCCAAATTTAAAACAAAAATGAAATTATCTTATGAAAATTATAACCTCTGATTTATATCCAAAGGTGTGCTTGCATATAAAAAGATATATATATAAGTTTCTCCAAAACCTAAAAACCAGCACCTTTTGGAAAGATCTGTTAGAAGGGACTGGAAAGTGCTTCACCTATTCTTCGGAGACCTTAAATTAGACATTAGATGTGGATGGCACCTTTCTAAAAATTTTGAATTCTTTCAGGTAATTGATTCTGAAATGCTCAATTACCGTTTCAAAACTAATTACTAAAGCACATTAGCAGTGGTTACACAACAATATAGCTTCATTATGGCCTATAAAGTATTTTTCCAAACACTCATTTGGATGCAAATCCAGTCTTTGTGTGTTTGAGCCCATTGATGTGCAGGCATTTGGGGTCATTACACCTATGGTCACTTATGGATCCCTGAACTCTGTGATTGCTGCTTATGCTATCAGTGAAATGTGATGAGAACACTAAGTTTTATGACAGCATATAAACACAAGAAATTTGTATGAGAGGAAATAAAAATTTATTAGGAAGTACAAATGTTTCTGTGAAAAAGTATGGACCATCTTGTTCCAGAAGAAGACTGGTATTAGAAAACAGAAATTCAGCTGAACACCTCAGGAGAGTTTCTTTAAGTTGTGGTCTCAAAAAAGATCTGTCTTTTGGTTTGGAAATTATTTAAATTATTTGAATTTCCAAATCTATCAAAAGCAAAACTGTCAGTGGCAGCTACTGGCATAATGGAGGGAGGGGAGAAAGCATTAAGGAAACTCTCCATTGCTTACAGTGATTGTTGTAAGAGACTAAGGGGTTAATTTAGCTGAATGAGTTCAGTCTCCTTTTCACTTCAGCATCATCTTCTTCTTGAAGCAGGCACTCCTTCACCCTTTTCCTTACTGTGAGAATTAAATGCAGCTCCCAAGTCGGTGTGCAGATTGCTAATATGATCCTTAGCATAGTACACCCTTGTCCCACAATGGATTCATGGGGGAAAGCAGTGTTTCCAAGTAGCTAGTCCTAATTGTACTGATTTACAGAGTGACTCATTACCGTAAGTAAGCCTCCTAAGTAAGTGTCTCCCCTCCCACATTTACTTTTCACTTATCAGTGATTAAGTAAATAGAAATAATATCTAGGAATGGGACCATGGTTACCATTATGTCTATTATTTCACTGGGGTGCAGGATTGGGAGTAGCTATAATGATTGTACCAACAATTTACTGATATAACAGCATTGCATGAAATGGAAAAGAAATTAATTTAGATATTAGACAAGTTAGACAAGTTAGGATTATATGAAAATTTGTGGTACTAAAAGCACCAAGTGTTGGCTCCTTACAGTTTCTACCTGATCTTGTAAGGGTGTGATCAATCCGAGTACAGTGGAAACTTTGAGATATTTGAAGTGATAATGGACATTAATTCAAATTGTCCAAATGACAATATTCCCCAGCTGACATATAAGTAGATAATGAGGCAGTAGAGGGGATCAAGGGAAAGAATTACTTGATAGTCTAAGTGGTAGGGACAAAAAGGGTGCAAAATCTGGCTAATAAGGAAGAGCCATAGCTAGACTAACGACCAAAAACTTGATGTGGTGAACAAGAAAGAATAAAATGTCTCAGAAAGGGAGCTATCATAGCCAGATTCATGTTCAAAACTATGGACACGATAATAATTAATAAAAATACTAGGTAATATATGGGGGGTTTTGTTCACTTTGACTTTTGGACTGGATGTTGACATTCAATCCAGCACTGGATAAGAATCATAGGAAGCAAAGTCAGATTAGACATTGTTGGTGGAGAGACAGCAGAGGAAATAACTTGGGACACAGTTATATAAATGGCTCATCAGGTAGCAATTTATAAAGAAACATGATTAAGTTTGGAGGCAACAGGATCTTTGTCATACTCCTTGTTGAACTTGCTGAAAACAAACACCATGTACATTAACTTTTGAGATTTAGAGAAACGTCCAATTTTTTTTAGAAACCAATGAATCCTACACATTTTTGTGATTTCCTGGTGGACATTGTTAGAATTATATCTGATTTCAGCTTCCACTCAGGATGTGACTTGTCTACCTAACTGATGCTATCAGCTCTCTGAGGGGGCTTTTGCTTCCTCTCCATAGTGCAGAGGCCTCCATCTCTGTTTCATCTTTGCTGCTGGTGCTCACTCACCACCATATTTCTCAATGATGGCTGATGAACTACTAGCATTTATTCCACTTAGTGCATCCACTTCTTTGCAGTGTTCTGAATCAAGATCAGCATCTTTTAAGAAACTGCAATGGTTAATAATAGGCGTGTTAATAATAGACATGGATGGTTACCTAGAAATGTGTCAAAATAATTTCATGCTGACATTTCTTTCCAGAAACATTACTTGGTTTCATGTGCTTAGTTAAGCATTTCTGTTACTCTCTGCCTCTAAACAGGTACCTGCATAAGATTAAACAAGAATTATGGTCACATCAAGTGTGTTTTAAATTACTCTTCACCTGCTCCTCTCTGACTACCAAAACTAGAAACTATTTGTTTAGAGGGGCAAACACTCTTTCTAGTTCACTGAGGTCTTAAAAGAAGCACACGATGGAGTCCCTTCTCTCTTTGTCCAATATCCACCTGTGAAATTCTTATCAGTATGCCATTATTGCAAAACTGATCACTTCTTTTCGTATCCTGATCTTAGTTGCAGCAATTATTCAGCTGACATGACAACAAGAGATGAGCAGGTGATCATGTCTGTAGATGATGCTGCTGGCCAACTGCAATTTTCAAAGAAACTGTTTCTTCTTTGCTCTTCTGCTGACAAGGCCTAATCCAAATGTAAGCTGCAAAATTTTGTGTAGGACTTTCTTTTGCCATGGAATTTGCTTGGACAGACACCAACTCAGGGAGTTTCATACAGTGGCTATAAAGAAGATTTTCCAATCACATATTAACTATCCATGGTTAATGTTAACATGGTGCCTCATGCTGACCCTGGTTATTCTGTAAATGTGAGTCATCATCTCACACATAAAGACCAAAAAGCACAATTCAAGTTTCAAATGGAGACCTCCTGATAAAATTTTCCTAGGTTTTTGTGAAGCCTAGATATCTTTTTTCACAGGAATTTGTTCTTACTCCTGAAATTATTAGGTTAGATAAAATCAACTTTTGCTGTGAATCCTGAGACTCAGCAGAGCTAGATATTCATTCTCTACATAGAGGACTGTAACATCTTAGTTTCTGATCAACTGGGTGGGCTTTTATTGCCATTTCTGCCTTTTTGGTCATCCCCATTCTAGGTGTTAATTTCTATTTCAGGCTTGAAATAATCATACTTTGCTTTGTGAAATGCATATCATTCAGGAGGGAATGTCTCAAAGGTTATACCTTAGAGTAGGGTTTTTCATCATACTGTCTGGATATCCTTGAGATCTGTGGATTATTTCATAGGAGGCCTTTAAAAAGCAAGAAAATGAAATTCCTATATGCTGTGGCAGGTATGCAAACGCTTCTGGGAGGAACATACCTTTATTAATCCACACTTCTGTCACAAATATGTAGGAGTTCACAGATCAAAAGAATTTGCAAAATGTCATAAGAGAAGCTGCTAAAATATGGCTACTACTGGGATCCAATCGATATGTTTTCTGCCCCAGTAAAAACCTCAGGGTAAAATTTGGTGTGTTCTCACAAAACAACCTTGTTGGATGATGTAGTTGGTATCATGGCCTGTACAAGTATAAAATCACAAAATGTCACACAAGGGCTTTGGAATTTCTGAAGACCTGTTTAATAATGGGTGTTAAGGTGCCTAAATGTCATCACTGTTTGTGATTTTTGCCATGTTGTTATGATCAGTTATTTCCAACAAGACATTTCTTTCTGCATCATTCTTGAACTGTTGTTTAACACTCACCATTCAATATTTAATATTCATTTAATATTCTATAGTTTATGATTCACCATAAGTCTTTGGCAGATGTATATAATGGTGAAAATGTATTCACAGTAGGTAGGGAGCACTGAGTATAATATTTTTTTGGTAAATGAGTGGGAAAAGGGAAAAAAGAAATATAGATGATATTCTGCTGCGTCATCAGTGACATTCAAACCAAGACCAGCCACATGTAGCCCCAAAGTAGAAAAATTCCTCTAAGTGTGGCATTGTTGTCTTGTCACATATTTATTTTACAAGTTGTTTAAGCAGCAATCAAACTGAGAAGCATTTTCTGAGCTATCATATTTTAAACTCATTTCCTCTTGAAAAACTGTTTTCAGGAACAAAATCTCGATTTAGGCATTGGAGAGATGTGAATAAAAAGGAGTGTTTTTCTTTTAGTCTAGCTCTTTTCTTGACTGAAATAAACATTTCTCAGAATACTTCAATTGAAAAAACTAAACCTTAAGACAAGAATAATCTGTAGCAAATAGCAAAACTAGCCAAGAATCCAGTAGCTCAAAAAAAAAAGTGTAGGGAATAAAAGAAGAGGCAGAAAGGTCAAGATAAGAGAAGACTATGCTGTTCTGTGGACAGGATCCAGTGCCTCTGACACCCACATGGAAATATTTCCCACAAAGTATAAAAGTTTCAGCTATGGCTTCCCAGTGGCAGAACTCATTTTGGTGGCTCATTAGCTGTTGGAGCCAAGACAGGACAATGGAACCTGTAAGGCCCAGGCATGGGTCAAATGGTCAGAGAAATAAAGCACGTGGGAAAGGAAGCAGGAGTCAAAGGAAGCAGGAACAGGCAGGGGAGCTCTGTTTACTCTTCCAAGTGACTCAAAAGACTCAGCACATGACACTATGAATATTATTCTATTTTTTTTTAAGGGAATATTTGTTTAGGTGAAGATTAAGCTAAGAAATTTCTGATCTGTGGGAACAGGGTCCTGTGATGTATTATTACTCACTGTGCAGGAGGACTATTTCTCTGCCACAATGCTCGAGGTCTGAAAACATGACAGGAAGGACAGTTATGTAAAACATTTTAATGCCATTTAAAATTCCATGTGGTCATGTGCTTCCAAACCCTCATTCAAAAAAAAATTGGTTCAGTAGCTCTAAATACTTTGTTTTGTGGTATTAAGAGTCTCCTGTTGATTTTTCAAAGCTAAAAGATTTTAAAAGGATGTTTGTGAGCTTGAGTGAGCTACTTGCGAAAGCACTCAGAAAGAAGTACCTCAGGCTTTTGCACTGCTGCCCACACATGGCTTCTCCTTATACAGAGAGGAAACCTACTTCTGTTAAGTGCAGCAACCACTAATGGCATTTGATGAGGATCAAGGGAAAAATTTGTTCTTTCCCATGGATTTTTACAATCCTGATAGAAAAGGCCATCTTGTTTGTGGTTTTTATTATGAACATATATTTTTAGAATAGCTACTTTCTGCCTTCATCTGACCCAGTGCACTGTTCAGACAGAGAAGTCTCTGTTCAGATAAATTTCCACTGTCCTTCTGGGCAGGGAGCATCAGAGAAACTCAACTCTGTCTTCTCTTGATTTTACTCAGCAAATAAATAAATTTACATCAAGACAGGAAATTTTTTGTTTACTTAGTTTGGAGCATGCTGGTAAGTGAACGCTTGTTATAATTTATCTGCTACAATGTATGGCAACAGTGTGAAATTATAAAAAGGACGTTGTTTTGGATAACTCCAGACTTTTTAATGGTAATCTGTGGGTTACTCTTTTTTTCTTTTAAAATTAAGAAAAGAAGTCAGGACAGAGAATGAGTCATAAAGGGAGGAAAAAAAAAAGAGTGAGAGAAATTTTCAAAAGCAGTTCTTCATGATAAATGCTCACCGTGATCATTGATTACTGACTTTCAGGTCTTGAATTGGAGAATCCCCAAATCGCTAGCTTCTGCTTTTCTGGATGCAATACCCCACTTTATCTGAATTACCAAAGTCAAATTACATGGGACAAGATCCCGAGGGAAACTCTAAACCTCTGGCCCTCCCGAGGTGTTGCAGGGTGTCAGCAGAACATGCCCTGTCTGCCCTTGCAGCAGTCAGCGAGGAGAGCTGACAGTGTGAGGAGCATGCAGGCCAAGAGGCTGATGAGTTTAGGCATGTTGAGAGTTGCAGAGAAATCTATCTGAACCCCCTTTCACCCCTTTGGCACAAAATTCTGGCTAAATATCCAGCCCTCACCACTCCCATGGCTTTCTGGTGGATTTGATGCTTCTGAACCTGGCATCAGTTCATTCTATAATTTAGCTAAATTACCTCAGAAAAGTTACTACTGGTGGCATGGTGTAGGGAAAGGAGTGACTCCTGTCCTGCCTGCTTTGCCTCAGAGCCCATCTGCTCTAAGCGAGGGGCTGGGGACCCTGTTGGAGGCCTCAACTGAGAGGTGAAAGTCTATCTGCTTACCACTAGGTCTGGGAAGTAACAGTTAAACTCTTCAGTATTAGCTGTGGTTTCATACACAAATTATCTGTATTGGTCTTTCTAGTATGAGGTACCTGCACAGCTTCGACTGGTAACACCTGAGAGAAACATTCTGCTTGTGGATACCTTGGCATCTATATCACATAATTATCTTCTCCTTTTCTTTCATTGCTAGAAGCAATTACCAAAAGAAATTTTGCTTTTGAACAGTTCGTCTGTGCATGCTGTTTATATCTGAAGTAGTAATCCTCAGCTTTTGACCGAGATTCGTGAAGATCATAATCCTGTTTTATTAACACAGATCCCTGGAGTTCAGACTCTCACTCTGCTGTTGCTATTGCAAAAGCCAGTTAGATCAGACAAGACTCCTACAGCAAGTGAATAACAAGCAGTAGAAGCTGCTAATCTGTTAGAAATCAAACACTGTACCTTGTTATACATGATTATGGAGCTGTGGTGTTTTATGCTGTATGTGCTACACTGTTGAATATCTGAGGCAGTGAGCCCAGTTTATCTTTCCATTGAGCTTTGTCTTGTATTCAAGGAATGCAAACTGCTGCTGTCTGGGCTGCTTTAAGCTCACATATAGCTGTAACTGCCTGGGATAGCAGAGCATCAGGCTTTCTGCAAGGTTTGTCCATTTTAAGGATACTGCTTCTGCACTGAGCTTGAAGGCCCAGCAAGACTCTGCTGTCTAAACTTGCTTTTAAGACTTAGCCTTGCTGAGCTGTACACACCTCACAGTTATATCTGTGAAAATATTCGACTCTGTGATTTTTTGGACTACACACGGCAGTTCTTCACACCACAAAAGCAGTAGTTGCTGTAGGACTTAGTTCGAAATGTGCAACAGAAAAACATACACGTTCACTTTGTATTCCTGTAGGAAAGTGGTCTCAGTCCAGTCACCTCACTTTCTGTGTATGCCTCATTGCTGTCTGTTCCTGCCAGGAAGCAGGTCATGGATCTGTTGCTGCATGCTCTGATCTGTCACTGAATGCCTTAAAGAGCTTTTAGGGTGACATTTTTACTGCCTATGATGAGATTTTAGATGCAGAAACAGGAGGTTCTTTGCTGTGCAAAACACCCTCTCTTAGTCCCTTCTCATGGAGATTTTACGCTTTTATTTTCCTCACATTTTCTATGATGTGCTCTGAAAATAAATTTCTACTTTGTAGTGTTAAGTAATGATCTACTGAAAAACAAATACGAGCAAAAGTGGATGGCGCCTTTAATAGTGTAAAGGCAGCAAAATTGCAAATTAAGATACTGTAGTGTTATATAACAGCTCAGAAAACCAGCCTTGTTTGTTCATTATTTAAAAGATTAATCTATTTAAAAGAGAAATTTTTAAACTGTGAATGAGAAACACACATTTTTCAGAATAAATTGTTAGTTCCCACAACAACATTAAACTGTGTGCTTCTGTCACTTCCCAGGATGTTTTATTTTATGAAGTGCATGCCATTAGTGGCAGATATATTAAACTTCCTTTCTTCCTGCACATGTTCGTTGCCTGGTGGTTCTTCAGGGATGTCCTCTGGGTCCTTTATCTGCTCTCTCCATTTTCATGTGCATTGTTGCTAATCACACTCCTCAGTGACTGGCATTTTTATTTTGCTGGGATACTTCTTCCACTGCAGGAGTGGCTGCTGCTGCTGGTACCCTGTGATCTGCACAGCCAGCGTGTGACCCCATAGCCTGAGGTGACTTTATAATTTGAGACTATAGGAAAAGGATTCTCCAGGAATTTGTTGCTACCTCTGAGCCTGAGGATTTTCACCAAGATCCCCAGTAAAATATCAGTAGTGTAAAATTGCAGGAGAGAAAATCTGCAGCTGAACTCACAGAGATGACTTAGAAAATGAACTAAACCTGAGTGAAAAAATACAGTTCTCAGTCATCACTTTTTTCTGTGGCACTGTCAGCTATGTTTTTGATAAATAAAAAATGCATGCTGTAAAAGAATTGAGTTCTGAAAAACAGTGAGCAACCTTGAAAACTTTCCTTTTATCTGTCATTTCTAAAGTTCTGAGATAGGCTGTTAGAGCTTCTAGAAATATAAATGCTGAATCACCGTAAAGTGTGTAAAATAGCTATTCATGGAGACAGAACATTGGTTCAGGCAATATTAATATAATCTTCTAAAAAAAAACAAGGTCAGAAGGCTTAAAAAAAATTTTTTTTCCTTATATTTAAGCAGGCAAGGGCATGATTTAGCATGCATGCCTCACCTCAACCAAAACCTATTCCATTTCATGTTGAAACATAAAAAAATTGATGTGTCAGTTGTTAATTATATTTTTACTTGCTTCTGGCAGCTTGGTTTGGTTGGTTTGGGTTTTTTCATTTCTAGGATTTAATTCCATGTCTAGTACAGGAGAGAACAGCCTGTGTGAGGTCTCCGCTTCCCCAGGATTAAGCTGTTGTCTCTGGGACAGAGAGGAAATATAAAGTGCTGTATCTGGGAGTTTCAGACCACCTCTTTTCACACAGGTTCGTATACTGGTGCTAAACAAGAAACATCAGAGTGGTTCAGCTGGCAAAAACAACTAAATGATCTCAAGACTTTTACTATGGGCTGCCTGCAGGACGACCCAAGTCAAAAATCTAATTAAGCCAATAGGACTTTTTATTTTTCTTCAGCAAAGGTTAGACCAGGTATTAGGGGATCTTCTTGACCTTCTTTTCTTAGCAGAGGCCCAGTTTGGGAACAATATCGGGGCAATCCTGGGTTTTCTCTGTGGGGCCGGGGCAGGACCACCACACATCCAAGTGCCCTCCTTCCAGTACCAGTTTTCTGCAGTGCTCAGTGCTACACAAGAGTGGACATGAGCCTGTACATTTTGGTAGCTTAACCAGGAGGTTAGGGTAGCACAGTGTAAAATTAAAATTAATTTCTGGTTATTTTTCTCAGCTGCACTAATTGCTTATGTGGAGTCACTAAAAACCATATAGAAATGTGGAAATCATGACCCTCATACTTTTTCTTTGCCTGAAAGTAAGGACACCCTGGATTTTTGTAAGGATGTGAGACACCCTGCATGTTTCAGGTCATTTATACTGAAGGCTCCCTAAGGAAATAGCAGTAACCAACTTAATGAGTGCTAACTTATTCTGACTTAAGAGAGGTAGCTGCTTCAGAGATGTTGGCAGGAGATTTTTCCTCTCTTACAGCATCCCACTGTTTGTTTCTGCTCTGTCTTTATATTTAAGGGCTCATGCCAAAGGTTATCCATGGAGCTGAAATTAACTTCAAGATCTTCCCTACCTGATATCACATTATGTGGAGTGTTATAAAAGATAAAGAATGGGAAGACTTCTGTCCTACTGGCCTATAAATAAAATATTTGTGTGTTAGGGCAGGATAGGCCTTTTGGCCTCAGTATGATAAAACTGTAGAGTCTAGCCCCAGAAGACTGCATTATCACAGATGTGCAGTGGCACAGAAATAACTCATCAGAAGGAAAGAGTGAGCCATAGTGTTGCAAAAAAGAGTAAAGTTTCCGCAATAAGATGTTAAATATGCTTTATATCTCTGTGGCCCACACTAGATGCAGCACGTTCACACATGTGGATGCATGTAAACATAACATCCTGAGGTTCAAAATATGACATTCCTTCTTACTGAATTATTAAATTCAGTATTTTAAACACCTCTATAATTGTATTTTCTCCTGGCATTTTCAAAAGCACTCACTTTTTTACTTAATTCTCCCACTGATATGAAAAACTTGCAAATTTAGAACACTTTTTATGTATTTTTCCCTGAGCTTGCACCTAAGAAAGGGTGGAGCTTTTGTTACTTTGCACTGAACTCTCACGTAGAGCAGAGTGGAGGAGAAGGACACATCTCCATTTTTACATTCTACATAACATACGATTTTTAACAGTCCTTCCATTAAGCTCTAGTCCTCTACACCAGGGTCTGCAACTGTAAACTACCTAACATATGAGCAACTACAATCATGCAGCTAAAGGTATTGATGGTCCTCTGTAATTACTCAACATTCCATAAGGCACAAACTCAAAATTACTGAGCTGGAATTTCTACAAAAGGGATCTCCTCAGGGCAGAGATTAAGTTAAAGAATATCAGCTTTTTACCAACCAATAACCTTTTTTAGCAAAATACTTTTGGTAATGGTAAAAGGTATGAGGAAATTGGTTGTTGTTGAATTTGCTTTAATTAGTCATTCAAATGCTTGCCAAATTAACTGACCTGGCCTTGACTGAAAGAAGGAATAAACCACGTAATACACAACCCAGTGTTCAGTGCTATTGATCCAGGAGAATGGATAATACAGAGTTATCTAATGCAGCACATCCTGTGCTCAGAGCTATGAACTCATGCACATAGAATAATTCATTTGGCTATAGAAAAAGCTCTTAGAATTAACAAATGTCTTCTTATTTCTTTTTCCTCTCTTCAGTACTATCAGTACTGCCCTTTGTGCACAGATAAGTGCTACTTGACTTGAAATGTAAAGAAATGCCATCTCACAGCTGTCTCTAACCAGGCAATTTGCCATTAAGTGGAGCCTGCCGAAGCAAAGGTTTCAGCGTAAGGCAGCAGTAACTTGTTGCAGTGGCCTGAGAAACATGTGGAAACCTCACTGAACGCCAGTATTTTTAGTGCTACCCCTACCATGTTCACTAAAGTACACACCACAGCTCAGTTTTATGCAATATAGAGTAAAAACTTCGAATGGCCAGCTTCAGAGAATTTGTAATGGGTTTAAACAACACAGCAATTACAGAACCATAGGCCTTGAAGGAGAGTTTGTAAAGTGTACCTTTCCCTCTAGTTACTAGGATTTAATTATTAAACCTGAATTTCATTAACATGATGAGTCTCATCCCTTTCACTGTGCCTCTAAATTGCTAACAGAATTTCTTAACTACCAGAAGAAATTTTGATACTGTAACAAAAGACCTGGCTGCAAATGTTACAGGGTAAAATAATGATTCTTTTATGTTGGTAAAATTAATTGGATTTTTTAAAGTGCACATTTTAAAAGAAGTAGGACTGAATCAGATTTTTATGGTGGTGATGTTACTAACAAAAGCTGCAGGCAATTTATGCAACCAAACCTCTACAATATGCTGCAACCAAACCCCTGTATCTGACTGCCCTTTTAACAATAAAGGGCAATGTCAGTTTGATATTGACACTAGAATACCAACATTTCCCACAGAAACTACATTTTCTTAATATTTTTGTTTATAAATACCAGGGTATCTGGTTAAGAGGATATCCTCCCTCCAAATAATGGACAGTCTAAATATTTGTCTGTCTCCAAAAGAAACACAATATCTATCAGCATAAAAGATTTGCTTCCACTAAATACAATATGCTCTTTTCAAGCTTTGTAATGTCAAATCTTTTAGAAAATATTGCAGTTCTCAATAATGCCATATACACCACCATTTCTCTCAGAGGCAAAATAGTGAACTTATCTCCTGTGGCTCTTTCAACTGTAGATTCATCAGTGTAAGAAGGCTTTTTTAACACATGGTTGAGTATTTTGTAATCTATGTGATGTTATGTAGAGCATTATTTCAAATAATGGTAATGCTTTCATCTGTCAGGCTAGTGGCTTCATCAATACTGTTGCAAAATGTCTTCTCCCAAGAAGACATATTCCATATGTCTTTATATTCCATAAAATGCTGTGTTTCTGGTACCTAAGATAATTTTAAGCTGTGGAACATTTCAAAAGTTTTGGAAACTGTGGCTTTCTTGCTTAAAGCATAACATTAAAAGTTCTATCATGCACTGACTGTGATGGATTGTTACAGTCCTTAACATAATGTTATGCCTCATGTTAAGCACTAAAAATTGGACATTACATTTCCTGTTCAGCTGCAAGTGTCACTGATCCTGGTGTATGTGTTCTGAATAACAGTTCTGTTTTTCCATGGATCTAGATTATTTCATGTCTGTAAGAGCATCAAACTGTGCTGCTGTGTCAAGAAAGCAAATCCTAAATACTTAAAAATTAACATTAGATAAAAACATGACCATATGTTTATCTTACTTGCAGTCATTATTAAGAAAAAAATCACTTATTAATTTTATTATATATCTGATAAGAAAGTCAGACACATCAGTACAAGTGAGGTGGGTGTCACAAACATGATGGCTCCTTTTTTGCGCTTGTAGCAAAGCTGAGCCCCACAAACAATTGGAAGCTCTCCTCCAAGCCATGACCACATGCGCTGGTTAACAGCCATGGCTGTGAGGGAAGAGCCAGGGCAGCATGCCTGGTGAACTGATGGATGTGAGCTCTTTTTCACTGCAAGATCCGGCTGCCCTTTGGACATTACAGGCCCCTGCCTGGATTCACCATATGGTCACAAAGTGTAGGTTGAAGCAGAAGAGAGGGAGTTTTTCCTGCAGGGTCATGACCCTGCAAGGAGAGCTGGCTTCATGGGTCTTCTATTCCTTGTGTATTGTTAACCCCCTCATCTTTAACCTGCTTTGCTGATACAGAGTGTAACTGTTCTGGGGCTGACAATTCCCTGTCTGTGTGAAGTGCCTACCGTGATACAGCCTCACTCATTACTTGGGCTGCTGCTACATCGGCAGCAATAACAGCAGTGACCTGGCACTGGATGTGTAGCATTAACAGCACAGGAGATATCCTGCACCATGTACACTGAGAAAATGCAACACCAACCTGGTCTTTTATTCTGTTGAAGGAAGGGCTGTGTGTCCTACACTGACATTAGTGTCTGATATTCTGGACTGTAATCACTCATTAGCATTCAGGTCTGAGAACAGCTGAATGAAAGACTTATTTCTTCTTTTTACTCTTTTTGCTGCTAACGTGCAGAAATTAAGGTTCTCATGTACATATTTTGCGTGGCAGAAGAGATAAGAACCAGCAGATAAAGTTCAAAACGTCAGTAAACGACGTTCAACCTGTCCTCCATTTGAGTAAGGGACTTATCGAGAACAGGGAGGAGTGAAGGGCACAGCTGGCTTTCCAGATAATGCTCATAACCTTATAGGACCTTTCGAAATGTATTGCAAACACACCAAAGATTATTTCTTTCTCATGTTTACTTCATTTTTTATTGTGACACAGAGGGGACAGTGTCACTGACTGACATGCCCTTCTATTTAGGACTCGTACAAAAATGAGGAGTTTAAAAGAGTCGAGCCATGACTGGCCTCTGTGTATCAGGGGTTCTTCCCATAGCAAGCCAGTCATAATGGTGTGTCCATATCTTTCTGACTGCAGATACTGCTCCATTTCCTCTGACAGTAATCTCCTGGAACAAAGCAGGAAAAAACAAACCTTAAAGATGTGTTGCAGTCCTATCACTTATCCTTCTCCCTTTGGTTGACTTATTCTCTCCAGAGACCAAGGAGATCACAACCGTGTTCCTGAGTATAGGAGGAGGACAGTCCTTGCCCCTATTAACTATGTTGCTAATTACCCAGACAGTCTGGCCTCAGGCACAACACCTTACAAATACAATTTCAGACATGAAGAGATGAGTTTTCTGTCGATATCACAATGTGAAATATTCGAAAGCAGCATTGCAGAACGTGCATGTGTGGCTTAGTGGCACCAATGTCCTATCTAACAGTCAAACCAAAATCAACATCAGCATTTGTCTTTGTCAGAATCTGGTAAGAATGGAATGCTGTGTAGGTGTCAGAATAACATTTTTTAAATTTATTATTGAATGGTTGACTTATCCTTTTGAAATTATGGGGGACAGCTACTTTTATAAAGATTGTATTGATATTCTGGCTGTATTTGAGACAAAGATTGCTACTTGAAAAGGTAAATCTTTTCTCCAGTTAGGGACTGTATTTTAAGTCAACTGTGAATGTGCTTATCAAGGGTGAGTGCACTTCTGTGTTTCCACAGCACAGTAGTGCATATTAGGCCAGCAGCTGAAAGGCAAGAAAAACACCAGGGAAGTTTACAGCATGAAATTGTTCGTATCTTAATAATTGTCGAGGGAGTTGCACTAAAATATAGATGCTGTTGCATAAAATTTGAATGCCTTTCTTGAAATTGTCTACATGCCCCCTGTGTGCCTCTGCATATACCACCAGGCTATACAGAATTTTAAAAGACAATCAACCTTCTAGGCAAGGCTGGGAAAAAAAAATGTCACAGGCTTTTCCTTTTAGTGATTTCTGTATCATTTTTTTCCAGTCAATCTGACATTTCAATTTTAAAGAGTGCTTTGTTTGAAATCACCAAGGTATGAAACTCAAATCCTGCAAGGAACAAAAATAGCTTAGCACAAACCACCAACGGAGAAAGAGGAGTTTCTGTTATAAAAATTTCTGTTTTATATTATTTAGATGTTGACCTCTCATGCGATCTCAGACTTCTTACTGAACTAGATTCTAAGAAACATATGCTGACTCACTACTGGAAACTGCTAACCCCTGTTACACCTTCAACCTGATATTTGATTTACATGGCAATTAATTCTGCCTTTATATAATCTGGGTGGTTAATGAAATTTCAGTGTTTCAGCTCCAGTGAAAACTATGTTTTGGGTTTGCCAGTCAGTACAAGAGAGAAATGGATAAACTGCAAATGGCACAGATCCACTAAGATTAGGTGACTGACATAAATGCATAAAAGGAGAAATTATGAGACCTGGACTTGTTCAATGTGGAGAAGTCTAAGGGCAGACTTAGTTGTCTTTAATGACTAGTGGGAAGTTACCCAAAAGAAAGAAAAACCAGACTCCCCAGAGGTGCTCAGTGAAAGGAGGAGGCAAAACAATTACAGGCTGCAGCAAGAGAAATTCTGGCTAAATATAAAGAAAAAAAACTCTTTGCGTGCTCTGAAGCAACAATAGGAATAGACTTGTTCAAAGAGGCTGTGGAACTTCCACTCTTGGAAATTTCCAAGTTATGACTGGTCATGGCTCTGAACAACACAGTCTGACTTCAGATTTAGTTCTGCTTTGAGCAGGAGGTTGGCTTAGATCTGTAATTCTAACAGATACATGGGTAAAACACTTGCTTCTTACACTGTCAGTTTCCTACAAATGCTTCATGACACTTTCAATATCCTTCAAATCTTGTTCACAATGATAAGACATTAGGGCAGTGTATGAATGAGTGTCCTTCTTTACTCCAGCCTCACCCAAAAAGCTTTCAAAATAGGGTCTACACAGCTCCAAGCTCTCTTCCGTCAGATAGCAGCTAAATTGCTCATGCTGCATCTCTGTCAAAAACCCCCTACAATGGAAGTGTAATGCCAGGTAGAAATCTGATCCAGCCCCCGAATAAGAAAAGAAGCCAAAACAGTGGTGGTTTTCTGAATAGTAGCTGTGCAAAATATGACTCAGGTAGTGAATGCTTTAACCACTAGTTTTCCATAAGGGACTTCGTACAGCTTTGCTGTGGCTCAGGCAACACGTCTCAGCCTTACCTTAAACACATACATGTACATATGTGCATGTATTGATTACAGACATTTATACATGCACATATGCCTGTATATATGCACATACATATATCTGTTCATCCATGAGGTACACATGTAGAAGTACACAGAAAGAAATGCAGTCTGAGAGTAGATTCCTGTGATGTTAGGATTTGCAGACTATCAGGAAATGGTAAGCTGAATTCCTTCTTCTTTCACACCTAAAAATTCCCTTTCACCACATTCCTGGAAAATCACCTTTTCTGAAATTTTAGAGTGTCATAAATACACATGATAGTCTTCAGGCAGTAAAAATTAACCTTGACAGGAATTGTCTACATGTAACATAAGCTAAATGTGGGAATTTCAGTTGGTGGTAGAACATGTAGACCTCTAGCCTGTGAATAATGTCCTGCATGGGAGTGAGTTTAATTACATCACTCTCCCTATGAAAAATGTGTAATTTGGCAGTATGGTGAACTCATTTCAGTTTCCCATCACTGACTGTGCTTTGGGCGTTCTTGCATTGTAAACAGTATGAATCCTAAGCCTCATTAATTTCGTTATTAGCCCTGCTGCTTTTATGAGTTTAAAAGCCCAGAGTGGGTGTGAAAAGACAGTTTTTGAAGAGGCTGTGCAACTCTCCGCCATTTTACAGCTAGAAGTGTGTCTGATCCACAAGGAAGCATGACGTCTTTCTTTTGACATGGTCTGTGTAGCATGATAGGCATTCAAGACTTAAAACTGAAAATTATTTTTAGGAATCCACTGGTCTCTGGTATTTTGCCTGCCCTTTTCCTGGGAATAGAGAATGGGATTTCCAGGAAAAATATTCTTACCAAGGTTTTCCAATGTCTGAATTTTTACATTTTTGCCTGTGCTTACGTTTTGAACCACTGGATTTTTTATTTTTACTTGCATGTCTTAAGCTTGCTTACAGCACATTTGCTGCATATTCACAACCTCTTGTCCACATAAAAAAAAAATCAAATTGTGATTATTGTTTTCTAGTGGCAGCCTGCAATGAAGTGTACAGTAACAACAGTCACAGCATATACAGCACTGAGGCCCCCAAAACATGCTTAGATTATGTTACTTTCAAGCCAATGCTCTGAAATATGAATGTGCCATCATAACTCTATCTTTTGTTGGAAGGGCATGAGAGCCAAGAAACAAAACTCACTCCCCAGCTGCAGGCACACAGAAGTGTCACTCAGGATCCTGAGCCAATTCAGTCCACCCAGTAAAGATGCACAGCCTCAACTCACTTCTGAGAAAACCTTTCTCCTGCTTTCTACCAACATTTTGCATGCCAGACAGCACAGTCTGTTTCCAGTTTAACAGAGGAACTAAAACTACACTCAGCCAGTATTCAATGGGGAAAAAACTCTCCCTTTCATCTCTGTCCAAGAGCAGATGACCCTTGGTCATCTGTGCAAAATTTTCTGATTTATCCATAAAAATGGGCTGGTTCCCTGCTTGGTAGAATACCTCTGTGTAGGATGTGAATGCATTCTTTTAATATACTGTATCTATGTCTCAAAGTGCATCTGTCAGCAACCGTGGTGAACTCTCCCCTAGTTTCACAAACCCTATGAATCTCATGAGTTTTCTGCAAAAGACTAAGCAAAGATGAAGTGGAGCAGAAAGGGAGAGGCTGTCTAACTTTAAGGAACAGTAGGTGTGATCTCTGCACTGTTTAGCAGAAACTTCCATGAGGTTTGCAGGAAGCTGATAGCACTCCCACAGCGAGAACTCATCACTAGGTATGGCTGATGACTTCAGCACAGGACAGCTGCAGCAGAGGAAATTAAAGGGAGAGTTTCCTTTCATCTGGATCCAAGAATCTGTGATTATTGCTCGCCTGTGCACTGGGAAGGAAAAAAAAGAAAAAGGGAGGTACTAAACACTTGTATATTAGTGAAATTCTACAGTTCTGCAGAATCAGGAAGAAAATTAAAATCTTCAGCTGAGTAATACACACTATTTATCATCAGCAACAATGAAATAGACAGTGAATTTCCAGATGGTTATAAAGTATGTGCCATAAACTAATTACCTAGAGCAGATAGCAAGTGCTGTTTCATTTTTCCCCAAGACAGCATTTGAGATCAGAAGAGCCCAGAAAGAACTGCAGGCTATCAGACTTGCCCCAGCATGGGATGGGGAAGGTACTTGTGTTTGGATGAGCTTTCAGAAGTACCAGTTCAAGGGTATATAGTATTTGTTCAAGCTAAGAATTCTCTAAACTAATCAGCTGAAGCACTCAGGGAATAGTCTTCAGTGAAGCAGCTTGCTGTGAGTTCATCAGAAAATGCAGATCTCTGTTATTGTGACTGGATCCTGTTTTCTGGATCCTTCTACTGTACACAGTACACCAAATGGTACAGTTCAGAGTATCACTAAGAAAGAAACATAAAAGGCTTTTCTTTGTTGCTTACGAAATTCCAGTAATGAAGTTAAGATGAAATTTGTTCACAGGGATTCTACAAAAATGAAATAAATTATTACTGAATAGAGTCAGATTGGATGGAACAAACAATACAGACTGGAACAACAATCAAAGAAACCCCTTTCCTGGGAAATATTCTCTGTTGTGATCTCACTAACATGAGAAATGTTGTGCTATAGTACTGACAAGGAAAGAGAGGTTTTCATAAAGCTATAACACCAAATCCTGTTATTGTCAGATTGCTAAAGATGCTTTTGAAATTATTCTTTTACAGCCATGAAACTGTTAATCACTTGGTGATGAAATACTTGAGACATTAGTTTCAACTGAATTTAAGTTGTTTCTGAGCCTCTTTTCAGACCTTTGTGTCTAGGGTTTAGTGAACTACACACATTAATTGCACTCTAATTTTAATGTAGCCCAACCCATTAAAACACTGGCATTGCATTTATTCAGTCAGCAAGTCCTGACTCCTTGCAAATAGAGCATACCACACGTAGGACTTCAATGCCATGGTTAACTCTCCATCTGCACAGCTGTAAGTAGATAGAGCACAAATGTCTTGGTAGAGAGCACTAACCTGTTGTACAGGTATGTGTATGTTTCTCTTCCTCTGCTGTCAGTGACTCTTGCCCCTCCATAGCTAAGTCAGCAAAAACATCTCACTGATATAGAATTAACCCCAAATATTCACCAGGGCTGCCAAAAATCAGCTTTGATATAACTTGTTTAGATTGGAGACTTTATCTTGCAGTGATGTAATATTATCTGCTAGTATTTTTAGCCTGATTTCCTAGAAAGCATCCATAACTACTAGAACAGGGCTAGAATTCTTTTTGCATTAGAAACATGTAGGGTTCATGCAAATAGGATTGTTATCACTACAAAACTTTGAGGCACCTCCCAGTGACTTGGATGAGCCTTTCAACACATAGCCAGAGGAAATGAAGCATTTTTTTTTGTTGCTGGTTCTTTGTACTCAGGGCCTTCATCTTAATCTTCAAAGGCCTTCATTAACTCAATCTCAACTTCATAAAGAGCGCCTCTCCCCTGTCTCTGTGAGGTTTATTTGTAACAGTTCTATTCCCTAGAATTGCCAAACCCACTGACCTTAAGCATGTAACATGTGAAAGTATAAAACAGAATTTTCTCAGCTACCTCCTCACATCTATTCAGCAGAGGGAAAAGGAAATGCCTGCAAACCTGTCCACTCTGAGGCCAAAATGTCAACTACATTTTTGCTGTTGTTTGCATATACAGCCACAAGAAGAAAAGAGTGATAAGTACATACAGGAAATGTTTGAGAGGAGGTAGGGAATAGGTAATGTTGGCAGAGAAAGGGAGGACTGGAGGAAGAGGGCCACAACTCCTGCAAAAGGCGAGCATCAGTCTCAGGTGTGTTTCTGGGTGCTCCTGTGGCCAAAATGAAAATCCAGCAATGAGGAATGAACCTGAACCCCACAGCCTCTTGCAGTTGTGAGGTTTATTCAAAGTGCTGGCAGAGAGGATGAAGAATGTAGCATAGTAAGAACAGCTTTTTCTGAGGTTGTAAGAAAAATGGCTGTTTTACAGAATATTTTTTCTGATGGGAGTTGAATGGTCATTTCTTCTCCCTCTAAGCTCTTTCTACCTTTTTTGATAGCTAAAAACAGGGCCTAATAACCCAGAGTTGATACCCATAGGTGTCAAATTCAGACACTGAGTGCACAAACTGAGAAACCAGGTAAGTATTTGTATGTGCAGTTTTGATATTATAAATATTTGCATATCTCCTCACCCTGTGTGTATAAATACTGTAAAATGTAAGATTCTTCAATTTGTAGAAAATTAAATTAAATTAAATTAAATGCAAAGTTAATGTTTAAAAAATACTGAGTAAAAGAATGCAATGAGAGATACTGGACACCTACACTTAATTTACATTATGCATGAGTTGCTATCACACCATCTCTGCTGTAAGAGTACTATATGCACAGCTAATAAAATAAACCCAAATTGCTTGTATAGTGTAACTAGGTTTTTAAGGCTTTTCTAAAGGCATGGTGGCATGGATGATGCTGTAAATTCTTCTATTCTCTTTTTTTTCCTGTCTTCTTACAACTTTAATATTTTTGACTTGTGTCTGCCTGTACACCAATCACTTTTGTCTGGTAGGTGTGTTAGTACATCTCTTCTGTCATCAGATAACATGCTAATGCCGCTGTATTATTCATTTGAAATGTGAAACCAAGGGAAGACTGGTGAAAAAGATCCTACTTACAGGGGAAAGTGTACACTAAAAGCTTGCTCGCTAAAATAAGGCCTAATGATAAGAAAAACCAGCAAAGTCACACGAACAGGTTAGTTTACAGCTGAGGAAGACTCATTCCCTTCCCACAGTGCTGCACATATCTCATGACAATGCTGAGTGGCAAAGACATGTACAGATGTCCAAGGCACACTCACCTGCTCCTTTTTGCTTCTTGAATGACATATTTACTCCTCTGTCACCAGCTATTTCTGCACTCTACAGGCTCTGCTTTGAAGTACAGAAGGTGAGTGAAGTTCCTTCTTCCCCAGGGAACCAACAGTCAGTTCAGGTACCATCCAGCCTTGTCTGAGAGAGAAGAGCTACAGAAGCAGAGCCCACACTAAGGACCCCTTCCCACAGGGGATATCAGCAAAGCCCACACTGCACCAAAAAAGGTTCACACTGCTCCCCAGCCACAGCGTGGGTGGTGGGTCCCTCCTTTCCCCTGCTCCTGCAGGTGATGTGTTCTTGCTTTTCAAACAAGTTTTCCAAGAGATATTGAATTAACATCCAGCTCTCCAACTGAGATAATTGGAATGTTCCTTTTCCGTGTCCCCCCACAAAAAAATTGGAGTGCAGACACACTATTCTCTGTATTTTCATCAATTCTTGTACATTTTTGAGCAGCCTTTCTGAAAAACACATTTCCTAGCACTTGCTTTGCTTGTTACAAGGCATGGTAGGTCTTCTGCTTTAGGAAGAGTAGGCTGAGTTTTTTCTTTCATTGTTCAGTCTGAGAAGGAGACAGCAGCTTTTCTTTAAGCCTCAAAGCAAGTCAATTTAATTTCATTTCTAAACACAGGGCAGAACAAAGTAACTCATACAGATACTGAGCTGGTTTTGTGCTAAATTTGATGTTTTCGTCAGAAAAATTAACAAATACGGCTTTGAACATAGTCTAGACCATTGCACAATGATATACCCAGAAAGTTTTTCAGTCAAGATCTGCATAATGCAATTCTTCAGAAAATCAATACCTATACTTTACACAGTTCTAAAAGTATCCTGTTCACATTTACAGTGATAACACAATTTTGTCTGGAAAGTAAACCTGATACCTAGCATTAAAGTTTAATAGATGAGCAAATCCAGATTTTTCCTCTGCTTTGTCCTTTGCTGTTCTTCAAGTAGTTAAAAGGCATCAGACTGTATAGCTTAAAAGACACCTATTTAGTTTTATCTGATAAAGAAGGTAAAGCATTTCATCTGAGAGCTAAATCTAAAAGCAGCAGTGAATGTGTTTAGGATAGAACAAAACAGAAGGGATATGTGTGAAATAGATGGGGTGAAACCTTAACCTCAGTGAAGACTGTGGCAAAATCCCCATTGGCTTCATAGAGCCAAGATTTTACCTTTCAATCACAGCATGAACACAGCTGATGCTGCACAACTTTTAGAGGAGGGCAAAAAATTAAAAACTCAATATTCAAGATACAGTCAAGTTTAGATTCAGTTGAACTCTGAGCTGACATCCCGCACATGGTTTATTCAGCAGAGGAAAATTACATGTGTGACAGAATTTTAAGTGTGGTGTGAAGAACAGTCAAATGTAGCCTCTTTTTAAATCAAAATGCCAGTCTTTCTCTTTAATTTGTTGCACAAAAAAACTTCTCTATAATTTTCACAGGCTATAATAGTTTAAGGGTGACCTTCTAGTCTGATCAGCTGTAATCTTCTGGAATACTTATCATGCCATAAGGGTAGCAACAATGGGAATGGGAGAAAAGTGACAGAACAGGGCAATAACAGTGTGCATATCCAAGCAAAATGCAGCAAGGAAGACAAGAGTTCATTTTGGACAATCCTAGAGAATCTTAATGTGTTTTCTTCCATAATGCTACAGTTCTTAAGGTTACCATTTTTAAAATGACAGAAATAACAAAAAAATAGGTGTCCTATATGTCTTCTAAAACAACAGATTAAAGAAGAAATAGTAAATTCTTTTGATGGAAAATGGCCTGGGAATACTATGGAGCTTAAAGAATAGGGAAGGATGCAAATCCTTAAGAGCAGCACATACTTTACCATTCCAGTTGGTATAAATGACAAAGGTCTATTGACTTTAGTATAGTGGTCTACAATCCTGAGTAAGTATTTAATTGTCTTCTGGAGGAGATCTGATGGCATCTGGAATAGCAGCCCCTAATTTTCTCCTCTGGAGAACACTGACTTTTTTGAGCATTCTGGTAATGAAGAGGAGAAAGCTGTCTAGATATTGATTAAAATTATGCAGAAGATTACTTTCTTAAATCAAAAATGGCTTCCCAATGAAAAGAAGTTTTGTGCAAAAATGAGGCTTTGGTTAAGGTATTTTTTATTTATACCCTTAATACCATGGCAGAATTACAACTACTTATACCTTTCCATGAGAATACTGGTATTTAAAGTAAGACATTTAAAAAAATGAATCTGTAAGAGAAGTAGATAGCTTTTCTATAGAAATATCACAAAAAGTAGTGAAAGTTGGTTATTTGGAAGTGAGTAGAATAGAAGTAATACTGTGGTTTCAAAACGATTTTCAATTGCCAGTCAGTGTAACATCACAGGCCAGTGAAGGCATGTTCACTGAGACCTGATCTCGTGACTTAATAATACACCTATTAACTGCAAGCACATAACAAATTTCACTGCAATCGCAGTTAAAATCAAACCTGTTCCTCTCTGCTTGGTGGAACAAGGGCCTGAGGCAAACTGGATCAACAGCACAGTGTTTGAAATGTTCTTAGAGGAGTCAGCACCAGTGAGGAGCAGAGGAGGCGGCAGCTCTGCTTAAAACGGAGGTGCCTGAATGTCAGACAAGGTCTTCAAGCAGGAAGGAAGATGCTGGCTGCGTTCCAGCACAAAGGGAAAAAAGGAAAACCATGCCCACAGCACTTCCCTGACAGCAAGGGACTGGGGGCAGGGACTGGGAATTATATGGATTTGTACATAATGCAGGAGCAAGAAACAGCAAAGAGATTTCTTCAAAGTGTTGGAAGTAACCTTCAGGTCTAATGTGCATGGGTTTCGAAATAACCCTGAGCTTGGTGTGTTTAAAGAAACAGTTGCCCTAAGAAAGTACAGTTTTGCCATAAGAAATAGTATTTTCTTAATCTTTTCTGTAAAATTGACAGCCCTATTCTAAAGCACTTATTAAATACCAGCAAACACCAATGAATAACTGTTTTACCGGGGAATTAAATGTTAGTTTTATGCTATAGGGACAGTTTCTTATCCTTCAGGATTTAGAGAAAGAAAAAAAATTTGTACAGATTATCAACAGGATTGGTAAATACTTATTTGCGTACGTAAAGATAATAATGTGTACAAATGCTTGTGGTGTTGGGCACTTAACATAGACCAACCATAAAACTAGGTTGAGGGGAGGTTCAGATCTAATTCTACGAGGGTGGTGAGCATTTCATAGTGTGTTTCGAAGACTGACTTTTGAAGCAATTTCCAGGAGTCAACCCTTTTGTTCCATTCTATTTTTCTTAAATGAAATGGGCTACCCTTCTCTTTCAACACTCTAATTATCATTAGCCTCAGAAATCAATTTGCAATTCATGAAAGTCTGAATTCTTCATGTTGACTAAGCAGTACCTTAATAAAAACAAACACTTATTGCAAACTCATTCCATGGTAATTAATAGCATAATTGTATCTGTTTAATATCTGACATACATCTGCAACAGGCAAGGTTCTGTTCTCACTGTTGTCTTCCTACTGCTCAAACTTGCACACTGGAAACTCAACAGTCAGCATGTGTCTGCAGTAAATTAAAAGCAATCTGTGGTTACTATTTTACAGCATTCTGTCTGAAGCAGCCAAAAGCAACAAAGCAACAGACATGGACTTTCCTTAGATTTTGGACAGATAGAAAGCTCAGTAAGTTTCTCAGACCATTTAAATTTCTGAAGATCAAAATGTTAAAACAGAAGAGGAGGAGCATCTTCCTGCCAGAACACAGCTTAGAGAGTTTGCCTGCAGCAGCAGCAAAATATTCAGTAGGTGTTTTCATGAATGGTCATGAAAAGGGAGGGACAATTATCCTACAGTTTCCCCTGAGTAACTGAATAGTCCTCCAGGGATGCAATGCCTCAGTAATCCTGCAGCGCATGAGTCAGCATCAGTGCGTGGGAGAGTTGTTTTGTTTTTCATAGATCATGATAGAAATTAGAATATTTGGAAATTTGCAACATTTTCACATTTACAAATGTAAACTTCTGTAGGATTTTTTTTCAAGATTTCCATCACTACTGATGTACCCTTTTGCAGTAGTTAGAGGCTTAAAAGGATATCCATACTCTAAGTATGAACATGGCATTATAACTTCTGCTGTGCATAGTGAATGGAAAGGGGAAATAAAATTTACTGCATCTGCTCTGTACTGGGAGGGCAGAAAAATGAATTTGAAGACTGCAATGCAGTCTACTTTGCTCCTGGAGCTTTTCTCAAATGTGTGGTGCAAACACAGTCCCTGAAAACACTCCCAGGTTAAAGAGTAAAGCAACATGGATGCAACAGACCTTCCAACTCATCTTTTCTCTGCTGCTCTGAGCATGCACAGTCATGAATCATTGTGCCTACATGACCCAACGGGCTGTTTTACCCACAGCATTACTGTCCTGTTTGCATGCGAAGAAAATGGAACATAAAATAGCTGTCTGAATTATCCTCCATGTATCAGCTAATCTATGGCAGATCTGGACATTAAACTTTGACCTTCTGAATCCTAATCCTCTGCTTATCAACCAAGGCAGTTTTCATCTAACCTGTCCTCAGGTTCACAGTATCTGCTAACTGCTCACCTGTGCCAGAGGAGCTACAGGAAATGCTCCAGGAACCATGACAGACCAATACATTTGCTTCTTAGTATGGGCTGTCTGATTATTTATACTGATGGCTAGTTACAATTCCAGGAGGATATGTATCTCAAACTCCTTATGTTTGCATCCTCAGCCATACTACAGTGGTATGTAATGGCATTATTGCATTAAGGCATTCTGTCCATCACTGAATTATGCATGAAGTGTGCAGCTGTCTTGATATCTATACACAGATATGGGTTGAATTACAATGGAAAGATGTCTCTGTACATATAGTTAGGACTGACTTTATTACTTCTATGCACACTGGAAGAGAAAGGACTTTCAGAAGGAAACTGAATTTTTTCTGGAAAATGGAATTATATGAAATCAGAATGAGTGTTGTGAAAAGCCATGAGGAATTATCTAGAAAGCTATTCCACTCTCTGTTTATCACTTCACCTCTGATCTATCTTTTATAGGACTCCAACAGGTGAAGCACTTGAGACTTACAAATAGTGTATCCTCACATTAAGCAGATTAGCTCACACTGTCTTCCCAGCTCTTTAAAAATTTATTTTAATGTATCTTGCAAAACTTTCTTCTCTGTAAAAGCAGGATTGTGGATTTTGAAGATGCGTCCATCCACGTGTTTGTGTCAGATCAAGAATTCTATGAAGCAGTAGCCGGCAAAGCTTGAGGTTTCATTAGTGTCAGAGCCAAATAAGAGTTACTCAAATGTTTTCCTCACTAGGCCTGTACAACATTTCTGCATTTGTGCTGTTTGCCTCTGTCATGATTTGAAATATGCCACAGGAATACAGCATACCCAGGCCAAGTATTAAATGAAAACCATATGCTATACCAGTGTCACTGAGAATGACAGCTTGAAAAGATACTAAATCTGTTAATTTCTAAATCTGTTTATGCTGTTTAGGCAGCAGCATTGCAGTGCATCTCCTGGATGGCTAAAGTTTTTGACTAAAAAAATTTTTGGAAAATCAGATTCTCATAAAAATGAAAAGTTTCCTATGGGAATAATGTTCTTAACAGCAATAGTAAGGTTTCTATAGGCAATTCTAAGATTTCATCTTTAAATCCTCTGCCTAACTTTCAGCTTGACACCTTTGGTTTTTCAAAGCAGCAATGGAATTCTAAGATAATATACTGAAAATGAGTGAAAGGCAGATTTGTTACTGAGAAGTGAATGTAATAAATATTACTATATTTCAAAGTTTCCCCATTAGCTGAGCAGAACTGAAAGAAATGAAGCCTATCAAAAACATCCCATGGCCACAAACTGAGACTTTTATTTTAGTATTCTCTCTTTGGGCTACAGAGTGATCTGATTTAGGCTAGACATGAGTCAACTGCTCAGCATATCAGCAGCGTAGCAGCTGCTGAGCTGGTCAGATCATTGGGTGCTGATCCCAGGAGTTTCACTGAAGATACTGTTGTTTACTAGAATTTCTTAAAGCTCAGTCTTCTGTGTGTGGAATATCATGTTTAATGATACTCAGGATTCGTAACATTTTTACTCGCATGGGTAAGCCTTTCCCTTTTCTTTAGTGGCTGAGAAATAAAGAAGTTACATAAAGATAAAACACTACTGCAATATAAATCAGAACATGTAATGGGCTTCTATAAATCATTTTATCTATCAGATATTGCATATGTCTGTTGTCAAGTAATCTAGAGCTTTTACAACACAGCTCAGTATCTTTTCACTGGTTTTGTTTCTCCTTCCAGAACAGTCAACCCTTCCTGTTTTGAGTCTGAGATCAAAATATGATCCATTTCATATTTTGAGTTTCAGTCTGCCATCCATGCTTGCATTTCTACCCTCCTGTTTTCCCGTAAATGTTGTCATCTGGACATAGGTATAAATGGCCACCTGGATATAGACCAATGTCTGTCTGGTACAACCACTGAACTCAAGTTGGTGGACTAGATTCAATATTTCTTTCTCCCATCTTCTGTTGGGATTTGTTTGGAGCAGGAGCGGTAAGAGCAGTTCAGG
The DNA here is from genome assembly GCA_026261815.1 of Monarcha castaneiventris obscurior. Taxonomy (NCBI): domain Eukaryota; kingdom Metazoa; phylum Chordata; class Aves; order Passeriformes; family Monarchidae; genus Monarcha; species Monarcha castaneiventris. The sequence continues at coordinate 21,593,742 of JAMPIT010000379.1, read as the reverse complement.
CCAGTGGGGGAACAACATGCGAAGAACAAAATTCTCGTGAACAGAACAGTTAATAAACCTTTCACTTTTTTCTTTACATTATCTGTTCGTTCACATCCTGGGTCATGTTTATGATAAGGTTGTGGTTTTTTTTCTTGATTAATTTTAGTCTGTGAAAGTAAAGCACGAGATACCACTCAGCTCCACGTGTTATACAAGGCTGCCACAGAGGACAGACCATTTTTCATACAACAGCAACACATTTTTCGGGCCTTCCTAAGCTTTATTTTAATTCTGTTTCTTCATTTCTGTAACAACAAGACTATATTGTGGTGAGGAATGCCACAGGGGTATATCAAGGAGATTTTTATTAAATCATAATGATGTATATACACGAAACAAAATTCTGCCAGAAGGTAAATTCCATTTTTAAAACCTACAGTACATTTTTAGACTTGCAGTATACATGAGCTAGGGAAAATCTACCAAATCATGTTAAAATAACTTGCAGAACAACTGATTACAAAACATTCCTTCTACTTTCAGGGAGAAATTTTAATGGTTGATTTTTAACTGAATAATAGGTTTGATTTTAAAATACATCATATTCATTGGTGGCCTCATGAACCCTAGAGCCTGTCTCATAACAATAAGTAAAAAAAATAACAATAGGATAACTGTGTACTATACTTTTAATTGCCATGGGGTCCTCCTATTTCTAGACAGCCATTATTTATTGAGTCGAGAGCAAAATGGTTAAGGAGGCATGAAAACACACTTGAGCACACATGAGAACACATGGGATTTTTTAATAAGATTTTAGTTGTTTTGTTCTCTCTGTTTCTTTTTGGTTTTGCCAGATAATAAAGGTAATTCAGGCAATTTTCAGACTATGCACTTTCATTCCTCTTCTTGATTACCTAGCTCTTCTAGATTAACAGAGAGACTTTTCTAACTTTGTAACTTAAACCCACAGAAACCAAAACACTTTTGCATAAGAATAGAATCTTTATCATTTTAATTTTTTGATTTATTTTCCCTTTTCTGCTGTGTTTTTTATAATACTACCCTGAAAGTGAGAAAAATGGGAGACTAAAGAAGATGCAACAAATTCTATAAAATATTGAAATAGAAGTATTGAAGCTACAGGTTCCCTCCAACTGAAATCACAGTGGCTATATATTCATGGTGACTAATTCTGTACCACTGCAGGTTCTGGTTGCAGAAATGGGTTCTGCCTGATATCGGAAATCTCTGAGTTAGTGAAGGTCTAAAATATATTTTTTCTTTAAGAAGTTTCCATTTGTGAAGATGGCTAATGATCTCCTGTGGGACTATATATTAGAATATTTTTCTTAAGCTTACTCAAAGTAGGAGGACAGAAGCTGATGCCTCTGGTATTAATGAATAAACATTCTTTATAAATAAAAAAAAGTTGGAAACATCTGAGAATTCATTCAACTTAAATAAAAGTTTTGCAACAATAACAGTTACCTCTTGATTTTTATAACACTTTATGCTGAGTAATTTCCAGCACATTGGGAACTTACAGTGTTAAGAGAGAAGAGCAGTTCTGCTCTAGAAAGAAAGATTAAGCACATGGACATCCCTGCATCCTTACATACTTACTGTAGTCTACTTTTCTGTAGACTACAGAAATACAGAACCTTGGAAAACCATGTGATCCAATCCTTTGGAATGAAGCTGGTCAATGGTCTATACTAAGATCATTCTGAGAGCTATTCTCCTATGAAAGTTGTGAAGTATCCTTCACCAGAGGTTTTTTGGATGGGTTAGACAAAAAGGTCTCAGAATGATCTTAGTATAAATTATTAACGCTTCCATTTACAGGCTAATCAATGAAATGATACCACCAGTATCAAGATGTTATTCAGACAAAGGCAGGATTTTAGTTACAGGATGCCACAAAAAGAAAAAAAAACAAAATAGTATGCATACAGACTGAGTAAAAAAAATCTCACAATGTAGACAAGTAGGCAAATTTTACTCTGGGTTGCATTCACACAGGAGCTGACAGAGATGTGGGAGGTAATTATTCCTTCTACTTGATCTCAGTAAGATGAAAAACATTTTTCTCCCTTCCATTCCTATTAAATGTTATTGTAAAGAAGATGATGATAGGTAATTCTTCAGGGCCAATGGGATAAGAACAAATATAAATTAGCTTAAATTATACCAAAATTTCTGGGTATACCAAAATATACTGGGTATAAGAGAAGACTTCTTTTTGGCTGTTAAAGCGCTGAAATTGTTCTCCTATGGAAGTTTTGAAGTATCCTTCACCAGAGGTTTTTAGGATGGCTTCTCTCAGAATGATTTTAGCATAGATCATTGACCAGCTTCATTCCAAAGGACTGGATCACATGGTCTTCCAAGGTTCTGTATTTCTGCTCCTCTATGAATCTGCTTGAGTTTACCACCAGCAGGATCTCTTCTTGTCATGCTTCCCATTGCATAAATTTCTTTCTTGCTGTACAAACTTCATGTTTGTTACACTGTGAGTGTATAGGGATTCAGTAAACTTCCTGTTACTTGAGTAATCTTCTCACTGTTGCATTTCTGGGGACAAATGTTCAGTGTCCCTCTGTAATTGCATGCAACAACTCTGAACACAGTTAAAGCCAAAGTTAGCAGCAACTTAGAGCCCTAATGTCCAGTGCAAGTGCTGACTCTTCCCTTTCTTCTGGCTGTGCTCCTATTGACAAAACCAGCAGCTTTCTGCTGCCAGATATCCCATCTCTTCCTTTGGCAGCAGGATCAGAAAAAAAGCTGTGCTATTTTCAGAATATCTCTTGTAATACAATCATGACAGGGTACGAAACTGCTAGTTAAACTCAAGTCATGTGGGGAAAGGTTCTAAAGAGTCAGTGTTTCTTTAGGTGTTACTGGGCTACAGTGGCTCCTCCTGGTACAGTTTGTCAGGTCGGAGGGATGCCTGCAGGGCCTCCTACCAGGCTGCCTCACACAGCAAGGGAGGGACAGCCCCACACGTCTGTCCTATCTCACAACACGTGCCTTACACTGGAGGTGCAGGCTTGACAGCTCAGAGCAATCTGTGGTAGCTCCATGGAGAGGTGACACCAGGAATGCTCTCCCTTGTCATCTGTACAAAATCCCTGGCATGTCACTGCAGTGCTGAGCATAAGAAAGATTAAGGACTGAGGACCTCAGTCTGAAAAGCACAGAAGAATTTAACTACGACTTTGGCTTTAGCAGTCTTTGCTACTTAAGTATTCAAAATGCAACATTTTGCTTTGCCTTATTTTAGAATTGGCCGAGTCTGCAGTCACTTAGGCGCTCACTAGCAAAATCTCCAGTTTTACTTTTAAGTATGCTGGAAATGCCTCAGTTTTAACAATATCCCATTCTAAGGAGACAGATGATGCATAGCTCACTCCAGCTTTGCAGATGAGGTTCTTTCTACCTCTTTTGCTCAATTTAGGAGCAGTTTAGACCATATCTATTAGAAAAGGCCCTGCACAAAATATAGAGGCTGCTGGTAGTTGCAGTATCTCAGATCTATAACCTAATGATCTTTAATCGTTTATAAATTCACAGATGGAGGAACAAGGCCCACAATATGTTTTCTAAGAGAGTACCTGATAGTAGGCTGGAGTGGAATTCTCTTAACTTCCACTTTCCAGGGAATAATTAAATATTAATTAGATCACAAGAAAGAAAGAAGAGTAATATGAGAACACTAAGGGGCTAACCCTTAGGCTTCTCATGGAACAGAGAGCTTCTTTTCAAATATTTAAATTTTGAATTGGAAGAGAGTGCAGAAAGTGAGATTCTTCTCTTCTCCCAGATGAGAGTCATAAGGAAACAGTGAGCTTTAGCAACGTGTTCACTCATGTCTTTTTTTCTAGGGCACAGTGAATATTTAATGCATCTACGAGGATGGATATAGCTTCCACAACAGTGACTGAAAAGAATCTTTTCCACCTGAGTACCATTGGCAAATTAATTTGGGCATGGAAAACATAGGTTCAACCTCCTATAGCACAGGAACGAATCTATTCTAGTTGTACTTTTTTGCATAAATACCCAGATATGTCCATCATTGAAATAGAGCCACTGTTTAGGCCATACTTGGTGAGAAGGACTGGCAGAAGGGACTCACGTCTAGGTGAAGTCTGGTGGTTTGAAACCAATACGGGATTAGGGGACTCCACATGGGCTAGAGATGTGACCTAAACCTCACCTGCTGGCTGACATGTGCCACCTGCCCAACTTGCTAGATTTGGGGATATCATATGTCTAGAACCTACATTTTTTCATGTATTGCATGTGAAGCAATGCATGGAGTTATCTACATAACTCAGGGCTGAGGTGTGTGTCCTAACAGTTTGGTCTTTTAATAGTGAGTGAAAACTTCCTTGTAAACCTAGATCCGGATTTTGCATTTTCAGTCTGCACTGCAAATGGCTGCATTTCAGGAAGGAAAGACAGAATAATCGTTGCTATTTTATACTGTTGCTAAGAAGTCAAGTTTTCTGGACATCTTCCAGAGGTGAGTGTTAGCTCAGTGGGTCAATTGCCAAGAAAACTCTGCTTCTTGCACATACAGGTTTTACTCTTGTGATTCATGGTGTCACTGTTTCAATGGATGTAGCTGTCACCAGAGATCAAGGCCAGACTCGCACTGCCCTTCAGGTAACACGAATCCAGTGTCCTGCAATCTTCAATGGGAGCTGGTATTTAGAACCTAGTGAAATAAAGCTTAGGCACCAATGAAGTTCCAGGTGAGCCTTCTCAGTGGATGTTATATGCAATTGAATGGTTAACCATTCAAGGTGGTGACTTCAGGGTTATATATAGAAGACTTTTCTCGGCAGTTGCAAAATGGTGTGGCCACAAACGGACCACAAGTCCACATTGGAGGCGTCTGTCTGCAGTCATGCACATGAAAGGAACTCTCCTCGCTGTGAGTCTTTGAGTATTTAGACACAGAGCTAGACAATTTCACTGTTTATTCAGCTTTTCAGGAGGAGAGACAAGCAGGTCCTTGTAAAAACTAAAAAAAAATATATATTGAAAGAAAAAAATATTTTTTTAAAAAAAAAGACTCTTTAGAAAATGAGCTTGAACAAAACATTTCAGCTCTTCACAACTGTGAGTGATTCAGTTCCATATGAAAATATTGTATCAAAGAGGAGAATATTATCTTTAACTGCTCCTCCACCATGCCATTTCTGACTCCTCTCCCATTTGAGAAACAGTCGGCATCAGCAGGGTGAATCATCTGTGCTGCACGCAGCCCTTCTTGGCAAACTGCAAGCATTCATCTCCTGGGACTCTGCTCCAGTTCGCACGTTTATCCCCACTGGAGGCCCTAGCTAAAATAAGGAACACCACATCTGCAATGTGCATTTATTCTGCTTCCTGACAAAATAAGTGTAGACTGACATAAAATAATCTTTGTGAGGTAGAAGGCAGGATGTTTGGTGAATGGGGATATCTGAAGGATCTTTAAAACTTTCTGAAGGCTGGTAAAGAGCACGAGGTAAAAGTGTGGTCAGCAGAGGAGTTTACTTGGAAACTTGTTGGACTCCTTGTAGGAAACACAAAAGAGTTTATATATTTGGAGTCAAAGGTTATATTAAGGGTGAATCCACTCTAGTAGTGTTTATTCCTCACTTCTAATTCAGGTAGTTTACTCAGTTCTCATGTAAGTCAAATAAGAAAGTTTATCCACCCTTCGTTTTTTATTATTCAGTTGTTTGCAGAGTCGCTGACTTTTCATTGTTTCTTTCTTAAGGATATAGAATTCATCCCAGGACTAGAAGCTGACATTCTAGGAGTTTTATAGTATAAAATATGCCAGCTACTAAGTGAGGTAACTGTAGTGGAAAAAAAAATGTTTTTAAGAGGCTGTGGAGCAGTGTGCGGCTAAATCTGGCAAAGAACTGAATGTTTGCGTTTTCCATTGATGTCAGCTCTCAGGACATCATCTTATAAATGGGAAGCTGTCTGAAGAAGTATTGCAGTCTGACAGTGAGTAGGTAGATTTAAAATAGATTAAGAAATTAGTGACATAAGGAAACACATAGCCTGAAAGTATGATGTTTTTAATGCATTTTGATACTTTGCTGTGTATTCAGAGCTACTCTAGTTAGTGTATTTGGTGTTTTTGCAACATTTATAACCAAAAAGCTCTGCTTCATCAATCATACAACCCAGAATTATTTTAATTGTGCAGTTAGGCAGGTAATTTTGAGGAGCTTTTTCCCTTTAAGAGTCCTAGAAAATGGTTAATCAATGCATGTTTGTCTCTAATCACTCTTCTGTGGCTATCTGAGATTATCGGCCTTCCTGTACCTAAAGGGTATGTGGTGATAGGAAAGGGGGGGATGACTTCAAACTGAAAGAGAGTAGGTTTAGATTAGATATTAGGGAGAAATTCTTTACTGTGGAGTGGTGAGGAATTAGAACAGCTTGCCCAGAGAATGTGTGGGAGCCCCCTCTCTCGAAGTGTTTAACACCAGGTTGGATGGGGTCCTGAGCAACCTGGTCTAGTGGGAGATGTCTGTGCCTATGACAGGAGGGTTGGAACTGGATGATTTTAAGGTCTCTTCCAACCCAAACTATCCTATGATTCTATGATTCTGTGATCTAGAGAGATGGAATGATATTAAATCTGTTGCTTCCAAGGGTGTCTCACTGAATCATTCTGTTCCTTTCTCTACATGTTGCTTTCTATACCCCCTATAACTGAAGACACTGCATTTGAGCTGCCAACTCTATCTAAATAATCACATGATATTTTTGCTGTTACCTGGAATCAGTTCATTCACTAAGTGAAAGCCACCTTGAAATACTCTGAATGTCCTGGATTTCTTCAAATGTGCATTTGATTCCCTAGTTCAGTGATTATTGCTTGTAATAACGTCAAAGGAAGTACACAAGAAGACGAAAAGTGTTAATGATGGCTCACAAGAGGAGGTTTCCAGCAGCAATTTGATCAAAAGGATCCAAGTCAGATCCCATTTAAGATCAAGAATAAATTGTAGAGCTCCTTTTAGCTATTCCAGCTTGTGACTCACTGTGCAAAGCAGTGTTGCTTCTAAGATATCTTTCTGTTTCACCCAGCAATAGAACTAGCTCAGGAAGTAAAGAGCAGCAGGATGCAGGGAATGAACAGCTATGAAAAATCTCACAATTTATGAATGTTTTTAAAATAATAAACTGGAGCACTTAAAAGACAAAAGTTTCACTTTTGTCAATTTTATTTTTTAAATAGGCTTCTGTTTTTCCTTAATTTCTTATCCAAATGAAATTTACTGCAGAAATAAAGCTATTTTTTCAGTTTGTTGTAGATTGACAAAAATGTGCTTACTTATTCACTGCTTTGCCTTAGTGCTCCTTTTCTTTCATTTTGTAGAGGGCTCAGACCTTTTATTCCCCAAAGGAAGGATTCTGGATCAACTGGGACAAGATGTTCTCATGGAAATATTCAAATACGCAATTATTATCTGATATTTTTTCGCATGTCCTTAGAGCTCACTAATCATATGATATTCTGTTCTCCTGTGGAAAAGCCAGCCTACAATCTTCCCTTTCCCCATTTTGTGGGAGATTCTAAGGGGTGGTCTGGGTGTAACGATAGCTCAGTTGGTTAGAGCAGGGTAATAACAACACAGTTGTGGGTCTGACTCCCATGTGGGCAATTCACTTAATGGCTGGACTCGAGGATCCTTGTGGACCCCTTCAACTCAGAATATTCTGTGAAATCTGTGTGGGTGAGGTGGATGGCTCTACGTGAGAAGAGGGGTATATTGTCACAGTTTCTGTAAGCTCCAAGACAGAGCAGAGACTTTGAGTTTTTTGTCAATGCTGATCACTTTTTAAACATCACCTCCTAAGGACATGGGAGCAGGCAATTCCCAAATGTCAGAAGTGAAGTAGGAGAGGTAGATCAGGAATCTTCTCTTGAAAATAAGGCAAAAAAGAAAGGTGCATGCCCAGTGGACACAGGAGGAATACAGAGATGTTGCTTGCCACTGTAGGGAGAAAATTCATGTGGCCAGAGCTCAACTGGAGTTAAAACTGGCCAGAAATGTGGGGGATAATAAAAATAATCTTTTCAAATATTAATGGCAAAAGGCAGCATGAAAATAACATCAGCCCATTACAGGGTGAGGATGGTCACCTCAAAAACAGGAACATAGACAAAACAGAGGTGTTTAACTCATTCTTTATCTCTGTCTTCAACACAGATGACAGACCAAGGGGCTCTCAGTACCCTGACCTGGGGGCCATGACTGCAAGATCAACTCCCTGTCTATCCGGAAGCTGCTGCTACAGCTGGATCCCTACAAATCTATCAGGCCTGATGGCATTTATTTGAGAATCTTCAAAGAGCTGGCTGATGTAATTACAAAACCTCTCTTGATGATTTTTGAGTGCTCTTGGGAATCCAGAGAGGTCTGAGATGACTGAAAGCTGACTAACCTTGGCCAAGTTTTTGAGAATGGCAAGAAGGAGGACCCTGGATACTACAGGCTTGTCAGCCTCCCTTCAATGCCTTGTAAAGTCATGGAGAAGATTATTCTGGGAGGTATTGAAAAACACCTGAAAGACAATGCAGTCATTGATCACAGCCAGCACAGCTTCATGAGAGGAAGTCCTTCTTGTCAAACCTGATTTCCTGTTATGACAAGGTAACCCCCCGGTTGATCAAGGGGAGCCTGTTGATCTTTTTGGATATCAGTAAAGCTTTCAATGCTGTCTCTCACAGAATCCTTCTGGATAAAATATTCAGCACAGAGCTGGTTAAACACATCATGTGATGGGTGAGCTACTGGCTCACGGGTCAGGCACAAAGGGTTACAGTGAATGGGGTGACATCAGACTGGGGCCCTGTCACTAATGGGGTTCCACAGGGCTCCATCTTAGGCCCTGTGCTCTTTAACACCTTCATAAATGACCTGGATGCAGGACTGGAAGAGACACTGAGCAAGTTTGCAGATACAAAACTTGGAGGAGCTGTTGACTCCCTTGAAGGCAGGGAGGCCCTGCAGAGAGACCTGGACAAATTAAAGGGCTGGGAAATCACCAACCACATGAAGTTGAACTAGGAAAAGTGCTGGATTCTGCACCTGGGATGGGGCAACCCTGGATGTACAGACAGACTGGGAAATGAGATGGTGGAAAGCAGTGCCAGGGAAAGGGACCTGGGGGTCCTGGTCAATGGAAAGTTGAATGTGGGTCAGCAGTGCCCTGGCAGCCAGGAGGGCCAAGCGTGTCCTGGGGGGCATCAGGCACAGCATGGCCAGCTTCTCAGGCCCTTGAAAGGAACAAGTTTTCAGAATACCTGAAACCTTTTGTCTTTCTGTGAGAGCGGGAGGGAGAAGAGGCTCCTAGAGGTCAGCTGCATGTGTGTATATCCCTCATCTCTACTGTGAAAAGCATGCACCAAGAGCTAACTAACAGGAATCCCTCATGTCATTCTTCCCCAAATTTCAAACCTTGGGAATATTCTGCCCCATAAGATCCAGATGGGAAGGTAATTGTCATTATTCATTGTAATGTCAGTGTGATTGCTTTCTTTATCTCTTTGTGCTGTACAAGTGAGAGGAAAATGGCCAAGACAGAAAGTCTTGGCTTGTCCTTCTGAATTCCTCAGGAAGGTAAGCCAGACTTGGAACCATGCTTTACCAATGATATATTGTATTCTTTGCTCCATTTTACTGCTTAAAAATTTGGCCACTGAGTCTATATATTTTTTTTCCAAAATACATAATTCAAAGTCAAAAGCATATAAATTGAAGATTTATTTAGATGTAGGTTGTCTAATCTGAACATTTGAGTCTTCTGGTTTGTACAATAGATAACACCAAAAGCAACTGATCACATTGATTATCATTAAACTCAAGAGGATTTCTGCCACAGGGTTGACAACCAAGAAGTTTCAACAAGAAAACCTTTCCAAGAAAATGTTATACAGACATCTCATGAAGGACTATCAGTCCAGAAGGATGTGCCCATATTGTCCATAAACTTTGAGCTAAGAATTATTATCCAGACTGCACAGAGAACACCTTAACTAGGAAAACTAATTTTGGTGGGTTTGCACCATTAGTTCCTGACAGTTGCATTATAAGAGGACTCTTTATAAATCCTCTTATTTACTGCATCATGAAATTAGTGGTAGTATTCCAGTATATATTTCTCTTATTTCACACCACCTGTCTTCTAAGAATTTTTTTCCCTGAGGGGAAAAAGCCCCACAAGAACTCATAGAAATGTGTTTGAAAAGTAGTTTCTAATCCAGCTTCTTAAGTGCACTTTAAGTTCCACTGAATACAGACAGATATGATCAGAGTGTCTTTTTGTTTGTTTGTAAAATGTCCATAGAGATATGCACAGTGAATGTAACACGACAGCAAGGCCAAAATGGTGTTATTCTGATGAAAGAATTGACTTGGAGTTCTAAGTGGCTATCAGGGAAAAAATCTGATTAAAAGTAATTGTAAAAGTCTCTTTTACAACAGAAATATTTTTCAGTTTCTACTGCAGGAGAAATAGATCTCCAGCATTGTTTGTCAAAAAGTTGTTACCATGAAACTGCAGGCCTAGAAGCAAATAAAAATCTCTGTGGCTTGGTTTACAGAGCCATGCAAGGCACACTTTTACTCTCTGTATTGCCTGTGCCTCTATGAGATGACAGCCCAACATGAAAGAGGCTTCTTAGGAGTCGTGTTCAAAGGAGCAAGAATATTGTTGACTCTCGACTGCAATCATCCCCATTACCCCATGGCCAAGCTAAAGTGGCTATTATACACTGGCAGCAGCTGGCCTGGGCAAAAACTCTCCTCAGATGGCTCATTAATACTGGGATTTGGTAAACTCTTGTCTGTAAGCATGTCCATAATCTACATGGTGTTCCCAGAGGTGAGTACAGTGGGTTCAGGAGTAACAGATTTGGAAGGGGCTGTGATAGAGAAGGGGCCTGGTACTGGGGCAGTGGCTCAACAGGGAAGAGCAAAGGCTGGTCTGCACAGAGAGGTTGGAGAGTGATTGTCCTCCAGTGGGGATACACCTGATGCTCTTCCTGTTGGAAAGTCCACCAACTTCCGATGGGTTAGGGATGACCTGCAGACTGGTTTACTACTCTGCTTTGAAGGTGAACTTTCTGGTCATTAAAAACATGTTTCTAGTAGAGTGTAAGATCAGATAGAGGGGGGAAGTTCATCTGTTCCTTGAGGTTGTTCACACAGTGGGAGAGCACTTAAAGGAGATAGCCCACTTGAGAATTCACCTTCTCCATTAATTCGTAGTGACCTATCTCTGTATTAGAGGTGTTCCTCAATGAAACTGATAATCAAAGTGGATTTTTTTGGGGAAAAAAAGAGTTTATTTGGTCTTTTTCTGAAACATAAATCTGTTTTTGTCTTGAAAATCCCTATTAATTGCTTATTCTAAACATATGTGCCTTTCTCAGGGATACTGGCCCCCTTCCCCATATCAGACTGTGAACTTTCTTTAACCCAGGCCTTCCCATTCACTAAAATGTCTCTTTGACCTGAGCTGTAAAGAAGTTGACCTTCCCACCTCCACCTCCCTCATTCATATGCACTTCTTCCAAGATATCTACATGACACAGGCCATCTTTTTGGGTGAATATAAAGAGCAGTCAGACTTAACTACCTAACGACAATGCCTAAGTTTTAAAAGCCATCTAAGTCTGAAAAGTATCATTATATCTTGTGTAATATATGACATTGCAGAGCACCTCTGACTCTCTAAATGATGAGGCTTACAGGGAACTGGGACAGCCATTCTCCTCTCTGGATATGTAAAAGCTTTGGAGTGAAGATGTGCAGAATTCTGACAAATATTTCTCCTAAAGAAGCTAACTTAAAAACCAGAAAGTAGGCAAAGCATTGTCTGTACTTATATTCTGTAAGCTTGGTCCCTTGGTACAATAAAGAAGCCCAAGAGACTATAATTACATTTAGTTCCCTTTCAGTGTCTCCAGATGGAGAGCTATGGACACAGTGCAAACCTGTCTTCTGAGCAGGAGGCACATCTTGCAGTTTTATGTCATGTCAGCCTCTAATACTCCCTTCTGCTTTTGGAAAGACTTTTGGAAGGGGCTTCAAGGTCATATAACCCATGGAAAAACTCTACTTTAAAAAAAAAAATCTCAAAATATCTGTTTTGTGAGTGAAATAAACTTGCTTTGCACAGATATAAATAGCAGCAATATATAATAGAAGACGCTACTTAAATACCTTTTATTTTGAGCAATATCAAATTTGTTTCTACCAGCCACCATAAAACATTCATCTTTCCTATGTCTTACACAGAAAAATTTATGGCATGAAATAGGCCAGCAAATAGCATTTGTTCTCCTTTTGGCACCTGATATTTGGTGCCACCATATGTTGATCCTGCATGCTGAGATTTGTTTCCTTCATCTAATATTACCATTTTTCCCCACAGCTGGTTTTGTAGAAGATGAGAGATCTTAGTGCAGTGGCTGCTTGCATTTGTCCTGCCAGGCTCTGCTTGCTGCAATGGAATCATTATACATCTCATTAAATAGTCAAGGTCAAACCAGCAGCTAAGATCTCCTGTATGTGGTTCTCTGCAGGTGGCTAAATAAATGAAGATTTCAATAAATATTTGATGTCTTCTGAGAGATGAAAAGTAGCTTTCTTTGTTCTTACAGAAGGTCCTTGGCTAGTACTGCTTTTTAAGGGAACAGCCAGCCTGTAGTGTACGTGGAAAGGCAATTGTCTTGGATCCTGAAGCTACAATTTTGGCAGACCTTCATGTAAGGATAAGGTCTTTGCTCATATGATTTATAGTGCCTGATGCATGAATTCAGCTGGCATGGCTGAGCATCAGTTCCTGTTAGAGCTTGTGTCTAAGTATCTTAGATATCCTGTTAGAGCTTGCATCTGAGTACTACCTGCAAAGGGCAGCAGACCTTTCTCCAACTAAAATCCTGCAAAGACATTTTCATGATTATGACATTCCCTTTCTGTCCTCTACAGTCTCAAGAGGACCAATCAGTTACTTGTGAAACCCCTTGAGGGAGTTGTCAGATAGCAGAGACATGGCAAACTCCTCTCTTTGTACCCAGTGACACATTTTTCTCTGAGTAACAGCCACTGTGGCCATGCCTGAGGAGTGATTCTGACTGGAGTCTTGTCATATATTAAAGTTTCTTGTTGTTATATTTCCAAGAAGGATTAACTGTTGGGTGACAAAAACCTGGAGCTATTTGGGAGTGTCTGTCTCAAATGTAGGTGGTGAATAAACCATGTGTCTAGGAAGTGAATTGTCAGTAATACAGTGACCTGGAATTTTTAGGGAAGTGCTCCTCCATTCTTCCCCAAAATGCTTTGCCGAGTGTCACAGGTCAGATCTCAGAGACCAGTGGTCTTTGACCTTGTCAAAACATGGCCCTGGTCCAGGATCTGGATCAGAGATTAGCTTAGTTCAGGGACAGCCATGAACCAAGAAACCAGGGAAAAGGCCTTGTGATCAAATGTATCATCACAGAGAGCTGAACTGGTTAGATCAATGAAAAATTGTGTGATCAGATGGGCAACAAAGCTGTCAGACATCTGCTTCTGTTCTGCTTGATATCCAGTGGCAAGTTATGGCTCGTGCTATGTGTGAGAGGTTTAGGCAGCATAAGTCTCTGGCAAGCAAATAATTTCCCTTCCACCCTTCACAACCCCCAAAGATAATGGCTGTAGAGGGTCTGTTCACTGGCAGATTAGCCCAGGATAGCTGTCTTTAGGATGTAAATGCTCTGCATTTCAAAACAGGACAAAAGAAGTTAATTTGATGGTGAGGCTGAACTTTGTAGAGACTTCCTGAAGGAGATAATAGGCTTCCCCGAGGTCAATAAAAAGAATAATTAAAACTCAGGACTTGGACCCCAAAAACATAACTAATGATCTAATGTACATGGCAAAATTTCGAAATATCTGAGGCATATTTATATGAATGCCCATTACATCAGGATTTTAAAAAACAAATGTGATGAGCGACACTAGAAAAAACTTGTATTTATTTAATGCCCCTTCTCTTTGTTTGAGCTGAAATCTGTAGGGCTGTTCATTTCTTTCCCTGATTATTCCATTCTAGAAGTAGAATAGTAGAATTTTGTGCTGATTTACATAAGATTTACAATTATATGGTGAGCAACTGCAGACAGGATGGGCATGTATATCTTCTTTTATGTGCTAAGTCAAAGAAGAAAAGTTGCATTGACAGTATCACGAAATGTAGGTCTGCAGTAATTGTCAGTTTTGGTAAAAGAATATAATACTATGAGTGTAATTCTCTTGAAAATTGCAATAGCAGTTCTGTTTCATTCTGAAGCTGAATACAATCCCTGTCATTAAAACACTGCAGCTCTCTCTCCCTCCTGTGACTAGCTGAAGTTTTTTACTCCAACAAACCATGGAGTCAGCGTCTCAGTTCCCACTCTGGCATATCCCATATAAGCTTCTGAAAATATCGCATATCTGTACCTCCATCTGTCAAAACCAAAATGAAATATTAGCACAGTCAAACAAATAGGCATTTCCAGAATGTTATCGATAAATGTATCCCAGTAAATTCACAGAAATCCATTGAGTGATCCTTTTGTTTATAACCAGACCAAAATGGCTCCAAGTGCTTTATATTCATTCATTTTGCTCAAAATCAGACAATCTTCTTTGTTTGAAGCATCCACAGAATATATTTTTTTCTTGTTCTTAAAACAAATGAAAGCATTATGATCATTACAGTGCTGGTTGCCTGGACTGATAAAATGTTCCACATATTTAGTCCCTATGTAATGGCTTCTGTTTCGGAATTTTACTTGCAAAAATATTGACAGAGAAAAAGAAATTATAAATTAAGTTTCATTTACTACTGTACTTTGCCACTGTGAGTAAAGCTGCTGTACCTTGAGATAATTAGTCTGGGCTCATCCTCATGGTTGTGGTTTCTGGAGTAACTAGTTCTAACAATCATTCTCACCACTGCTGCATGTGAAAGATAAGTAGAGAATGATACAGGCGAATTCAGGCTGGTTGACTTTGTATTACTTGGTTGGGGGATGGTTTTGGTTTGTTGGTTTTTTTTTTATAGCAAAATGAAGCAAATCCTTGGTGATATACCTGAGATTTTTTAATGATTTCTGCAGTGATACATTCCTGAAAATTGCCACTAGACTTCACATCTCAGATACTGAGTGAATTGAAGTTGTTTCACCACCTCCCTGGTGTGTAGGTTGGAAGAAAACCTGTCTGCAAAAAGGAGGCTGAATCACAAGTAGTACCAGGCAGCCTGCAACAGACCTTTAAAAACGAGACGTCTTGTACCATTTGCCAAACAGTGGGGAAAGTGTGAAGATGACTGAGATGATTCAAAGCCCTTTTAAAAGCCCTCACATGCCTCATCATGTTCAATTTTACAGAGAGTAATTTACTCCCACCACAACACTTTGCTACATTCAAATGAAAACCTGGAAACTGGTGTTAAGTTAGTGTAGTACTAGTGGAAAGTACTAGACCTCATCTTTGAGAGCTTTGCTCTCTGTGGGGTCTGAATGGGAGTCTGGGACAAAAGGGTAATGTAAGAAATTGATTTTATGTTCATTGCAAGAAAGCAGGAGCTAAACTGTCCTCCATGCTCATGCAGGGTGAGGACATGAGCCTACTTACTCTAATGAATTCCTGATTAGAATCTCAGGCCCCATCCTGCCTCAGAAATTGCCACCATAAACCTGAATTAACGTTGAATGCTATTTTAGATATGGGTCTACAGTGATAAAAAAGAGACTGCAAGACAGTAAGATAAGAAAAAAGGGGTTTTACTATCTGTTTGGGCATCAAATAATATTTTTTTTCTCACCTTACTCTTTTTATATTTTTGTTGGATTTAAGTTAGCAAATTTCAGCACACGCTACAAAACTCTACTGCTCTTGACTAAACTCCAGGGCAGAAGTTACTCCAGCTCATGCATTTTCTAAAAGATAAGACCAAGAACCACAGGAAAAAAGAAGTTACTTTAAATACTGAATTACCTATTTTGTTGTCATCTCAGCTCATTGGGCAATGTACTGCTGTCAGAAGAGATTTCCTACTTGAGTCAATGGCTACCTCTTAAAAATTGATAGCATATTAACTTCATTCATATTTTTATTTTTGATTTCTGGGATAAATGCCTTCAAGTATTGGGAAACAGTTGAAAATTAGTGTCCTGAGAATGTTTTATCTTTATGGCCTAAAAGAATAATCTTGGTGTAGAAAATTTCCTGTCAGTTACCTTGAGAAAGTAATGCCGTTACAGACATCTCTTTTTCTCTAGTTTGTTCCTCTGTACATCGTTTGCTGTATTCAAGAGCTTTCATGATATAACTGACATATCTTGACATTTTTATTTGTCTCTCTCTAATGTATGTTGCTTTTTTATTGCTTTCTGTGTGGTGATGATGAAACCATGGCCTAGCCCATAATAAATCCAGGTGAGGAACATTAAACTGAAAAGAAAAAAGACATAAAATGCATATTATCCCTTTAAAGTTTATAAATGCCAAGCTTTCTTCAACAGGTGTTTAAAGATGAACACTTAAAATAATTTTGGCATAAGAAACTGATTGACACTTTAATAGAACCCCAATTAGAACAAGCCATTCAGTTTGAATAGATAAAATATGAATGGCTGGGTTTTCACTGGGAGTTGCAAATCTATTGAAAAAAGCCTGAGTTTTATCCAAATACAGTGATAAATAACATGACTTGTGACATTTCATTTCTGTGAAAAGAAACAAAGAGCACATAAACAGTGACAGAAGACTTGCTGGTGCACAGTTGCAGTTGTTGGTGTCCACAATGTGCAGCACTTATCAGGGGCCATGGTTGCTTCAGTTCCAGAGTCTATCTTTACTTGCTGTAAGTAATCACAAAGTCAACCATCATCTTCTTACACAGCACCTGATTATGTGCCATACAACAGGAAGTGATTCTTGTGCTTGCACCATCTGGCTGATGTTTGTCTCATGGTTATTTTGCCATCGGTGAACTTTCCACAGATATTCTCTATCCAGAAAGACTAAGAACAAAATCTCAGGTAAATGTACTCCTGCCTGCCCTCCCCTTGGGAAACAGGTTTGAAGTACCTGCAGAATACTTTTTTTCCCCCTTTTTTTTTTTCTTGATGTGGTGGTTGTAGGAGGAGATTTAACGAAGTTGTCTGGGTGTAACACTCACAGATGACCAAAAAGGCAGGTGGGAAAAAGCACAGAAAAAAATATTGTCAGACATTGTTGACAGCACGGCTTCTATGAGAACACCAGAAGGATTCAGGGTAGTCACAGAGACACAGCCATAAAATGGATTTGAAGGTGTATGAATTTCCAGGACCACATTTTAAAGCTCAAACTCACAGAAGGCCACTAATAGCTCTCTGTGAAGAAACTCTGTGGCACTGGCTTAGTTTATGGTCATGAGAAAAAGCCTAGCTTTTGTGTGCAAAAAAACCCTGCAGAACTGGTGGAAGGGCTAAATAAAGGACCTTTGATTGAGACATGGGAACAGAGGTAGACAGGCTCTAATTTGGTCCTAGCATTTTTATCTGGTGAAATTCCATTGCTACAAAGTCTTGTGGTATGCCAGCTTTTGCTGTTAAACCTATTTTTATTAACATGGAAAATGAAATAATCTCAAGGCTCTGGAGTAATCTGCCCAGTATTTCACATACACGTGCAATATTTTCAGTTTTGCTGAAAGAAAAATAGTATGTGCTTATCTGGAGCGCTTTCTTGCCTAGCTCTGTCCTGCAGTGATTAATTACAGTTGCATTTCAGTCCCTTGGAACAGAGGATTTATAACAGAAGTGCTACACAGTGTGCCACTTTTTTCAGCTCTGCATATCCAGACTGGGCTTGTTGCAGCAGGTTTTGAGTACATCTTAAAATGCCTTGCAAGAGCTGAAGATGTTGAGGATATTTTCAACCTTATAAGTCTGCAGAGATCTTGCGTCACAGTCTTCATGAGGCTGGTGGAATGTGCAGCAGCCTGCAGGAGGAAAGCTCTTTGGTGCAAAGCTGTTTAAGCACAGGCTGCATGACTGGTGGTGCTACTGTCTAACCCAGATTCCCCTGACTGCTTCAAAGGGCTGAGAGCCCTCATTCTCTCAAGCACATTTCTATTGCTCTTCCAATCAGTGGCTCATTTCTTACTGCTGGGAAGTAAAAATAGTCTCATTAGTCCATGTATGAGCCTTGGGCTTTTTTCTGATTGTATAGAGGATGACTTTGGAGATTGCTTTTATTTCTGTGTTTACTTTTATTTTCTCCGTTGTAAAATGCAGGTAATAGTTCCAAATGCTTTCCTTTTAGCCACACTGCTGTCCAAAGCATTAAAGAAACTCAGCTGGATGCAAAACCAGAAAACCACAGCCAAGCAGACAGGAGAATCCTAATCTGCTAACCACAAGAAAGAAGTCAGTTGCAATAACTCAGCCACTCAGTAGGTTATCACTACATTATTTTAGCAGCAACTTTTTTCTTGTCCGAGTGTGACTCCTGTTTCACAGTGCCCTGACTATCCCAGGCTCTGTATTTGCAAGTCATGGAACATGAAATGGGAATCTACACTGAGAGTATGTGGTAGTCTAGACCACTGCAGTGTGGTCCTAGCTGAGGAAGCAGGCGAGTGATGGACACTGTGGGAGTTGAGAAAGTGAGGCTTGTATATGACACCTGCAGGGAGGCAATCATCAGTGGTACCTGCTCAGTGGATTCTGCACTACAGTTCAGTGACTGAAGGACCAAGGCATTCAGAAAGGCCTGAAAGGTGTGATGATTACCTGTCTCCTGAACACAACACCTCCCTACGGCATACATAGTCAGCTTTAGATATGCCTCAGCAAGTTTTCCCTGCTAAAGCAAAGGGAACGTGCCGAAGAGTTTTCAGAGTTCAGGAAGGACTGATACCTTGATGGCGTCACTGCAAGTTGTGCATATCAATATAGTTTTCCCTGACATTTTGCAATGATGCCAACATTCACAAATCATTTCTTACTGAAAAATAATACATCTAAGAACCACCTCTTGAAAGTAAATTGTCATTCTTTCCTATCTTAGAGAAAATATTATTAGGAAGATGTCCTAATAATGATGTGCTAATCTTCTTTTTATGTTTGATAGTTTCCTTTCTTCACATTTACTTTTATGTTTTCAGCCTTCAGACCAATATAGGTCAAAATCCTCTTACTGAGCTCTTTGAATACACACTAATAACACTGGGGCTCCATGGAGGCATAAATATCTGTCTGCCTACACTGCACTGCAGAAATAACAGGTTTAGTCAGTTTTCCTTTTTCTTTCATTATTTTCTAGCTTCTGCTTTCATGGTAGCTTAAGTTTTAACAAAATGCTAGATCTTATCTGGCAGAATAAACAGACAACAAATTCTGAAACTGGATGGAAGAAGTGAAATAACTTTTTTTAGAAACCCATAATTAGCTAGGTCACAAGATAAGCATAGAGCATGTACCTAATTCTGTCGACACCCTGCTACCATAAAGTTAGGCTCTAAAAGTTATTCCTGAATCATTCATTAAATGCAGATTAGACTTGCTGTCTTACCTAATCAAGCTTGCAGTCACTGAATTTCCTAAGAGTCTGGTGTCATTAGCCCTTCAGTCACCAGGAATGCAATGACTAGGAGTGATGGCTGCCTATGGCACACCTCCTTTTTTCTTGTCTCCCTATCCCTCTTGGGCAATTAGCTTCATTTGAGTCCTTGAAACATCTTTTAATAAAGCTTTTTTTCAACTCTAGTGGGAATCTCTAGTTTCTTTAAGCAACCATAAGCAAATCTGTGGTGTCTGAAATACACAGTATGTTTTACTGGAGCAGACATATGACCCAGTTTTTCCCTAATATGAGTTGTGAACACTTTAAAAGGTACAGTTTTGATCAAAGTGCAAAGGGCTGAAGATAAAGATAAACCGACTACTTCCTAAGTACAAAACATTGTATTGGCATGATGAAGATTATTTGTTTTGGGTGATAATTGGTATATTGCTTTTATATTTCAAATCCACTCTAAGACAAATGGTCTCTGAATGACAAAAATAAACACTTTTTCAAAGGTTTATATTACTGAGAACATAACATGCTGAAGGAGGACAGACTTTTCCTTCTCATGAATTGGGATTGACATTTACCATGCAGTCAGATATATTGCAGTGGTTAGATATGAGGCCTAAGGTCCGGCAAAACATTATTCCTATACTTGGTTATTATCATATGACTTTATTAAACACAGTATGGTGATTGATGACAGACCAGGTCAATTGCTCTGACATTATTCCTCAAAATGAAAAAAACCTCAACACTCCACAAGTTTAGATTTTTTTCCTGTTTGCTATTTTTCTTTCTGAAAGCCAGAGATACTTTCACAGTCCCCTCTTCTTAACCTAGATAGCTGCTCAGTTGCAATATCCTCTGAGAAATAGTTACAGATTTTCATAGGGGAATGATCTGACACTTTCATTTACCCGGAGAGTTTACAAGGATTGGATAACTAGATGGGAATAGAATTTCACTCAACAGAAATTAGGAGCTGGTCACTTATGAGCATGCTCAGCTTTCTTCACATGAACCATCCCAACAGCCCAGCTCACCCTGGTTCCTCCATTCTATCCCCTTTCCACTATTCCTCAGGATAATTCCCTAAACTGAAATCGAAAGGAACAGGACACCTGACCTGTCAAGTATTCAGCCTCCTACCTCTACTACTCACCGAAGGAGAATGGCCTTTCCTGTGCAATGAGTGTGGGAAACCAATTAAACTTCAATGAATGGATAGGATTACTCATGTAAGTGATTAGTCACATCAGAGTTTTCATGATCAGGCCTTAACTTCTGGTGTTTCTTCCCCCATACCCTTGATGATGTGACGAGTTCTTCTCCAGGGAAAAAGAACCTTAGGAAATGCAGAGCAGAAGGTGGCATTTAAGAACTCACAGCAGGGACATTTTACTCATTCTGAGACTACTGCATTTTGTATCTGTAGGCATTATCATTAATTGAACACTTGTTATGTCTCTAAATATAATTTATAATACTTTGGTTTCAAAATGCAGTCTGGGTACGACTTCTATCACTAGTCAGAAAGTATTTAAGAGAGCCTGATGCACTTCTACAGAGAGTAGGAGGAAATTATGTTTACCACCCTCTTTTAAGCTGATCTTCAAAATGCTGTCCTTTTAAATGTCTTCCAAGAACAGATTCTGAGTGAGGATGGTATATTTTCAAGCCTTGTTTTTCTCTTTTGTTCCAGCAAAATGCTGCTTTTGTTTTCTTTCGTACTTTTACCTTCCTTCTTGGAGCATGATTATTAACCACTAGAACAAACAAAACACATGCCCAATGCAAGTATCTAGAGGCATTTAGGTATTGATTTTGATTCAAGGAATATATTATTAAAGGGTGTCATTTGAGAATAACACTATTAGACTATTTATAGTAACCTTTGCTATTACTTTTTATACAGCTAATATATCATATATATAATGGTGAAGAGATGCACCATCCAAATTGCAATATCCTGCATCACCTGATGTATCAGCCTATTAAATAGGCTCATGCTCCTCTTCTTGAATCAAGCTCAAGTCAGCTGACTGAATAGGAATTTAAGCAAACAGGAAGCTCTTCCCTGACCTTTGAGTAATTCCAATAAAGTATTCTGCTGTTACACAGTTTTAGAAACCCAGGTCATTTGGTATACTTCCTCCTTTGCTATGCAAAGTGTGCTCCATTTCCCTGCTTAGGTGCACTGGAATCCTGAAGGCCCAGCTGTGGAGCAGAGAGGGAGAGAAGATCACATGGGTCATTACACCAGCCTGCTTTTCCCTCTGTAGGTAGGGTGGCACAGGGTGAGCAAAGAGGATGCTTCAGTGGTCACAGGTTCCAGTTTTTACACTGGTGAACCTTGCAGGTGGAGTCCTCCCACCTCGCTGGAGTGAGGATCTTTACACTTTGGGCTTCCCAAGACAGAAGGACAACAATGTTTTGCAGCAAATTTTCCAGGTCTTTGACCAGTGAGTTATATTACAAGCCACGTTAAACCCTACTCCTTAGGAAAAAAATATAGTTAATACCCACCTGTTACTTGTTTATTGTACATTGTGTCAATGCACTTCTTCACTCTTTCAGGGTGTGAGCTCAAAAGACCAGTGACTGCCTCTATATACATAGCATACCTCACACCATGCAAGTTTACAAAGACAAGGCTTACATGTTGCCTTCTTCCAAATGTCCTGAGGGTATCTTTTTACTGTTTAATATGCTGGCAAGCACTGACATCCTCACTGGACAAAACTGACTGATCAGGGATTAGGAGCAACACAGCTACTCCATGTTAGCACCGAGCCTGCTGAGCATCTGGGTCCATCAGCTCCGGCAACAGAATTCTGTTGCTTTGAGCTCCAAACAAAGTGAGCATTCTGAAGAGCTCCTTGTTAGGGTGAACGTGAGAATCACTGCACTGTAATCCACACTGGGCTGGGGACGTACCCAAAATGGCTTTGGTTTGTGGCTTGGATAAAAACAAGAGCAAAATGTGGTCTAAAATTAGTTAGGGATCCCTGAAAAGTCTTGTGCGTCTGCTTTTAGGAAGTTGGTGGCTGGGGAGCCTCGTGGCCTGAGTGAACCATCGGTTGCATTAAGGCAGCACAGCTGTTTACCATCATACAGAAAGAGGAAGTACACAGCAGTGAAATGTCCAGTTCCCAAATAGACTTAAAATATACCAAACACTCAGTGTAAGCAACTGTCACCAGGTGCTATGTGAATGTATGGGGTGCTGTGGTTTGGAAGAGGAAGTGGTGGATGTTAGAAGGTCCATGGGAGTTTCTCAGTAAAGCTACTGCTTGTACTTTCATCACTCCATGTTTCTGTGGTACTAGATTTGACACAGCTGTTGCTTGCACGGCTTTTCTTTGAAGAGTCAGAAAATCCTAAAGCTGTCATTTAGCGAGTGATACTCTTCTATAAACTATCTGGACTTCTATAAATATTGCTGACTCCATGCAGGGCATCATTATCTTATCTTCCAGGGAACATCTCTAATCACAGCCTACCCGCCCATGTCAATCTAGGACACATCCAAGCCTTACAAATAGCAGTGGAAAAATCATAAAATGTTCTAACACATGGAGTTGGCAGACAAGTGCCAGACAAGATCACAAACTGTGCAAAATGAACAGTTTGCAAGTGAATGTGCTTCCCTCTTTCCCCCATCCAAGTGCTGGCTGACTATCCTATGATGATTTCAAATTAATGCACTAGCCTTTTTTTTTTTTTTCTTCCACATGAATTTCTCTTTAATCAGAGCTGCCTACTTGACAGTAACCCAATTACCTGCAGTGGAACATCTTTGGTTCCATGACCAAAGTGGTCTCGTAATTTCCATTATGAATTCAGCACGTTTTCCAGTTAAAAGAGGATGATGTTAGAAGGGGTGTTGTCCGCTGTGCAGCAAGTGCAAGACCTAATCACAAACTCTTCATATGAGCAAGTAGTAAATAAGAATAAAGGTCAGAAAGAAGTGGATGTTTCTATTCACCATTATCCTAATCGAACTCACCATTCAGGAAATGAATCGTGAATGCCAGGGAAATTGTTTTATTTCTGGTTTGAACTACATATCTCCCCTTGGAAAAGGTTACACCTTGCACCAGAGTCTAACTGCAAAATGTGAATTTAGGATAAGTTCATGTATCATTTTATGCTGGAGAGGGGGCTGGAAATGGTTCTTTTTTGTGAGGATTTTGAGGTGTGGTTCTGTAAGTTGGCTTACTTAGAGAAATAGAAAAAAGAAGAAAAAGACCAATATTCCTGGGTAGACCGCACAGGTAAGACACACCACAGGCTCTTCCTGTACACCATGTATGTGACCCAGAACACCAGCTTGCACTGTCTGGCTGAATTCAGAAGTACTTTATCCTCAGCAAAGGCAAACATATGGCACTGGCAACATTCCAGGTAAAGACTCACACAAACAAGATGATAAATATATATGGGTGATGTTGATTGTCTCTGCTGTTAGTTACTATTTATGGAGCAACCTTGAAATGTGATAGAATATAAGATATGAAACTTTTTATTGCAGCAGTGGCTAGAACCTCAGAGGCGTTTCCAGGTTTTCAACCTAGCCATTAGCTCACATTCTCTGTCATGTACCAGCCTGGATACTTTTTTACCTGTTCAGGTACCAATGAGATTATCACTCCTCAGGAAGTCTTACTGCCTAGTATTCAGGGTATCAGAGTTGTCAAGGTATAGGTTTAGACTTTTAAAATCCAGGGCTCTTATATTTTAAGTTTAGGAGTAATTTTTTAAATCATCCTTAGAGATATTCAGATGCTATTTTGGTATGGTCCTGGGCAACACACTGCTGGTGGCCCAGCTTCAGCAGAAGCAGTAGAGCAGGTGACCCCCAGAGATCTCATCCAACCTCAGCCATCCTGTAATTCTCTGTTTCCTCTTAACTTGCTTCAGCAGCTTTAAGCCAAAATGAATTGGATCTGTAATTCCCACTACAGAGGTGTAACCTGTCTTGCAGTGCTTAGGAAGAATGCATAGCACTCAGGCTTGGGGGTGATGCTTAGAGTCAGAAAGGTACTGAAACCACTCAACGTGAATTTGACAGCGTAGTTATTGTAGCAAGAGAAAAGTACCTTTGTAGCTCCATGAAAAAAAAAATGAACTTAGAACAAACAACCTGTGTCAAAATAACATTTGGTTTTTCTGGTTTTTGGTTTTGGGGTTTTTCTTGGTGTAGGGCTGGAGGGTGGACATTTTATATATGGAAGTTTTTCAAAGGTTGAGATTTAACAGATTTCTGAAGATCTCTGTATGCATTTTGAGATGGCTTCAATTCCATCTCACATGTTTCAAGGTCCAGGTGCTTTAGAATGTAGCCTGCCCAACTGATACCTTATAAATTATAAAGTGATTCCTGATGGGGTAGCAAACTCATAAATAAATTAACTTAAAAACTAGGACCAGAATCTAACAAGCCTATTCTTCAGTATAATTTTGTTCAAAAGTTTTGTGAGGGCATCTTTCATTATACATTCAACTTTGATGATAATTTATAGTGATTGCTCAAAATTAACACTTCCTTCTGCTATCACAGATACCTACTTAGAGAAAATTTCTTAACATATCTGTATAGTCTTGCATTCATGTTCAGTATCACTGAAGCTGATTCCCAATGTATATGTTTAGTAATTATGTTTAATATGCAACCATGTGAACAGATTAGTGACTCCTTACCGGAATTAAAATAACAGCAGGGAAGCCAAAATAGAAGTATAGATTTATTAGAGAAGTTATCTAAAATACAATATTATTTTCCTTTTTAAATTAGAACATATATTATTTCAATGAAAAGATATTTTGTATTATTTCTATGGTAATAACAACTTTTAAAGATAACATTTAATTTAGAACATTTTCAATTAAAAAACCCAACACTACCATTAAGACATAACTAAGGCTGTTGACAGCATGGGTAAAAATGCAAAACAGTCTCAAAAATATTTACATGTCAGTTTCTTAAAATCTAAGAAGTCTAATTCTAAATATTCATTTTGCTTAGCTTTCTCAAAATACTTTTTTTTCTAAAGAATAGCTAGATTCTGTATTCCTGTGCTTCTTACAAAGCTTCAAGTTATCGTTAGTTACGTGTACTATCACACCTGTGGATGAGGTTTCTTAAAATGGCTTATTTTGCTACCACCAATTCCTCTCCCAAGTAGCCAACATCCTGTTCTACCAAAGTGTCAGTCGCAGTAATAGTCACCAAAATGCACACAGCCACCCAGCCCGTGCCTCCCCCAACCCCACACCTTTAGAACCCTTTCCCATTTGGCCAAGAGCCTTTCACATTTCATTAGCTGGCATTTCAGATGCAGAGCAAAAGAAAGAATGGATCTGGGAGACAAGAAGTTGCCTGGGCACGCATGGCAAAGTTTGATTTGGGCTTAGCAAAAGGGGCTCCTCACAAACACAGCAATTCCTAACACTCTCAGCACTGAGGTTACTGGAAGGAGGCTCTGACTTCTCTGCTCTTCAAAGGCTGACACGGGCGCCAGTTGTCCACCATATGGCACACGGGCTCATTCTCAGCATTGAAGCAAAGGCCACGGAGTTTGCACATCTGTGGAAAAAGGCATAAAAATCCTCAAATGCGTCCTCTCACGTCTACAGGACTTTTTGGAACTACACATCTTGGCCTGAACCAGAGCTCCAACTCAAAGTTTTGCCACCACTAGTAGTCTAGAGATGACATCAGCACCCACGTGTCTGTATTTCACCCACACCATTTCCTGCCTTGACACAGGCTCTCCTGTCCACAAAATATCCTTGCAAGGACAACTATGAAAGCACAGAAAACAAGGACATAGGCACACATTTTCTGAACTCCACAAACAGAGTTGTTTGTCCTTATTCCAGACCTGAATTGAAATCCTTTCAGAATCCTCTGCAAGTTGTACAGTTTTAGCTCTTTTTTTTTCAGTCCACTTGAAATAATAATAAGTTAAAATGGCCTTACCCTCGGGCCAAAATAAAGCTGTTGAATAAATTCAAGTTATCCTGATTTTCAAATGCTGTGAGAGGGGAAAACTGCTTCACATCAATAGGAGCATACTGTACAGTTGTGATACTTGTTCTTAAAGTACAATTGGTGTTTGCACAATCTGATGTAACAAAAGCATCTTTATGTCTAAATAGGCATCTCCAAAACTCATTAAAAAGACTGTGCCAAAATAATAACCCACCCCAAACACGATCTCACACAGACAGGTGGAAGTGCTTATAAATATATGTAGGTGGGACACAGGATTTCCTGCAAGTCAGGTTCTAGACCAGGTTTTTCCTCATTCAGGGAATTTCCTGATTCAATGCCCTCAGCAGTGACCTGTCTCCCCTGGACTTCACCATCAGGACCAATCATAACAAAGTTCAGAGCTCAACCTCTGCCAGGAACTGCTGTGCCACTACAACAAATGATAACAGGCCTTCTACACCCTGCTGTTATATCCAGCTTCTATCTATCTTTGGAAAACCTATCCATCTTAAACCTTGCATCAGTATTCTGATATATGGTTTCTTGTTTTGATCAGTTTCAGAATGAAAAGGCAAACTTTCAGACACTCTGGAAATGTTGATGGTAATGGGGAGGGATGAGTGGGGGAGAAATAAGCAGTGTCTTTTACCACTTGTAGGTGGTTGAAGTAGGTATAGTAGAAAAAACCCACTATTTTGGTGAGTGTGTTCCTGCCTTATAATAAAACCATATTTGCAAACTTGGAACTATCAACAGCAATAGGAATAGTCTGAAGTAAGTAAACAGTGCCAACAACATTAGTGCTCCCTTGCAGTTTACTAATGGCAATCAGTCACTGCTATAGTTATTACTTCCAATAGCTCTTACTCATCACATATTCCATCTTTAATTATGTTAAGTTCCACAACAGCTCAGTTACATTTTCTTTCACATCTGCTGAATAAACCCACTAGAATTAGGTGCAGATTGTTAGCATCTCTGTCATCAATAACAGAGACTTAAGAATTTGAAGGTTGAACTAAAGCCCTTCAGGGCTACTTTGTATTTATAGGCTCTAGAACCTATTTATAGCTTTCAAGCACACAGATCTGAACCCAAGAATGGAAACTTGCCTACACATAATTTCATTAATGGACGGCACAGAAAGCTAGGGCCAAGAGGGATTTAATCAGCACAAGCTTTTTCCTACTAGGAAGACTATCCTTCTCAGGCTGGTCAACAGAATATTTTCTTAGGCAGCAGACTTGTGGAATCTGCAAGTTTTGCCTCTTCCAAACAATGGGAGCTTTGTTAGCATCATCACCAATTCTGTGTAGGATTTCCCAGTCTGTTCTGTGACAAACAGAACTTGCAAAAAGAGCTCTGTGTCCTGGAAAATCAATGGATCAACTCCAGCTGTGCATGTGAGCCTGTGGATGCAGCACACGTGCTCCCCAGGTGCTGGGTAAACCTGGCCTTTCCAGGGCAAGTACACCCAGAGAGGCGATTGCGTGTACAGCGAACCTGCTGATGCTCACAATACATGCTAGACTAACTCTGCATATGCAAATGGTCCTTTCATGCATGCCTCAATTTTCCAGATTTTTACCACATGACAGCTCTAACCATGTATCCGGAAAATACCTGATAGAATTTTTTTAAAATTCCCTCCCCTATCTTCCCTAGAGCGTCCAAATAGAAAACAGCCTTACATTCTCCAGCAAACTCTACATCCACTGGCAGAAGCAGTGTCCTGTCAGAAGAAGATTACCACTTCAGATAGGTATTTTTGGCATGTGATGCTAGCTAATACCCTGCACAGCTCTGCAGTAATGCTGCCACTTCATAGATCACCTGGTGGGATGAACTGAAGCCATCCATGTAATTCCAGTACAGATCTACTGGCACCATCCATTGGAAACTTACCTGCTCAGGGCTCACAGTGATGGGCTCCTTCAGAACGTGCCAGACCACACATTCAAGCAGCGGTGGAGTGGTCAGGGAGCCAGGGTATGTCCAGTAGTCTCTGCACGCAGGAAGGAGTCCAGTGGGGTCAAAATTTGTGAAGGAAGCTTGCTTTCCCTACAATAAAGTAAGCAGATGGGCTGATGTCAGGAAGAGACCACAACACACACTGGGACTGCAGTAGTAAAGTCTCCTAGGAAAGCTCCATATTTGGAGGAAGGCAGAAATGGAATTTGGCATCAAGTGTTGCATGCCAACTATAGTACATTTGGGATTAAATACCCTCAGCAATATATTTCTTACAAGATTTTCAAGACATTGTTTCTCATATCAGATGCTGCATTTATGTTTCTTGGTCTTAGAGATAAGATTCGACCTTTCTTGAAAAACAGTGAGTTTTCAGATGCCACATACACTGATTGCACTGATTTCTACATACACTGGAAACACAGAACCTGTGAGACCTGTTGGAGGGCCCATTGCAGTGAACAGCAATACCCATTTACCTCAAAGGGAGCCTGATGAGAAAGATGACAGCATAGTCTCATTTTTTTACCTTTCCTGTCCACATTTCTCATTGGTACAGGCCTTTACCCACTATGAAGGTACCTAATTACTAAGTACTTTTAGTTTCTCATTACTCAGCACACTAAGATCACACACACACTTTACACAATATTTAAAATACAGGAAGCCTTTTTTTCCCCAAATTATACACCCTTATCAAACTGTTTATCTGAACTCCCTCTAGAAATAGCCAAGAGAGGCGTGCCCTCTTGGAAAAAGGAAATTTAGGCCACAGATGCACAGATGAGGGGAAATGCCTTTTCCATCTGTTACCACCAACTAGAAAGGGAACCTAGGAAAGTAGTTCAGATTAGGAAGATGAATCCCACCCTATAGGTTTAAATACAGTTAAAACACAGAAAAATCTAGTCACAAAGATAGGAAATGATCACTGTTTCTAGTACTTCACACTCTTTACCTCAACTTCATTCCAATCTGTTTTGTTTTTAAGATTATAGGAGCGCCTGCACTGATGGCAGGAAGGTTTGTTTTACTTTCATACATGCAGCAGGCTGGGAAGAAGTAAAAAAAAAAAATCTACTTTCCAAAGAAGGTAACATAGCACAGTTGTGATAGGTGTCAGTCACTGCAGACAGAAAATATTACCTTGGTTTGAATGGAGCTCAGAGCATCCACAACCTTCTGCATCTCAGGCTTGGCATTTCCCACCTGTAACACAAACCATATGAAAACAAAAATCACCAGGCATTCTCATTTCATCTTCAGTTTTCCGTTACAGTTCTTAAGGGAACTTTTTTCCAGCCGCATTTCATTACATAATAGGAGTATTACAGCATAAGAGACTAAAAGAGTCTCTGTAAAATCATGCCAGTTGACAGTGAGCACAAACAGGTCAGCCAAGGACACTGGACAGAATAAAGCTATTTTCATTTACAGTGTGTGGATTTATTTTTGGACCTAAGCTGTTCTTCTTTTATGGAAGTCACACTCCTAATAAAATAGTCACCCTCAGTGAGGCCGGGATGGAGTACTACAGTCTGCTGGAGCACAGACATCTCCTCCAGCTAGCTGAGAAGGCAACTCAACTAAGACAAAACACTCTGGCCATTTAACAAAGACAAGAAAAGGAAAACAGGTGTTATTTAGCTCGGTCACACTGCAGATTCATACACATAACTTGGTCAGTTATGCACATCACCTTTCACTGGTAAGAGTTATGGCAGCATCACTGTCTTGATGAAGGCAAGAATGCTGCTACAGGGCTGCAACAGTGATGGACAGCAGTCATAGTCCATGGCTAGTGTACAACTTTTATAGGTAAAGGAAGGTAAGAATTTGGAGCACCACCTAGTCTGCTAGAGATTTAGGCAGTATAACAATGCTGCCTTATTCTCTATTTTCTGCTCTTAGGTTCCCCCCAGAAACACCATGAACACACTAGACAAATAACACAAAAAGTTTAACAAACCTTCATGAAGATGCCCACCACAGCTAAACCATCAGGATGCTTCACAGCTTCAGCAAATTTACCATATTTTACATTCCAGTGAACAATATGGAGCTACGAGCAAGAAAACAAGAAGCACTGTGAAGATGATATTCCATCCAGAATAGCTCAAAACTGAAGATGCAGGGAAGTAATTTATTAAGAGCAAGACGGTGTTTTACTGCTGAGGTTTGAAAGCTTTTGTGTACAGTTAAGAATTTGCTGAATTATTTATCTACGTTAAAGTTTAATTTATTCAAAGAGATTTCTGTAATGTATTTTATTTTGCTTCTCAGTCCTATTTCCAGATGAGTTTTAAAGGCAAGCTGTGGCTGTATCATTCTGCTTTTCATCTGGCAAAACTCCTGTTATCTTCAGCATAAGTTTTTCCCACTTACAGCCTGCATGATTCTGGTGTAGTATTTTAATGCTATATGTCCTGGAGTTCTTACCACACCGACATATATTGTCAGTGTCAGAAGAGGCAGAGAAGACACATTAACTACAGATTTGACTCACAATTTCAACATTTTTTTTAAAAACCAGTCCTGTCCTGTTCCAGAAAGACTTGGAAAAGAATATGAAATGAGTCTCCAGCTCATATTAGCCAGGATGTTACTTTCTTTTTACTTTCTGAGTTGTTTCTAATTTAAGCTCATCAGGCTGTTTCCCCACATCTGCAAGTCAAGCTGAACAAATAAGTATGGTACTGTGTAATACAGAAGGCAATTTCAAGTTTCT
Organism: Monarcha castaneiventris obscurior; assembly: GCA_026261815.1. Classification (NCBI taxonomy): domain Eukaryota; kingdom Metazoa; phylum Chordata; class Aves; order Passeriformes; family Monarchidae; genus Monarcha; species Monarcha castaneiventris. Next base: position 21,562,430 of record JAMPIT010000379.1, on the reverse strand, counting down.
CGGGTAAGACAAAAGCTACTTCTATCCCATGAAAAAGCAGCAGAGCCAATGAATTTGTGGGGCCATTTCGTTTATCTGTCAATGCAAATCACACGTATGTTCCACAAATGTGTATTTATGAATATATTTTAGAAGTCTGTCACATCACCCAGAGGTAGATTTCTAAGCAGGGGACAAGGAAAGGTGGGATGCAAGGCACTGATGTCACTCAGTTTCTGTAGTCAGACTGTAAAATGGAGTCTTAAGTGCTCCAAGGGACATCTGGAGTCTCAAGGGTATCACAAAGAGTGCCTGTAAGATCACCCTTTGCTGTCTGCCCTCTTCACAGCTGCCCTTGATTCTTTGCTACCAAATAATGAAAATATCTGCCCCAAAATTATTCTGCTGCTTTTACAAATGCCTCTGATGTTAAAACTTGAAGCTAGGAAAAGAGGATGTGTATGTACAGAGGTGCTGCAATTCTATTTCTTCATAATTTCCAAGAGTCACTGAGAAAGCAGGGAAAAAATAGGTATTATTAATGTGAGGTTTTCTGCTTCTCTTTGAAATGAAGTAGCTGAGAAAAGTATTGCAATTCTAATCTCTGTTCTTGCAAGGAGTATGTTCTAAGGTGGCATCATACCAAAATCTTCTACGGTAACCTCCTCCTATGAACATCTGTAGAGAAGGTGCTACTGTGGTGGAATACTTAAAAAAAACCCCCACTTCATTATACAAAGAAGACTGGAGAAGGTAAAGCATGTCCTACCTCTGCATCATACTTCACACCATCCACAGTGTGCTCAGAGCCCTGGCCATCACAGGATCCCCAGTGAATGTGAAACTGCACCAGCCTGTAGACTCCATCCAGCGCTCCTCCTTGCAGCACTGCAAAGCAAAGAGCCTTTATTAGCAACTCCTGTAACTTTTGTTATCAAGTCTCCCTTCGAACTGAAACAGCTATCATCTCAAGTCTTCCAAGTGCTCTACAGTTCATTGCATGCTGCCATGCTACTCCAGATCATCCCCAATGGTACATTACTGCAATACACCAAAATCAATAATAAATGCATAAAAACTTAAGTGACTTTACAGTGAGCATCTCATCAGCAATTTAACAAGCATGCTAGTATTACAAGTGATGAGGGAAGATGTAACTTTTCTGTCACCAAATAGATAAAAAAAGCCCTTTGTAAGAGGCCCACATAGAATTATTCTAAGGAAGTACATTTGAAGACCGAATCATCTTTCATGTACTACAGTACTCTGTCCTTTCATTTTAGACACTTCATCCATTTAGGCCTTAATCCTGCAAATCCTGTGGCAGATTGGATTGAGTGAAATGTTTTTGGTTCCAAATTAAACCCAAACACCTGTTAGCCACAGGTTGCAGCAAGGTAAAGCAACAGGCACAGGACAAGACAGTGCAGAGATGTGAATTCAAATCTCTTGTCCTTCCCACTGTGGTAAAAATGGCAATGCCTACATGGGCAGATTTTTTAAAACATGGACTGGAAACGAGTTGCTTATTTATGCTCTCCATTATGTGGCATTACTTGTGCTATGGGACTGCTCTAAGTGAAGTGCCCAGCCACACTTTGAATTATACAAGAGCAAGCTCCCTTATTCTGTTTGTTAGTTTTACCCTTCTACTCAAACTGTGACCAATCACCCTTATGATATGCAGGATCAAGCCCTACCATTGCAAAATGCTCAGGCCACAGACGTCTCCTCCAGTACAGCATAAAACACAGAATACTAAAAAACAGTTCTATTAAATAGAGCTATTTATCTAAGCTATCAGAGCAAGGTTTCACACTAGTTTGTGGATTCATTGGGGATTTTTATTTTTTTTTCCCCTGAGCATCTCAAATCCAAATTCAAAATTAAATCTTTGTTAATATTTAACAATTTAAAAACACAAAGTAATTTAAAGTGTTAGATATTTTAAGAGACCAATTTCTCTCTATAAATATATATAATAAAGTGACAGAAGAGTTGTTGACATCAGATATTACATGTAAGTGTGCTCTTTGTATGTGCCACAAAATAATTCTGTGGAGTAAAGATGCTTTCCTCTCAGTCTCCAGTTAGTCTAGACACTAGCACAATACGTGCATGTGTGAAAACATACATCAAATGCTGATTGGAAAAGGTGGCTGCATGTTCAGGTTTGCAGAAGTCCCATTATATACAAGCATGGACAACATCAGCCATGGATATAAACAATAAGGTGAGAAGGATTTCACTAAAAATTTGCAATACATGAAAATGGAGTAAGATTTCTTAAAAATACATTCGTTTCCACCAGTGCTCCCTACGCATGCAAAATTTGGTTTCAGCGGACAAATCTTGCATTTTTAGAAGTCTCTCAACACATATTTTTATTTGAAAACCATTAATTTTTGTTCCACTGCAACCTTTGTAATTTCCAATACTGTAGCCAACAGACCAGGACTTGCCCTACCTAGTTCCATGCTATGTGATCCAAAGAAGAACGGCTACTTAAAGTACTCAAATAGGAACATATCTTACACTACTTTTACATTTCTGCATGTGCTAGTTGCCAAGAAGCATAACTGTTTCAAGCACAAGACTACAAATCTGAGTACGTTTTTCAGAATGGCAGCTGTAAATGGTCATTAGTTCCTTTTGGAAATGAAGCAACTGGTTCCTATGTCTTTACAAATGCAAAATCATTTAATCCATACAATATTGTGTCTCATTTTAAAATGATGCCTTGGAGTTGCAAAGTTTCAGTTTCAGTTCCTTTAGCTCATGGTCTTGCTGGTCCTTGCAGATACAAATGGACCGAGGTTCCACCACTCCTTCACGTCAGAAAGCACTAGCACAGCACAGGTTAATCTGTCATTATTAATCAATGGAAAGCATGCTGAAAAGCAGAACCATGCAACGTTCTTGAATTCATTTGCAGTGTTATTTCTCTACACAAAGTTTGCTATAATCTCAAAACCCCAAAAGATGCAGAAAAATCTCTTTGCAGTTTTTGCTTACTTTTCTCATTCTGTGGTTCTCAAATCCAGCACTAGCTTATTTTGACTCACAGCAGAGCATTCAAAGAAAGTAATAATTAGATTAGTGTGAATGAATACAAATTCAGCAGGCTTAATTACAGAACAGCCCTCTTGTTCTAGCCTACATTAAGCAGTTATTTTATTTTTAATACTTCTCAGCCTTTCCAAAGAAGTAAACTTTAAAACTAAACTTAAAAGGCAAAATAGAAATGATAGAACTGTTTTTTTTCTTCAGAACAAGCTTTTTAAACCATAAATAAATGTTACCAGCTTTTGCAACATAGAAGTTCACAGAGAATCAAACAACATTCACACCAGCAATTTGCCTTTGTTCCATGTGACAGGAATATCAACTCGAGGCTACATAGAAAATAAGTACAACCTTTCCATCCCCTTTTAAAAAGGATGGGGAAGTTCTGATCCATATTTGAACACTTCATCATTAGCTCCCTTACTTTTGAAATTAGTATCCGTGAAAACCATCCTGAAAAGATGTATGTAGCTGCGATCCCTTCTGTTTTACAGCACAGCTTCAGATGCAAAGCTGCCTGAAGACAGCACAAGATGAGCTGAAAAAAGTTCTTTTCTCACAGATTTCACCTACTCAAGACAGTTCACATTATATCCTGGTCTTGTGTTACAGCGCAAGAGGTGACAGCTTGACAGTGCCCTTTTTTCTTTCCCACTATTAGACACATTAGACAAATTTGGAGCTATTTGCTTTAAAATAAGAAATGGTAACTTTTTTCCATTACCATTCTATCTTCTAGCTTTTACTGGAAAAGTTATACTGGTATAACATCCAGTAATTATATTTCATTGTACAATGATCTCGTAACGTGGTCTAAATTAGGTGCCTGTATTAGCAGCACTATTTCAGAAAGTCAAATAACCACACAGACTCTTCCATTTATGTGGCTTATACCAACTGTGGGATTTCTTGGATACAGAAGGTGAAGTTGATTTGACTCCATTACACTTTCTTGGGATATCTGAAAACACACAGAAATCAAAGGGCATTTTGTTGTGTCTGGTACAGCTGTTTACTGAGGCTACAAACCTTCACTCTTCTATTTAAAGGCAAGCTGGTGGGCCATTATCCTTCCAATGTAAAACAAAACAGCCTTGTAAAAAACACTGTGGATCACTTCATACCTTTTTACAGAAAGTGGCAGCATCCACATCTGAATTTTTGCAGGAATACCGTGGGAATTACTGTTATTCAGCTAACTCCTATGGGACGCTCTCTATACAGAGCAAAAAGACTAATAAATCTCATCAAGCCAATAAAGAAATTATCAAAATGGAGGAACTACAACATTGTTTAATGACTTAGATTGATTTCCTTCCTGTCACACAAATTAGTGTGACAAGAAAAAAATACTACTGTTAAATTTGTTAATCTGAGAAAATGCAGAATGAGAAAATGTTCTTCAACTGACAATCACTGACAACAAAGCTCCTTCCAGTAGCTGAAATAATGGGTCCACTAGAGCACAGTAGATGTCCAAAGCTCCAAACTTGGAGAATTAATTCTAACTGAGATTCCACCAAACCAAAACCCAGCAGCAGAACATCTACCTTTGAGAGCAGCCCTCTTGCACACACATTGCTTCAGCACAAAGAAAACCATGATTTTTATCAGCCTACAGATGTGCCCGTGTAAATAACATTCTACGTATATGTCTATGCAAACATATGCATCGTACATACATTAATGTTGATATTTTGTAAGCTTTTGTGTATACACAGACATCTGTGCAATGGAAAACAGAACTTGAAGAGACAAAGCAGATGAAGCATTACTTGAGGAAAGAAAAAAACAACTTGAGCACCATGTACTATTAATGACATGAAAAAGGTTCTTATGAGGATGCTCAGGAATTAGCCTTGTGTTCTTATGCAAAGATGGGCTTTCCCATCTGACAGACTAGAGTTCAGTTAGGGCGAGCTGCCACTTCAGTGAAATGTGTAGTACAAAGACTCACGTTTTGTGAAATGTTTCCTTTTTCATGTTATCTCTTTCAGACATTACTCCTAGGACGTTGTATCATGACAAGCAAGAAAAACAAGACAGCATTGAAGCATCTGACTGCAGGGCTCATATTTGCAGAAAACATCTGTAATTGGTTTCATGATGAGGAAAAAAAAATTGGTATATGATGAGGGGAAAAAAAACCAAAACAAACCTACTTCTGACCTTGCTAGAAATTTAGCCTGATAAGGCTACAAGGATGTTCCACAGAGATAGACCAGAATGAAACAGCTGCCAAAACACAGCAAGCCTGAAGACGTGTGTATCTGCAGAAGGTCAGCGGTTCCAATTCACCTCAGCTGAACTATTTCATCCAGACTGGGCAGCAGCCAGAAAGACTCTGACCTGCTTCAGGATACAAAGTCATTTAGGTTCTTAACATTCCTCCAACTCCCTGGAACAAGTAGCACTTGTTTCTCTTATAGTCTCTTAAACAGAGATTCTCTGAGAATCGTACTGGGTCTCTGACCAGCCTTCAGCCCTCACATTTCACACTACATAGGCTGACAACAATTTAAGAACCAAGTTGGAAGCATTAACATTCTCTTCAAAGAAACAACTGGTTTAATTTCTGATATTAATACTTAAATATTAATCCAATGGCTGCTTACTGTACTGAAAATTGTGTATTGGACAGTGTTCATACTACATTGAGATCTAATGAAGGACTAACAAACTCAAGGTGTGAGCACTGCCTCTAAGTATGCAGCAGTGCCTCATGCCTGTGAGTAAATAAAACAAATTATCAGCTGGGAAGAGTGTAATCGTGACATCTGGCACACAGCTTCATTACATCTTAAAAATAAACTTTTCCAAGTGGCCCCAGCTGATAACAGCTGACTAGTTTCTCCTGGTTTTGCATTAAAAGCGCCTCTAGAGGACGGATTTGGCAAAATGGAAGGAAGTTTCCACGACTCCTAAATGCATAATCCAGGTTAAATTTCTGCTCAGAAGTTGCATGTTATCATAAAACAAACAAACAAACAACCCCCACAAACAAAAAAACCCCCAAAACACAAAAAAACCCACCAACCAACAACCCCACCCCAGTTTAAATGAAGAAGGGCACTTTTGTGTCCTGTAAAGAAGCAGACCTGAAACATGCAGGACTGATCTCAAGCCCTCTCATCTTCCTTTCCAGTTCCTGGAAATACTGGAGCTATTCAAGTCACTTGTTTACACACACTTTGCAGCTTCTGGTGATCCCAGTTCACAGGAAAAATGACTTAAAGATCACATGCCCTTGAAATCTCTGACTTTTTAGCCAAGCCATGCACATTAGTTGTGACATAAGCAGACATCTGAATACAGTCTCCTAAACCCATAATCAATCAGTTCTCTTATTTCTGATTCCAAAGGATCAACACATTCATTGCTTAAGCTAAACTGCACTGTGGACCTTCAATCCATGACCCTATACTGATGACATGCAAAATTATTCTGGCATGGCTAATATTATATCTTTGGATCTGGGAAGCCTAAAAATAGACCAGTAGCAGTGACTTTGATTAAGAGTTGAGTCTTAAAGACAGCAGACCTACATGTTTCTTCTTCCATTTACCAGCTGAGGTGGCAGTGTAGGAAAAGAGCAACAGCAGCACTACTTTCAAAGAAATTCACTGCCAACCGAGCAGTGCCAATGCACTGGCTCTTCAATAACCACTGTAACAAAATAGATTAGTTTATTGACAGTGAGTCATAATTTAAGACAGCTGAAGTGTACACATTAATATTTACAATTATAGAAAGAATCAAGTAATACATTGGATTACAACTACTGAAAGACTCTCAAGGGGAGCTAGCATCAAGGCGAATACAGTATTTTCATTTTCAAGGTCTTCTCATAATTTTTAATAATTGCTCATTGACTTAATACTTGCAAAAATGTCAGATTTACTTGGGACACTGACTTGAATGTCAATAGTTTCTTTAGCTCAGCAGCAAGGAGAAGGGAACAATTAAGAGACTTACCCACAAGCCTAAATTACCAGAACGTTTTGTAATGTCTCTAGAGTTTTACACCATAGTTGCAACTCACTTCTGTCAGGTTCTACAGCTACAATATGGTATTCTAACGTTCTTGTTATAGAATAAATTCATGGCTGATTGACTTCTTTCTTTTATAAGCTCATCAACCACTTGATCAGAAAATACAGAATACATAGTCTACTATTGTGAACATGACTCATTTGAATTTCAGACTTTAGATGAATTCTCAAATTTTTCTGGGAAAACTCACAAACACATTTTATGTACATTATGAAATCTTTCAGGCTCTTGAGGGTTTTTTGAGCAAAGTCACATCCTGTGGTTTTACGGCTCTGAGAAGTCGCTGTTTACTTCTGTCTTTTAAAGTAAGGGAAACAATACGCAAGTCCTTACAGAAGACTAGAATATGCAATGTTTCATATGATAAAAGAAGTACCCTTAATGAGACTCCTTCGCTATAAAATTCCTAGATTACAGTAACACACCTCACTTTAAGAATTATCATCACTTGCTTTACTCATACATGTAAGGTCTGGTCCCATCACAAGAGAGGATGAACCTGAATTCAAAGTTTTATTTCTAGCAACATTTTTATCATAATGAATTTTTTCTGTCAAAGTTAAGAAGAAATTTTAAAAATTAAATAATCTTAAGGATGAATGCCTATAAATATTTTACCTTCCACTACTATTAAAAGACAGTGGATATGAAAATTAAGAAAGCAACTGCAAGAACTGAAGGAGAAGACTAAGTAACAACTGAAAGGGGAAGTTCACAGTTCAGTGTCTACATACAAACCCAAGAAAGCATTCCAAAAGGCTCCAAGGATACAACACAGAAAATACTATTTTATGTAAGTGAAAAACATGGAATTTTTCCAAGCAAAAAATGTTCATAAACATCGCAAAACTGGCTTGTGAATAACCTTTCCATACACCAGTTCTACCAACTTGTAACTGTGAAATATGAAGGGGATTCACTTAGGGAATTAACAAAGCCTTTACAAGCATATTACAGAGCGTAACAGCTGTCACACAACCCAAGACAGTTGCTACAAAAACTGAAATCAAAGATTTGGAGGTAATTGCTTAGGAAGAGGGTTTTTCTAAGCATTGTTAGTAACATCTAGGCATATCTAAAAAAATTAACATGAAACTAAAACAAAGTTAGGTTCCAAAGCTATCACAAAAAAATAATATTCCTCTGTTATAAATTCATTGTAAGAGAAGACTGTATAGGTCACAAGCCTAATTACAACCTGAATCAAGAGTTATGTCTTTAAAGCCCCACCAATTAATAAAGAAATCTTCTGAAAGCAAAGAAAACATTTTCTTCTGTGAAGTTACATCAGTCACATAAATTGCACATAAAGTTATTTTTGTTGAAAAAGCTGAAATTTTGTTTTGCTTTCTTACTCAAAGTAATATAGACAATTTTAAGGAATTCCAATTTTTCTTTTTGTTTTTCACAAATACAGGAAGAAGCTTCATACAACTTTCCTGATGCATACATGTAATGTAACAAATACATATTCTGCAGGAAAAATACCAAAATTTGTATTATTCTTATATCTACTTGTGCTCAATTGCGATCAACATTATCCACATTATATATTTTCTGAAACAAAGAAATAAGTAACATCTTCTTTCAGAGAGTTTTATCCAAACATGCATTTTAGCTTTCTTACCTATTTTTATTACGCTATTACCTGTTTGGGGCTTTCTTTAATTGCAAGAGCTCACTCTGTATACTCAAAAGAGCAGGAATGATCAAACAGACATTAAGACCTAGAACTGCTGTTCAGTTTGCTTCAGTGTCATTAGTTATGAGGCTGAAGATTCTTAATGAAATGGATCTACTTTGCATGCAGTTACTCATCTTGTACATTATTCACAATGATCCTATTACTTCATTTTGCGCCTACTACTTCAGATAATTCATTACCACATATGGGACAGCTCATAGAAACAAGCAATACAGCCTGTGGGAAGTATTTACAGGATATTATTCCATTGTCTTGTGTAAAACATATCAGCACATCACATAATCTCACACAGCTTCTCCTTGTGACTGTTGTGTGATGTCTAACCAAGAACTGGGGATGCATGTTTGAGTCTCAAATTCAGAATCAAGCAGATCCAAGTCAAAGACAGCTCTATTTTGTGTAAGGAAAGTAGGTTACCTAGTTAACCGCATACAAATGAAGCCATTAAGTGTGCTGCCAGGTAGATTCTATGCACTGTAAATTTCAATAGCAAGTCTAGTACTGAATGATCCACCCTTACCTAGCTTCACAGAAATCTGCTTAGTGGTTTTTGTTTCTAAAGAATAATAATTTTCTGATTCACTATTAGAGATACTGAGAATATTTCTACTTGCATCTCCTATCCTCCCACTCTGAAAGCTGTGTCACTGCATACTTGTCAAAGGATCCCTGTCACAGATGTTCTGGTTCTGCACTGACTTCTCGTAAAAAGCATTCTTCCTACAGACATTTCTTTAAATTATTTTATGTTCCTGCCATTTTTTCCTCACAACCCAATTTTCACAGTTCTTTCCAGACTTAGGTACACACAAAGTGAACACAATAATTTTTTTTACTGTGGAGACCTGAACCTGATTCCTTTGGGCTCAGCAAGAGAAGGATGGCAGCAAGAGCAGACTTGCATGTATCTGGTAAGAAAATAATACCTTTTTTTGTACTCCGGATCATTTACCTTAATCTCCATGACACTGTTAAATTGAACATGATGCAGCTCCTTTAGCTTCCCAGGGTTTCAGAACAATAAACACTAAGAGGTCAGAATACCTTTTTCCTCTCTTTTTAAAATCCATGTAAATATTAATGTTGATGCTCTTTGTAAATTATATATGGACCTATGTGTATTTATACAACTGTTAACACTAATATCTGACCACTTAATTAAAGACTATAATTAAAATACAAAGTCAAATTCTTAGAGCACTGCTGAATGTCTGTTATACTGCTATATTACATTAGTTACAAAAATCTCATATTCTTAGTAGGCACAGATCATTTGGTTTCAGCACCATCCCTTAAATGACATGGCCAACTAAACACTTAGGAAAAATAGGACACTTGCTCAAGCAAGTTAAATCAGGCACTGTCTATAGAGAAGGCAGTGACTTACAACAGCATTGTTTTTGTTGTCCAAATTAAAAATAAAGGCACATTCATTGTAGCAGGGCGATCATTTCTGCAAAAGCAGCCAGATGAAAAACTACAGTCAAAGACAACCTACAAAACCCTTGTTGCAAGGACAGCTTGGATTCAGTCTGTCCATCAGAAAGGCCATTCCTTTCAGTAAGGATTACTTATGGTTTGCTGGTTTCAGTGCTTTATTTCACCACACAACACAATGAACAGCAAGACACTGTGGACCGACCGCCTGCTACAAACTTTGTAGGAATGCATCAGACACTTTATCTAGAAAGCCCAGCATCAAGAAATTTCAGCAATAATGCTTTTTTGAATTACAAAAGATCGGAGAGCTATTTTCTAATCATTCCTCTGTTTCTGTACTAACCTGGGATAATACTGGCTTCAGAAATGTGAGATAATATTTTGATAACCAAAGAAACTATTTCCGAACTATTTCCACTTCAAGTTAACTGTAATCCTTTGCTATTCTAAGGCCAATTTTTTCCTGCAATGTATTTTGCCTCTTCTTTTAACCATTTGATCAGTAGCTTATGATAACCTATACCTAAAATTACTCTTGTCAAATACTTTTAAATTTTATTCTTTTCACAGCCAAGCCCTTATCCAGATCCTTTTGATTTATACAAAAATAAACAATTCACTTCACTGGAGTTTAGCTGCTCAGATAACCTTAGTTTTCTTTTAACAGGATCTCAGTTTCCTGTTTGCTGAATCCTCACCTTATAGAAGCCAGAACGTTTTGGCATGTTTTCATCCTTAAAAAAACCTTTATGGATTTAGTGTACATTTTAGTAGGAATGTTAGTAGCAGTTTCTGCCATTCCCCTCCTGCACACGAATGTGAGGTCTCACCTGACTTGTCGGAAGAATCATCAAACTCCACGTTGAAGGAGTGCCCGTTGTTGACGATGCTTCTGGCCGTGCTGGCATCATAACTGAAGCTGAGAGGCTTCAGAGAGGAGTCATACTTGGCGGACTTGCTGCTGATGTCAATAGGGGACTGGCGCTCTCCATTGGCGATGGGAAAGTGCTCATGCCAGTGAGCGGGTCCTGCAAGACAGCGGAAAGCAACTCAGTGGGAAAAGACACAAAGTTCAGATGATATATGCGGTAACCCTCCCTCTGGGAATCGGGACATTCGAACAGCAGCATCAGCCTTTAACTGCGTACCACTTGTGCGGGCTGGCGGCAGCGGCAGCACAGGCGAGCGAAGATCCCACCTGGGCACCGAGGCACCCGGCAGCCCACCAGCCCCGGTGGCTGAGGCGGGGGCTGTACCGCGGAGTCCTCAGGACCACCCCGTCCTGTGGAGTAGCGCCCGTCGCTCCCTTCCCGAAGTAAAGGAATGTCAGCAGGGAAGCAGGAGATGCTCCGGCACAGCGTGCGGAGCGCCGGACGGGCTGCCCGGGCGCAGGTGCATTTCAAGGTTACGATAGAAAAGCGCCACCGAGCTCACTGCCGCTTGGAGCAAGGGCTCGGCGGGGCAGGAGCGGGAGCGGGCAGGTCCCGGGCGCGGCTGCCGGGGAGCTGCCGGCAGGTGTCCTGCACCGCCAGGCACTCGCACTCACCGTCGTGGCTGCCGTATCCCCAGTGGTGGGACATGGTGCGCGGCCCTGCTCTGCCTGCGGAGGCTGTCACAGCGCCGTGGCCCCAGCACGCTCTCAGGAGCTTTTATAGGCTCCCGCCAACTCCATGCCCTTCTCTGCCGCCGGAGGAGGGGTGGGGAGTGAGGGCGAGGGCGGAGGGAGACTCCGCTGGGGGCGGAGAGAGCGGTCCCTTATAATCCGCGGTCGGCGGCAGAGCTGTGGCGGGCCCGGCCAACAGCGCCCTCCGCAGGCGGGCGGGGGGGCTGAGGCGAGGCGGTCCGGCGCGGCCGCGGGCAGGGCAGCACACCACCACCACCACCACCACCACGGCACGGCACGGCACGGCACGGCACGGCGGAGGTGCCGGGCCGCCTTCCGCGCTGCCGCCCTCCTGCCGCGCATCGCGCACCTGCGGGCGGTGCGCGGGCACTGCGGGGCGCCGTGACCTTGGGAGGTGCCGGCGGCTGGGCCGAGCAGCGGCGGCGTGCCGAGAGCCGGTGCGGGGCGGGCAGTGGGTACGAGAGTGCGGTGAGGGAGGGAGCGGGCGGGCGTGCGTGTGTCCCTGTGTGCGGTGTCAGTGCGTGTGTCACTGTGTGTGTACGTGCGCGGAGCGGCGCGGCAGGGCGGTCGGGTGCTGCTCTCTGCCGGGAGCGGAGGGAAAGGAGGGAAGAGGGCAGCCCGGCAGGGCAGTTCGGCCGTGCGGGAGCCGTGCTGGAGGGTCCTGCAGCCAGGCTTTGCCGTAGGTGCCAGGTTTTGGAGGCGGGGATCGGCGGAGTTGCGGAGAGGAGCTGTGGTGGGGCGGGACGTCACCGCTTATCGCTCCGTAGTGCGTTTTTTCCTGATCGCCTCCGCAGAAGCTGCAGGTCGAGCTGGGCTTGCGTTTAATTCTCACCACTTAGGCAACACACACTTAACCGTGAGTGCGGCTGAGCTGCCGCTCTCGAGGCTGGGTTAGCGAGAACGAAACTGAGCAATACATATTTTAGATGTTTTCCCATTGCGCAACGCCGCGGTGTTGTATGGCGGGACAGGAGGGATCGGACCTCGGCAGCCCTTTGTCGGCGGCGGCTCCGTGCCGTTCTGTGCCGTGCCGTGCCGTGCCGTGCCCGTGCCGTTCTGTTCCGTGCCGTGCCGGCTTCCCTCGGCCCGGCGCTGCGGTGGGGCGGGCTGGCCCCCAGGGGCAGCTCCTAGCCGGGTGCGTTTGCAGATGATCCTCTTTGAACGCTCTTCTGTGTCTTGCTCTGAGCAGTTTTCGGCATGGAAATGACATTGTAACTTAACCCCATTTTCTTATTCAAATCTGGTTTTAATATTGTTCTGTTGTGATTGAACCACAGGGGTCTAAATTCTGTTTTCAGTGAGGTCATTGTAAATCTAGAATAACACCACCAGAATGACTTCATCATTTACATTCAGCATTGTAAAATCTGTGTCTTTTGTTTCTATTTGTACGAGGAGGGAGAAAAGTCTATTTGTATAATGGGTACTGTTGGTAACAGCAAACGTAACCAGCTGGAAATTGCTTACAAAAATTAAAGGCATTTCTCAGACCCTTTCAAGTATAAGCAGAAAATATTTAAAGCTTATTAGTGACTAACACAGTGTGTCCTCACATTTGCATGCCTCAATATGGTTTAGTGACCATAAAATGGAAATGTGATGGCAAAACTGTATATGCAGAAGTTATTTAGAAATGGCTGTGGTGTGTAATGTAGAACAATAAATGGAAGTGCATATTACACATTTATTAGGCATTCCTTCTTTGCTCATTATTTATACTTTGCATTAATCACTTTTAAATCTGCCAGTCGTGCTATCCAGTATATCAACAGTCTTGTAAATGCACAGATACACAAATCCATATAAGTAAGAACCCTTAAAGAACATAGCTAAAAACATCCCTGTATGCTGTAAGAAGGAATAAGGTTTCAGTACCTTTCAGAAGGTTTCCTTCCATTCAATTTTACTATTGAAAAAGTCCATTCAGCCTGATTTCTCTGCACTCTGACAAGTTAAGTTTCCACTGACGTCAACAGGAGTACCACATAAAGGACAAGTACAGGATTAAACACGACACAATGTTTGGCATGGTAGGTTTCCTAAAAGATCTTAGGGTTCTTACCAGGGAAATGAAGTCAGTCACAAGCATCACCAAGGGACTGGGATTTTTAGCTACTTGGATCTTCATTTTCTTATCAGTAGACATGTGGTACATGCTAAGCACACAGACATACAGCCACAAATAGAAGGTCCAGTGCTCTTAAAATCAAATACCTATTTTCTTTGCTCATTCAGCAGCACTTGCAGGCTTGAGCCCATGCCAAGGGACTTTTGAGAGCCGGGCCTTGACTTGGGCTTGTTGATTCCAGCCTCTTTATTTTCTGTCTCCCACCTGCATCAGACTCATGATCTGTGACTGTGGTTTTATGGCAGAATGCAGTGCCTCAGAGAAAGCCATAAGCTAGCCCTGAGAGAAAGGTGGATACTAGAGGCAGTACAATCAAATACTGCTCATGGGTGAAGCTGCAAGGTGTGTTAGCAACAGCAAAAGGACACAATGCACATAAGCTCACTGCCTGCAGCAGTTCAGGCTTCTCACAGAAATCCAAGCTACGCTCCATGAGGCTGCTCCTCTCTGCCCCAGTTGTGATGAAGTCAGTGGAGTGACGCACACCAGTGAGGCCTACTTGCATGTACAGAATGTGTAGGAGCAGTTCCTAAAGCACATGTTCACAAACCCTGTGGCAACTGAAGCATTATAAATACATTTCAAGCAATACAAATACAGGGAACAGATTCGGTAATTACTGTAGCCATTTGATTACTCATGACTGACATTAACATTTTGGGTAGAAAAGATGCCAGTGTAATCTTGTCTCCCTTTTTTGTCACTACCGGTACCACATACTGGGAAGGTTTTTGGAAACTAATAAAACCAGATGCTATTCTTCATCTCTCCTCAGTTTCTTAGAGTCAGATCACATCTGAATGTCGTAAACAAATTGATGTTTCTAGATTTGATGGTACTTTTGAATCATATTAGTAAATACAAATAGAAGCAGCATCAATAGCTTCAGTAAGTGCAAACTCTTCACGCACTCAGATACCTCTGTGTTGTTTATGGTACTCATTCGTGAGCAAAGGACAGTACAAAGCCTATATATCACTTAGGCCCCGCTTGAATTCTGCTTTGAAGCTTTACATGTCACAGAACATTTGTTGACTCTGTGCACAGGAAGGGCACATCCTGTTTGTGTATGTTTTATGAAATTTCCTGAAATATATTTTTATTGTCATTATTATTACTTGTGAAGCACAGAAAATGTCAATACAGATGACATCTACCTTTAAATCTTTCATCTACAGATGAAATCTATCTTTAAATTTTCATGGTAGATTTTCAACTCTGAGAATCTATTTGTGGGCTTTTTTTAACATTAAGAGTCATGTTACTGTTCAGTGCTGAGCAAGATGCAGAAGAACCCTGAAGTATTCTAATTCATTCCAGCAATTCTGTGAAAGTTAAATGCAATTATGAAAATAAAAGTAATTTTTGGTCCTTCAGTGATGTCAGGTTGCAGTTCTTTCTTGAATTATAAAAATGATGCTTTACTACTAATTTCTAATGAGAGACTAATGCAAGTATTAGCAAGGCAAGCTTCATGACCTGTCCGTGCAGTGAAAAAAGCCTGATTGCCTCTCTTGCTGACTTCTAACTATTGCTGATACAAGCTGCTTTAATGCATTTTGATACACTTTGAAATATACCATATTTAAGTAAACTCTATTGTAAAAATGAACAGGCTTGACTACATGAATAAACTTTAGTTTACAGACAAAAGCTATTTGTCGTGATTCAGTGAAATTACATCCACATAATAAAGCCCTGTGCAGTGTAAAATTGTCAATAAGGGCATTTTATTTATGTCCTGCATCTTAAGGGAAATTTCTGTGTGTGGGCCTTCTCATACCAGGCTAATGTATTGGTTCACTGCCATGATATTTTGAACTGTCTCACAACCTGGCCTTTAGTTGGCTCGTCTTTACAGTTCCAGGTGCTATTTCCTTGTTTATGTCATAGTGTGCCTTCCTCCCCACACATGAGTGTATCCATGGTCATCATCCTGACTTCTCATTACGTAGCTTTTTGCAAATACACTCCATAATGTTTTGAAAACCTCTGCCTCCTGCAATTGGCATGGTACATGTGGTGAACCTACGTCAGCTCCCACTGGAAGTCTGTTACCAGGATGCACGGGCGTATTGCAAGGCAACAGCAGCAGCAGCAGCAGCTCACCAGTCTGACACAGTACAACACTGCACTTGCAAAGGATTTAAAACTGGTTCATAAAATAATCAAAACCATCAGCTTCCAGCAGGTCATGGGGAAGTCACTTACTATTCCTCTGGCAAGAGGTGCCAGAACCATTTGCAGGATAGAGGAGATAATGTTAACTCTAGAGTTCCTGCCTGCCAAGGTCAGCAAGTTATAGATTCCTCTTTTAAAAGGTTACTAGCATCCAAAAGGTTCTTGCTTCTGAAATTCTCAGTAAGTTCTGGAACCAAAAAGTTACATTTGGCTAAAACATAAAATACTTTTGTTGTACTGGTACACTGACTGATGAACATGAAAGGCTTTCCTCTGCTGTAGTGAAAAATAGTTGATGTAACACATACTCATATTTGGACTTACCAAATATTACAGGTTTAGGAACACTAAAATAAGTGCAGCATGAGTGAGAAGGGAATTCTCAAAAGACAGAACAGAGACTTCCAAAGTAAACTTTTGTATCTTTCCAAAAGCAAAAGAAAAGATAGGAAATCAGTTTATGAAATTGAACTACAGAAGAGGGAAATGGAAACAAAAAGAGAGGAGGACCTAATTATACATACCTTATCCCATAGATAGCGATGGGAAAAGGGTTGAACCTCTAAGTACAGCTGAAAGAAATAACAGAAAATAGGTTTGTGAGAAATTTAGTATTTACCTTGGTGCCATCTATTACCATACAAATGTTCATATACATAAATAATTGTATGCATGTAATTCTGCTGGGTTCTCTGATGAGTTTATTAATGCCATGTGTCCTGATAAATGTAAATCAGTTAAATCACCTGAACTTAACCCACCAAAACCAAACAAACATACAGCTTTCACCTTTATTGCAGGTAAAAATGTAAAATTTAGGAAGAGATGAGATTTTAACTTCTGTGACAACTTCTTACTTTTATTTCAAATTAAAAAAAACAAACAAAAACACACTGCACACTATGACATATTCTATTTTTGTTACTAGAGACCATGCCATACTCTGCTTTTGTTTCCTGGATGTGTAAAGTGAAGGCACTGAAAATATTATTCAACCAGATACCACTGTAATGGCCATTCTAGGATTTGCTTTACATGAGATTCTGTACAAAGCTCTTACTTTGAACACAGGAATTCTGCTTCTCAGGGTAGAAGGAATGGTGACAAGCTCCTCTTTTACCCTTTGAAAGAACTTTCTACTCCAGCTATAGACCGTGTCATGAAAATGCTCATGGGTTGGGAAAAGCAATGCTAGGCACACAGAGGGACTATGAGCTGTGTGCAGAGCAGTGACCAAGGAGAGCTTCCACAGGAGCTCTCTGAGTTGCCCCCAGGATGGGAGGGAGTTAGAGGGTGCCCGAACACCAATGACTGCACTGTGCAAAGCTGCCAAGTGTCATGTCACAAGGGAATAAATATTGATTTTTTTCTTTTTTTTCTTGCTCAGGTTTCACATTCAAATGAGCAGGAAATAGCAGAGCAAAACCCTCTTAATAACAAAAGACCTTCACCTAGCTTTGCCCAAAGGCCCTTCACATCAATCTGTCTTTTGCCATCAATGGGTGTAAAGAAGAAGGATGGATACAAACCCTAACCTTCGATCCAAAGCCTACACCTGAGGCCTTTAGTTCTAATGAAATACTGCAAATTGAACTGGACAATCCTAGCAGCTGTGTGTATCTGTCACTGAACTGGAGGTAGTTTAAAAGTAGCAATGAAACCTGCCAATGTTTGCAAATACTTAATAACTTGATGAAATAGCCACATAATGCATACCTCTTTTTTGGCTCCTGGGAAAATAGCTGAGTTTTATTTTGACAAAATATCTGTTGGTTTGTTTAAGTTTCTGTCTAGGAAAAACTTACAGTAAGGTATTGAGAAATCTCTTTTGCTATGTATTTCTACATCAAGCTGCGAATAAATGAAAGCTTCTGCATTCCCTGTGAAATTCTGTGATAGGCTGACATATTGGGCAAAGGACCTTCAGATTCTCTGGGGTTAAGTGTTAAGTCCAAAATGTAACAAGCTTGTGTCTCAGAACTGATGTTTCTTTCTCTACACTATTAACTGCTCACTCATTCTTTCCTACCTGGGTAAAAAATTAACATTATTGTCCTATTTGTGTCAGCATTAGATGTCTTACTGAGTGATAAGGAAACAACCTCGTGACTTCAGAAAGAATGCTTTGGAACTTTTGCCATTCTTATATGCATATACTGATTTTTGGACTTTAAAGGCTACAAAAACCTACAGGGAGTGCACACACTATTGTATGCTGGTTTTGTTTACATTTCCTCCCATCCACTTTATCTTCCTTTCTCTTATTCCAGAGAGGTACATGACATGCACACACATACACAAGGACATAATTTTTCAGACTGTTGCGTGATTTCAATGCTAGGCTTTTTTAAACTTTGTTTTAGGGAGGAGAGAGCTGTACTGAATTCAGCAGTGATGAACAATAACTTCAATAATGAAAAATGAAAATAAACTCACCTGCTTTATTTTTAGTTCTTTTTTTTTTTTTTTTTTCTTTTTGTAAGATAATTCAGTATCCGGAAATGGAAAATTTGGTATTGGAAAATCTGGCAGTAAAATATTGTTGATTTAAAAATAAATTCTATTCACAGAAATTGAAAGAGGAAAGCTCATTACGGGTACTATGTATGGTTAAGGCTTTGTATTTACTCAGCCAAGGTTTAAGCCCAAATTGGTGGGTTTAAACAGCTTAGTACAACAGCTGCTATCCATCTCACAAAGTTCAAATCAGTTCAACCTTTTCACTGGCATATGCAATCAAAGCAAACTGTAAAGCCAGCCTTGTAGAACAAGCTAAACTGTTTTCAGCACAGACTGAAAAAGTAAAGAAAAGGTTCTTTCACATCAGTTTTCTGAATGTTGACCCGCAGAGTTGCTGATAGCTTCCTCACCCCTTGACATAACGTACCAGCATAGCTGTTTCAGATATGTTATCTCTCAAACAGTTTAAACTGGGGATAATACTTCATCTCCTACTCATGTCAGAGCTTGACCCCAGAATGTCCTCTGCAGATTAAGGCCTGAGGTGGTGTGAAAAGGAAAAGCAGGACAAATCTGGCCAAACCAGTTTTTAGTCAGAAAGTCATTGAAAAATTCAGCCCCTGTTAGTGGATAACATCACTGGTTATCCCAGCCATGTTTAAGGCTTTGTGTTGGAATGGATATTGTCTGCTCTTCACTCTATTCCTTTCTGTGAAAATCTTCTACGTGCTTTTCCATCCTGGAGCGATGTGGATTTCATGGAACGTCTCTTCTACTTGCTTAGGATGCATCTACCTTGCAGACAGGCAGGCTAACTGAAAATACTAGTGTTGCCCTGAAACACTCCCCACAAATTATTAAAACACATCAGTGACAGAAGTTAGCTTTTTGGTTTTCTTTGGAAAAGACAGTTTTAGGTAAAGTGAAATTGATTACCTGCTGCTATTAGAGGAAAATGGTAATTATCTTCAGAAACCAGTAGGGTGACAGTATTTTTAAAAAGCATAGGAAGACAGAAAAAATAATAATTCACGACTTTTTATGTTTTCAGCCTTTTAAGATGCTTACTTTGGACTAATGTAAGTTAGCACCCATTAAAAATAAAGATTACTGTTAGAAGCTCACCAGAGTTTCAGACACTTTACATAGTCATGGATTGTAAAATGCTTCTACAGAGTTCATTTTGTTATAGATATCTGTCCAAACTGTACATTTTTATTTTTCTGAAGAAGTAAAAAATGGAGGAAAATTAAGAATCCAAATTCATCTCTACTTTACAGCTAGAGGAAGACCCTACTTGAAGGTAGAATGCGGGACTGGATCTTCAACAAGAATGAATACAAAGTAGATACTTTGAATCTATATTGCTCTAAACTAATCAAAATTGAAAATTACAGTGTTACCTGAACACTTCTAATTTATCACATTCTAATTTATTACATAGCTCACAAAGTCAACTTTTCCACTCAGAAAGCAAAGTTCAGTAATGTAACTACTATTTTCATATTTCTCCATTTTTCATGGTGTTTCTCGCATGCAACTCTGAAAACTTCTATTCAGTAAGCATTTGCATTAGTCAGCCTTCTTAAGGATTCTCATTGGATTAGTATTTTCCCAGGATTGATATACTACACAAAACTGGTATTATTATGCAGCTCATTATAAAGAGCCTTTCAAAATGTACAAATAACTGTACATTGTGTACCAAATTGTCTGCTATTACAGGTAACAACTGCAAATAATGATGAGCAGCTACCACCTCTTTTATATCAAAGCATTACAGAAATTATGTTTGCCTTTAAATTCTAAGTGGCTTTCTATATTGGACTGGCAGCAGGATACAATCTCTTTCCCACCACTTGTTTTGAGCTGAATATTCTTCAAAGAATGGAACTCAAACTGCATTTAGACATAGAAATAATTGCATCTCATTGCCAGAGTTCAGAGGAGAAAGAGTTGCTTACAAAAGCTGATTTTACCAAGAACATGATTTTGGTAGTCATAATTTTGTCTGTCAGCAATTCCCTGGGAAACAGGCTTGGCTGACCAGTTAAACTATGTATGTGGCTTTGTCAGAATGCACAGCTGACATTTTTTGAATAATAATTTTTAACATGCAAATTGTTGGTTACAAAAATGGTGAAAACCCCTAAATAGTAAGTTCACAGAAGTGGAGACACTTAGCACAGTGATGTATTGACCCAGAAAAAATCCATGATGGTGCTGTATAAGCTGTTATAGCTCTTTCAGTGTCAGTGATGTGTTGCAGTTGCCAGTGCTGGAGACAAATCCTGTAGAAAGGGACACAGGCAGAAAGATGGTAACATGAGGATAAAGCTGTGTGCAGCCAACCTAGAATACAGGGTGCTGTAAATAAAATTGATAAAAAGGCAACAGTGCTCTTCTATGCTTGATAACTTCCAACAGGGAATTAAGACTACTAGGTAAACTTCAAAAAATTGCATGTTTTCCTAAAAGACATCACATGTTGCATCTGCTGAAGCCTTTTTTTTTTTTTTTTTTTTTTTTTTTGCTGTGGTCAAAACCAAGCATTATGGCAGTCAGTTACAGCTACCATGTGAAATTTCTATGCACAGAGGAGAAAATTATGGAACCTCCTTCCAGAATGCAAAGTAACACTGCAGGGCAACTGGCATAGCTGCTGTGCTGAATAAAAATACCTAGTGAGGTTGACTGTACAAAGTCATAGAGACTATGCTTTATCTGAAGAAATGGCTCAGATGAGGCTTGTCATTTGACACAGGGATGGTTTGACAATATGAAGTGGAAGCACCCAAGCTGATTTGCCAGCAGTAACAAGGCCAGTCAGCTTCTGTTTGAGAAGGAAACCAGCACTTCTCAGACTGTTATCTTGGTCAGACATACCTGCTGACAAACTGGATTAAAGGCCGTTTGTCACTGAATCCAGATCAAGTTGTATGACATGAAAGACTTTTGTGGCAAAGCACCAGTGTTACAGTATTCATACACTGCCAATACTTATTTTAAGAAATCAAAAAGCAGATTTCATGCAAACAATAGGATTTTTTTATAGCAGTTATCACCATAGAAAGACAGGAAAAGGAAGAATTAAAACTTAAGACATTTACATCGCTTCAATGAGTTTATTAAAACCTCTGATGCAATCAGAAACTCAGACTTTGAAGATTCTTGGAAAGTCTCTCCTGTCCTAGAGCAGTTATTAATTTTGAAGTATCTCCATGATGAGATGCAAGGTAAAGTTCAGTCAAGCTTTTTCAAGCACTTTGTTTTTATAAGGAACATTAAAACAGGATGCATCTTGAAGCACATCCTGCTTGTCTTGCTTAGGCCATGAGGCACGATGATCTGTAACCTCCAAAATAGGTCCTCAGAATCAATTTAGACTTCAAAAGTCTGGGTTTTTCCAAGCACCTTTGTAGAGGGATTAATAGGAACTGTTCATGCTAATGATTTACTTACTGAACAACTCTGAAAAATTGCTAAGACTGTTTATCAGAAAGTTCTGGGAAAAAAGTGTAACTTTCATTTTGTATCCATCAATAGAACTGAGTTTTAAGTCATTAATTGTTTGCTTAATTTAGAAGCACTTTGTCATTAGAGACACATAGGTGATCTCCTATAAAAGGAAAGGAAAGAAATTTCTGATGAATTTTCACAGTAAGTATATGGTCTACACAGGACCAAGCTCTCTGCTAGAGTAAAGCTGTACCAAGCTCTTGTACCTACCTCTGCCAGATAAGCACAAAATCTGACTATTTAACAGAAGATGACTTCTCACAACCAACACGGGCAAATTTATAAGGTGATATATCAAGCTGATCTATTATGAAGCCTTGCAGCACATTGACTGCATTATCATCAAGACATTATTGATGATAGTTCCACCATGATGGGCAAAACCCATAACACAGTCTGAGGTGTGAAGGACTAAGTAGCTCTTTATAGGGAAAAGAAGAATTTGAAAAGAAGACACGTAGCTTATATCAGCAAGAGCCAGGAGCTGGTGAGCCACAGCCCAAAACTTCATTTGACTGGTCATGAGACATGTACCAGATCCTTTGAGAAGCTGAGGGAAGGAAGAACTCTGGGGATAGTTCACACATGACAGCAGCTTCTCACTGTGAGCAGGGCCAGGTTGTGCTTGTTGTATGTACACCAAGTGCTGGTGTGACTAGCTGGATTCATCAGCTTGTACCAGCTCACTTCTTCCCACATCTAGGGCTACTCACGAGATCCTACACTAGCACAGACTCCCTGTCAGTCACATGGGACACTCCTCTAGTGTGGGAGCTGTGCCTGAATTGCTGGCAAGTTGCAGGGAATTTACAAGCCAAATTACAGCCATCTCTGTCCCAAAAGACACAACTGACTAGGTGTGGTTAACATCAATTCATATCAATTATTTGCTGCACAGAATAATGGAGACTGAGATAAGGCAAATGCCCCTCTGGGCAGGAATAGCTTTATTTTGGACTGGAGTGCACACAAAACAAAGGACTGATCAATAGTGTTGGCAGAAACAGCAGCTGCAAACGGAAGAGCTCTGAACACCCCTGCAAGTTGTGCAATACAGGGCATTTATTGCATATAGACTGGCACAGCCAGTTGTACACTCCCTGACCTTGTTAACTCACCCTCTCTGCCTCATGATTGTCCCTTACAAGTGATGTACAACAACAGTCTGACATTTCTCCACAATAAGGGTTCTGGGGAAAATGTTACTTAGGATCCACCTGTA
The DNA here is from genome assembly GCA_026261815.1 of Monarcha castaneiventris obscurior. Taxonomy (NCBI): domain Eukaryota; kingdom Metazoa; phylum Chordata; class Aves; order Passeriformes; family Monarchidae; genus Monarcha; species Monarcha castaneiventris. The sequence continues at coordinate 21,539,053 of JAMPIT010000379.1, read as the reverse complement.
GCAAAACTATTTCAGACCCAAGAAGCTACTACAGAACTGAAAGTCACTCTGGACAGTAACTATATGACACTTCACTAGCAAATTACTATTTTTTCAATTATATAATTTGTTCAATTACAATTACATTCCAGAGGCAGCCTCAGACACACATAAATAATCAACTGTCTTTATAATTACAAGTATCTGTAATTGTTCCTAGCAAAAAATTGCAATAGAGCCAAGTTCAGAACCCATAGATTTTTTTTAATATGACTATTACATAATGAAAACTCAGTCTGAACTGTATTAAGGGCAAAAAAAAAAAAGAGTTACATTTCAAAATTTAAACTGTCTTATAAACAAGACGTTTTAAGATTTTAAGATACCTCTGAAAATAGTTTTATCAGAAAAAAAAATTAAATGAGGCTTAAATCAACATTTTTTGGACTTTCTGCTTGATGGCATTTTATGCATTAGCTGTATAGTTTTTGCCAATAAACTCCTTTAACTGATAAACAAACTGAATCTTCTCTAAAAAGTATCACCCATCTCCTTTCCAGGTGAACAACAACCAACATCACTCTTAAATCCCTCCCACTTCTCTTATCTGACTTTACCTTACAAAAGAATAAGGTAGTGGGTGTGGATAGCTCAGAATTATGTATACGGGATAATCATATTTTGATCTTTGTTAAAATTCTAAGTACTGAATGATGACAGACTTGAAAAGGAGATTTTATTCAATGGCTTCAGTGTAGGCCTTTCATATCAATTTGTGTCCTCTTGCTTGGGAGTACTGGTAAAAATGACCCTAACTTACCTGCCAGCCTCAGGTTTGGTCAGAACTGAGACAGAACTCAGGAAAGGAATTTGTGTTATCAAAGTCTATCCTCTCTACCTGCTCTACAGCCTGCATATTAATATATTCAGGCCAGCATCAAACTTCCTTAAATGCTATGCTGTATTTATCCATCATTATATACCAGGAAGAGTCTGTGTAATAGCAGCAGCACATGACTGCAATGACCTAATTTGAAAGGAATTACTTTTCCTTGAGAAGACAGATAAGAAATAACAGGGTATCCTTTAGTGTTAATAAAATATGAAATAAACTTGACTGCATGGGATTTGGCTTTGAAACAACCTAAATATTTTGTTTGATTACAAGGTATTTAATGGCTCGTGGATGTGGTATTGATCTGAAACATCTATTTTATGCTAATATTTGTACAGGAGATAAACAGGTTCTTTTAGCTTAAGTGTTCTTAACGTAAAAGTCAGGCTTATTCAGGTAATAGAGTAGACACACAATAGAACATTATTTACCTTTTCTCCTAACTGACTGGCTCCCACCTTAGTTTCCAGGATTCATGAACTAAATGCTGGTATTATTAGTATGTAATTTTTTCTCTGAGTATTATTCTTTAATCCAAGTTTCTTCTCTTTATAAATTATGCTTATTTCAGTAAATAGTATTTTCCCCCCAAAATATCCACATTTTTTTTGAAGCATCTCAGTCTCTGTCCACTCTTAAGTCAATCTTTCTGATCTTCATTCCACTATCTAGAAGGGTCAGTTTTGGAGCTGACATTTTCCTTTCCCCAAATTCTCTGCTATATTGTTATCTCTCTCCTTTAAGAATGCCTCTCTTTCCTTTCTCACTTTGAGTCTGTGGCTAATTAATGGAAATTATCCAGGCCTTTTGTCTCTCTTTTTCTGCAAATATTCAGCAATTCATCTTGCTCTGTTTTTCACTGTGATTTGATGGATTTCTGACAATATCAGTTCATGCCTTATTTTTCAAGCATCTTAGCTTGTCTTTTGATCTTCCTGACTGTTTCCTAAAGAGCTCTGTTTGAACTAAGTATGTCATTTCTACCTCTTTTCTCCCTGACATTTTCCATAGTGCACATGCAATATTTGACTTTTCTGGAGGACATCTAAACTCTTCCAATAAAAGACTTGTCTACATCACAAGCACTTTTACTGTTAATGACACACACCTATGCTCCAATCCCACAACTATGATTTCAACACCTTTATATGTCTGCAATGATAGCAGCCTGAGTTAGCAGATGTACCTTATGGGACAGTAAGATCTGAATTAGCAAAATAATTTTTTAAGAATATAACTGAGTTAGAAAACTAAAGCTTACCTTCTTTTTTTTTCCCATAATTTCTCAGTTAATGGCTATTGTCATGAAGGTTATTGTTTCCAAATGGAACACTTAGTTTAACTATGAAGAAAAGGCAGGTAAGTACCTTCCCATGCTGCTTTTCCTTTCCTGACCCCACTGATGTCCCCCTAATCTACATACTTTCCTACCAGAAAGGGAAAAAAAATTCAGTGGTCAAGCCCTTCCTGCATTATGCTACCACTGCATTATAATACCCCTGTTGCAATTTTACATGAATAAGCCCTGTGTAGGTGAAGGCAATAATTTTCTAAAACTGGTGAGAGACAGTGGGTACAGAAAAACTCAGACCGTGGTAAGTCTGTTTAATATGTCAGTTTTCATCCCTACAGTTATCAGGGATCACAGTCTTAGGTTGCATGGAAAATGTCCAGGAAGACAGGATAAATAGAAGCAAGACAGAGTCGATGAGGTGGTTCCGAATTCATAAATCACTGTGTCTGAAATGCTCCCTGTGACCCACTCTTATGAAATGCAGGTACTACAGTCAGCAGGTTTCACTCGTTTTTCTTTTTTGCAGGTTGAAGTACTGTGACTTTTCAGCCCTAAACCCACTGCAGATCATACAGACATTACTGCATAGTGCAAAGTACAGGATTTGGACGCCCTTAGGGCTGCTGGGGAACCAGAAATTCCAGGCATTTGGGAAAGGGAGGGATAAACAGCAAAACAATAAGCTCATGTGCTCAAGCCCCTGCAGCACAGTACAAGGTGTGCTAAACATTTTATCGGGGTGGAGAAGGGGGGTAAGAAGGGCTCTGCAGAAAGGCAACGAATTATTGCTATTATACAACTGCTGTTAGGCAGGCTGCCTGCAAGCCTTTGTTGAACCTCCATTTCATGAACTTAGGGTTAATTATTTCACTATGTCCTGCTGCACTTGTATTCTTTTGCTGGCTACTTTTCCTCTATTTATTTAATATCTTTTGTTTTCTTGCACAGTTTTAAGCTTACAAGGAAATAAATATCGATACTTGAGCATAAAAGTTTCATGAAAATTCAAGGATACATCCATGCCTTGGAACATAAACCTAGTTTTATTACACAAAATCTATAAGAGAATTCAACACAAATTGATGCTAGCAGAAGAAAAACCCACAACAGTATGCAGATACAAAAAGAAAATATTTCTCCATAAAATGCAAGGACAGTGCAAAGAATGCAAAGACATACCTAGTCACAGTTACAGCAGCTCCATTTTCTAGGCCTCCTACATAATTTGGAAACTAAGCAACACAGAGATAAAATAATGCATCAGATGACCTCTATCAATACAAACATATATGTGTTCACATTCAGTCACTCCCAGACTTCACCTTGACTTCAACAGGTATTAATTATCTTGGGTGTACTTTCAAAAGCTATTGGTGTACAGAGCAGATCAGATCAGATAATCTGAACAACATAGCATACTTTCTATTTTGATAAACAAAGAAAGAAGAAACTAATAATAAACTCACTGAGGCATAAAATCACAGATTTAAGGGAGGTAGGGAAGACATTGTACAGGGTAAAATGTCATACAAAAGAATTCATGCTAAATAATTGTCATTAAACGCAACAGTTCTAGAAAAAAGCTCCAGCTCTTGAGTTTTATGGCAGTTATCCCAGCAAAAGCACTGTCTTGGCCAGCACCAGGTGCAGCCTAGCTCTCTGTGCTTTTCTTCCTGCCTACCCTGAGAGACCTGGCAAATGAAAACAGGTTGGAACATTTCTTCTGTGGCTGTGCAGAGGTCCCATGAAGAAAACTTCTGTAATCACCTGCCACTGCTGCTGGGGTCTGCCAAAGAGCAACTGGAGAGAAGCACTTCCTACAGCTTTACTTAGGCCACTTCTCAGTTCAGATAAATTTTAAATCAATCTATACTGTGCCAAGGGGATATTGACTTAAAATTATTCCCAAAGTTAGAGAAAACATGACTTATCTAATGGAAATAGTTCCTCCATTGTTTGGGGGTTCATCTTTATTCCTTTTTTCTTTCCTCAGATAAAAGGACTTAAACATGTGTGAGAGATAAAACTGTCTCTCATTTACTCTCTGAAACACAGTGGAGAACATGCCATACCAGATCTGGAAGCCTGGCCCTGCTGGACCTTAAGCAGGAGTTTCAGAACCACAAGTCCATGACTTTTTGGTCCTTTAACCTGTAGCAGAAAAGCCTTGCAAGCTGCTCTGCTGATTTAGGCTTTACATTTTAAACCCTGGCATCTAACACCAGTGAGTCTCTCTTCTGCTTCTGACAAGGTTTATAAGGTTTGTTTCTGGTTGCATCGTGGAAATTTTAACTACTTGAATACAGTGTGCCTAGCACAGGGCATACTGAGTAGGAGAGAGCATCTGAAGGGCTACAGGAAAACAGGGCTGACCCAAGAAGACGCCAAAAACAATGGATCTGAAAACCACAGCATATTCAGAAGGCACAATCTCAGCTGCATTTGCCTGTGTCTGCCTGCATTATTACTGTCGCTCAGATGTGCATATCAATGTGGTTTATGTTCTGTCTCTACTGCACTGGGTCTTGTGACTGCATGGAGCTGCATCAGTGACAACACCCCTATAGTGATGAGAAGTTCCTCTCTCTGAAAGGTGAAAGCAAAGGTCTACATTTGTGCTATTAAATCCAACGTGCAAATACGGGGGAGGAAAGCTTATACCAAACATAGACACACTGCAAACGCCGGAACACGTCCCCTCCAATCCCCTCCGCCGGGAGCTCAAATCCCCATTAATCTGCTTGCGGCTCACAACCCGATTTTATCTCCCCGTGCCCCACATCTCGGCCCACACGCTTGGCTGTGCCATGGGGTATGCTCAGCTCAGTACGACGAGGGCTACTCAGGCTGCTCCCCAAATCCCAGGCTGCTCCCCAAACCCCAGAGTGCTCCCCAAATCCCAGAGTGCTCCCCAAACCCCAGAGTGCTCCCCAAATCCCAGAGTGTTCCCCAAATCCCAGGCTGCTCCCCAAATCCCAGAGTGCTCCCCAAATCCCAGGCTGGGCCGGTGGGAGAGGGCAGAGCCTGCGCCTCGGCAGAGGCCGGGCTTGCCCCTCGTTCAGCGCCACAGTTGGCACCGGGTAGCCCGGGACGTGCACTGGGGACCGACAGAGCGGGACACGAAGTGACAGTGCCTCAGCCCGCCCATGCCGCATTCGCCTCTCCGTATGATGAACTACACTGTCACAGCCGGCGGCCGCTGCTGTTCGCAGACCGTCAGCAGCGCTGCCCGGCGGGCTGGCATCAGAGCTCTCGGAGACGCCTACGTTAACACTGCCCGTCAGCAGGGCGGAACGTGGCGCCAGCCCCGCGGAGCAGCGAGGGCAGCCCGGCCCGGCCCAGCCCGGCCCAGCCCAGCCCGGCCGAGCCCATTCCGGCCCGGCCCAGCCGAGGCCGCGGCCGAAGCTGCCGGAGCCCCGGGCCGCTGCTGCCGCTTGGCGGGCGGAGCGCGGCGCTGCCCGGCGGAACGCGGGCGGGGCCCGGCGGCTGGGGCTCGTCCCGGCCGGGCTCCTGCCGAGACGCTGGCACTGAGCGTTCATCGGCACAAACGGGACGCGGCAGGAAACGCCCCCCGATTTCATCTCGTTCTGTGGAAAGTGAGGGCTGCCCAGCGCCCATTCGTGGGTGGCTGCTGTGGGCTCAGTCTGTGGCAATTTCAGCCTCTCACCGGTGCCCACGTTAGGAACTGAGAGGCCTGTTCAGAAACTCAAATCGTCAAGCACATAAGACAAGTAGAAATGAACTGTCATGAACGACTTCACAAATCAAAGGACTTGCTCAAAGCTGTCCTGTCCACCTGTGTGGGTCAGGCTTCCTGGGAGAGGCTGAAGGAACACCAGGCCCTTCCACCCAATCCCTGTGCACACACTGGAATAATGCTCCTTCAACCCACTCCATCCCCTGATCTTTGTGCGGAGGGTGGCAGAGCACTGGAACAAGCTGCGCAGGGAGATCGTGGTGTCTTTGTCTCTGGAGACATTCAAAACCCACATAGAGGGGTTCCCATGTAGCCTGATCTAGGTGACCCTGTCTTGGCAGGGGATTTGGACTAGATGACCTCCAGAGATCCCTTCCAACCCTAACAATTCTCTGATTCTGCGATCTTGTTCAGAAAGATGCAGATAGAATCATAAAATCACTGAGGTTTGAAAAGACCACTAAGATCACCAAGTCCAACCACAACACACGTCATAAGTATTTTCTTCTGAAAATAGGAGAGCAAAGGTTATTTAAAATGTGACATTTCACACTAAAAGTGAGATATTAGAGGGATGGAAATGTGCTGACCGTGACCAAAAATATATTTTGCACCTGTTTGTGTTGAATGCTGCTGCAAACATTTATATTTTTTAAGCCTACCAACCTCTAGTACGCTCCTATTTTTTATCTATTCTCTTCAGTTTCATCAGCTACAGGCAACTATTCTACATATCCCCACAACAGGGAAAGCATAATTTTATTTTCTAAGGTGAAGTCCTGAGCACTTAAGAACTTACTAGAATGTCTGCTACTAAAAAGCAGCCAGGGCCAGGTAGTATGTCCTTTGAGGGCAAGAACTGTATATTTATTTTATGTGTACCCAGTACCTAAGTACCTCGTGTAGCTAGGTAATGTCATGTGATTGAAGGTGTTGCCACCATACACACAGCTAAATATAAGAATGAACCCTGAATCTCATTATATGGGGTAGGTATGCCAGCTCATCATTATGAAATGGTAAAATCCTACAATTAAAAAAAACCAAAAACCTGTCAAAATTCAATGAGCAATTGCTAATTTATATTTTTTCTGACAAGAATCAAATGAACAGTTTTGAATTGCCTTTGGCTTAATCCCATTCTTGATGTTCTGTGTACATGCTCTGTTTTTTGCAGGGGGAGAGGAGGGAAGATAACTAGCACTTCTAGACGAGACTTGGAAGATTATTTGTAACATGGGTTTTACACTCAAGAAAGTAGCATATACACTGGTTTTGGGTAGAGCAATTATTCTCAAGAAAAAAATTCTTATTCTCCATGGTAGTGCTGGTTTAAGACACAATTGTAAAATTAACCCCACTTAAGCTGCTCTCTTCCCCCATCCCCTCCTGGTGAGAGCGAGACTAAAAGCAGAGATTCTGAGTTGAGATAAGAATGGTTGCATTCCAAGAGTTGCAATCAATGGCAAGTGAAGGGGAGGAGCATGAATCCAGCAACCCAATTGCTGTCAAATGAAATTAACTCTCCTCACTACCACAAGCCCAGTGTCTGACACACAGCATCTTAGGTCGACCCTAAAGGGCATTCCTTCTCTCTATAACAGAGACACTGAAGGGATAGTAAAATTGCTGACACTTTGATAAATTCAACTTCTGGCAATTGTTTTTCTGTTCAGATAATTCTTGTCCATAAGTGCTACATAAGTGCTCAAAATTTAAGTACTCTGTGTAGTACAGTGGGAATGTAAACTTCCATTTCTTTCAGTTAAAAATCATTTTGTGTGGTTTTGTATGATCATTTATAAAACTCCTTATGTTTCATGATAATTAATGGGTACTATACAACTAAGCTAAGGTTGATACTTTTGCTCACATTAGTATGCCATACAAATATGTCTGCTTATTTTTTGTAAAAAATGTATGACAATGATATCACTTGAGTGCAGATATGATGTGAAACAAAGTCTTAGGCTAAAGTTAACACAAGCTTTTGCACAGCTGTGTTTAAATACTAGTATTGACCAGCTCATCTGAATGTAGAGCTGCCTAGAAGGCGTTTCTCAATTTCTTATTCATGGTACTAAAGCTATTTGATATTTTGAAACTTGTCCTTGCATGCTGGTGTGATCTCATCAGCCTGTGGCTGCAAAATACAGATCCTTATTTCTGACTCAGCTATCTACGTTGCATAGCATCAGCTACAGATTTATCTGTGCCTCAGACGAAAGCAGGGTCATTCCTGAGTCACTGTTCCCTCAGGGACAAAAATGCCAAGATACTGTTATTTTGCCCACCTGAGTATATTTGCTTTAGTATGAAATTAATTTAGAATATAAAAGATAAGTGCTGACTCACTGGTCCAATTTTTTGCAGCATGTTTTTAATCTCAGCTGGGATTCAGGTTCCTTTTTCAGTATTATCATCACTAGATTTGAAAGAGGAATGGATCATTTATCTGATAGCTGGACAGATCTGTGCATACTGTTCAGAAGAACAGTTGGCCTGATACAGAGAGAAAAATGACCACTTTGATGGATATTTAATGAATCTGGCAGCATCACATTGATTTGGGGTTTCATTATTTCAGAGGTAATTATTTGTCACTCATAAACTCACCTACATGTATGGTGGCAACACCTTCAATCATGAGACATTACCTAGCAATAGTAGAACTTAGGTATTGCAGACACAAGCAATAAATACATGGCACTTGCCCTCAGAGGACTTACAACCTAATGCCAGGCCCTGGCTGATTTTTAGTAGCAGACATTCTAGTAAGATTTTAAGTGCTCAGGACTTATCCTTAGAGAGTAAAGCAATGCCCTCCCAGCAGGGACACTGGGGCAGATTTTTAGGACAGTGCAACAGGTGCTCTGGGAATGACTTCACACCAGCTGGTGGGTCAGTGCCACACAGTAACACAGCCTTCAGGCTGGCTTTGCAATTCCACCTCTGCGTGTGGCATTGGTGGCAACGGCAGGTGCAGCCACCCATGGATACAGAGACGTGTGGCTGCAAGGAGGTAAAACAGGCATGGACTGCACTGAAAATCAGGCTTGAAAAAGCTACTGCAAGAATCCTAAGAGAGAGATGCAAAATGCTACTTGTGGTTTCCATTACACCAGCTCACTTTTAGAATTTTAAGCTTTCTCATAACAATGAAATAAACCGGAATCTCTGTTTATAGCTGCTCAAAGGGTGGATCAAATCATTTTGCTTTAATGTTGTAGTCATCAATCATAGATAATGTGCTACCTTATAGTAGCATAAATTTTCTGTCTTTGCTCACCACTGAAGTGAAGGAATTGCTAGGTAACTGCCTTACCTCTTCTTTTGTGGGAATATTGGTTTTTCTCTTCTCCTGTTTCCTTACCTCTTGGTTTTGGGTGGGGAAAGCATATAGCTAAGACAGTTCTGCCAATTCTATCTTTGGTTTCAGAGATGCGAGCCCTAACTGAGTCATTAAGGCATGTGTATTCCAAGGATGTTCTCTAACAGATTCATGTTCTCTAGGACGTCAGCAAGTCTGATCTTATATTGTATTTTTATCCCGATTTCTGGGACCAATAATTATTCTATCACAAATCATGAGTTTTCCGGCAGATGTGATTAGAGTTGGGTCAGACATTTAGCCTGTACTAAATGATGAATGATAGATGAGAAGCAGAACAGGAGACAGTTGTAATGGGTTTGACTGTGCAGAATCCAAGAAGCATAGAATAGGCTGCATTGGAAGGGACCCACAAGAATCTAGAGGTTGTTAAACTAAAAGAAAAAATAATCTTTGCAGCAGCAATCAGCATACAAACAAGTGTGGAGAAACATTTTTGGTCATGGTCAGTGAATTTCCATCCCACTGATATCACACTCCTAGTGTGAAATGTCACATTTTAAATAAACTTTGCTCTCTTATTTTCGGAAGGAAATATTTATGAAGTGTCAAAGATTTTTCATTTTTCCAAGTTTAATGTCTAGATAAAGAGCAGAGTCTTTGCCATGTGCATATCAGTAAAAGAAATCCTCCCTATTAAATGCCAGGGGGATGAGTATCGTATGGCTCATGGCAGGTCCTGCCCTGTACACGAAATTAGTGTCTCCAGAGTCTCTGGGCCATTTTTAATCACAAAATTTCATCTGTTTTGAAAATGCCATTAGTCTTGGTCAGGGATTAATAAAGGGCCTGAAAGAACTTGAAAATTATTGCTCCTGGTTTAATTATGTCATTGGTTTAACTTAAGTAGATGATGCAAAGTAGTCTTGTAAATTGGCATCTGTTTATAAATGTACAACATGGAAGACCTTGAAACACACTGTCTTGCATGTATTTTTAGGTGTTTTCAGATGAATGGCTGTTATGATTCAATGTTAAAGTTCTCTGCCCAAATTAAGGTACAAGTGAGACCAAACGGTGGTTCAACAACACCAGCTTTATTTTGTAAAATTATTTGTATAGAGAAATGAGAGAGAAAGACAAACAGAGCAAGAGAAAGGGAGTAGGAGACAGACACTGCAAAGATAATCAGCACCATGGATCCAGTAGCCTCCCACTGGTCCTTCAGTGTCCTGGGCTTCTTGCTGGCGGGGTCCTACCCCGTTAATTCCCTGAGTTTATAGAGTCCCTCATTAGCATGAGAGGCGAGAGAATGTGTGTTTTTACCACCCTGTTTGCTCAGGTCTCAATTTGGTGGCTGTGGGGGGTCTGCTCTGGGGGTCGCAATGGAAGGTTGTGATGAAAAATACCAGTTTTGGTCCTGCCTCAGCAAGGCCAGATCTGAGACTTTGTTCCATTTGCAGCCTGTGCATGGGCACCCATGATGTTTTCTGCAACAGATTTCACCACCCAGTGCTTGTTTAAGGCATATACTGCAAATGTCATTAACCCTTTACTTCCAATGGCCCCCATCATATACTGGTGCAGAGAGTTGTTCCTCCTGAGATGCAGCATTTCCTTCTCCTTGTTGAACTTCGTGACATTCCTGTTGGCCCATTCCTACAGCTTGCCAAGGTCCCTCTGGATGGCAGCACGACGCTTGGGTGCTTCAGTCACTCCTCCCAGTTTTGAGGCACCAGCAGAATTGCTGTTGGTACACTGCACCATCATCCAGATCACTAATGAGGATGTTAAACAGGACTGAACGCAGTATTGACTCCCAGGACACACCAGTAGTTACCAGCTTCCAGCTAGGTGCCGTGCTTCTCAAGACCACCCTCTGGACCTGGCCATTCAGCCAGTTTTTGGTCCATCTCAATGTCAGCTCATCCAGCTGCTATATCAACAGCTTTTCTATGAGGATCTTATGGGAGACATTGTCAGAGGCCTCACTGAAGTCCAGGTAGACAATATCTGCAGCACTTTCCTCATCTGTCAGGTCACTCATGTCATTGTAGAACTTTATCAAGTTGGTCAAGCAAGAGTTCCCCTTGATGAAGCCATGCTGACTACTCCTGATTATTTTCTTATCCCTAATGTGCCTAGAAATGGCTTTCAAATTTGTTGCTTCAGAAGTAGTCAGAAGATGATGAGATCACACCAGCAGTGCAAGGACAATGCAAGTTGTTTTCTGGGCATCTGGAGGAAGCACTTGAAGTAGCAGAAAATAATGTTTCCAAAAGAAGGAATAATTAAGGTGAAACAACAAAGGATTCCTTAGTGGTCTTCTGTACTGAGTGTTTGGCAGTGGTAGAAGGATGTCAAGCCTAGACTTGAAAACCAGTGCCTGTCCTTATGAGAAAGAATTAAAACTTCCAGCAGACATCAATTCTGCAGACTGGGGTGATAAGTCACAGTTTGAATTAAACATCCTGATTATTCAATGTATTAAATGTTGTCTTTGTGCTGTTCCTTTACAATATGAAAAAGAAGCTGTGGAGCTAAAAAAAAAATTTACTCAGTAAAATTAAATTGTAGAAATGAATAAGCTTTTGTCTCACCATAATCCTGGTGTGATAATGAACACTGAGCAGGCACTTCATCTCTCAAAGTTACTATAAAATTTTGATAGTAAAGATAAAATAACTAGAAAAGTCAAAGGAGCTACCAAGTGCAATTCTGCATGTTTCCCCTTGTTCAGTATGGCCCTGGCTGCATTGGGATCATAAGTAATTAAAGCAGGAACAAACAACCATAATACACTTTTTCATTGAAATGAACACATGACCTTGTGTCCTGTGATAATGGGGTAATTTTTTTGCCACTGATCACATGCAAGCAAATGATAGAAAGGACTAGTTGGATATAAATTTTACTGTTGATAAGAAGTGCAAAGAATAATACAAATAATCTCGCATATGTGTTTACTCACTCCTCATGAGTGACTATTTAACTTTGTTTTCAGACAGAAGCAATAAAGGTTTACTGAGCACTTTGTGACCTGTTTTCAAGAGTAATGCTTTTCTTGGCTGTAAATCACAAAAGCTCCTTATTACAAACTTGACTTTGGTGTGTTATATTATGTTTTCTAGTTTTATAGCTTTATAGTGATTGTTTCACAGGTTATTACATTTCATATAGGTTCAAAATAGTTCAAACTGATGCACTTGAGACAACACTGGAAATTGTTTGTGTCTCACCAAAACACTGGTGATTGGGCAAACCTGTCATCATATCCCCAGATGTGCTCAATTTCTGACATATGAGGGGGAAAAACACAAAAATATAATATCTATTCAACAAGATCCAAATAGTCTGGTCTACAGGTTGTATCCATCTCTCCTGGGGGTTTTGGTTGTTTTTTTCCTGAAGAAAAAGAATGATTGCCCACATGTAGCTAGAAGGTACTGCTCCTGCCTCAGAGAGATGAGGCTGAAGAGTTACCTTCTTCTACAATGCTTTCAGCTGTAGCCTATGAGGAAGATATTGCAACCATCAATGATGAAAACACCTCGTTAATTAAGCCCAGAATTTAAAAGAAAAATACCAACCCCCTCCCAAAAAAACCCAAGAAAACCAACCAACAAACAAAAAACCCAAAATAAACACCCTAATAAATTATTCTAGTTCCCAAAGGCACAATGAAGTTTGTGCACTAAAATTCTTGATCTTGATTATTTCCTTAGTACAAAACTCATATGAAAACCATGAAATCAAAAAAAGACATTAAAAGCTTCCTCATACTTCACCAGGTCTAAGGCTAAAAGGAGTGTCTCAAAAATATACAAGCATATGCAAGAAGTCAAAGGCATCTACAGACATACAAATGCTGCTGATAGATTTTTTTCAAGCAAATGGAATTATAGAAATTATTTTTAATAAATGTTGATAAATTTATCCATGTATAAGCCTAGGAAAAACGGAATCATTTAAGTTGGATGTGATCTCTTCACATAATCTAGTCCAATCCCCCTGCTCAAGCAGTACAGGCCGGTGCAGGTTGTCCAGGACCACGTCCACTCAGGTTCTTGAATGTCTTCAAGGCTGGAGACTCCACAGGGCTCCTAGCACCCTTCAGGGGTTCATAGCAGTGCACCCTGGGCCCCGCTGCGGAGCCTGCTGATGTTTCCAGCCCCTTGTCCCGGCGCAGAGCCCCCGGGAGCGTGGTTCGGCCGGAGAGGGAGGCACAGGAGCCACAGCCGGCACTAGAGGGCAGGACAGGCTGCGGGAAGCGGGGCAGCGAGCTGGGCAGGCACCGGCGGGCTCACCCTCACGGAAACACTCGGGACGCGAGCTGGCTCCCTTCACACACAACGCGTGACTCTTTTTCAAGGTCCCGTCGTATTTCTGAAGTGAGACCCCTTCAGAAGAAGGGGATGGCTGTCTGTCGTCGCTGATGTCACATTAAGCGAGGCAGAAAATGAGCATTTACACTGACAGAAGGAGGTGCTGAATGGCCCAAACTTCTGCCCTCAGAGCAAAAACCAATCAGAAGAATATGGACTGGGAAGTCAGAGTGCCATGTTAATGAAAAACAGGCCAGAAGCTGTCAGTCCTTTGCAGAACAGTGCTTTGCACCTGTGTGTGTTAAGGACAGACTTCATTCTTGCTGACCAAACAAGGCCGTGGGTCTGCAGCTCTGCAGAGGTTCAGAGTAAGGCTTGTGGAGGTTTGCCTCTGCACTTTGTGCCATGGTCCTGATAGAGCTGTGCTGTTCACAGCTGTCCACCAGAAACATGGAGCTGAGCTCCGACTTCATCAGAGCTTCAGGAAGTCTATTCTGGGACAGGGGACTGTGCAAAATGATGATAATGCAATCTAGTCAAAGTGATCTGCTTTTAAGAGCTAAGGTAGGAGTTTGGCAAGCAGAATTGTACTTGTCCAGGGAGGTCTTTGCCACCTGCCGAATTCTACATTTTTAAGTCCCTGTAGCTTTGCCTGGGGTCACTTCAGAAGGTATGGCAGACTCCCTCACATGTCTTGCACTGAATTGTTTATCAGCGGAAAGAGGGTAAAATGAACCAGATTTTATTCAGATAAGAACTGATTGAGGTTTACCATGGCTTAATGTATCAAACAATACTGTTGAAAGGCCTGCAGGCTTCTTTTCAGGAAGGTAGAAACCACAGGAACAGAAAAATAAAAGAGACATGTGAAGAGGGTACTGAATAGAAACCTGGGAAACAAAGAGGAGAAAAAGAGAAAATATCTTTCAGGGATCAGCAATCAAAATTGAAAGGGCACAAGGATCACACTTATTCCTGCCTTTATGGTTCCATCGGTAATTTGTGACTCTTACCACTGTAGGTGCCAATTTATTTTTATTGGCTGGATTTCCTGTTGGCCTGTGACTCCTGAGCTACCAGGGATATGATGTGGACTAGGCGCCTCTCTTGGCAGAGGTGAGGAAAGGTGAGGTGTCCATGACCTGCTGCTCTTGCCAGCAGATTTCATTCACACAAGACAGATGAAATGATAAAGGGCACCACTGGCCTCAGCAGCTGAGAACTTCTGCCATTCCAGGGCAGCCCAGGCCAGCCTCAGGTCCACCCATGTGCTAAAGAAAAGAAGTCCCTCATTCAGCACTTCATGAGTGAAGCACTGAAGCCTGTGCTGCTTGTCCTCTGCCTTCTACTAGGGGTGCAGGGGGTGCAAAAACCATCCCAGCCCTGGCAGGAGGCTTAGCTGCTGGATCATCAACTCCATGAAGAGGTGAGAGATGGCTCAATGACTGAACTGCAGCTTCCCAAAGTCCAGGTTAATAATGCCCTACCAAGGCTAATAATGCCTACCAAAGACAATATGACTCCTTCACCTCGCGATCATTTTTCAACATAAAAAAAGAGATAAAATTTAAGAAATAAAATTGATACTAAGAATACTAATGAAGAAAGCATTCCATAAGATAATAGGAATTCCTCCAGTTTCTGTCAGGGCCTGCAAACTAATTTATTGTCTTGGGGTGACTCTATGATGTGTATCCCCTATCACGGCTCTATGCCAAAAAATTAATTTTGTGCCTTTTCTGTGCCTTTAAACTGAGCTTGAGAGGGGAGGAAAAAAAAAACCAACAAACTTTTCAAAGCAGTTCCCAAGGACACGGAGATAGAGACTCCTCTGCATTCTCCGGCTGCGGTAGCATGGAGGAAGCAACTTTTCTTGCTTCTTCAGCCAGCTCTTCGAGGTTTTTTTCCCTCCGGCATGAGACGAAGAGCTGAATTTTGTTTTCTTGGGACTTTGATTTTTCCCTTCTTCTCTTCTGGACTGTTCCAACAACATCAGAACACATCAGGAGAATTTTCCACGGGGGCGGGCACCCCCACACCAGCTCTGAGAAGGAGGGACCACACCTACAGATGGACTCTGAAATCTTCCCAGGTTTCTCTCCACAGCGAGAGATTTTTTATTATTTAGCATTATTATTCTTTTCCTGTGTGTTTGTTAAATAAATAGTTTTTATATCTTTCACTTTCCTTTGAGGAAAAAGTTTTTTCCTGAACCTGGTGGGGGGTGGGGTGATTGTAACCTGTTTTCCTCTAAAAGGATATATTGCAAGATTTTGGCCAAACCAGCACATTTATGATGGAAGAATAATTTTTCATGTGCTAAACTATTTTTTTACTAATCTTAAGAAAAGTGACATAATAAAGATTTATTTGGTGTTCTTTATGTACTTTTCTTAAAACCAGGCAAAAAAGAAATGTGGTACTTGTTCTGTTTCTACTGTAGCATTTTGTCTGGCGCTTGACATGAGAGCAGACATGAGAGTATAGGTCATTTGTCTGTGTATAAGAACCCACTGTAAAGGATGACAAAACAATTTTATTTTCCAAATTATCAAGCATGGTCTAATTGGCCACCATTGATCTTGTGTCTAAAAACAGTTTGGACATGCTATTCTTGTAGCAGGGCAGCACTTTTTCCCCAGAATCTACTTCTAAACGTTTTTTATTAGCTAGCTGTTCTATTTTGTTTTGTTTTACAGCTTGTTTAATGAATCTTTGAAAACTTTCAGTCCTCAGATTCTGTCTCCTGACAATGAATTCTGGAACAGTGACCTAGGAAAAGCAGTAAGGTGTTTAAGCAAGCTGTTGTCCCCAAAAAATAAGTGCTTTATGAGTTTAATCTCACAATCTTGTAGCCAGGTATTTAGATAAACTACTGGAAACAGTAAGTGGACGGTGCTCTATGGGGTTTCTGGAGCACCTCTGCATACCATACCATAACCCCTATCACAGCCTGGATCAGGTGAAAGGCTGGGAGGGAGTGCATGCTCGGACATTCAATTGGAGCATTCTGACATATGTAAGATATGTGAAATACCTTTCTAAATTCAGTGAGATTACTTACAACAATTAATATGTTTTAACTTGTGATGACAATATTCAAAACCTTGTGAGTGCTGTGGCAAAAATGCAATTTTCTTTATTTTTTCCTAGATATGCACTAGAAGAAAAAACCCCAAGTGTAGATACTAGGCCACTGAAAGGATTATAAAAATGCTGCAGTGTCAAGGAATTTATTAAAAAACTACTTTGATATTTTGACAAAATATCACTGATTGTATTTTGCTGTTTTATCTGAAATCTCTTAAGTTTTTTAATATTTTAGATGTCACGCACTAGGTAGGTTTCCTGAAGCCCCAGAATAAATTAAATTGTCAGATTTCTCCTTCATTTTGTGTTTGCAGAAGGGTGTTTTTCCCAGTTGATCTCCACTAGTTACTGGTTTCTTTGGTCTGAGCTCCTTCAGTTTGACTCCTATGGAGTCTTTCTCTAGTTCTGTAATATGGTAATGAATTGTTTAGGGGTTTTGCTTTTTTAAAAACAGATTTATTGAGGGGATACTACCCCTGCAATCATAGGGTTTTTTCCCTGATACCCCAGCGCACTGCTGAAGTCCCAGACAGTCTCGATGTGCTGCCCACTCCTGGCATCTTGCTCCCCTGTGCCAGACACTCCTGCCTGCCAGGGGTGGGGAAAAGGCTGTCCCACTCTGACACATGGTCATGGCACTTTCTCCTCATCACCAGCTTCCCCAGCTCACAACAGCCTTGTGCCTGTCTCTGTGGGAATGTGTCTGGGTAAATGTGTGCAAGTGGGAAGAGCTGGAGAGACTGGGGGTGCAGAAAATGGAAAATATTGGGACAAACTAATGAGCAGTTGCTACAAGTGAGTCACCAAAGGAGGCTGGCACAGAGTGGGATCTGTATTCCATTGGGGAGCTGACTAGTTGAAGTGCAATGTCTAAGCTTGGGCAGTGACGTTCCTTGGACAGCCTTATGTTGTCCTGTACCAGTCTGCTTCTCTCCCCCAGACAGCTCTATGGAAAACTGTGACCATCAGGGAAGTGGTGCACAGCCCTCAGGCTTGATCCAGATTTTCCTGAAGTCAGTGAGAGTCACTCCATGAACCTGCCTGGCCACATACCCCTGGGACAATGAAGGTCCCAAGGGGCTACTTGAATGGGATTCATGCATGGCAGTACCAACTGCTTTTCCTCTGTTGCTGCTAACTTATAGTGCAAAGGATTCTGAGAGGCACATACAGCCTCTCTGGATCTCTCTAGGTCTGCAACAGTACTTTTTGAATGGCGATTCCCTCCCTGAGAACAGACAAGAGCAGTAGCCTTGACATTACCTTACAATTCAGTTTCCCATTCAGCAGATGGAATTTTCTGTTTTGAGATACAATGATTTTGTGTCAGAGAAATGAGAGATGGCATAAACTCAGCCAAAATACTGGAGGCAAGCAGGCATGAAAGTTGCTTCCTGGATCCAAGTGTTAGAGACCTATGGTAGGCCCACCTATTGCAGAAACAGATGTTTGGAATTAATAATCAACTCGAGCTAGCTGCCTCATCCTAGATAAAATGCTTGAAGATTAATCACAATCTGAATCCCTTTTGTTTTTGTTTTTTTTAACCTCACCTGTAGTGAGATTTCTGCCACATGTGGCAGGAATATCAGGACTGTGATGTGCAAAGAAACTATATGGGGGATAGCTCAGTGCCTGAAGTGTTTGGTGCTGGGGCTGGTAATGATGAGGGCTCAAAGTGGTGCAACAACAGAGCTGTGCGCATAAAAAGGGAGCTGCTAAGCAACAGACTTCAGACTAGCAGCTAAGGAACCTGGTAAACCCAGTGGTTCCCTCTGTCTCCATGTGTAAAGAAGAAACACTGGATCCCATCTGCACAAATGTCCTTCCAGCCAGCTCAGAGAGCTGAACCTGCTCTGCTTCTCTGCTGGATTTTCCTTATGAGTTGTGAATGTAACAGCGAAATTAAAACCATTAAATTTAATTTAAAAACACTTTCGCACTCCATTTTCTGATCCAGCTACACCAGGTCCTTGAAAATCATCCAAGGGAATTCAATCCTTCAGCTTACATGTTGTTATAATTATCTGAGTTTGAATCTCGTCGCCTCCCTCCATCTCTTCTTCTCTCTCGGATACAGGATCTATAAATTAGAAAGAAAGGCAGGTGTAACTGTTGCTCAATAGTTTCCTGTGACCTGAAACAAATAAATAAAGTTATTATAAAAGATGCTAGAGACTTACCCTTTAAAAATCATGGATTTCAGTGAGACTACCTATGTGCTTTAATATACATATTTGTGTTTATATATATGTTGGTATTCACTTTTTTAATTGCAATCCATATGACCCACATGAACTGAGATGATAAATGTTGCCATCCCAATGTGGCAATTCAGATGGCAATAACATGATCTCTCAATGCTATGTTGATAAGCGTCTGAGAAGAAAATTTATGTCTGGGCTTTGTTATGCCATGCACTACATAAATCACTGTACATGTCAGTACCAGGTAACCCTCCTAAAGACCCAAATTATAGTTAAACATTTATTCAATCTCATTGTCTTTCATGGGGGTCACTGACCCCCAACCTTTCTATAAAAAGGTGTTGCCCTCCGGTTGTAATTGCTTCCTTTAAAACAAAAGCATGCAGGGCTCGTGCACAGTGCATACTCTCTTTCCTTAGGTGATTATTGCCATGCTTTCATATGAACTCACTTGAATGATGTGCTTACTGAAACTCAAGGCTCCAGTCAAGAATGAAAATCTGATCTGATGTCTGCACAAATGTGCTCTGGCACAGCCTGCTTGGAGTAATCCAGGACTGAAAGTTTGACCTAAGCTTATTTATCAACTCCAGACTCACTGTGAAATTCCAGCAGACTGGTGAGTTTCCCAAGGCGAAGTTTAGGTTTGATAGATACTGAACATCCCTTGAGGTCTGAAGAGAATACAGAGTCACACTGGAATAGCTCAAAAAAAGAAAATAGGAAATGAGGGAGGCAAAGAACTAGGATGAAACTTCAAAGCTAGTAGTGCAAGCAAGGCTATAATTTCTTCACAACCCTTAAAACCAATTGATTTGTCAGAACAGGCTTAAGACCATGCTACTTACTGAGACTAACAGAAGAATAACCTTTCCTAAATTTAAGAAATTATCAGAAATTTAAATCTATTTCTATTATTTGCCAGTATCCATATTTTTATCAGAAGGGGTGTAGCTGATGATCTTCAGTGCAAGATCTATTAGGAGACATACAGAATTTATATGCAAATGTAAAAGCAACCTTTCCCAGAAAAGCACACTAATTCCTGTGTTTTCCTTACTTTTTTTTGAATGCAGAAGGCTGTAGTATATCAGATCTGAGACAGTTCTAGCCTAGCTGGTAACAAGAAAGTGAATCCACATTCCTTACTTGCTGTGGAAAACCTCTCAATGCAGTGCACCCCTCAAGAAACTAAGAACAGAAGAGCTAAACCCCAGTATTTCTAGAGGTGAAATTGTCCACTGTTTGTATTATTGTTACGGAGAAACCATTTTCAACAAATGATCACAGCGTGGAGATGCTTGAAATTCATTGCACATTCAGAGCTCACCACTGGAGAGTGGAGCTGGAGAACACTCCTAGAAACCCTGAAACAGCTTTTTTGCTTAAAGAGTTTCAGTGGGACTGTGCTCAGAAGACAGGGGTTGTACCCAGACAATTGGTGCTAATATCTCAACTTCATTCATAAGGCAAAAAATTTTAAATGCACACCTTGCCTAGACAAATAGAACATAAAATCCATTAACTAAAAGCTTTTAATACTTTGAAAAAATACAATTGCAATTCTAGTAGATGAAGAGAGATTGTTTGCTATCAGATGATAGCATAATAGATAAATTTTCTTCTCATATATTTGCTGTTTATAGCTAAACATCCAACAAATCTTAGCCAAATATAGCTGCAGAAGTACAAAATTTAAATAAAAAGAATTCTGTGAAGCAAATAGAGAAGCCTTCATATCTGGAGTGGCAGCTACCCTGGCCCCTAATGTTTCAACAGTGTGCAAATTAATAAACATACCTTCGGCTTAGAATTTTGCCGTAATTCTTGACAGACCCAAGAAGAAGCCACATAGTAAGCATTTTTTTTCAAGCAAAACTAGTACAAAGTGCAGAACAAAACCTTCTCTAAAGCAGTTTTTGCCACTGTTCTTTAAAAAGTTTTAGTGGGACACTGTGCATGTGTGAGACATTGCATCTATCCAACCAAAGAGTGTTCAGACACAAGACTTCTTCCAGCCCAGGTTCATATGTTACTAACTAGGCCCTGGAGATTCTTTGTCCTCCAAGAGTTGAAGCTGGTGAGCTCCTGAAGAAAAATTGGAGTATTCAGGGGTCTAGAGAGAGAGTGGGAGAAAAAAGGGTGCTCTGCTCCCTTACCAGGACAGCTGGGATTTTCACATGGATATGACACCCACCTCCCAGTCCCCGGAGATGCTGCATTCATTATGCTCAGTGACTGCTTATCAAAAGTCATTGCTTGGGCCAAGCACTGGCAGGACTCTACATGCCTTCTCACTAGTTTCTGTATTCCAGTGTAAGGATGAAAAGAAGAACCTGCCAAAGGCCATGAAGTACCTTAGTGGCTTGAGCCACTGGGCTCCACTCATTGACTGAGTACTTCTGTAAGGCAAGATTAGTACCAGTGTTAGCTTCAGGGCTATGTTACACTCCATAAAGACACTGTGGGAAACTCATCCTGGCCTGGCTGGACAGAGCAAGACACTGGAGAGGCACTGAGGTATCTGAGGTGAAACCCATCTACATCTCTTCCTATGTCTGCCAGAATAAACAAAGGGATGTATGTCAGTTATGTGACTTGTATGTAGGGCAAATATACACTTAATCTTCTAGTGAATCACCTTTTTTCACACAAAGATCATCGGTGATCCCTAGAAGAACAGCTGCTCAGACACATTGGGCTCTGGCCTCAGAAAACTCCCACACCAATGTCATGAGTAAAAAGCTATAAAAGAGCTGGTCTGCCAGATTGGAGGGTCAAATAGCAGCCTGGAAGTGCTTGTAATAGGGAAGAGTGTAGCTACTGATACTCATCGCTCTTTCTTAATGGCCTTGTGCAGATGCAAATAGAATTTTTTTTATGAAAAAGTAAAAATAGGTGACCTTCACAAAAAATTAGTAATTTCAATCACATTTTGATATTGCTGAAGTATGTGCTTCAGCTAACAGTTTGCCCAGATTTTATTATTTTTATTATTAAAAAATATATATTGGAAAGTGTAATCTCCTGAAACACTGATCTAGAAAGATCTGCCTATTATCACTCTCTCCTATAGAACCTCATTATTTTTATTTCTGTACAAAAGAACCAGGCAGGGGGGAAATGAGAATGATTTATAATCTCAATAACAAAGAACAGGAATTTACCAGTTTCAAACAACAATCACTAAGCAAAACAACCTCATTCTTTATTATATGCCATCAATTAAATGCATTATCTCAAGCTTTGTCTTCAGCTCATATCTACAGAAGTTATATTATTACAGTTTTTATTCATAAATTTTAGCAAAACAGCCCAGAGAAACAATGTCTTTATCATCTTATAAGAGATAGAAATATTTTTGCAATCATGAAATTGCAGGTGGGCAGGCTCATATTCTTCTGTTTTATAAAGGCCATTTTGATTTCTAAGGGACAAGTTAAGTTGTTTTGCTTACCAAAACAAAATGTTATTTTGCATATTCATATATGCATGTGTCTGGCAGTTGGCCCCTCCATGTTTGAATCTACTGGCCAAGTTTGATAGAGTAAGAAATTGTCTCAAAGTTTTTTCTCTCCTTCAGGTTGCATGGATTAGTCAAGAAGATGGGAGGAGACCCATCCAGGCCCCCTCTGGGGAAGGGCTACGACCTTCCTTGGGTTTGCTGCACGGCCATTTCAAAGACAGGACAGAGCAGTCACTCCCACTGACAGTTCTCACAGGTCACAGAGGCTTCTGAAATTTGTGTGTCATGGATTTTGCTCTGATTCACTGCAAAATGAATTACTTACGAATAGCCCAATAGTGTTAGTTTTCACTGGAGATGTACAGACAGCTAATCAATACCTAAGCAGTACAAAGTGTGTAAGGGCTGGTTGGTCACCATGGGCAGCACTGACAGAGTGTTTATCAGTTTGTGTCTCTGCTTTTGCCTTTATCATTAAATGGCCAAAATAAAGACATGACACTTTAAACTGTATATACAGGTACCTACAATTTTTTTCCTAGGGTATCTGTGCAAATATCTCTTCAGCTACTCTTTCTGAAGCTTATAAATTACTTTGGAACTGCAACCTACTTTACCCACTTTTAATAAAGACACTTGGGATTACAATACTGCATGTCAACTTACTGCAGGAGTTGTCATTAGCAGAGTGAACCAAACTAGTCAATTTAAGTGGAAACTAGATATGTCAAGAGTGCACATCTACTGGCAGCACTTTGCTTGTTTCATTAAATCCATCAAGGATTTTAAAGCAGGAACTTTTCTAATAAGGCACCTTGCAGAAGAAACAAGATAGGAAAGGTCAGAGCATTTCAAGCAGGAGCAGGACCACTGTTGAAGGGTTCATGAACTTTCAATTAAGTAACTGACTTACCTTCTAGTATTCCAGGTCCCGATACAGTCACTAAAGCAAGTAGCTCCTTCTCAGCTGAAAGTATTTCTATGTCCTTCTCAGCATTTGAATGGGAAGAGAGAAATAATTTAGAGGTATTTGCAAAACTGGCTAAATGAATTTAGGATTTGGAATGTCCCTCCTACATGTTATTTGTGTGGGAATACAGAAGAAAGCAGTGAAAAAGTAAATAAAGGAATAGTGAAGATTTCTATCTTGAAAAGAAGATGATGCCTAAAAATATGATTCTGTACAGTAATGTCAAGTAGTAACATCCTAAGAAGTGTGGTTTGAAGGTGTGGTAAGATTTAGTTCTAGAGAATAATAAAATCTAATTGAAGTATAGGTTGGAACTGCTACAAGAGAAGCTCAAATTGAAAAAACCAAAACCAACCAAGTTGGAAGGGCAATTCTGAAATTAAATGAAGCAAAGAACCAAACACTATTCAGCAACAACATTGGTGTTTAGAAAACACTGTGTGCAAAGTCTGTCATGGCAACCAGCCATGTCCTTTCTTCCAGCACCAGCAAACACAACCTTTCCACTGTTTGCTAAATCATTTTCTTGTTCTGTCCTTTGGATTGTGTCACCACCTCTATGAATTCTCTTTTTTTGTCACATTAAACACACATAACTTGCTTTGACTTTCAAGGTCCTTCACAAACTTCTTTCTCTTGACCTGTTACCTGAAACTGGGAATCCAAGTGCCAGCTCTAATCTCTGATGAGCAAGTGTGCTCTTAGGCTTTTAAGCATGCATTTTCAAGCAAAAAAAAAGGCAATTAATGGCCCCAGTGATCTCAGAAAGAAGAATACCTGCTCCAAACGGAGAAGTTATTTTATTCTTGGGAAAGGAGGGAAAGGGAGCTGTTTCCTCAGCTACTTTATTCTGGAACACAGGTGTGGCAGGCAGCCAACCAGAGACAGGTTGCACACAGACTTCTCTCGAAGGATGCTTTTTCTCCTATGAGTCTGAAATTAGTTGTAGTTTCAGTCAAAATGCTATCACACATTAACCAAAATCAGCAGCAGAATGTGTATTTATACAGCACATATGTTTTGTGTATATACTGATACACACATACATATACATATACATATACACAGACAGACAGTAAGCTGTAGAAACAAGGCAAAAAAGCTTTGAGGCGAGGGAATGACACATTTTCCAAAACAAGCCAAAATTCAGCGTGTTCTGTTAGAGGTATGATCCGTCCTGATGACTGTGGTTAGGGATTTGCTGTGTGCCCTTCTGGAGGGGTGGCTTTCCCCAGCTGACAGACTGGAGTTCAGCTCCAGTGAGCTGCCATACAGCTGGTCAACAGGACAGAGAATCTGTCCCAATAATCATTTGTGATCCCAAATCTGAAACTTGAGCAAAATAATTCAGAATTCTTCTCATCGTATTAACATCCATGCACATAGTTTGCAAAATACTGTCTTATTTATTATAAAAGAAAGGGTCTAAAGATCTGTTCATTTTTGTATAGATGACTCTAAGAAAATAGAGAATAGACATAAATTGGGATATAAAATAAATCAGATTTCATTAAATTTAGTCCTGTTCTAAAGATTTGATGAGTCTAAATTCTTCAGAAGTATCCATCACCTGAATTTCAACTCTTCTTCAACTCTAAAACCTATGTCTATTTTAAATAAAATTTTAGATTGATATCTATATCTACCTACTCTTGCCTGCCTCAGAGAGCTCCACAAAGTGACTGCAGGTTGATCATTTCCTGCCCAGCTGCAGATAGGTAACCCAAGGATAACTCCTCTGATCAATGTGATGTTGGGGCTAGAGAAGAGGTTCCCAGTGAGAAACAAAAGAAAATTTATTTCCCACATGTTTACCATGGATATCGTTTCGTTTGATGAGCTTAGAAGGGGAGATCTTGTCTAAAGTTGATTGTTGAAGAGCTTAATGATATCTCTGGTGCTATTGCAGCTGCCATTTCATTCCACAGCACCTTCCTGCTCATGTTCAAGACTGCCAGTGACATGGATGCAGGTACAGCCCAACCACTAAAATGTTTAAAGTTTCAGGACGACTCACAGTGCCACAAAGCACGGCCATGTGCCATGTCATTTCTGACCTCTGCAGCAGATGAAATGTAACTTGGAGAAGGGGCTGCCAACGAGCTGTGCAGTGTGGCTGCGTGTCTCATGTCTGCATTTCTGTTTCAGGGGGACTGTTCCCAATTAGCACTGATGTCACCAGTGTAGTCAGGCATACATGGAATGAAAGTCAAATACAGTAATGCATTGTGTTCTACCCCACCACGATGAAAACTGGATGTCTTTTCTTTTTACCAGGTAGTTCTGAACCCAGTGCTCCCTGCTCCTGCAGAGTTACTCCACATAGTAGGAATGTGCAGGTAAGAAGTGAGGGATGACAGATGTTATTACTACATGATCTGAATTCAGTCATACCAGTAATTAATTTTTCTTGTACTTGGGGAAGGCTGCAAAGCACGGGGTAACCTCTGCAGAATAACAATGAACACAGCCAGAGAGAGCAGAAAATTGCATGATACATGAGCACATGCTAAATGCTGATTCACAGCACCTTACATTTCCTCCTGCTGCCTTCAAAACTCTCCCTGATCTCCTCATATGTTCAGCTCATAGCATGATTCACAGGGTCCCTGAAGCACCCCCACCCTCATTCTTTGGCTTTTTATTTTCCTTCTACTCCTACTCTTTCCATTTTTTCCCCTGATTCCTGCTGAACCATTGTTTTCTAGACCTATCGTCATTATTTCCAACAGTCCCTGAACATCGGGATGGGTTCTATAAAACAATGCCAAAACCCTTTTTCACATACTTCCTCCTATCTGCTACTCTCCTGGGCCTAATTTAGTCTACTTTTTACTAATTATAAATATCGATAATATGAAATCAACTGCATGAAAGAGTCAAATGACACTTTCTTTAGAGAGATTACTTCAACTCCTAAGTTTCCAAGTTAATAAACATGGCTCTGGAGGATGAGGCTTACTTCAGCTTCATTTATGGCACCCAGACAGCTCCTTTGCAAAGTGTGACTGGGAAACCACCATATCATTAAAAACCCCTGAGATTACATGTTCCAGATTTGCAATACCATAAATTGCTAGGGGAAGAAAAAAGCCTACTCTAAGATATGCAACTCAGTTTAATAAAGCACAGTATAAAACAACTTCCCTTGTAACTCACAGCAAACTGAGAATTTTGGAAAATCAATTTTTGCTTCATTTTTCTTTTTGTAATGAAGGAACATAACCCTTCTCCCATCACCAAGCTCAGCAACATCCTCCTGCCCTAGAACATGGCAGCCAAGAATCAAGCCACTGACAGAGCAGCACCTGCTTTATATTTCCTGAGCACAATGTAAATTACCTTTCAATTTAGTGGGTTTGGATACAGACTGAACTTTTCCACTCTGCAATCAACTTGTGAAATTGACACATATGATTTTGCAAGAAAGCCATTGTCAGAATAGAGACGATCTCACTAAAATAATGGGATGTAGCTATTTAAGATGTCAACTGAAATCACTACTCTTGTAGTTCCAACAAACATCTGAAGAAGATACTATGCATCATCCATTTCCATAAAGATATAATACAGGGGACATTGAAAAGTCTTTCTCTAAAAATCTGTTACTTTTACATGTTTCTAAATAGCAAAAAACTACAGAACAAAAAACCTTAAGTAAATGTATTTATTATTGGATTTTTTAATGCAGAAATAGTGTTATTTCAATTACAGGCTTACAATCCTGTTTCATTGTTCTTTACGCCAAAACAAGAGACAACAACACATTGGTCAATTGCATTTTGATTAAGAGTCCAACTGTGGTTTCAGATGTTTATGCACACATTTCATTGACAGCAGGACTGATTACATTTGTACATGAAAGGAGAATTTGTCTCAAAAAATATTTTAAAAGACTAAGGACTCTTCTTATTTGAACACCCGTTTTACACAGGAAAGCCATTTGCATACATGAAGAAAATATATGCGAAGGATACAAAGACCAACTTCACAAAATTTATGTCACCTTGACTGCTACAACATTAATATGGAAATTAGTCTTTTAATAAAGGGAACCAGTTGTGACACAAACAGAAATAGCTATTCCCCCTTCCCGTAGTTTTAACTACATATAACTCAGTGAATATGGTTTTCAGAACGGACCTCTGTTTCACCTGTCCATTGTTTTAAGAAAGTAAAAGTTTAGCACTTTATCAATGATTATAACACAATTTCCTATCCTTTCATATTTTATAGGAGTATCACAGACCAAAAGAGTTTATAATTCACAAGAATGCCTTGTGAATTAACTGGTGTGATTAAGAGCTGCATATGGATAATGCTGAAAACAACTATTGAAAAACATGTCTTTAATGGTGAACACAATTATTTCTCTTAACTGAAACCTCTTTAGCATGCAGTCAGACAAGCATCAAGGAACACATGCACAATAGGAAATTGTCTTGTAATTATTAGTAGCATCTTCTTTCTTCCTTTAACTATTAACAAAAGCTAATGTTAAAGCAGTTATGAAGAACCATACAGATTCTCTACTTCCATTTTAACAACAGGATTTGCCTAAATAAATGTTACCCTCTGAAGGTGAAATTCTCATTCCACAACTCAACTTTCAGCCTCCAGACCTACAGCTGGAGTTCTGTGTAAATGCAGCAAAGGACACAAAACAAAAACACCCCTTCATTCTAGAGGTTGCCTCACTCAGAGCCAGCCAACAGGAGCCAGGTCCTAGAGGAACGACGCGCTCACCATCCTGAAATACCGCGGCTGAGTCGGGCGCCAGTTATCAACCAAGGGGTGATCAGGTTCATTCTCGGCATTCTTGGAGAGGCTGCGCAGCTTCGCCATCTGCACAAGAGCAAAAATCAGTGTCCTGATGGAAATCCTTTGGGATAAATCCACAGCCCAACAATCAAACTAAGGAGGCTGGTCCAACGGTGGAAAAAAGCCTCCTTCAAAGTTGTGAAGATGTCCTTCACTCCACCACCACAAGAACTGTACTCATGTTTTTTCGTAGCAGTGATAGTGTTAGGAATAGTCAAAACATAAAAATAGGTCCTATTTGAACAGGATTGTGAAAAATAGTGTCATTTAGGTACTGTCTACAGAACTGTGTACAGCCACAAAAACTGTGGGAAGTACTCAGAAAATGTGAATACAGCAACGCGTGCTCTAATAAACCTCTCCTACTCTGACCCTGCCTTAGTGCCTGATTGTTAAAAATCCTTTAGAACTGCAAGGTTTTAAAGGTGAATTATAAATGAATTGTCCATTTCCATAGCAGGTCTGAGCAGAGGATATATTTTGCTGCAGTGACACAAGAAGTTCATTATTTATAACAGCAATTTAAATCTGGACAAAGACTTGGTCAAGGTTTCAAATGGTTTGTAAACGAGGTCTGCAGCTTGACTCTCCTTGGCCATACCAAGGTATGGGGTTTTTTTTGAGGGATGCCATATGAAGAGTTCTGCCCATACTTGTCATAACTGTGTAACACTCTTTTTCTACTGCTGATTTTTGAAGGATGCAACACAGATACAGGTATCCTATATTCATTTGTTGTCACTACCATGCCCTACTCTAGACCCAAAGCACATCAGCTGTGATTCAGACACTTGAATCCCTCTCTGTTTGAATGACTTACTGTGAAAAGCATACACACATTTCCCATAGAAACTTGAAAACGCAGTCCCATGCGGGGCACGCATCACCTTTGTTCACCAGGAGCTTCCATATGCTGATTTATCTACTTTTCAGTACAGACTTCAAGGCCAATACAAGTAGAACTTCTGTCTAGGTTGTAAAACCTGGGTTCACTGTGATTAAACTAGCTCCAGTTTATGGACTGAGCTGGCTCAGGCATCTCAACATTACTCTTCACTGAACAGCCCAGAAAAACCAGCCATCTCAGTCTGCCTGAACAATGATGAGGTCATATTTATAACCAGCATAATATGCATCCGATGGATTAATAGCCTGAAATTAAATTTCAGATTTCAGTTGAAGAATAATTTGTATGGGAAGAGATGAAAATTGTTCATCAGTTTTGTTAATACTGATAAACTACTATTGGAGAAGAGTGCTGGGGTTTATTTTTTGTGGAAGATCTGCTCTACTCAGTAAAAAACCAACATGTATTCAGGCTACAATTACATAAGGGTGAAAAAATTAATCTGCAATTAGACAGAGTTATTCCACAGTTAAATTCCTGTTCTTTCATTAAAAGTAATCTGAGCAGCTAGGCCACCCACACTGTATCTCACTGGGACTTCTGGTGAATTGATTTTCCTGCAGAGCACTGGTTTGCAGTGACTGCACTTCCCCTTGTGGCTAATATACAGTTACCATCTGGCTGCAAAAGCATCCAAGAAATCCACCGCAAATGCACACACACTTAAAATAATCACTATTAATGAGCCTGCCATGGTACTACACTGTCTAGGATTAGAAATAATTGGCAACACAATCCTCTTATGAATACATTATTTAGAGTGCAGGCACTCTGGAGTGAGGAAGTATTTCTAGACAATAACTCACACACTGCCAATTCTGCCTGAAAAGCAGCTACCTCAGGGTAAGAGCCAATGTCTCATCTTTATGTAGTAATTTAATCTTTACCTTAAATGCTCCATTTTTGCTACAGGAGGGATAGTTAAAGAACAGTCTGTATGTTTCCCAAAACTCGCTAATTTTAGAACAGCTGAGAAAAAGACCATGACCCAAACACAACATTAATCAAAAAGTCTTTTCATGAAGCTGGATCAATGATGTGATTAGTTATTTCTTTAAAAATGCATTTTAAATCAGAGATGCACAATAATGACTACAGGTTTCCTAATAAAATCTGTAGCTGATCTTCTGTAATATAAACATCTAAGATGATTCATTTTGTGGAAACCAGTCAGACCATATTTGTATTTTTCACGCAAGTACTCACTTTAAAATAGCCCCCATACTTTAATTTTTGGATGGGCAAGGAAACAGGAGGCAGAGCAATTCAATAAGCTCTGAAAATTAAGCTGTAAGTGACATGAATACATTATCATATTTCATCTATTGCCAGCTAAGGTTCTCATCATACCTGAGTTGTATTACTTAAAAGAGCCACATAAACACGAAGTACTAGAAAAGAAAAAGATTTTTTTTGTGATAACATGGACATCAATGAATACACTAAACACATTATCATCTTGAAAACCTAAAATGAAAAGTTATGTCTGAATATGATATCTACATAATATGTCAGTCCCTTGATTAATATTCATGTGCTTTGTATCCTGAAGCCTTGAAATTTGTGGTATCATATCATTATAGTCTGCTGACTAGAAGAAAAACCTCAGATGAGAAAACTGACTTGTGTGGTAAGAGTAGAATTATAGCCTGAAATGTGCTGAAGAGGGCATTCAAATTCCTGCAAGTGGATTGAGGGGAAATTAGGAGGGCAAATTAACAAGAAATAGTTCTTTACAGTAAGTTACCAAAGGAATTTTTGACATTAACAATAAATTAGAGTTATCTCATGTTGCTCCAGTTATGAAAATTTAGCTGGTATGCCTTCCAGAAACATGGGTATCAAGCACGTGTTTCAACACTTCCAATTTACACTCCCATCTGCAATACAGGGCAGGCAAAATCACCAATCCTATTACATTTGTATTCTGATAAATAATGTTTTTGAAAGAAAACTCTTACCATCTACACTGTGGTATGTTTTTACTGATTTAAAATGCTCTCTGATGTCTGTGGGCTTGAACTACCACGGTGTTGGATGTGGGCTAGTTCTTCACTCTCCTTCTCATCCTGTAATTTCTCACAAATCCAATGAATGTTTTCCTTGTCAAAAGAATAAAATCAGGTTATGGCATGTAAGTAAAAAGAAGGACGAAGTTTACCTGGTCTGAACTGACTATGATAGGCTCTCTAAGAATGATCCAAGTAACACACTCTTCGCAAGGTGGAGTAGTGAAAGATCCATGGTATGTCCAGTAGTCATGAGATTTAGGGAAAAGAATTGAAGGATCAAAGTTTGGAAAAGGAACCATTTTCCCCTTTAAAATAAAAACAAAAACACAACAAAACCAAACAGAAAACTCTTCAACAAATCTAGTC
Organism: Monarcha castaneiventris obscurior; assembly: GCA_026261815.1. Lineage (NCBI taxonomy): Eukaryota > Metazoa > Chordata > Aves > Passeriformes > Monarchidae > Monarcha > Monarcha castaneiventris. Next base: position 21,507,693 of record JAMPIT010000379.1, on the reverse strand, counting down.
AAGATTAGTTTGCAGCTCTGTTATTTTAAGAAACAGGGAGTGACTCAGATACTTCAAATGTATGAACTGAGGAAAGTAATCACAGATCTACATGAGATATAATGATGCAGAGTGAAGATAAATGGACTGAATGACCCTTACAGATGGGCCCAGAGAAACATGACAAAACATAAAACTCCATGATGCTACTTCTTGTACCAGAGCTAGCTCATGTGAAGTGGTGCCCAGTACCAAAGTGTTTCACTCATTTCTGTGCAGAAATACTCCTCCTTCTGGCCTCCTTTCTTATGGAAATTCTTTCTATCTATTGAATATTAGATTAGGTCACTGTATAGCAAAGTGAGACAGGTACTACTTTCATAGTATTTGTGCTACTAACAAGCAAGACAGCCTATGAAATGTAAGATTTACCACATAATGCTATCTAAGACACAAATGTCTACTCAGTGGCATTTCCAGACATCCATTGGGCAGCCTATATATTAAGACCAAATGGACCCATTTCCAAAGATGCCTTTTATTTGGCACTACCCACTGAGGCAATAAGGTTCCATGCTGAGGTTTTACGTGAGTAAACATCGGGGAAATGACTTGTTTTCCCAAACTCGTAAGACCCACTGAAGTCAAAGAAGGCTCATATGTAAATGGAAGAGAAAGGACTTATCATGTTAATGAAAAGCTATGCACGATTTTATTCCAAATGCATTCTGGAAATGTTGCAGAGCAGAATTTAAAAAACTAGAAAGTCAGACATCATGATTTTATATATTTTTTTTTGTCCTGAGACTTTGAGCAGTCTTCCTGTAATGAAAAGCCCAACATCAACATCATTACCTTTGTTTTAATAGCATTTATTTCTTCAAGAATTCTCTTCATCTCTGGTTTGGGAGTTTCCCCTACCTGTAAAAAGAGAGCATGAGCTAAGCAAGGAGTTCTGCTTGACCAGCCTTTTTCTTCCTCCTATTTTTTTGTATGAGCATCTAAACATATATAAACTATAAAATTATATATATATGTGTGTATATATATATATATATATATATATAAAATAAACTATACATTATATATATATAGATATAATGTATTAACCCAACCTATCACCCCTACCAGCTTGGTAAGCTATGTCTTCTGTCTATACCTCTGTCTGTAGCCCAACAGGTATTATGATACAAAGGGGGAAATTGTATCAGTATAGAAATTTTAGCATAACAGATAATTTCACAACACAGATTTCACAGTCAGATATATTGTTTGCAATTGCTGATCTCAAAAAAGACATCCAGCTTTCTATCTCTAGTGCTATCTCTAGTGAATATGAATTAAATGGGAGAGGGCAACAGCTAATATTTCAGGCTAAGGCTGAAATAAAAAAAGGATTTATAAAAAACGATGAGTAATATGCATTGCCCGTGAGATAGTTTTGTTTGAGAGAAAGTTCATGAAGAACCTAGAAGAGATACATGTCCTTGAAATCTGTCCCCAATCAGCAAAAAAGACAGCTGACTGCTGTTGGTCAGAGGGCCACTTCTGACACGTGTCCCCATTCCATGAGCCACATAGTGACACAATAGCTGCAGGCACAAGTGGGTGTAGTACTGGACACCACTTGACATAATATGACTCATGCTCTATAACTTGAAAAGGATACATTACTGAAAGTCAACCCCTTCAGTGTGGTTAGGATCCCTAGAAAATACTCAGAGGGTTTTGCTGTTTTTTTTAACCCTCTAGGAATAGAAACTCCGTTATCATCAGTGCAAAGAAGGGTTGCATGGTTCTACTTACTTGCAAAAATATGGCCAAAACAGCTACCCCATCAGTTCTTCTCCTAGCATCAAGGTAATTACTGTATTTGGGATTCCAGTGTAACACATGTAGCTTGAAACACAGAAAAACAAGTAAAAAAACCCCCATTACTCAACAGCAAGCCATCACAGGCTGAATTTACAGTGATTCACATAACTGTGTGAATTTGAGGCAACAAAGAATAATGAGGCCTTCCAAAGAAGAGAAAATAAAAAGGGACAGCAAAGTCATATATATCTGTCAAACATTATTAATTATACCACTATTTGCTTTAAAATAAACTATAAATATCTTAATAATAAATTGAAAAAAATTAACTGGAATCTCATCTTAAGGCTGAAGAAAAGCTGCTAAAGTAAGCAGGTAGAACACGCAGTTCAGACATCATCTACTGATACGTGATTAATTTCCATTTGGCATTCAAATTACAGCAATTCTGTCAAAGAAGCCATAGTAATGTTATTCATATATATTATTAGTCTACGATTCTCATTTTCTTTACAAACCTAAAGTGGTAAAGAACCAAGGTTCTTCCCCCTTTCTATCACTGCAATTTTACACTTTTACTATAATGCTATATTTTCAGAATACTGTTTTAGTAAGTTTGGATTGCTTCTGAGTAGTTCAGTCTTCCTGTGCTGTATCACACCAAATTGGTTTGAGAACATGGAAACCTTTGTTTCACACAGTATTTTTCTTTTCTCGTGCTGTGAGAATTACTTCAACCTGATTCACGTTTATAAGAACCAATGGGAGTAAGAAAAAAAACGCACAGATAAATAAATAGAAAAAACTCCCTGAAAAGCAGACAAATGACAGATTTTTTCCCACCAGAACAATAGTGACAAGTTTTATTTTACACCCTGTTTTAAAGTAAAAAGTGGTGAGCCTTACCTCTCCTGCATACCTCACTCCATTCACAACATGCTCGGAGCCGTGGTCGTCAGACGAGCCCCAGTGGAAGTGCAGCTGCCGTAGCCTGTAGACTTGTGGAAGTGGCCCACCTCTCAGCACTGCAATTGATAATCTGCAACAGCATCAGACTGAGGTACCTCCCAATTCTTTAAGATGAAATACTACTTACACTTACACACGTTATTTACATATTTACTGTACAGATGCTCTGTGTTCTGAAAATCTGCACTGATTTTAGCCACATGCCAGGCAACCACCTTCAGCTATATGCACTTACACGCAGAGGAGAACTTCAGTGTCTAGGCTTCCATTACAGTCACTAGAGATCACTGATTTAATTCAGCTGCATAAATGTGCACCTAGTTCTTTCTGGAATATTCCAGAGACATCTGGACAGGACTGAGAGATGTGGTCCAGGATCTGTGGAAGAACTGTGTATTTCTAAAGCAGTATCTGAAGGCAAGGGGAAATAGATTAGGTTATTAAACATGTTACAGGATGCCTGTGTTTGGGTAACTGAAGGTACCCCTCAGCAAGACAGCCAAGCCTCTAGAGTAACTCTGCTTGCCTTAAGGTAGACACTCAACAGACAGCAACCTAGTTTGCTCTCTGGACTCCTTGAACTCCAACTCTGTTGCCTCAAACAGCGGTTTAGATATAACCCACCAACTTTTAAAATGCCACAATAAGACACCTAAATTGAGATGTCTCAATTTCCCCCTGATTTGAATCTAGGATTTATCTGTGCGAAAGTACACAAACATAACCACGATTAAGATCAACTACTAACGTGCTAAAAGATAAACAAATTTCCACAAAACACTACAAAATTGTGTATCTTACTGCAGGCTATGACTTATTTGTTTAAAAAGTTATGCAATTACTGATGCTGCTTCTGCTCTAATGGCTGCTCCCTCTGGTTACAGAAGAGGAGTAAGAAAGCAGCAAATAAACCAGAAAAGCAAACATTGAGAATGAAAGCTATTTTACTAAAGAAAAGTTCAGCCTGTGATGAATGATATCTAGTATTCTAAATAATCTTAACATTTATAAATAAAATTGTAAATGAAGGTGGTCTATTTGAAAGGATCAATAAAATAGAAAGAATGTGTTTACATTCATCAAATGCTAAAAGATACTCAATTCTCATTCACTTTTTTTGAAGACAGAATTTACAGCATTCCTATAAAACATTCAGCAGTTCTCAAGAATAGGTCTTTATAAGCCAGAGAAAAATATCCTTCAATACGAAAAGAAAATAATTAAATCCATTATCATCTCAAGAAATACAGCTTGCTGTAAGAGTAGAGCAAGCTGTTACTCTCAACAAATTCTGTTTACTTCTTCCCACAGACATTCTGAACTGTAGTAAACACAGTCAGGGTAAGAGTAGTAGCTGACAAGGCCATCAATTCTGCATCAAAATAGATCTGTAAGGCCAAATAATCCCCTTTAAGGCAAAAACATGTCATTATTTCCACTGATGGGCCATCAGCAGACATTTTTGACTGGGCATTAGGTGAAGCTCTGCATCATCTCCTGCCAACACATTCCAGCTTCACTCATCTATAAATAGACAGTAACTTTTACCTAGCCTACTTCAAGCAGACAGAATGATGCCAACAACACCTCCTAAAGGACAAAACAGTCTTTCCTTTCTTTTAATTGCAAGTGTGTAGTATTAAACATATAAATACATGAAATGACAATGTAAATAAATAAAGTTTTCCTGCTTTTTAAAAAAGGAAAAGTAAACAAAACCATTACAAGAATTAAGTTCTTCAATATTTAAAACATTAAAAATCCCAAACTATGTCTGCATAGCTCAAAATGAGTAAGATTTTTTTTTTTAAGCATGTGCTTTGGAACTTAAATTCTAAACATATCTTTATCATCTTGGGCTTTTGTTTTCAATACTACACAAATAAAACAGCACAACCACATAACAGAAAAAAATAATATAAAATAAAAGTTTATAAAACAAGAGATGTTATCTTGACATTATATTTCAGCAATGTTAGAATATAATATTTACATGTGAAGGGGAATTTTTCTGATAATTATTACACAGGAAATGTTCACCTTAAGTATCTGAGAGTCACAGCAGAATTACCAAAATGTAACTCCCTCAAACTTGCTGTCATTAAAGTAACATGGCCCAGGTCAAAACCAGCTCAGAAAGACAGGCGAGAAAAGTATTCACTCCTTTTTTGGTGCCTCATTGTTGCAAACTTTCATCCCATTGCTCAGCGACTGACTCTAAATGGGGTTGCATACCACCATTAGTGCCTGATACCAGACATAAAAGTGTCACAGCAGCCTTGCCCAAATTCTGTGCCCCTCACACATCCACACTGAAGAATGATCTATCATGGAACAATCCTACATGGACACACACGTGGACGTCTGTTCTGGAAAAAAGCTCACCTTTTATCTGATCTGTCATCAGCTGAGCAGCATGAGACAAAACAGGCTAATAAAAGAATGGGTTTTTTTCACTTTCAATGTAATCACTAGGGCAAATGTTGCACAGAAGGATGCTACTAAGGCAAGAAAACCCTGTCTCTCACTCTGTGACACGGCAAAATGAAGCTGTCATGCAGTTGAGTGGAGATGGCTGCTCCAGTCACTTTACTTTAGCTAACTGGGTGTCCTTGACAACAGAAAAGTGACAAGAAGCTTTTCAAATATGTGCATCCACTTGCTGAGCAGCTTCTGTAGGGGTCTGGTTGTTAATCTGTGCTAGTCAATTGTCATTTGCCCTCACTAAGGTGAAACTGGCAAAGTTATGCCTACACAAATGCCTTCCCTGTTTGCTGTAAAAAACCATGAAAGCCAGGTGAAAAAACCCACAGAGAACAAAACAGACTCATGAGATGAATTGTGTTTATGAACATGAGAAGGAATGACTGTTCTAGGAAGATTTATGATCTCACATCCTGCCAAATCCATAAAATGAACTGGTAAACCACAATGAAATTAAATTAGTAATGTACTACTGTATGATAATTGAAAAGACATACTACCTTTGTTATACTGCTTCATAATAGAATCTAACAGTGCAATACAGAAACCACAGCTGCTTCACATCAGTGTCACATTTAAAAAGTCATAAAAAAGCCTCTGCTCAGAAGAGGATCTCGGTACTGAAACCATCTGGCTAACTGCAGGGATAAAATGTGTTTCTGAAAAGCTTTTGGAACTCAAATTTCAGTTCTCACTGAAGTTTTCTTTAAGCAAGCACTGAACAGATATGCAGAATGATTACTTCTGTTTCTATTTGAACTTCGTACACTTTCAGGGACAGACTGGGAAAGAAAAGTGCCAGATAGAAGCCTGTCAGCCTGCCACTCACCCTCACCTACACTGTAACACATCTTTGCCAGTTTTGTGCCCATAGATCACAGCCTGTTCATCAGGGAGCTCCCAAATCATCTTTGTTTGTGACCTGTGTAGGGCTGAAAAGGTGGCCGTCCCCCCTCCAGGGGCGGAAAACTGACAGTCCTCTGTGTAACTGCAGCCTCAGCAGGCCCTTGACTAGAATTAAAAGTCAAGCACTTTTAATTCCAACGATGGAAATTCAAAGCTAAAGAAGCTCACATCCTAAATTCTCTGTACCCAAGTACAGGAGTTCTCAATACCTTCATGCAGACACTACAAATGACAGATGTGTTGTTACAATGAAGGAACAATTTAACTTTGCTGCCTCTTGCCTTATGAAGGACAGCCATTGAGTGGTATGTATGTACCACAGCTACAAAAGTACTGGGGTTTAGTGGTGCTATTCTTGTAACAGCTACTGGTTTTCTCCAGTGTAAATTCAGCAGACAAAATGTTAAGTAACATTTTGCAAGAATCAACCAAAACTGGAATGTCTATGGACAGACTTCCCCCTAGTTTAATTAAAGTTACTGGGGTCTGTCCTCTCTCTATAATAACCAGTCAACAAATGAATGTTTTATTTACCGAAAGTTGATAATCAAAAATTCATTTGCAAAAATAAATGAGATTTCCCACAAAGGGATATTTGAGAAAATGCTGGCCACAAGCCCTAGTCATGCTAAAAGAATTGATTAGCACCAAGTTCCAACCTCTTACAGTAACTGTCTCTTTTTTTTTTTTTTGCATCATCCACTTTCAGAGCCACGCATTCCTTTGATAGAAAAGATTCAGAAAACAGCATCAAGGTAACCCTGTAAGAATGTGTGCCTGCATTGAGGTACTCCAATCCCTTAAATATCATCCATCTAAAAGCCAGTAAAAGAAGGAGTAGGAATTTCTTTGGTTGATGAACATCCATAGAAAGTGCCAACAAAAACAAAGACAAAGACAGAAGATGAAGGAAGGCATTGATTTGACGTAGCCTTAGTATATGTCTCCTCAGCTGCTCTTTCTGGGTTTCCTTACCAGACTTTTGTATCTTCACTGTTTCTCAAACAATCAAACATCTTGGTGTAACCATCTAACCAAGGTATTAAAACAAAAGCCAAAGAGTCATTAATTGCAAAGAAGTTATGTATCTCACACAGCATCATGACAATAGTCCCACTAGTTAGAAGCTCTCAGGACACTTCTCCAACATGAATATTTTTTGAATTTTAGAAATAAATGGATTCTGCTAGTGGAAATAAGATTTCAGCCCTAATTCAAACCAAAACTGGGTCACTGCTGGATCTAAAAGAGTATGTGAATTGCCAGTCAGACCAAAAAAACACAACAGTGGTAGGCTGCCAAAGTACCCATGTTCTGTTGTGTGTTTTACTGGGCCCAGCCACCTAGAAGGTTTGATTTCAGCTCCCAGTTCTTTCCTGCATTTTGAGACACCAGCCTCCACCTGCAATCATTTTACAGTGCATAAGGTCCATCTACATCAGTAAGGCAAGGCAGAGAACTGAGTCCACAAGAATCCATTAACTTGTATGGACAGGCAGCAGAGGCATGATCCTGCTCCTACAGCAACTTTATCTGTCAGCAAAGCTTTCAGTTTTGTTCTCAAAGTCAGCCAGACTTTATAAATAGCTGGAAAGAAATTCTCAAAGTCCTTCCACTAGGCTAATGCCAAACATAAAAGTAACAAGGCCTTTTTCAACATAATACCTGAATTACATTGGATGGCACTCACTCCAATTGTTTGAATTTAAGAAACTGTCCCGAATTGTGAGTGCTCCATGTGTTCTTGGCAGAATGCACAATCGATGTAAAACCTGGAGACATCCAAAGTAATTAATTTTATCACTCACCTTGGCAATTTCTTCAGCAATCTATTTTATCCAAACAAATTAAAATCTAGACAGAAGTACAGATATGAGTATGACCACTATAACTGAAAAGAGTCAGGAAAATAAATGAAGCCCTTACTTTTCTGGTTAACTCAGAAATAATTCAGATAGACAGAGTACAGATACATAGATAGATATAGAGGAAATTAATGTCTTTGTTCCAAAGGAATAAAAGCTTCATTTCTATATGATTGCTACTGCATATGTATGTTTTGTGCAGCTGGTGGTTCTTTTACATAAAAAATAACATATCCTAAAAAACTTAAAATGTATTCAAGTCAGTAGGAGTATGCACAGTGGAATTTGTCCTGCAATTAGCATTATATTAGAGAAAGAACACCACCCACAGACTCTGCAGGCAATGGTATAACAAAGGAGACATAACAACAAACACTGAATGTTTCTTGACTTCAAAGAGTTGAGATATACACCTACTTTTTTGCAGTGAGTCACTTTTTATTTCTGAGATCAAAACACAAGTTACTGAGCAGTTCATCTGAAAAAAATATTCAGAACATTCTGAAACTTTCTGCTCTTTGTGGCAAGTGTTGCACCCATGCTGTGGATTGCTGTGCCTGGATACTCCCTCATTCAAAATCTGAGTTATTTTAACAATAATTATTTCTATTTTTATGCAGAAGATGCAACCATTGGTATATCTGATACTGTTCTAACAAATACAACAGATGGTAAAAAATGGTAATAGTCATGGAGATCTCATATGTCACACCTACATCTCTTTACTTGTGTATCATTTTATCTGACATTAATAACATTTTTCTTCAAGTAACTTTAAAAATTCCCACTTTGCTAGAAAACTAGCAAAACTCTTGTCTGCATAGTAATTTGTGAGTTTTGATATTATATTAACTAGTCCATCTTACATACATTTTGATCCTCAGTTTTCATGAAACCCAAGTAATTTGTTAAAAATCCATTAAATTAAATCCATGTCCATAAATAGTTAACTTGAAACAATCTATTAGTAAAATTTCTCCTAGTAATTATAGCTGTCAATCCTAGTTACATTGCAATAGGAAGTGGAAGTCCTAATGCATGTAAGAAATAAGTCTGTACACTGTATGCTCTCATAGCTGCAAGTGGATAAAAGATTTTGGACATTAAACCTGGCAAAATGAAATTTATCAGCCCCATAATCTTCATTAAGGCAAAATCTCATTAATGCCAAGAAGAGCTTTAACTGATTAAATACCGTGACATTGTGGCAACATCTGGTTTGTTACTTCACTTATCAGAAATTACATGGATAGAGTTTTTAAATATTGTAACTTAAGATGTTCTGCTGGGCATCTCAAGTAGCTAAAATGGAATTCAGTTCTCACAGATAAAGCCTGGACTCCTTCCTCCTAGAAAGTAACACAACTGCAATGGCTTTTTACAACCCCAGAAATTTAACTTATACCTTAATTCACCAAGTTTCTTTGCAGCTCTCTCCATTCCCTAGAAATTTGCCTAGGGACTTTAAAAGGAGTCCCAGCCCTTTCCCAGCAGTAGCATAGGGTAGCAGTCACAGAAAGCTGTACATCACACACAGGCAGTACACAGAGACCTTCTAACAGCCTGAACAGTCAAAGCAGGCTCTTCCACACAAATTGAGAAACAGTCACTTATTTATATATGATGACAATGAGAGATGAAAACAAAACCGACCTGATCTATCAAATGAATCATCAAATACAACTCTGCAGGTTTTCCCATTATTGAGGATGGTCTTAGCTGAACCGGGATCGTAACTAGCAAACCACGGTAGTAGAGAACTATCATAATGCACCTCTTTATTATTGATTTCAATCGGTGACTGATGGCGTCCTTTTGCAAAAGGGTAATTTTTGTGCCACTGATCTGGTCCTAGAAAAAAGTACAGACAAGTATTATGAAAATCTTTTCCAGACAGGTATGAATTATAGTTGTTACAATTAACACAAGCTTGGCTTTGCTTGTGTACAGAACATCATTTAAGTGATTAATAAAGTAGGTTACTAATTGCCTGGTTGTTATTCATGCCTTACCAAGAGTTTCACTGTGTAAAAAGCACTTGATTGATTGAAGATTGATTGATTTCTAGCTGGAATACTGGATACTTCAAGTCATTCAACTGAACCTGAACTCCTACAGCAACCTCAAGACTGACTACTAGGAGACTGATAATATGCCAAGGAAGAAAACCAGAGGTATATACTCCAAGTCCAGCAGTGGCTAGAAATATGGTTGGATATACCCAAACGATTAAAATGTGGCACCATGTACTCATATGGAATGAGAAAAGGCCACTGATCCCTGGACATGCCAGGAATTTGAAACATGGATTTAATTATTATCGCGGTTTTACCAAGAAGTTCATGTGGAAAACGCCTGACCAATGCTGAGCTGTTCTTCCTGCAGCAGAGGAGAGAGCAGGAACAAGAGACCACCAAGATCCCCAACCTCTGCAGGCAGGAGGGGCCTGCAGCCCAGCACTGCTCTTCCTGCATCAGGGCTACCTTAAAGCCGGATTTTATTGCTATGTCAAATTTCAATTTACATCGGCAGTAGGAAAACTGACTTTATTTAACTTAGAGACCCCCTGCCATTGACCTCTCCTTCCACCAGCTTCGCCTCTTCCGCGCCTGCGAGCGACAGCCAAGCGGCCTCGGCCCCGCCACCAGCACAGCCCCGGGCCCGCCTGAAGCCCGTATCCCATGCCATGCTCCCTCGGGAAGCGGGGCCCCGTCCTGCCCGGCCTTCGGAGCCAGCAGGGGCGGCCCGGGCGCGGCCCCGCGCTCACCGTTGTCGCTGTCGTAGCCCCAGGGGTAGTAGTTGGGGTTGATCATGGTGCGGTGACGGCGGCTCTGGCGGGACGGCGGCCTCGTCCCACGGCGGCTTTTTATAGACTCCCGCCAAATCCATGCCCGTCCCCGCCGCCCCAGGGCCGGCACGGCCGCCGCAGCCGGGGGCGGGGAGAGCCGCGCTGCCTCGCACCGCCCGCCCGGCTCCCGCTGTCCCCCGGGAACGCGGGGCGAGGAGCCGGCCCGGGACCGTGCCGGGAATGCCCAGCCAGGGCAAAGGGCTGCCCCCGCCTGCCCCGGCGCCGGGGAGATGGGAGGATAGGAAAGCACGCATGTCCGGCACTAGGCACAGGCAATGTAGTAATAGTTTCCAAATTCAAGTGAGATGTGTACGCGTGCATGGGCGGACACACAGCCAGATCCACCGGGAAGCCTTATCCCGGCTGGCTGCTGAGGTGAAATGTGCAGGTCACAGGCAGGCTGGCGGGGCTTTTCATGGGTGTTTGCAGAAAGCCTCTTTGGCGTAAGGCCTGTCCGGTCCGGAGAGGCTGAGTCCCTGCCCAGCAGACCGCGCTGGAGCCGGGCTTCCCTCCCGGGTGTGTGCCACAGCCCTGATCCCGGGGCCAGCAGGGGGTGCGAGGACGAGTCCAACAGCTTCTCCCTTCAAATGCCTATCACAGGTTCGCACCCTTCCCTATGAAATTCCCCTGTGTTCGCTTGGGTTCCAGCGCTGCTCCCTGCTGTGCGGTTTCCCGTCGCCTTCATAAACAGCTTCCCTGCAAAAATTCAGTGGCATTAATTGCTCCAGCCTTTTACAAGGCGCTGCTTCCTCTACGGCAAGGTTTCTTGGAAAATGGAAATCATTACACTAGCTGAAGATCCAGCTCCTGCCAGCTCCAGATGAAATCATTATTATCAAATTAAGCACAGGATTTGTTTGTTTTGCTTCAGCTCTAATTCTCCTTTCATTTAGCAGGGTGATATACATCAGATTGCACCTAAAATTGTAAGCACATTTGCTAGCAGGCATGTGCTCCTTACGTGACACACAGAAATCAAATTACTTCTAAGAATATTTGTTATTCTGATACACATGGAATTGCCAGATAAAATACAGCAGACAGGCGTTAACACCAATGGTGTAAAAGTGAGGGACTGGCTAAGCAGAAGACAAAATGCTGGACTGGATTACTGATTTAAATTTTAGAAGATTTTCTGTATGAGAAGGAGTAGCCTTATTTTACTTGCTAGTAATGAAGTGGGAGGAAAAATACAAGTTGCTTGAAGAAAAATGCAAGTGACATGGGATGGAAGTGTGGAGTCATCACACAGAAAATTTCAGATTCCTGAATGTTGTGTAAGCTACAGTGGGTGAATTTAGTAGCAGAAACTGCAACGTATTGGTCTGGAATCATAGTCCTGGCTGATAGATTTTTTTCTGATGTGAAGAGGAAGTGAAAGAGAAGGAAGAAGAGTGGGTCTGCTGGTGATAACATGTCAGTAAGCATCACCAGGCAGTAAATGCTCACAGAAAAACCCAGGAACGAACTAAGGCCATGTCCCTGGAGCTGGAGATGACCTCCTCTGAGACAGGTCTGTTGGCCTCACGGAGCTGAATTACGATGAATTGCAACAGGTGCAGGGGAGACAAGGCCATTAAAGAGCCTCTTTTATAAGATGAGACTATAAAAGCTTAGTGTGCTTTGCATAGCAAACAAATGGTAAGGGGATAAGTGACAGCTGTCTTTATATATGCTTCATCAGAGAGGTAAACACCAACAAATTATAAGAGTTATTAAAACTAAAGAGCAGTGTTAGCCAATGAACAATTATGTATAACTTTGCCATGAACAATTTGAGGCAAAATAACAGATCAAGGTTTGGAACCACCTAAGGTATTCCAGTGACTTCGCAATATTAAAAGTGGAGACATAAACAAGGTACACAGGAGCTTTGTATTTATGCCTGACAGAGCACATACTATTCTCCACCTCTTCCTGAATTTTCACTTCCATTTCTGAGCATCTTCTCACTGCCATGACCCACAGACAAATCTCCAGATCATGAGCATGTGAGATACAAGCACTGCGTTTTTTAAACCTACTTTAATGGACAGATTTGAGATTATACTTTACTGCCTCGGTAGGAAGACTCAGTAGATACTGAAATTTCTGTCCTGAGCTCTCAGGCACATAGGAATTTTTCAGAGCCAGTGTTTGTTTTGAACTCCTGGGCATTTAGATAACCTAAAAATGACTGTGGAAAGAAGGAAGAAGCAATCTAAGAAAACATTTTAACATTAGACACTTCAATTTAGACCTTTAAATGAAATAAATAAGATGATTTGTGTGGGGAAAAAAATGTCTTAAGTGTATCTGCTTTTACTGAGCTCTTTTTCTGTAGGATTTGAGGGTCGTCAAGAGGACAAAATAAGACAGGAGGCTTTCTTCTGGCTATTTCCACTTTGATCTTCGTCCTTATTGAAGACTGTGTTCTTACCCCTTCCCTCTGGATTTTACTCCTTTCCCTAAGCCTGAGTGTGCTGTGTCCATCAACACCTTTCTCCAAAAGAAATACTCACTTCATTCTCAGAAATGACCTGTGTAGAATCCCTTAAAAACATTGTTCTTCTCTGCCAGTAAAAGAAAGCCTTTAAAAGTTCTTTTCTGGGCTCTTCATTATTGAACATGGTCTGGACAAAAGAAGTGTTCTAAGAAGGTGTGCAGATGGCGTAGAAGACAACAGTCAAGACTGAATTTGGTCTCAAGCATGGGCAGTCTAAAAAGAGAAGGGAAGCAGATAGGTAGTCAGGAACACTGGGAGTAGTTCATGATTACAAAGCAGAATAATGAGAGAGTTAGAAATAGGGTTCCAGGATTCTTATGGTCCACCCCATGCACAAAAATCCCTAGAACTGTGACTTCCAACAAGTTTTGTTGTTCTTGTATCTTGATGAGATACAGAAAGTTACTTCAGGGCAGACCACAGGTCACAATTTGGTGGGTCCCCTCTCTGTGTTGTAACTAATAAACCTACTGCTGCTTTAGATAATGTTAAAGTCAGATTTATCAAAAAAAAAAAAATTAGGACATGCTTGGTCTCTATTTTTAAATTGATTTACAGGATAATCATTGAGTTCAGAAATGAAGAACATTCAGGAAGTGAGATTCAAATTCACCAGACAGCATCTACCCATGAAAAAATAAACACACAGATTCACTACACAGAACCCTAGGACGTTTCTAGTTATTTAGCCATTATGGTGTTGCTGTAAGCATTGCCCAGATGGCATATATGCTGAAATGTAAATCTCCATTTAAGAGTGGATCAATCTGCTCATGTGTGCTCTTGGCACTGAGGCTTACAACAGTAAGAATGATGTCATCACTTCATAAAAGCAAAATCTGCATGTCTGCTGTGAAAATCCCACAATTTGGTCGCTCCTGTTCACTTAGGTATAGTTTATATTAATATTAATTTGCACCGAATTTAAGCTGTAAGTTGGAAGTGAAAAGGACTAGTCCAGTGTTAAACAGGTGATTAAGTTTACCAGGATAATTTTCTAAAGCTTATATAAACCATTTATTCTTAATCTTTGGTAGTAACTGATGTGATAAAATTCTTAGTCTTAAGATCCAAACACACAAAAGGAAGGTCTGGAAGAGAAACCCACAATCTTTATAAACTTAAACAGCAGTCCCAATTCCCAGTCTAAAATGCCCCAGCTCTTGCTGTTCGTCCAACCACGTTCACTGTAGCATGTCTTTATCAGCAGACGTTTATGGTTCAAATGCCTTTAAATATTCCATGAAATATGGTTTTGATGTAAGATGAACCTCAGCACTTTATGGTCCAGATCCTGCACATTACCTACCTTTATTAGAAGGGCTGAAATATATCAGAACTTAAATAGTTCTGCAGTATAGCTAGTGAGAGGCAAAGTCCTAGGACTGAAAGTGCAGCAAGAATCCCCTTTCCTTACATGTCATGGAGAAGAGCTCACAAAAGCTTCTTCCGTGTCAGCAAACTAAAAACTCTGAGGAACATGGTGGGAGGGTAGATTTGCAATTGTGAGGATCCATCAGCCAAAGCCTTGATACTACTGATGGTGTGGGGACAAAGATACAAAAATTACTTCCAGAAATAGATGAAGAGGTTGTGTTTGCTCATGTTTCATAACTCACTTCCAGAGAGTGGAGGAGGTTGCTATTTCTGGCAATCCTGACATAGCGATTCCTCCCAAATGACTTTATTTAGGCTTTGCTCAAGGGACCAGGAATTAGTGCAAGATCCTTGACTGATTAGCAGACTATCACCTCTATATACTGTTTCCATCCCTTATGATTATTCACTTCTCCTTTCAGAGGCATAAGACAAAAGATCGTTAACCCAAGAGCCTGTAGTCTCATTTTGAACAAGTGCAAGGATAATTCCTGTTCAAAGAGGCAAAGGCACATAGTTGGCCAGGAGGTTTAGGTTGGGCAGTTATATTTACTTCTCAGACATATGCTTGGACTTTACACTTCAGATAGATATTTTTCCATATAATACTAATTACCTTTAAAACTAGGGATTTGTCAGTGGGGATGGAGAAATGTTTTGAAGCTTATTCTGAATTTGAGTACAGGGCATAGACAAATATGCTTTAATAAAAGGCTTTTGATTGAAATCAGATTGATGCATTCATCAATCTAAGTCTGACTGTATTTCTCTGTAGTGTAATTGTGCCATCATTCCTGGATTTAGACATGTGCAATTCCAAAACTCATCACATCAGAACGTGTAAATTTTGCTTTTATTATAAATATAAAGGTAAATTTATTCTTTCAAGTTATCTCTGTATTTCCCAGAGATCTCAGCAACTACGATGCTTTCATCTCTACAAAAATTCCACATACTGTCATTTTGCTGAGAAAATGAGAAGAAAGAGACAAGCTCTGACACAAGCCAGCCACACAGAGGGTCAAGTTATAGAGTCAGTGAAAAGACTTTTAATGTGCAACTGTAGACATTAATGCAAATGCGGGCCACCTTCTTGCATAACAAAGAGTAAAGTTTAGGAAAGTTCTGTGGTACTTTTGTAATTTCTGTTGCGAGGTCGAGGAAGAATCAGCTCCTGCTGCATTAGGTTATTACAGGATTCTCATCCAAAGAATCTTGTTCCTTGTATGTTTTTTGTTTAGAGCTAAGTGAAGATTAAGGAAGTCCACTATTAAAACAGAAAAATTTCTTGTTCGATTACAAGGCGGATCAATAGCAATTGCAAGTAAGATCAGACCTATTTCGCATCACATGCTGTCATTTATATAGCATACCCCAACCCTAGTTTGGGCTGATTCATAAAAGCACTGATAAAAACTGTGTCATTAATTCAAGCATTCTCTCCCAGACAGTATTTTTTTTCTTTGCCTCTTCCTCCTCATCCTACATTGTTTGTACAAAGGAGAACAAAGCAATGGAAAAGCATTGATCTCAGGAGCTGAGCCTTTGCCAAAAGGCTGTGCTTCCTAAGGCCATGCTTGCTTCTTTAGACTTATTTCTGCAAGAAATGGAGAATGCCAGCTCACCCTTTTACATGTTTCACCCTCAAAATAAACTTTTAATATAGTATTTACAAAATGGAACACAGAGTAGAAGGAACAGAGAAGAGATCTGTGGGAAATTATCCAACCTATCAGTGGTTCCCAAATTGCAAATAATGAGGCTACAGCAGGTATTTCACACTACCTTCAGAGATTGCATCCAGAGCCCTTAAATGTTAAGTTTGGTGATGAATATACATAACAGCTTAAGTAGAGGGAATTTAAGAGCCAAAAGTCCTCTGAATATTTTGTGGATCACCAGGAGAGAGCAATAAAGTCATAATTAATATATCACCAGGGGAAAGGAATGAAGTCCCATTTCACAAGAAAGACTATCAGCTGCTTCTAAAGGAAGCTGGCAAAGTTATCTATAGTTTTACTTGAATAAAGGAAGGTGCAGAAATACTTCAATTGTTTGACCATTATTGAATATAAACACACAAAAGCTTGAAAATCAGTTGGTCACAGCCAGAAGAGCAATTGGCTTAAAAAATACTAAGCAGACATTTGTCATTTCATTATTATGAGTCAACACAGTGGAATATTGCTGCTAACAATGACATGATCTTTTAAGGAAGTGAATGAAACACCACTTTTCAAAAGGATGTACTCAGAAAGTGACATTTTAATCTTGCATCTATGTGAAGGGCAGCCAGTCGGAATAAAATCCCATTATTGTTAGTTCTTACTGAACTGGTGGTCAGTTGCAGCGCTGCAGTAGGAGTGCTATTCAATCTGAGAAATATGCATATGCAATAGAATAAAAATATGAGGTAAATGTGCTGACAAATGGGAGGCAAACAAATGCAATATATATAAGCTTGCCTAAAACAGACCTAGAAAGATCCAACCTCAGAACTGTAGCATATTTCAAAAATGTGTAGGGATCAGCACCACATAAGCCAGTTGGCTGAATGTTATGACATCATGTTGATGACATTTCTCTCTGCTTGGAAGTAATGTGATAACGGTGGAATGGGCAGCACCATAGCACTCCAATAGCCTAAATAACTCTGCAGTTTTCTGCAGATCAAATAAACAGCCAGCTGGTCACACCAGTTAATATTGTTCTGCCCAGCTACAAACTGAGTGTCTTCCCTTTTCATCTTCCCAGTTAGGCATATTTACTGATAAATCACTGAGTGATTTACTGGCCAAGCGACAAGACAGAAGAAGTAAATAAAGGGTGGAAGGGGGATAAGAAGCCTCTATTGTGTCATAAGGAGAATAGCCTGAACAAGGGACATATGGAGCTCTTGCTGTAAGGAGAATGGGAACTAAGCATGGTGAGGGGATTGCTGAGACTGGTATAAATCCTTGGGGCAGGCAGAAAAGAGAAAGGGGGCCAAGTGGTAAGGAACAGCAGTGAATTAAAAAAATGGAAAAAGATTTGTGGTACAAGAATTATTTGCATGATATTGGTTGCCAAGAGTCCATAAAACAGAGAGGAGAAAATGAAGGCAGATTACGATGTCTGTGAGTGGAGAAGTGACGAGACCAGATGGCGACATCAATAAATACATCTTGTAAAAGCAGTGATGCATTGGTAAAATGTTCCAGCACACAGAGTCCCCATCCTTTAAATTTTGTACACCTATGATGAAAAAGAGACAAGTCAAAGAGATAATGACGATTTAGATTAACTTTATTCAGATACGATGAACAAGATTTGGTCCGCCAGAGTATCCATTGTTATGATTTATTTCTCATATTACTGGCAGAACTTTAATGACCTGAACAATGGCACAAAATACACCCTCAGCAAGGTCAAGGATGAAATCACCAACTGCTATCCAGAGGAGCCCAGACAGGCTGAAGCAATGGACTGACAGGAGCCTGAAGCAGTTCAACAAAGGCAGTGCAAAGTCCTGCACCTGGGGAGGATGGGCTGGGGCTGACTGGCCAGCAGGCACCTTTGCTCAAAAAGACGTGGAGATCCTGGTGGACAACAAATGAGTTGAGTCAGCAGTGTGCCCTTGCTGTGGTGCATGCACACTGAGCTGCACTAACAAGAGCGTAGCCAGCAGGTTGGCAGGAATAATAATTTCCATCTTCAACACTTGTGAAAGTGGTTCTAGAATGCAATTTTGAGCCTGCTATTGCAAGAAAGACGTTGAATAAGTATTGCAAGTGCAGTGGAGGGCCAGCAAGACAGTGGGCTGGAGCACCACAGGCAAGGAGAAGCAGAGCTTGCTAGATTTGCTCAGTCAGTAGAGCACGCTATATACCTGCTTTAACTCTGCTTCAGGGCAGTGCCAGAATGCAGAGCAGTTGCACCAAATTACAGAACTGTTTTGAAATTATTGTTTTGTGCCTATTAAGTGCAAATACTAATATAATCTACCTTCTGTTTTAATAAGGAATTTGTGGAAAATAATAAAGCAAAAGAAGAAGCTGCAGATAGCACCATATTGTTTTGCAGCAGGCTGCACATAGCATGCCTGGCACTGTGCAAAAGACATTCACACAGTGCTTTTCATTGGGCATGCCGTAGTTGGTGTGGCATGTTACAGCCAAGAAGCCAGTTTGTCATATGCCTTCCACCTCACTGAAATTTGTGCCAGGCTATGGAAAACATGGTAGGCATGAATGGAAACCTATCAACAGTGAGATCTTTGCCTTCCAAAATAAGAAAAACAACATACTGGCTTGAATTATTTTGCTATTTTGTCACGATCCCAAATTTTTCCCCGCAGTTTCTATTGTCAAGGAACGAATATTTAGAGACAAGGAGTCAATAGCTCTATAAAATATCTTTCTGCCAGGATTTATTATGGCTTTATTGCTACTCATCTACAAAATCAAAGAGCTGCTATGGCATACTCTGCTCCACCACTTTCATTATTTAAAAGTCCACATGGACAAAAATCTCTACTGAAACAAGAAAAAAAAAGAGCATATTTTGTTAGCATCTGTAATTTTGTCACATTTTTAGGTAAAAATTTTTATATATGGATAAGCTAGAAATAAAAGCCCAAGTAAACCTATCCAGGTGAATGTTAAAAATGTGTTGGCACTCTTGGCTGGAATGCGGGTAAAACACTTGGCCTATTGCAGCATGTGTTCCCATCTACCCGCTTTGCAATGCAGTGCAGCTACAACACATAATTGTGAGCTCATTTGGATACTTTCTGAATGCCATCCAGGCATTTCTGTCAACTGCATTGTTTTGCCTGCTACCTTTCAATTCCTTTCAAAGACCTGGAAAATATTTGCTTCTTCATGCACACACACACACATCACCCATGTTTAACTGTGGAGCAAACAGGTTTACTGCACTGACTGTACAGTTTAGGTGGAACAACTTCAACATGCTCAAGAACCATATTACTAGATGGGTGGGTAACCATCTTAGGAATAACAGCTTGTGCCATTGATGCAGTGGAGATGGCAGTGCAGGATAAACCAGAAATATTAATTTCTGTAGAAAGATTGCGCCTGCAAAAGTCTATCTGGTGCTCATGAGATGGGTCAGAGAGCTGCCTAGTGCAGGGAACTCCTAAAGAACTCCAGGATGTTTTGCAACTCTCTCTGCCTCCTAGGACAAAAAAGTCCTGTAAGTCCATATTGGCTATGCCAGTTCAGCTTGCAGCCTGCAGGGGCCATCTCCCACGCAAAGAGAAGTGTGGACCAGACATGGATAAGCAAGACAGCATCACCAGGAGAAAGGTGACAGGGTCCCCCCAGAATCCTGCATCCATGAGGCGAACTCTAGAACAGACCCTGCTGCTAGAGACAACCCTGGCACAAGTTAAGCAGTAAGACAGTCTTTGAGACAGGCTGGCAAAATACTCTGTAGATCTTATCAAGTACATAGAAAAGAAACACCAGGGGGAAGCATGTCCACAGCAAGACCTGATGCTTGGTGTATAACACTGATCCATAGATTATTTTGGAAACATAAGCAAGAGGGATTTCTGGGCTGTGGCCAGTGTAATCATGTTTATGGGGATGGGTTTAGCCATATGGTGAAGACTATGCCATTTCCTTGCCCAGCTGAAGCCAGGGGTGTTTTCCAAGTGAAGTAAGTGTAAATAAGTAATTTGCATGCTTTAATTAAGTGTCCATGCAGTGATGGGAAAATTGCAACCAGATCGTAAATTGCAGCAACTGCTAACAGGATAGATGGATTATAGAGAGATTCCTTGTGACAAGGCACAGAAGGGAAAGCTTCTGCAGGTAATTCTGCCTTGTGCCCTCTCCATCTGGGCTGTTTGGCAAGAGTTCACATCCTACTTTAAGATTTTATGAATGTTCTCACACATTTCTTTCACCAGTTCCAACTGGGGAAGCTTGACATTTTTGTGCATGAGATAGACCACACAGTGAATCAGAAGCTGGGGTAAGGAGATGTTCAACAGCTTGTCTTCTTCTGTCTGGTTATAACCAGGCACTGCTATGATGCTTATTTACTGCTCTCAAATATTTCTCCATACTTGCATAAATGGAATTCATCTACTCCTTGAGTTCCCTCGCTGACATGGAAATACGTGCATGCACATTGATGAAGTCTATCCAGGCAACAAATTTTAGTGTGTGCATGTCTTTTATTCAACAGCTCAGTGACAGCAAATAGTGGTGAGTGAAGAGATCACTCACTTGAACAGGTGCATCAGGAACTGGACCCTACATCCTGTGATGTGAAGATACAAATACAAGTAATGGATTCACTGTTTAACCTGAAGTTTTATGGTTCTACGCAAAATGTCCCCGAGATGGTATTGTGAAGTTGTTCCAGGCAGGTCTTTTCCAAATCATGGGACTTTATTTCCTGATTAAAGACATTGCAATACAGTATGAAAAGGCAAAAAAAAAAAAAAAAAAAAAGAGAGCTCTAATCTAATGTTGCTTTTGGTTCAGCATTTAGAGCAAGACACCAAAAGCTTATGTAAAAATGGCAAACCCTTCAGTCAGATCCTGTGAAAAGGGAACACTGTGCTTCCAGGAAGGATGACAGAGACTAAATAGGACAGCCAAGCTCAGCACAGTAGCATAAGCAGATTTTGTCAAGATTCCAAAAATGACTATTGAATGGCACTGCTTACTTTTATTGAATTTAACTAACACAATTTTAATTGTTGCATACTATTAAATATTAACCATTAAAAGATCAAATTGATTGAAACATAAACCAGAAAGCAAACCTCACTATAACCCAGATCATATCCAGGGTAAAAGATCACAATCAGAGTCCAGCAAGGAGTTGCTTTTACAGAGAACTGCCAGTCAGGATTGTCTGCAGTGGACTTTTACACCCCATCACCATTAAGATGATGAGAAGATACCTGTAAACACAGCAGATATTATGAAATTGGGGTTTTGAGGCTATGGAAAGAACATATGGGAAATCTCATTGGAAATGTTAAAAATATTTTATGGGACTTCTTAAAGTGGCATTAAAATAGTCTGATGATGTTCACCAGTATAAGAACATAATTATTTTCACTGTTAATTAATACTATACCATATTTATGTTATGTAATTTAATGTAAGTCCTGGCACAATTATTACCTTAAAGGCAGAAGAAATGTTCCATAGCTTCAGCTTTATTTAGATTACACTGATTATGCCTTTTGCAGAATTTTTCAGTGGTGGAAGTTACAGCAAAATGCTCTAAGACATTAGGCATGGAAAGTATTGTTTCTGAACTTACATTCCCTACCTTTCCCAAAAGAGACAATGAAATCAGTGTTTCATTTATAGGTCTTACACACTGTTGGGCAACAAATCAACTTTCATCTGTTTATTCAAGGGTCAGTAGCATTTGTTTAGCTGTAAATTTAGACAGGCTGCTGACACTGTTGCCATTTGTTTCTCAATGATGTCTGACAAGAAAAAATATTTCATGATTATACTCTTTCTCCAGCAGAGATTTATTACACAGACAATTCACGACATTGTGGGAGCTCTTAAATTAGGGCTAATGGCTGGCAGCCTGCAGTGTTAAGAGAAAAAGTCACTGTTCTCTGAAAGAAGCAAACCTTAATGGAAATGTCTTTGTTTTTTAATTCAGTGTAGAAATTATGATAACCTTGAAGGATGACTGAGACATGTGCAGAGAGAAAAGGGCTATGTAGACTGAAATTGCTATTCAGCCAGGGTATTGCTAGTTTGCAGGGTAACGTGTCCTGCAGTCCTGGTCTCACAAGTACTCAAATCAGCACAGTTCAGTACATACCGGTGGGAGATTTTCACCTGTAACTCCTCTTACCTTGCGTTGGGGTTCTTTGGAACGTTTGAAATGGAATTATCTAGACTATTCTCAACCTATAGGAGCAAAAGCACTTACATACATAGACTTTGCATGAATAAACATGCAGACATAATACAGAAGTTTTTTAGATAGAAATGAATACCTGCCCATTACTATCAATATTTATTTAAACACCATGTCATATTGCTCAAGAATAACTTGCATAAACTTCATTTGTTTCAATGCTTAGTTACTTGTGCAGGGCTAGAGGAATCTGCGCTGCTCAGGCCTCCTGTTAGCTGAAAGTCGTGTCAGGAAGGTGGCTGTTGAAGAACTGGCTCCACCGTGTGGGCTCTGGAAAATGACCATTACAAGCCATGCAAGAAGCAGCATCCTTCACTTTAGTTTTCAGCAAGGATGTTTGTGTTGTCTGTGGGATGAAGGTAGGATGAACAGTGGGAATGTCAGTTTAAAAAAAAAAAAAAAGACAGAAAAAATTAATGGGAATTGGAAGAAGTAAAAATCTTAGTCTAGTAAAGATCTGTTATCTGTTGTAAAGGTCTGAGACAGCTGGCCCATGGTCTTGCTGGTCTAGTGCAGCGAGGAAGCTGGTCTAACACCAGGAAGGAATCTCAAGTTCTTCAACAGTTTTCTGACAGATCTTCTGCAAGATATTAGTAACAGTGAAAGAGTGACAGTGTGCTACTCAAGTTTACCAAAGGCATGTTTTTTCCTAACACCTACTGCAGAATCTGCTTACTGATGGCATGACATAACTGCAAAAGCATGACTTAATGTCAACCTCTGATTAAAATGGCAGAATCAGTGAGACTTAGAGAATTCCCACACAGATAACATTCTGTGTCAATGCTCCTGCTTGTGCTAAGTACAGGTGTGGTTCAGTAGTGACTGAAACCCTTCTTCTGCACACCTGATGGCATCATTGCTTCCAACCTTCCTGTTGGATTTTCCCGTAAAGAGGCAGGATGCTATCTCCAGGGAGATCTTGTTAAAGAGAGCTCTCAACAGAAGTGTTGCAATTTATTATGCCAATCTTTGTGTTTTCTGAAGCAGAGACAACTCCATCTGTATGAAGTTTGCTCTACTGTCCTACTCAATTTACCATCTCACTTAATGGTAATTTTCATTCTCATATATATATATATATTCCTATTAATCCTTCTTCATTGCACTCATGTTCTTCAGAGTCATCCTTATTGGAAGCGAGGTATTAGACTGTGGACTTTTATCTTCATCAGTTTGCGGTACAAACTGCATTTCTTTCTTCTCCATCCTCCTGTTTTACAGAAATTTTCCATCTAATACATTTTTTTTTTCCAAATAATGGTCTAGTGGAAGGTGTCCCTGGCATGGAGGTTGGAACTAGATGGTCTTTAAGGTCCCTTTCAACTCAGGCCTATGATTCTACAAGTGTTTTGTTTATTTAAGGGCACGGACATTCTTGCAAGTATTGTGCTATCCAGTCCACATATAGAAAGTTAAAATTTTCTGTAACAGCAATACTCAGTTGGTGTTTATCTTCCCAGTAATATCACAAGTTCTCCATCTGTATTCAAATCTGTTTGTTTTAATGAACACAAAACTCTAGTTTTTCTGTCTCTCCCTCACAAATAACTCTGAATATGTTAATTTTATTGCACTATTTTGAAAATCGTGTTTACAGAAGCTGTAAATGGAAAAGAAGATGCTTTAAAAAATACGTTCTTAAAAAAGAAAGTGAGTTTGATTTGATCTTTAATTCATCATTTGTTGTACATTACCTTTCGGGGGAATGAGGAATGTTACCGAAAGTTCTTTCAAATTCTGGGGCTTGGAAATAAGATAATTCCTGAATACATGCTTTGTGCTTCAATATTGACAAAGATAAATGCCAGAATTCGTTGAGATGAAAGGCAGATAGACGAGGTGGAACACACACCGTACAGCTGCTCCCTTTGCTGAGGCATGGGACAAAATGCCTCAGGAAGAAATAGATATTGTTCAATTTTGTTCAACTCTCTGACAATATGAACATTCTTCAATGCTGATTACTGAGCAGAAAAACATCAGCAAAGGCATCCAGGAGCATCCTTCTTTGAGATACAGAAAAAAAAAAGATACATATTCTTTTCATTTTTAATGTAAGTGCAGAATCATAGCTGGTTGTATCCCAAGGGTCATAGCTGGAATTCACAGTTCAGTTATGAATTTACACATGACTGAAAGATGGTGACACCTGTTTCAGTTAATAAAGAAAAGCTTTGAAACTACAGGAATAAGCTTTTGATTTTTCTAGTGATTTCTCTTGTGAGGTGTGGGGAAACTGGGAAGCTTTAAGTATTTGTCAAAACCTAATAAGCAGTAATTATTTGAATCACTTGGCTGCCCTGCTGTAATTAATATATACATTATATGCATTAAATTCATAAGGATGTAGGGCCCAAGAAAGAGTAGGGTAATTTTTACTGGTTTTTTTTTTTTTTTTTCTCTAAGATACATGAGGCAGCAGGATTAGAATCCACATATTCTGAGTTTGTTACCAAGGTAATCAATGCTGAGCTACACTATTCATCAAAGGAAGAAAGGCAATGGAACAAAACTGTGTGCACTTTATTCTTCAAGGGAAAAACAAAACTTTAAAACATATTTGCAGTGAGGCTGATGCTTTTATGCAGTAATAGTTCAAAAATTGAATGGAACCAGAGGAGGTGCATGAGGAAGCAATATAAATTTCAGACTTTATTATCCTTTTGCCAATGTACAAATAATGTGTTTGGTGTTGGAACCAAACCAACTATTTCAGTACCTCATAAACTTCTGCCTATTCTACCTTTCAAAAGCAGTAGAGGAAACATGCAAAAAAAGTGAAGTGCACTCATTTGTCTGATTTGCAGGCAATTATTCTTTAACGAGTTTGTCTGCTTCAAAAGTATAAACTAATCAGGAATTTTCAGAATTATGTGACATTTCGGTTAACTGATCAATGTGCTTCATGCAAAAAAACAAAATTCATATCCAAATGAGTGATACTCAAGACCAGATATGGGAAGATAGAATGTTTGTGCAGGCAAGAAATAAACACGGGGGTTTTTTGTACCTGAAAGCAGAGAATAAGTGATTCTGTATGATCCTCAAATTTTTGAGGATCTATTTGACTGGATAAAGGCAAACCTGGATGAGACATTAAACTAAACTCCAACAGCTAAAAAGTACTCAAGTGTCTGTCCCCCTTGTATTACAAGCATATGTATCAAAGAAAGGAGCAGCAAGGTTTTCTAGTAAGTTCCTTCTACTTTCAATCATCATAAAAATTATATTTTTATATTTATTTTTATATATATTTATATTTTATTTTTTATTATTATATAAATATTTATATATTTATAAATGATATCATCACATAAAAACAGCAATCAATTTATTTTTTATGCAAGTCAATTTATTGGTTCTCTGAAGACATAAAAGCAGTTATTTCAAGTGCAGGCAACTGATCTTGTTTTATTGCCCTAATAACGAGATTAAAACATCACAGTCAATGGCTTTTAGGTAGAAAGACTCAAACCCTTGTCTCAGTTACTTGTGTTAAAATTTTCTCATCACCAAGATAATTGCATATGAGAAAAAATTTTACATGTAAGACATAGTACAGTAGAAAAAAATGGTTGCTTATGAGCTTTCTGTAGTAACATTTTTATGTGTTGAGAAGATGTACAGATTCAGTATTTTAAAGAAGATCTAAGGGACTCCTAAAATCAATACCGTTGCAAGTGCTGCACTCATAGTATCAAAAGCTGATATTCTGATAAAATTAAGCCAGTCCTGAAACATTTGTAAACAGGATTCAATCAATAGTTTAGCTTCTACTCACATGAACTCAGTTTTAAAAAAGAAACCACTTTATACTGAGTAAAATACATTCCTAATAGACTAAAACACTAACTTTCAATGGAAATTCAGCAATCCTTAAAACATTTCTAAATTAATAAAAAGGACCAAAATCTGCCCTCAGTTTCATTTCTGAATTCTCACTGAATTATGCTGGTAATAACAGCACAATTTGTCCAGTGTTGCCCAATTATTACTTCCCTGTTGGAGCATTTTTCTATTAAGGGTGGTGAAATACTTAAGGAGAACTTGGAAATGCCTATTTGTAACCCTGCTTTTTTCAGACTTCAACATATCCCTTGTAAATGCTGCTGTGAACATGTTTGTGTCAACATCTCCAGAAGAACACCCACTGCTACCCACTGATGAGTTACAGGAACACAGAGAGCCCAGAAGCTTCCTGTGCAGCAGGATTTATGCACCACCTTTGACCAATCTCCTCTATGTCCAATACTGAATAATCACCTGGGTGTTGAATATAATGTAGATCTTTATTCACATGATCTGTATGTGGGCTCCACCTAGATGGTACTTGTGTTACACTGAAATGACAAAGTTTACATGATGAAGGACAGGGGAAGTTGATTTAGAAGTTTCTGTCTGCCAGTGATTCCTTACTTGGATCATATTTGCAAGCTGATGTGTCTCCCCAGAAAGGAACACAGCCAAACAGAATCCACTTATGTTCTCCAGCTACAGAGTCAAATAAACACTTATGTGACTTAACCTGGATTTTTCAGTAGTGGGAATGACAAATGACACATATGAATCATCCAGAAAGATCCTTTCCATATGCAGCAAAATCCCTAATAGGTGAAACCATTAAGGTGTCGAAAATAAAAAGCAGGCAGAACATCAGAACTCTATCATTCTGGGAGATAATACAGTCAGAGCAGCAGAAGAAAGGCACTTCCCTCTCAGCAATACTAAAGCAGCTTTACTAATTAAAAGGCAATATGATACCAGCAGGACTCTACACTGCATGGGTGATGTAACAGGAGCAGTGAAAGAAAAAAAGATCAACAATGGCAGCAGCAGGATATGGCAAAGACAGCAAATGCTGAAATGACAGCAAGGTATCTTTTCTTCTTCACACAGAAACTGACTATGTCTGATTTTACCCTCAGAACACTAATCTAATCTCGGACAAGAAACTATGAACAAGACAGGGAAGGGAAAACCTGGTATGTTAAAGGGGTACTTATTCTTTGGATGTCTCCTCTGAGGGTGGGGTGTCTGAGCAAGATCCCAGTGTAGAGACAGGCATCTCCCTCCTGTTCATCTATTGTTACTTCTGCTTTCCTGAACTACTGGTTCATTTTTCTGCCTTACTATATGTCCTTTGAAATTACTTTTAAATATTGAAACTGAGCCTATTTTTCTTACAAGACCACAAGGCAGAGAAGTGATCACAAATGCTGAGGCATTTGTGGTCAAGAATCATAACATCTCACATTTGCTTATTGTGCTTAGTATTTGCATACAGCATTTTTCTGCTTTTGAAAACAGATTCACTTTTACCACTCAGAATTTCAAACTAAGAAACACAGACCTGGATCCAGAGGAAAATCAGTAGACAGCAAAAACTAACTACACTTCGGGATGCAGGGATTTTCTCACTCAGGTTCAGCAGAGTGAGACTTGAGATTTCACTTGAATGAGGCTCTCACTATCCTGCCCTTCAGAGGCTGAGGTGGGCGCCAGTTGTCAACAAGAGGGCTCACGGGTTCGTTCTCATCGTTCTTGGAAAGGCTGCGGAGCTTTGCCATCTGCAAGGAAGAAAAATTAAAGTGTCCATGTGGAAGCACTATGGACCTTACTGCCTAGAACAAACTCTGAGATGAAAAAGGAATTTTCTTACATAATGATAAGCACAGAATGACAATGACAGTCTCTAACAATACTGGTAGAGATTGGTGATAAAGATCACTGCAGCCCAGCAGCTAGCACTGTTTCTATGGATCTCCACGCTCTTCATCCACAGAACAGGGCATCATCTGACCCTTGCATGGGCTTCTTCTGGATTTTTCTGATTCACGCCCTCAGTGTGGAAAAAAGAATAGGGCCCTACTGTGACCCTGCTGGAGCTGGACTACAGGCAAATAACTTGTGAAAATACAGCTGTCTGTGAAGGAGGATGCACACCTATGTCAGTGCAAGGCAGTCTGATAGAAAAAGCTGGTGCAGAAGTTTGTATTTTTTTCTGTAAGGCAGAGATACCCCAACTGGATTATTAAGCTGAATCACGAATTCAGCACTCAGCTGCTGTTTTTCAAATCAACTTAATTTCAGTGTTGCTTTATTAGTTGTTACCCTTTCATCCAAATGAAATATAAATCTACTCTGAAAACACCCATTTCAGTAAAAAGGATATACCCTGACTTGTATTGCTGAACCAGAAAGGGGTATAAATAGCCAAAATTTTTGACACAAGAACTAAAAACGTCACCTTATCTAGACTGGGTCTTTTTTTCCCCTCTGTAAATGCACATTTGAGCTATGTGAATACAAGTGGTACATTAATTTGTATGGACATTCAGGTTTTCGGGTAGTTTGATTTTTCTCACTGACAGCTTTTAAGAGATCAAGCTCTGGACCAGCAATTTCTTAAACCAGGAAACCGTCAAAATACTAGTCACACTTGCCACTTAATGGTGAAACACACAGAATGAACTGAGGCTGCTGTGATGGCTGAATTTTGTGGCTTGAGGGCACTTCTGCCTTAGCAGGTTTTCAGGATCCCAAGAACACTCCTGCTGAGGCTGTTCCAGGAGGTGTCATGCAAGAGGGCCTGATTGTGAGGGTCAGTTTTACAGTCCATTCCAGCAGTCCATTCTGCAGGCAATTTCTCACTGTCCACAGCTAAAGCTTGCCCTACCAAGAAGTGCAGGGTAACAGGGCTTGCAAATCATCACACTGACATACTGAGACACTGCTGACAAGTGGTAAAAGAGTAGTAGAACTGGCTGGAGTTTACCTGGTCTGAGCTGACTTCAATTGGCTCCCTCAGGAGAATCCAAGTGATGCACTCCTCGCAGGGGGGTGTGGTGAACGAACCGTGGTAGGTCCAGTAGTCACGAGATTTGGGGAAAAGAATTGAAGGATCAAAGTGCTGAAAAGGAGCCTCTTTTCCCTTAGAGAAACAAAAAAAATCTCTGCAGTAACTCTAGAGATATGCATCTTAAAAGACAGCAGTATCTATGTTTTTATAAAGGAACTAATTAAATACCGAGGTTCATGCAAGAAATCAATCTCCTTCCTGTCAAGCACTTTCCCAGCAATTAATAAAAACTGACATTTTGATTACATTAAAAAATTAAAAGAAATTACAAACTGAGTTGTGTGGGATCAAAGCAAATTCATTTTTACATTTTTCTATTTTGGAATTATGAAAATTGTGTTTTATTCTGGGCCACCTGGGATAAAAGTTGAAACCTGTGGCACTGCTGGTCCTGTTACCCTTTTTATCCAATAGAATAGTGGCCAAGCATTTATCCCAGATTAATTACAGTCTTCTATTTGAAGGAATTTAAATCTGCACCTCTCTCCTACCAAGACTGTGCTCTAATTATATATTCATGGTGGCATGCTCAGTCTTACAAAAGTGACTAGTTAAATATTTAATTAAGCAAAAGAAAGTATCGTGCTTCACATTCCCATGTATCATCTCTGGTGCTACTGTTTGGCATCAAAATGATGCCAAAATATGAATCTGAACTACTGATTCCTGCTTCTGCAGCTCTCCAGCTATGTTAGATCACAAAAATTGTTTTGATACCTTGGTCTTAATGTTTTCAATTTCTTCAAGAATTCTCTTCATCTCTGGTTTGGGAGTTTTTCCAACCTGTAATGCAAAGCACAAATACTGTATCTTTTTCATCATGTTCCACAGTATTTTAAAGAAACTCAGCACATCCCATCTGTCACATTAGGCAACAGCAGTCGCAGAGAATCCAGCAGGGACTGATAGAAAATTATGTGTGTTTAAAGAACATCCAAAATAGCAGACTCCAGTAACTGGCTTTGCAATTTGAACATGTATTCAAGGACCCTACAAGGCATCACACCTGTCTGAGGCAAGAACTGTGCACTCAGGGTCACTACCCAGGGCCTAACCCTTGGCTCCTGCTTCAAAAGCAACCCACAGCCACTGTGATCTGTCTGAGCACTTGGCAAAGTCTTGATGGCCTGAAGGGCTGTAGTTCCTGCAGACACTTCATTCTGCAGCACATATATAGTCAGGTCAGACTTGATGTAAGATGTGATGAATTCATGTCAAGATGACCTCAGGCTATGAGGTCACTTTACTGCTTGTGTTCGTGACATTTAGCACTTCCAAAACTTTGACATCCCAGAAGAGTAAAGGCAGTATGCGTAAGATGTGCTGTTATTGCCATGTCTTTTCCAAAACAGATTAACTTACATTCCTCAGAAGATAATTCAATCCTGTTTTAGTAGTATCCCAAAACCCAGTAACGGAACATGTCAAATTCAGATAATAAACAACAGCACCTTCACCAAAGAGCAAGAAGGAAACAGGGAAAGAGGCCCAAACAAGATGTAATGATACTACTTACTTATCTTGACCTTTTGGCTGACCTTAGCATGATAAATAGGAACATAGTAGTGTGCTTTGTAAGTTGTGTTTTACAACACAAAACTTTAGCCTAAAATAGACCAAAAGGAATGACAAAGGAAGAATAATTGAAGGACATAGTCATAGGGGAGAATGTGGACAGGTGCTGACCTTCAGTTTAAACTAACCACAAGAGAAAAGGTCAGGTTGGCTCACAGTATAATAGAATTAAAATTACACTGGATCTAGTCTGTCCAGGGACACTGTAGCAAAATTAATTACATCCACTTGCTGTTGCTTGTACAAATGCCACTTACTAGTTATAAAACAATAAAAGGACACCTATTCCCTGATGGTGTGTTCAAGCTGAAACACCCACCTGCAGCTAGAAGAACGGAAGTTTGTGTAATTTATCACTATTAGGCTGTGTGCCTGTTACCATTTCTCAGTGTCCTAGACCACATACAGAATTGATACCAGGATTGCTTTCTTTCTGTTAAGTTTATAAAAAAAATCAATCTGAAAATACTGGTACAGTATTATTTTGTTAAAAAGTTTCTGTATTCCAATGTTAAAATGTTGAGTAATCTTTTACCATGAATTCTTTCTTTTTGGAGTAGGTTGGTTGAACTCATTTTGATTCCCAGCTTGTGTGGGAATCAGCAAGAGACCAGAGAAGGGAATCAGTCAACATAACCTTGCTGACAGGCAGATACAATGCCTGCTAGCAGACAACAGACAAGAGGAAACACTCAGCCCGTGCAGACCCTCCTCCTCACCCAGTGCACACCACAGGAAAGGGCTGAAGTGCAGGAAAAAACAATGGTAACTTCTCCCCTGGCACTAGAGAAAGATGAAAAATACAAAAAATCCCAAAGACTGAATATTTGTCACTTACTTTCAGAAAAATGCCCACAACAGCTACACCATCAGGTTGTTTTAAAGCTCCAGCAAAATTACCGTGTTTTGGATTCCAGTGCACCATATGTAACTAAAAAATCAATTAAACCTCAGTTATCAATGCAAGAAATTTCCAACAACACAATCTTCACTTTAAATTAAATTAAGTAAAGATTCCAGTACACAGTAAGTAAAGGAATGGACATGAAAAAGGAAACTGTATGTAAGTATTTCCTACTGCTGTTCCCATGCTTTTCTATGCTCACACGTTCCATAAAGCATTGCTTTGCATTTAATTGAAGCATTGGACAAAGAAAATGCTGTTTACCACACAATGTCAGACAACGCAACTATAAATAGTTTAATTCAAACACATGACATGCACTCATGCAGTGCATAAAACACCTACTGACATGCACTTCATCTCAAGTACATTTTTAGATCTTCAGGTTATGCAAATATCAGCTCAAGGATTTACACTGGGTTGGATGTAGCTCATACATTATTGGTTTGTATCTCTTACTACTCTCGGCACATTGTACTGGAAGGGAGTGGGGATATAATCTGACATTTCTTTCTCATATCTACTTTCAACAATGCTGTATTTTCAGGATATATTTCAAATTTTTGCATCTCTGTCCAGAAAAACTCTAGCTCATGCAAAATCTCTGCAAATGCTGCAACCAGCAGTATGCAGTCTCAGGTTAAGTTGCACCTGGAACACAGTCATACATGGGGGGAAAAAAATAGTCTTCTTTTTTAAAGTTTATTTAAAGGAACAAAAAATAATCTGTCCTGAATATAAATTAATCTATTGTTCTCTTTCTTTTCTCTTGAGGGTAAGGATTTTATTGCTAAGGATAAAGTTGGAGCAACCATGTATCTTTGGTTGCAATGCAGCAAAAGTACATATATTCCAGGCTTTCTTCTGTCAATAAATACATGAGTACTGCTAACAAAAGTAAGATAAGAAGTCTGTGCTTGAACTAGCCAAGAAATAGTTTGACGAAGCAGATTTTTTTCTGTTCAGTTGGCCACAGAAAGCAGAACACTAGCAAAGATTGGCTGTGGTTAAGGAATAGGAAAAAAAATCCTAAGCCATCACCCACAGTCATCTCTGCAGTGTTTGTGCACATTGACCCTGAAAATGTCTGCCTTGGTTTTGTCCTGGGAGAGGTGGGCAAACTCCTCCAAGCTCTGGGCCCTGAGAGTATAGGTGGAAGGCAGGAGAACATTACTGCAGGTTTTTTGTGGGCATAGGTATGTATTTTGAACTTATTCTCAAAACATGGAGAAAGGAGGTAGCCTTTGCTAGCAATTCTCTAGCATCAGTAGTTAATTCACTTACATTTAGGACTTGAAGAAGTCTTCAAGGTCTAAAGCATTCATGAATTTTAGCAAACTAGGACAACAGTCCTGCAGTAGTTTACATTAAAAAAAAAAAACAAAACCCAAATATCATATTTTCCACAGCTCCTGAAAACGAACCCTTCTATTTTGAAGCAGAGATGTTCAGAAACTAAAAATACTCTGAATCAGTTTAAGATGGATCAAATTTTGAATGTCAGCTTATCAAATGTGCTTTAAGTGAGTTTTTCTGTTCTTTCTGAAACTAACTTGGTAACTCAAGCTATACCAGAAATGACTGGAAGCCAAAAAATATCAGCAGATCTTCCTATTTGGAATTAACAGATTGCTTTGTCACAAATATTTTTAAAACAGTCTAAGATACCAGCAAAAACACTGGCATGGAGAAAAGAAACCCGTGTTAGCATATACTTGCAGGGATACATTTGTTGGCAGATGCAACTTATCCCACTGCGTGTTAACCGAGACTCACAGGTTTCACAGACAGACAAAAATCAATAGCTCAGTCCTTTCACGAGGGAGAACGGTTAATCTGTTCAGATGCAGAATCAAACTCCATCTGGCACTGAGTGCCACTGCTGGAACTCCGTCCTACCTCTGCCGCGTACTTCACGCCGTCTATGACGTGCTCGGAGCCGTGGTCGTCGGAGGAGCCCCAGTGCAGGTGGAACTGGCGCAGGCGGTAGGCGCCGGTGAGCGGCCCCCCTCTCAGCACTGCAAGGACACTGCATCAGCACCCCCACAACTCCCACCCACGCCTTCCCCACGGGGACCTGCACAGCTCCCCTCCTAAAGCCAGCTCCTCGCGAGGAGCCCGCAGCGCTCGCCAGGTTACGTGGCTGGGGCTAAATCCTGCTGTCAGGAGCTCTGTTTGATGTGAAGGCTGTGGAAGCTGCTGTGAGTCAAGCACAGAATCCAACCCCAGCTGCCCAACAAGCCCCTTTTCTGCTGGCAAGTGGACACACCACAGTTCTGGTATGGAGACAGAAGAGAGGTGTTCACAGGTGATTCTTGTCAAGAAAGGGTCTGTTTTACAAAGATGGGAGTTAGGGCTGTTAAATTAACTCTAGTCCATGACTGGCATACTTTTTACAGGTCAGATAACTAAACAATGGTTACAGATAATAAGCTGCTTCTAAAAAAAAAAATTAAAAAGATCTATTTCTTGCAAGTGAGGGAAGACAATAAAGTTTAGGTCAAATGAGTTAGAAAATTGTTCTTGAGCCACCAATGAAAGACATTACAATGCTGTTACTTCTGCTATGCTTAGCCAAATAATGCTGACAATGCATCAGTCTGACACTTGACATCAACTCTGACTTTCAAAACATCACACCTGCTCTTTCAGCGTGGAGATTCTTTGGAGCAGGGACTGCTTAGAGGATAAGCTCTCAAATGTATTTTTCATTCATTACCTAAGGTTGGAATGAGTCGTGTTTCCTTACACAGAAAGCTGATAATGTAGTTCACAACTGCAGTGCCAGAAGACCTTGTTTAAATAGCATTCAAGTTTGAACTTCTACCAATAGCTTTGAAGTTCAAAGTTAACATTGAAATAATAAATCCTGTTTTGCCCAATGGTCTCAAATGAATTCTTGATATCATACATGTTGGAATACCTCCACAGAGCAAGAGGTTTAACTTTGCACTTTCTCTTTTTAGGTGGTAGGTGTAACCACCACCAAGGGGAGAGCCAGAAAAACAGCACTGTTGACACTTATGCATGTAGCTCCTCTTACTTTTTTACTTTGTTCATACATAAATAATCATAACTCAGTATAGTATTGAGTAATATTGAGTAAACCTTCGGTAGAAGCCTTCAATGGAAAATTATTATTATTATTATTATTATTTCACTTTCAAATATAGCACAAAAAAGGCATAGACTCTAAGGCCCAAATCCTCTAAAGCATTTGCTTGCCATTTCACACTGGAATCAATGGGAGGCAGAGACTTTCAGGAGCTGCCTTCATTTACAAGCTAAATCAGTGTCAGAGTTGGAGACTCATTTACCACTTGTTTCTTACAGGTGGCCCTTTCCAGAGCTCAAATACTGTGAAGCACTTGAAAACAGCACTTCATAGCAGTATACAAATCTCTCTAGCATAAAACCAAATCTTTTTAACATTCAAAATTTTCCATTTGATTGGAAAAAAATTATCTTCAACTATATTTCTTTTTCCAGTTAAAATGGAATCTGTGACTACTACTTATCCTCATCTCTTAGCACTGCAGAAGCCAAAAAATGAAGGTAATAAAATGTCTATGAAATTCTTTCTCATGTGGTCTTTCAGAGCTGTCAAACATTGTATTTGATTCTGAACAGACACATGCCTATGAAACACTCGAGTCCTAAATTACTGTTCAGGAACCTGCAGAAAGCAAGGGCAGCCAGGAGTGAATGTACATTCTGGATGCCTCAAGGAGCAACAGAGGTGATGGGGAGAGGAGAGACAGGGAGGGAATGGAGGGAAGATGATTATAGGAAGGGGTGCAACGAAGGCTGCATTTTGCTTGGGCAAATCAAGATTGTTCTCCAACACTGTTCCCTGGGCAGACTTCTTAAACAGCCTGTCTAAAATATTTCAGCCTTTAGGAAGCTGTAAAGAAGACAAAACAGAACAACCATGTGAAAATGTTCATTACCAATTTACTTCCCATGCTTTCAGTCACGGCACTGATTTTATGCAGTGCTTTTGGAAGAGCATTCTGGCTTATGAATGGGACCTGTTACAAGGGCAGGTAGTGATAAGGCAAGGAGGAAGTCTTCAAACTGAAAGGGTTACATGGGATACATTGGTTACATTGGATATTAGGAAGAAATTTTTTACTCTGAGGTTGGTGAGGCACTGGAACAGATTGCCTGGAGAGGCTGTGGATGCTCCATCCCTAGAAATGTTCAAGGCCAGGCTGGATGCATCTTTAGTAACCTGGTATAGTGGAAGGTGCTGATGAGAGTGTGGTTGGAACTAGATCATCTTTAAGATCACTTCCAAACCAGACCATTCTGTGTTTCTATGGCAATAAAAGTGCAACTTATGAGACCACTGCGTAGAAACTGTGGTAATAAATACTAAAGGACCACACAAATACGTAACTTAGAGGACAGTCCCAGGCCTAAATAGCTGAGATTCCATCTGAGAGACATGGAACAATAACAAATAGCTGTAGTGGTAAATAAAGAAATCCAAGGAAACAAGGGGCTCATCAAGTTAAAAAGGCAGGAGAATGATCTTTCAATGTACTATGAATGTATTTCATTAGTGATATAGCTTACTAAGAACAAAATCCCAATGCAAATGCCATCAAAGCGGATACAGAAAAATATGAAGGAAAGTAACTGTTTTCCATTAATTAGCTTTCCTTCTTGATGAAGGACCAGTCAATACTGCATGCTTTTGAGATGTCTTTGCACTATATGATATTGTGAATTTATCATTAATTTTGAAAGTTGTTGCCTATCAGCATCCAGAGCCACACAGATACAACTCTGCAATCAAGTTTTGAACAATTTAATTTAGAGACAGGAGATTGCTCGCTCTCAGTTAAATAACAAAGCCATTTCATAGCTTTCCAGAAACTATAAAATGTTATTTACATAAATGTTATTTTCATTGCTTTTTCAGGCTGTGAAGTACCTGAAGAATTACCATGCAGAAGAAATCAAGATCAGACAGAAGAAATGTATATACAAGTTTTTTGTTTACAAAGAGCACTACAAAGTTTAGAGTACTCTAAACCCTCTGGGCACCACTCTCTTCCCTTACACAAAACCTGAAGATGTGGTGGTGTCTGTGTTGAAGGAGATGAGATAGGGAGAAGTCCACCTTCTAGCTGAGTCTGTATGAGTCTGTATTTCAGGGTGCCCCTGCAGCTACAGCCTTTCTGTCCCACTGCAGGTCCACCAGAATAAACTCCAGGAGAACTTTTTACGTTCCCAAGTGACTTCTCTGCTGGCCTGCACAGACTGGACACTAAAGGATGCTTTTTGATACCCGGTGCTTTGAAAACCTTTATTCCTAACAACTCCCCAAAAATCCAAACCAGAAACCGACCTGATCGATCGAAAGTGTCGTCGAAGACGACGCGGCAGGTGCGCCCGTTGTTCAGGATGGTTTTCGCCGCCCCGGGGTCATAGCTGGCGTGCCAGGCGGAGAGCGAGGAGTCGTGCTGCACATCCTTGCTGTTGATCTCAATGGGCGACTGCTTGTCGCCCTTGGCCAGGGGGTAGTTTTCGTGCCAGCGCTCGGGTCCTGCGGGACAAAGACAAATAAACGTCGCCCCTGCTCAGCCGGGCCCGTCCCGGCCCCCCGAGCCCGCTCACCGTTGTCGCTGTCGTAGCCCCACACGGCCTGGGCCATGGTGCCGCGCCCGTCCCGCTGCTGCGCCGCGGCTCCGGCCGGTCCTTCCCTCCGTCCCGGGGGGCTTTTTATAGACCGCCGCGGCTTCGCGTCCCCACCGCAGAGCTGGGCTGGGCTGGGCTGGGCTGGGCTGGGCTGGGCTGGGCTGGGCTGGGCTGGGCTGGGGGCGGCCGCCGGGCAGAGCCGTGTTCTCCCCCGGAGCAGGCAGAGGGATGCGGGCGGGACCCCGCGGTTCCTCATGCCCGTCCCTCGGGCACGGCTCCGCCCGGGGACAGAGGGCCGACAGCGGTGCCAGGCCGGTGCTGCGGCGGTGCCGGGAGCTCCGGGGGCTCCCCCATGGGTCCCGGCTCTGGCGAGGAGCGGCTGCAGCAGTTCTGCACCGATTCTCCCCTCAGCGGGCAGCGCCGCGGGCGGGGAGCACCCCCGGTGATTCCGGACGAGCTCCCAGGGCGGGCAGGCTTCCCCACTCCCGCTTCCCCTCTCCCGCTTCCCCACTCCCGCTTCCCTGCCTGCACAAACGCTCCCATGCAGCAGCTCAGAAAGGCCCTGTGTCTGCCTGAAAGGATAACTCATAGCCTGCAAAACCATTGTGCAAAGGGAGACGCTGCCAGCCTCCAAGGAGGCCATTCCTGACCATTAGCTCAAGTCGAGTTTGATGTTGTCCAGTCAGTTCTCCTTCATGCCAGAGCTTTACACCAAATATGTTTCTTATGTTAGGCAACTTAGCAGTGGGTATTTTGGTCAGAAAAGCATTTGGTTTTCAGATGATGGGGAGTTAGCGACAGTATGGTTGTGTTAGTTGACTTTGTCTGCACATCTGTTTTGAATACTCAGAGCTTTTCTCTCAAATGCTGGCTTTGCTGTGATCTCCCATAGCTTTGTCAATCCGTGCTAACACTACTGCAGCTCTGTCTACCTTGAGCTAAATGCTACCCCAAACTACATAAACTAAATACTATTGCAAGATAAATATTTGGGAGTCAGTCAAGAAGCATCACAAACCATGGAGGTTCCAAACACAGTTGCAGTGAACTTGTTCAAATGCTCCTCGTACCCATCAGCACGGTAATGCAGCATAGAAATAAACGTGCAGCTTTGAGAGGTTCTACCCTTTGTGTTGGTGAGGTACAGGAAAAAGGTTGAGAAGCTGCAATATACAGAGCCTAGGACTAATTTGGTCCTATTTGGTGTCCCAAAACCAGCTGGAAGAGAAAGGTTCCCCTTCTAGGTGGCTTGTGTAGCTAGGCTAATGAAGATCTAAATACAATCTTTGTTTAGCATAACTAAAATGACTTTATTTACCTTCAGTAAATTCATCTTGCTCTGAGTTTAGGCATAAGTAGATATCCTGAATCCTTTGAGACAAAGGTAGGACAAGATCTCTCACTTAGGAATCTGTAGTCATGTAGATAGTATTTTTCCATAGAGAAGATACATCAGATTGAAACTCAGTAAACCTTAGGAACTTACACGATATTTTAAGGGGCATCCTTTTACTGTCTTTAAAGGAACAGAGATGTGTTCATCATCAAAGTGTCCTTCAAAACATGTAGTTGCTCGTATCTTCTTTAGGCAGAATTCTATTAAGAAAATACTAGAAGGATCACTAGGTACAATGGTATGGAAAATTACATCTTTTTGCTTTCAAAAGAGAATTCTGAGACAAAAGAAAAAAACCATTTTTTTACTCTGTCATCAATCAAATGGATAATGTCACATTTATTAAGAGGGCAGGCATGTAAAATTGACACCTGTTGCCATTTTAATTCAGAAAGCTTAGACATTAATCCTTTTGAATTGGTTTCTATCTTATCTGTCTAGAGAGAAACATTTGTGAGCTCGTGAAATTCTAGTTGGAGCTGCTCGTTTTCTGTCTGTATAAACTGAATAAACAGGTTTAGTGGCCTTGTTCGTGGAAGTCTCAGAGAGACTTTTAGTCAACTTCATACACGCAAAGGATGCTTATTGGAGCCCTTTGTGGAGGTAAGGAACATGATTTGTATTACACAGAAAAAGGTGCAAGTCAGTTCTTCCCCTAGTATTTAAGTTCATTGCTCTATGTGAGAATTTTTACAATCTTCTCTGTTAAGGAGCCCCATCCAACAACAAAAGTGAAGAATTTCATACTTTCGCTTTCCAGTGAGCTGGTCCTGTTGCCCCCAGAGGAGCATCTTTTTGTCAGTTTCTGCACATTGTGCCTTCCAGGCAGTAACTTACACACAAGTGACAAATGTAGGTTCTTGGAGTTAGCCCCAGGTGCTGAGTCGTCCCACAGTGTCACTGACTGCTTTCCTTTCCTGTTGCTTTCCTCATCAAAGGCAGAGCAAAAGGCAAATGTAGTAGCATTACCTGCATTAAGAGATAATCAGAATAACATTATTTTTTAATTCCTTAGGATCTACCTTTATCCTTTTCTTTTGATATTGTCTCAGAAATTCATTATCATCTAACTTGCAAAAACTTGCTTTTTCTAGGAAGCAAACACTTCCATCACAGAAATGCCATTATGATTAAGAAAAGGTCACAACTTCAAACATTCATGAGGAGTGGTGCTACATAGTACATTCACAAACTTTATTACTGTGATTTCTTTCTATTTTGTAAACCTTAGATATGCTTTGAAAGCCATCAGCTGTCTGAAATAGCAAAGGCAAGAGCATAACAAGATCAATTTATATCATTAATGAAAAAGTTCAGGGCTTCAGTAATTGCAGACATGCTCGTGCCCAAAACTGGCACGCAGTCACAGAATCACAGTTGTTCACCTGATGGCAACAGTTTATTCAAAAGATTATCAAAATAAATAAAACATGGTGGTCCTATCACATAAGGTGCTCTTCATCCAAAAGAGGGGTTTGTCCATTTGTTACCTAAATGAAAGATTGAAACAGAGGCTCCAGTACAAATACCATGCTATAGCTATGGAACAGTCTGTTGGACATGCGGTTCAGATGCAGCATTTGCTTCTGCTGCACAAGCAAATGTGTGCTCATCTCACTTACAAAAATACCTTACCTGAAGTCATAGAGACTTTCTTTTTTGAGAATGGAAAGCAGGAATAAGCAGAGTCTGGAAAATGGCTCAGAGCCATGGCTTTACCCAGAGCACACAAAACACGTACAGGAGAATGATGCATGGAAAAGTGACTGGCTGCAGTTTTGAGCTCTGCCAGCCATGACTGACTTGGCCCATACCTTGAAATAACTAGAACAACCAAAATACTGTTTCGCCTCAGCATACCAATTTCTAGCTGTCTCCAGGAGCCAGCATGACAGCTAGGAATGGCTGGTTGTGAGGGGACACAAAGAGGTAAATGTGCCAGCAGGATGTAATTCAAGAATGCCTCTGCTTGAAGCTAAGGTTTTCCAGGTTTCACCATGCTCAGGGATATTTCCCATTGGTGATTTCATGCAAAGGGCTTTGCTGGAGCACAGAGTGTGCCCACACTGAATACATGGTTAAATGAGCAAAAGCATTTACTCAGTGCCTGTGGCCAATCTAAATATAAAATATGTTCTACTATATTTAATAGCTTGTGGAAGAAAACAATACAGCAGAAAGGAATCTGATAATATGGAAGGGGCAGCAGTGTTTTTTGACATACTGCACATCGCGTGCCAGGCAGTGCAAGAAAAGCATGTCACTCAGTGCTTTGGATTGAGGGATGCCATGGTGGCATGCCATAGCCAAAAAGCCAAATTGTCATATGCCTTCGCTGAGATGCCATGCTGTGGAAAACATTGTAGGAATGAATGGAAACCCCCATTGACAGCCAGATCTTATTGGAAGATCTGCCAAAAGAAAATGAGAAGCGTATTGGGTTGATTTTGCTGGTTTTATACACAATGAGTTTTTTAGCTACATTAACACTTTTATTTGTGTAGCACATCTAGACAAATATGAGGCAGACTTTTAATGCATCTTTCCAGTTCAGAAGATGTATAACTCAGCAGTCTGCAGTTTAGACTTTAGGACCTTGCTTACAAAATCCCATCATCCTTCTGTTGTGGCTTAAGAGTCTACATTACCATTTGCAAAACTTAATATTTAGTCAGTGACATACAATAAGCATAGAAAAAATAAGCCAGACTGTAGATTTAGCAAAAGGAACAAAAAGGTGAACAAGCTTTCCTTGTAGCTGTCTAGTAAAATGAGCATAGATTGAAGAACTAGTACTAGCATTTAAAAAAACCAGTAAATTTATTATTTATCACATGCAAATCTGATACAACAAAAATGCACTGCCTATTTCAGACACTTCTTCCAGATCTGAAAAACTAAACAGATAAACTCTGCAGGAATATGACTCTCCTCTTTATTCCCACAGGGCTTTGCTTGTGTGGCACTCACACTGAAATCCAAATCTGAGCTGGGCTATCTACTTTTATATACACTGGCACAGTCTGACTCTAAATAATCCAAGTACCAGAATTTGACCTGTACTGTTTGCTTTTATAAGGTCTGTTTGTGCTTGTTTGGAAATTCTGGCAGATTGGCAACTCTTCTATATTGAGGTAGAGTTTTATGTATGACCTTTATCTTACTTGATACTCTGGCAGTAGCATT
Organism: Monarcha castaneiventris obscurior; assembly: GCA_026261815.1. Taxonomy (NCBI): domain Eukaryota; kingdom Metazoa; phylum Chordata; class Aves; order Passeriformes; family Monarchidae; genus Monarcha; species Monarcha castaneiventris. Next base: position 21,465,476 of record JAMPIT010000379.1, on the reverse strand, counting down.
TACCTGGGAACAGTCTGGACCAGATCTCAGAAATGCTAACATGACTGGAGGAGTTCATAAATGGAGTTCTATAAGAGGCATCTCAATGAAATATATCATATAATTAATGATGCAGCAAATTAGAAATACTTCATGCATATTTTCCAGTGAGATACATCCTCCTAAAAGAGAATTTTATAAGAAAATAATGTCTCCAGCCTTTGAAATATGGTCTCTGCAGGCAGATGAGTTTTCATCTCATAGACATTTTTCAGAAATTTCTTGAGATGTGTGTTTCCCAAAGTTCTAAGAAAGTCACTCCTTCAGAATCCATACCATTTGCACACTTTGAAAGGTCAGAACATAACATCCCATTTCTATCAGTATCTGTGCCTCACTTCAATGGAGTCAAAATTTCTCTCTGAGACCACAAAGCAACTTTGGAAGAATCATCTGTAGATATTGAAAAGGTAACTGGATATGTGTAAGTGTAAACATTTACATGTGCATTGCAAGTACAAGTAGTTTGTAATAAAAAGGAATCAGTATTGGCAATCCCATGCTTGTCACACATACTGAACAGCAGCTATTACCAGAGGAGAGGGGAAACAAAACTAACAAAAAGCCTTTAGTAACTTAGAAACAATATTGGCTGGGAATGTTAATGTTCTTCTCAGAGAAGTTTAAGAAATTAACAGTCTATTGTAAGTTGAGGTTTTTTTTATTAAATCCTACCGAAACAGACTGAGAGAATAATGTGCAGTGACCCTAAGATGTAATGTTTAAAAATCTGTCTGAGGATACAGTAATAGAGCAGTACCTCATTTTGTAGTTGGTAGTACATTACAGTCTTATGGACAAAGTCCTCAGGTTCCATCTTCTGCATTCTAAGCCTCATTTGTCTGTATTTATACTGATGAACCTTGATGGGCTCCAATTCAACATTCAGCCTTCTCTAACACAGCCACATACAGGCTTGGGCTATGGATTCGAAAATGCATCTGGACTTTAAAGATGCCGGTGCAGCTAACAGAAATGCTGTTGGTCTCACAGTTTAGCATGACTCAGCCCAGTGGTTTGTCAGTACAAAAAAAGGTTTTGCTAGTTTGTCTCTTGCTATTCCTACTTTTCTGTGTCTTCACGTTCCTCAGTCTCTTTTATAAAATTTCTCTGTGATGCTACTCTGCATTCTCTACAAATGCGTAGGTTGCTTAATGCATCTTTACATTATGTATTTTGAAAAGAAAAACACAACCCTACTCTTTTTTTTATTCGCCTGAAGGGATGCCAAGATTTCGTGGCTGGTTTAAGATTGATGCCAGACATATTTTAAGTGATCCAATCAAACTCTTCCATTCTCATAGTAATTTCAATGAACTTACTCACATACCCACAGTAGTGCTGAGGTACAGAAACATGAAGGATGGGGACAAAGTACTCAGACTTTTTCAGAACTAAGCTCTTTACTTTTGACCTTAAGGATGCTTCAGAGCTATCTATAGAAGCAGTCAAATGTAATAGGCCAGTTTGAATATTGTGATTGAGGGGGTTTTTTATTAATAAGCCTTTTACGTCATTGTGGAACTGTTCCTCCTAGGCAAGGACAGAATATTTTCCAGCACGAATTCTCCAATCTTCCTAGCTTGTCTGCAGGGAAGATTAGTAAAGGGCTTTGATGTGAAAAACTGGAGGTAAATAAGGAAATTATGCTTCATCCTAGTAAGGAAGACAGTGACTACTGTTGCACTGTGCTGCACTTCCTGCTTTTTTTGGAAGCACTATCTGCATCATACCAAGGAATGACACTGAGAGGTGCCCTCTGATATTTGCTATTTCTGCCACTGCAGTAATGGTCACAGCTTATAATCCAACACATAAAGAGTCCAGTAATAGTGAACAATAAAGTGCTTTTTATTATCCTAGCTTGGAACTCCTGACTCAGAGCATGCTGGATCTGCAGACTTTGGCCCTCCCAGCAGTGGTGGTTGTACATCCTCCCCAGATTGCCACAGGCACAGGTCCTTGTCACAGTCATTGGAGGAGTACATGCTTTTAACTGTGCAAAGTGTTTGAGAATATAAATAATTCTCTTTGATTCTTCACATTTGCTTGGTGCTGGGATGATGTCTTTCCCTCAATTTTAGTGATGCCGAGAAACCCTCTATATAGTCAACCAATCATTCTAGACTTGTGAAATGTTTTTGATTTCCTCAGAATTGAGATCAGTGTAACATTTATGTTCAGGGTTCATACAGGTGCATTCTCTGAGGACATGAATAATGCACCAGTTCACTGCTACACAACTCAGATACAAAATGAAACAGACCTAATTAGTTAGTAGATCTTACTGGTTAATTTTAAGAAATATGCTGAGCTGAAATGGAGAAATAAGGATTAAATACATGATAACAAAGAATCACAGATCAGGAAATGCCTGTAAGAATTCTCAAGCCCATCAATCCTGGCAGCTTGTATAGTCAATCAGCATCTGCCAATTTCTCAAACATCCCACATGGACAGAGCAAAGGTTTCCCAGCTATTCAAAAATCAAATTCTTCCAGGACAGCACAACCATAATGAAAGGGATATGACAAAAATGTGAAGTCATTAAATCTAGTCCCATCTCAAACAGTGATGTCCTCTGAGGAGCTGTGGGTGTCACTCCCTGGCCAGTGTTCACATTGCTGTAGCCATGCAGAGAGTACAGCACCTTATTCTCTACCTCACAGGACTGTGCTGAAGATGAATAATATGATTCTTGCAAACTCTTGTTATTCATCAAAGCAGCCACACAAATGCTAAATGTTAGCTAACTACTCTTTACAGGAACACCTTTGCTGAAGGGGTAAATCTGGCCTGTTCTGGGTGTCCCTGCTGCAGAACATCACCAATCTATTTAATTATTTTCTTGCAGAGTTATAGTCAGCAAGCAGCATGATTGGTGGAACAAACAGCAGATCAAGTGCCCACAACAACCTGAAATTCATATTAATAATTCTCAGTTTGTGTCCCTAAACATTGGTGTTTGTAAAGTTAGTTTCACCATTTAGTCTTCTTCCATGTGCTTCTGGCTGGGCATTCCAGCTTTTTTAACCACGTGCTTTTTGCAAAGGTTCTCTACAGAAATTATAGCAAAGTATTTTAAGGCATTAGACACGGAAAATATTTTTCTAACCTTGCATCACTATACCTTTTTTGAGAGAGGCAATGAACCTAGTGTTTCAATTATAGGTCTTACACACACAATTGGGCAACAGGCCAACAATTTTCATCTGTGTATTCCAAGACCAATACCATTTGTTTAGCTATAAATTCAGAGATGATGAATGCATTGTATTTCTACTTCTCTGAGTTTATTAAAGGTCTCGATTTGACATCTTTGAGTGTAATAAAATAATAAATTGTAATCTTGTAAAAAAACCCCAAAAATTATTTAGTATGGTAAAATAACAGATAATCTACCCAAACCAAAAGCAAATACAAAAAATTTCACTTCAACAAGAGAATGCATAGTCAAGTCATCCTTATCCAACACAGTTTCTGAGAGTTTAAGCAATCTCATACCTAATTAGCAATAATCTAATACCTAAAAGTTTTTTTAAAAACGTATCTTAAATCTCGTTGTTTCATCATAGACAGGCAACATCTTCATTAAGCCCTTCTGGATTTATCAGCTTTGGCAGCAGTCTTTTGCTTTTGACAGTGTTACGACTTTCCTTTTCTGGGTGGTAGTACGTGGACTAACATCTAATAACACTGGTTACTAAACATCCACTAATACTGAAAAACAGACATTTTGGATGTGTTTTTCCACAAAAAGTTTATATTATAATAGTCAGTCATGCTTATATACAGAACCCACCTGCAAGAGTGATTATACACATGAGTCTTTTTGTATTACAAGAGTTCTGCTGGTTTTCAGAAAAAGATGCATTAGAAACTGATGTCTTTCCTTCAACAGTCACCACTACAGCTCTAGTGCCTCCGTGAAGGCAAGACATATTTCCTGTGGAGCAAACCTCCTGATGGATCACAGATATAAGCTGTATTTATCTATCATTCAAACAGAAAATAGCTCCTAGCACTGACTCAGAAAGACTAAGACTTGCTGTTACTAGACAGACAAATATTCAGTGAGTCATTTGCTTCTATGGCATAATAACTAAAGCTTTCATTTTTTTAGTGCAATGAGGGAGAAAAGAGGAGTTCAATGGACCACTGATGCACTGTTACAGTGACAGATTTGGTGCTGTGTAGGACAAAATGGTTGCAAGACATTCCTCTGCTACCAAAATTAGAGAAAAGCACTGCTGCTGGACATCTAAGTCATCTAGCACACAAGCCCAACCTAGCAGAGAATTTAAGCACATGAAGAATTTAAAGTTCATAACCAGTTCCTTTGTTTGCAGCTGGAGTGGTCACACTTGTACACTTTATAGACACAGTTCAGGTAAATAACATTTTTTGTTACTCTAGATATTGGAGGTTTATCTTAAATAGCAATCATCTGTTTTTAAAGTCACATAAAATTTTGCATTTGAAGAAATGATGAATTTATTCTAAAAGTTAATGTAACTTGATCTTGCTACTGAATTATCTTACCAGATGTTCTTTGGGTGTGCTGAGGGGGACTTAGGACAATCAAGATTGAGCTTCCCTCTTTAGTCAATGTGTGTCTCAGCAAGGCACTTTTTTGTTCTCTTGCATCTCTAGCAGATGGTACAAACTGCCTGTCCTTTGTGAGACAGCATTAACCACACTTCTGAAAAGCCTTGGATTGCTAGTAGTCCTCCTTCTTCCTCCTCCTCCTCTCCTCTGGTGCTTCCCTCTGTTATCCATGTGTCGACAGTAAAAAGTAAGACACATTTGCTTGTCCTCTGTGAAAAGAAAGATCTCCCATGCCCCTTCTTATTCTCAGTCAGGGTTTTTACTCTTGCATATTTGCACACTTTGAAAACTCTCTGGGAACAGAGAATAGGAGTCATGCAGAACAGACACAGCCATCCTTCCTCAGGATTTTATGTTAACATGTGAATTCTTGTAAACAAATAAAACAACACTGAAGCCATTCCTGAATAGTAAACTTCCTTTTACAAGCCAATGGATTCTGGTTTTTTCACCAACCCATCTGCTTTCTTCAGTTTAAAGCACAGATTAGAGATTAAAGCATCACCTATAAACATGTAAAAAAATCAATATAACTTGGTGATATTTAATTGTAATGTATTTGTTATATTCCAATATAATAAGTAAACAGTCCTTCAGCAATCACAGCATCATTAAATAAAAAGTATCTCTTCCAAAAAGTTTAAAAGGTTGCCCTGAAATAATGGAAGAAAGTACTGTTTGTATAAGATTTGTTTTTCTTTCTGCACTTACTACATGATATGTGATCTCTGTATGGTATTGCACTTTGGAATGGAAAAAACTCAACAGTTTAGGTTAGGCTTTTAGGAAGCATTAGCTAATTATAGCTTTTGTAATCCCCTTCATTTAGACCTCGTCTCCTGTTTGTAATAGCTGAGATCATCCCCATCTTGCAACATCCCACACCGTCACTTACTGGGTACTCTGTTTTTCCTATAAATACACATATCTGAACTCTCAATTTTATTAGTTTATCTTAACAAAGTGATTAGTTCTGAACTGTTGGCTGTTTTACTTTATTCACATGATGGTTTTCACCACAGATATAAATTCAGAGAACAGCCATTATCTATGTATGCACTAATCCAAATGTAATTAATTATAAAAATCACTGCACATCCAGGTTCAAAATTCCCAAGGCAATGCCCACATCTCTGACTCATTCTTCTTGTCTTTAATTGTGCATATTCTTTATACAGCACAATCTATGGTTCCTGTATCTGTTCATAGAAAATAAATGGAATAAACCAGGAACTCAATATTCTTATCTAGTGTTCTAATATTTTTATAGTGATAGAGAAATGTTTTATAACATTCCAGTCACAGAACCGTAAAAAGACTCAGGTTGGAAGGGACTTGAGACAGTCATCTAGTCCAACCTCCTGCAGAAATAACAACCTCAAAATATCTCACAGACATTCAGAAAACATAATAAAAGAATATATATTAATTTTACTTTGCATAAGAGCTGCTTTCATAATTCATTCTTAAAATGCTTGCTAAAATTTAATTTCACTTACTAGTATAAATTTGGGAATAAAGTAGAAGAACCAGTGATCTCAGTAGTCTCTAGAATAAATAAATGCACTTTCAGAGTGGTTGGCCATGTAACAAGAAATGTGTAGTGTTAATGTACACAAACCGTTAATGTACACCATATGCTGATGTTCAATAATATGAGAGTGAAATGATAGGGGAAATAACATATCTGAGGTCCAACGTCTTGCATTAGATGACATTAACCTTCCTACAAGGACAGCAAGTTTTAGTGCAAAGGCAGCGATATCAGCATATGGCCAATTAAAAAAACATCCACAGCAATACTTCTGTAAGAAAAATAGTGAATGATTGCTGTATGTGGCAGAGAGCAATACAAAGATGAGAAAAAGAAGGACTGCCCTTCACTGAAAATTAGTATCTCCATCAAAGTACAGAATGATTATTGTAAAGAACAGAAACACTTTATTTCCGCCATCAAGTGAAGGTAAGATAGCCTTGTTCTGTGTATCTGCATTAGAGGTACTCCAGGTGTGTAAGTAAGGCAGCCACAGCCTAGAACTATTATCCCACCAGATTGTCCTAACATACATTTCCTTTCCATCTTCCCACATCTTCAGATCCAGTCTGGTCCCATATTGTTCTACACATCTTAGATATTTTTCTGTGAGTCCTCCATTCCTTGTTTGTGTCTTACAGCCTCCTCTTCACTTATTTTTTGTTCCGTTTCTAAAACACAGATGCCAAAATATCTTTATTTAGAACTGTTTTCTTGTCACTTCAAGAAGCTGTCAAAGACTGATGTTAGTGAGATCATCTGAGTGGTTTTAATCTTCCACTAAAGAAACACAAGGATATAGTCCTTTCAAATAAAAGTAGGCATTTTTCAAGGCACTGTTACTGGGAAGCATAAAATTGGGGTAAACTGCAAAGAAACAGACAGAATGCGAATTCTTTACAGAAGTAACAATTCCAGTTTTTTAACTATCTGTCCTTAGAGGTAAAGATGTTCTTCAGAGCTGAAGTAAAACAGCTGGGAGAGTCCTTCATGGTCTCCCACATCCCTGCTCTGTCAGCCTGCAATGGGATGGACAAAGGCCAGAGAGATGGTAAGGGATAGGGAGACTTTTTCAAGATTTCTTCTTGATCTTGAACATGAATCTTCTTGAACATGAATGCATGGGTGTGCCATCATGCACTTGTCTCCATTCAGCAACACTCTTGCTTTCTCCCTGTTGTAAAGCTGAGATCAGTTCCTTGGCTTCTTGCCTCCATCTCAGTCTGTTTACATTGTTTCAGGTTTTCAAGGCCATCTCTGGGAAGAAAACGGATGAAAAAACATATTTTAAACTGAAAGGAGACCTGCAGCCTGCTCTGTTGACCTGGGACTCACACAATTCTCTCTGATGCTTTGGCAGCACACCAGAGTTTATTTTTTTGTATCCTCTGTGAGAAGAGTAGCATAACTAGGTAGGACAAAGTGTGATTTCATGGTATCAGGGAGCATGGAATGTGCTAAACTGCAGCAGGAACTAACAGAAACAGGGCGAGCAAGCCATATTTTTGACATTTTGGGGCACATCATATTTTCATCAGAAATCTGCAAAAGCAGATGTTCATTTGAGAATAGAAAAGATATCAATACTTATCTGCTAAAAACAGCTAATTCCCCCTCCTGTTTAGCATCACAAAGGCTGCTCATATCCCAGTGGGATGCCCACTATTGAAGATGTTTATGGTATATATATGATTTCTTGCACAAACCTTGCTCATTTTCTCTGCAATTCACATTAAATCTTGATCATTCCTCACATTCCCATACTTCAGTTAACCCACTAGAATTTCCCAGTTGGGATGCCTGTTAATTGCTCATCCATAAGAAGTCTACACAGAGCCAAGGAGCATTTTCTTTTTTTAGTGCAAATACAGAAAAAAAGTGTCTGTAGGTGACAGAGTTGGTCTAATAGCTCTGGGGCACTTGTGAATTCTGTGGCATTCCTGAAACTGTTTCTGGTTCTTAAAAAATATGATTCTTAGGTTGCATAAGCAGGAGGTGTCAAACATGCCCTGGTGAAAAAGGAAAGGTACCAACAAGTCATACTCTTCCAGGCTGTGCATGCACCATCAAGCAAGTGAATACACTTATCAAAGAATCATAAAATCATAGAGGGTTTTTAGGGTTGGAAAGGAGCCTTAAAAGTCATCTAGTTCCAACCCCTGTGCAATGAGCAGGGATATTTTCAACTAGATCATGTTTCTCAGAGCTCTGACCAACCTTAAGCTGAATGTTTCCAGGGATGGGGCACCTATCACCTCTCTGGTCAATTTGTGCCAGTGTTTCAACTCTTTCATTGTAAAGAACTTCTTCCTTTTATCTAATCTGAATCTACCCTCTTTTAGTTATAACCATTGCCCCTTGTCCTATTGCTACATACCATACCATAAAGTTTATCCCCACCTTTCGTGTAGGCCTCCTTAAAGTACTGAATCGCTGTGGTGAGGTCTCCCTGGAGCCATCTCTTCTCCAGGCTGAAAAAGCACAACTCTCTCAGCCTTTTCTCATAGGAGAGGTGTTCCAGCCCTCTACTCATTTTTGTAGCTCTCCTGTGTAAGACTCCCTCCCACAGGTCTATGTCCTCCCTGTGCTGGGGGCCCTAGAGCTGGTACAGTACTCCAGGTGGGATCTCATGAGAACAGAGGGGTAGAATCACCTCCTCTGACCCAGTGGCCACTCTTCTGACGCAGCACAGGACATGGTTGGTTTTCTGGGATGTGAACGCACATTGCCTGGATATTTCCAGTTTCTCACCCGCCAGCAGCCCTAAGTCTTTCTTGGCAAGGCTGCTTTCAATCCCTTTATATCTGAGTTTATATAGTACCAGGGTTTGCCCTGACTCAGGTATAGGACCTTGCCCTTGGCCTTGTTGAACCTGTTGAGGTTCTTGTGGGCTGGCTTCTCAAGCTTGTCCATCCATGTCACTGATAAAAAACATTAAACTGCACTGTCCCAGTACAGACCCCTGGGGGACATCACCTGTCACTGATGTACATCAGGACATTGAACCCTTGACCACTGCCCTCTGGTTGGTACCGGGGTCCAGTCGGTTCCTCATTCACCAAACCGTCCACCCATCAAATCCACCTCTCTTCAATTAAGAGAGAAGGATGTTGTGGGGGACTGTGTCAAAGGCCTTACGGAAGATAGATGACATCCATGGCTCTTCCCTTGCCCACTGATGTCCACAGAAGGCCCCTATGTTTGTCAGGCAGGACTTGCCCTTGGTGAAGGCATGCTGACTGTTCTGACTCACCTCTCTGTCCTCCATGTGCCTTAGCATAGCTTCCACAAAGATCTGTTCCATTATATTCCCAGGTGGTGGGGCTGACAAAACAGCAGTTCCCTGTCTGGATCCTCCTGTATACCCTTTAGAAAAATGGGTGCAATATTTCCATTTTTCCAGTCACCTAGGACTTCACCTGACTGTCATGATTTTTCAAATGTCATGGAGAGTGGCTTGGCAACTACATCAGCCAGTTCCCTCAGGACTTCGGGAGTTATTTCAACATCCCAGAGACTGCACTATGTTCAGGTTCCTCAGGCAGTCACAAACCTGATCTCTTACCACGAGAGGGATTTTGCTCCCCTAGTCCCCATCTTGCAATTTGGATACTTTTGCAACTTGCACTATGCTTGTGGAGCTTAATGTGGAACGTAACGAGAGAGAACACTGCCTGTCTAATAAAACCTTTAGAATGGAAATCAGCGAAACTACTGCTGTGGTGTATAAATATGCTTATTTGCATAGGTACATATCTGCATTTTACATTTGAAATAAAACTTTAATGTGTTGCTTGTGCTGGCATGTTTCCATCAGCTCAGTAGATCAAAGAGAAAAGTAGTTTAGAATAGCAGCAAAACAGTTGAAACTGAAATTATGATTTTTTTTTCCTGTCCCTTTGTTATTAAGAATGGTGTTTGAGGAACTGTGGGAGAAGCACTGTATTCCTCACTGGCTCATAGGAATAATTCTTTGTGACTATCACCAATGTGGACAGGAAAATTAAAAGGTATGGCCTATTACAGGCAGAATAACCAGCCAGTAATATAGACAAATAAGCTTTGAATTGGGTTTTAAGCAGTATTTGATGAAAAAAGGTTCAACAATAATAAAAAGAACAATAACCTTTCCAGTAACCATAACTTTTTGGTTTTGTACTTCTGTTTTGATAGAAGAGCTAGCACTTTTTTACCCATTGTTTCAGAAGAAATCATGGATCATGAATTTTAATGCTTCATCACTGAGAAAAGAAAAAAAAGGTCCATGTCAAAAGTTCTGTTGCTCCTGTTTTCCACTAATGAGTCTCTCAGGCAACTTAGACACAAAAAAAAAATTCTTAGCCACCAGATGCAACTTGCAATTAAACTTGAATGAAATATTCAGTATCATTTTGACAAAAATCCTAATATCACAAAAAGGTTTTGGACAAGAACCTTACAAAATATAAATAAAAATAAAACCAAAACCAAACCCAATAATAAACATAAAAATAAAGACTAAAAAATAAAAAAATAAAATAAAATAAAAATAAATATAAATATAATTGTGTTAGTAGATATCTTTGAACTGTCCCATATTACCTATGTTTCCGGTCAAAAATATTCAGGCTGCTGCTTATTGCTATGCCTTCACTGTGCTCAAGCCAACAGTAGAGGGCACAGCTCCCTGCTGAAAGTCCCAAGCAGGAGGTTGTGCGACTGTGCCTCATTCTGATTAAAATGTTTTCAATCAGGAACGACGTTTTCATTAAAAAATTGCAATTTCAACAGTCAGTGACACCTCTGAAATGCTGTTTATGCAACAGTCAATTCTGTACAAAAATAATGAAATGTAGTTATGCCTAATTCAACTTCCAGAATAAAGGTGCTATCACGTATCACTGAAGAATCATGGAATGCTTTGGAAAGAACTTTAAAGATCATCCAATTCCCTGCCATGGGCATGGGCAGGGAACTTTTCACTAGACCAGATTGCTCAGGGCCCCATCCAACCTGGCCTTGAACACTTCCAGAGGTGGGGCATTCACAGCCTTTTTGGACAACCAGTTCCAGTGCCTCACTGCCCTCATAGAAAAAAAATTCCTCCTAATATCTAATATAAACCTACCCTCTCTTAGTTTGAAGCCATTCCCCTTTGTCCCATCTCCACACACCCTTGTAAAAAAGAACTGAAATTTTTGGAACTCCAAAAATTGAATGCATTTGGTTACCTTGGACAAACATCTGCTCCATACATACAGCTCAAATTGATTCTCAAGCAATAGCAGTGATATATATACATACATATATATATATATATATTTACATACGTGGCAAAGCTACATTCAAACTGATCAGCTCCAGCTGAAGGGTGCAAATCCTGACAATGTGTCATTCAAGTAACAATTTTCAGCAATCTCCTGACACACAAATATGATTTTCAGCTTCTGGTCCTAAACTCTGGGGTCTGTGGATTCTATTAAACATGAAAGACAAGCAAGAAGAGCCAGCCTGCTTGGTGAAAACCCCTAATGTAGGGAAAGTAAAAGGTACCAACCTAGCAGTTTGTCTTTATCTTTTGTATATTATATCTATAAATCTGTGAGTCTGTTGCCACTATAGATGCTGTTTTCATAATAAGATACAGAATTAAAAGGAAAAGACAAAAACAGAACTACTCCATCATTTTTAATACCGATTGTTTAATGTTGTGTCAGTCTAACTGCAAAATATAAAATTTATTTTTATCATCATTCCATGTCCACCTGCAAATATCTTCTGGTATCTAAACATATTAGTTGCAATTAAATATATTTCCTGAATATGAAGTACATAATGACAAACATAAAGTTTTGTTGGTATTTGCTAGAAAATATGGATTACATATTCCTACTAGCCAGTTACAAGAAAAGATTATGAATACTTCATTATTTGGACACAAGTTGCTTCAGGGTTTGGCTGTTCTTTTAACTGGGACAGGGAGTTATAGGACAGACAGTTCTATACTTTTTATATAGATTGAGGTACTATATTTCACAACTTAAAATAAATGCTCAGTTAGAATTAAAAGCCTAAAACTGTAGGCTGCAGCAGATAAAATTCCCCAGTTAAGAAGACACTTTTTCCCTCACACAGAGGAGCCAGGTTTGATCCTACCCACAATAACCAGCTGTGCACACTCAAACTGAGCTGTGTCTCTGACCTTAGCAAAGCCCAGTGCATGAAGCAGGTGTGAGGTAATATAAGACAACAGCTCTTGCATAACCATCAGGGTCCTACTGTCTCACACCTTTATACCATAGGCCAATGTTTACTATGACTTATTTTATTTTTGAGGTGATCCTTATCTCCTGCACCCTGTGCAATACTTTGCACAAGGATGGCCAGAGCTTCCTCAGATAAAGCAATGCCTGGTGGTTTGGAAGCGCCCTCCCATTTCACTCCAGAACTTTCATGACTTTGCAACTTTCTCCCCACTGGTTTACTTAGAATACCTGTATGGGAAGATTATCTAATACATTATTTCCTTATTTCATTTTGACCAGACCATTACAAATAACAGTATCTCGATTCTTTGTAAACATTAAATAAAAAAGGTCACCATTAGAGCTAGTGAAATATTTAGTAAAAGTATTTGCATTTGTCTTTTTCACAAATCAATTCATTACTGAGATATGTAGTATTTGGAACTTACAAAATGAAAAAATAATTTCAATTTTTTTATAATATAATATTTTTTGGAAGAGCTTTCTGGTTTTTTTGTGACTAGCATCATTAAAATGAGACTATTTTACATGCATTCCTATACTATGTTCATTTTCCACTTCATACTCTCAAAAAAGGTCAGTAGGTGTCCTGCTGTGCATGAAGTTAAACACATCTACAATGTTTTATATACATTTTAAACACATTTATAATGTAGGTTCAGAGCTTTAGACATTAAAACTTCGAACACGTTCATCCAGAAAGCCAGGGATTCACTTCTATTTATACTATGAAGGTTTTGCCAAGGATATCACATTTCATTAATCCCAGTTTCCTGGAAAGGTGCTAACACTTTCCCTGCAGAGTAGGGTAGCCTAAAATGTGTAGACAATAATCAGTGGTTGATGGAATACAGGGTTGTGTTTTAAGAAGTGTGTTACCATCCATTATCCTCAGCCTTCCTATGCCCTGTGATGCTGGGACATATTTTGTGGTTGCTGTCTCAGCAGTTTAGTCCCATAATTTTAATGCATTGGAAAAACATGACAACATCTGGACTACAAGTACAATGGAGGAATGCACAAGAGCCACAAAATTAAACTGCTTTAAATCATATTATTTTAACTTAAATTTATAAATAATTTGTTTCCATCCCTATTGCAATTTACAAAAAGCTCCTATTTTGGAAGAAAAGATTTCAGTGCTCTTTGAGTTCAGGTATTTCCTCCTAGCATGAAGATGTTGTAAAAAAAGCCTTGAAATGGGTTTTGTCACATAGATAAAGGATCTGCAAGAAGTTGCCCAAATGGAAAGAGCTGTGCAACAAGCAGTAAGCTTTCAGCCACCCTTTCCAGGCTGCACTTCCTGGGACTTTGTTTAAAGTCAAACCTAATTTCTTTGCCATCTTGATTGCACAGCCACACTGTAACTTCAAGAATTAAAAAAATTGGGAAGTCTATTTAAAACAACACTAGACTTTCCCTTTGAATCTTGGCTCACGGACTTTGCATGAGGTCAAGAGCTCCTTCATAACATTAACCTTACTCCCTGCATTTAAGCAGAAGCAAAAAAAAAGGGCTCAACAGGTTTAAAATTGTAACAACTAGCAGGTTAGACATTAATTAAGAAATACTAGTGATTAATTATTTTAACAACAGTGATAGGATCATAGCTAAAAGCTGAAGTACACTTTGGAACGTAGAAACAGCAGTAATGGGAGGAATCATAAGCCAGTTGTGTTGGGTTTCAAGAAGCAAACCAGTTGTTGTGTCAGTCACACAGTCTGCTGCATTAAACCAGAGTCTAGAATTACTTTATAGCCAGGCTGATGAGACAGTGAAAAGGTCACAGTTCTGAAATCTTGGCTCCTCTTCCAAGAGATCATTTTACCAAGTCTCTGCCATGCTCACCTCATGCAGAAAGAACATTTTTCATAGTCATAAAATCGACATTGATTATATGATCAAGCAAAAGAAACTATGGTAATATTTCCAAATTGTATTCCCATTTCATTTGTATAACAGGGTAAGATTTATATTTCCTTTGGTGTTATTCCTCTTCATTCTTTTCTTAGAAAATTCAACATTACCTTGCCCCACTCTTCTGTACTCTTTGTCACTAAATTTCTTTATGTTATATTGTCCCTAAATCATGCTGCAATGTACCATCTGTTTCACACAAACCATAAATACATTTTCAAATCTCTCTGCATCAGTCCCATCTAGCTAGTCACTTTCTTTTTCAGTGGTTCAGCTGATAGTTCTCGACCACAGGTCTTTGATATTATCTATATAACTAATTCACAGTAACCAACACAGACTACAGATGTAGATGGCAGACAAGGAACTGAGGGGTCTCTCTCTCTTTCACCCTGCTGTGAATGTAAACAACTGCAGATGATTTGGTGCTCTGCCTCATATAGGAGTGAAGTAACTTATCTCCTACATTATTCCAAAGGAACAATGACAATTGATATCAGATCTGTTCAAAAGTCAAAATTTCTGTTCTGCAAGAAGTGCATTCCGAAACAAAATGGCTGATACCATTTTAGTAATCTGACTTGGATCAGAGACTGTCTCTCAGCCAGAAGTTTGTGGTGGTAATTTTCCTTTGAACACTTTCTATTCTGATAAAACATAATTTCTGAACAACCAAAAAAAATGAACAAAAACTTGCAATCCACCTATGTTAGAGATGTACCTAAAAGCTGTAATATCCCTTGTCATCACTGCAACAAGTTTTACAGGTTGGAACACTACTTGCACAATGGTGTCTGAAATTCCTGACGTAGCTGCGGACATCTGCAAAGGCAGATATCAGTAGTTTCCTATTACTGAGCATAGCCTGTAAGAAAAACAGGAAAATGTCAACAGGTTCCAGTTTTGCAACGCAGGATGACAAGGCAAGACTTACATAATCTATGATAAACCTTATTTTATATAGAAATAATTACTCTGTACACTCAGTTCAAATGTTTACAAGTATAGATAATACCACAACTGTTTAACTAAGCTGCAGTACTTGTCAAGCACAAGGTGCTTAAAATGTAATCCTGCTTATAAGTATGTATGAGACAGAGTTTAAGCCAGGCAAAATCCCATATGTGTCAGCAGAATTTAGCTTTAAAACAGTCAGGTATCAATCCCCAAAAGATTGCCTTGAAGATCTGAGATCATTCCCAAAACATCTGAAGCTGATAGGACTTAGTAGGTTTTGGACCTCCTTTCTTATTGAGAGCATTGATAGTTGTATTAATGTAGTATTTAATAATATATTGACCATTTTCATGAACACTGATATGGTTTTCCACCACTAAAAGCTACTGAGATTGACTATTTCTTAGTGATTGTCAAAATCAATATTCTAAAATCCACATATAAATTCCTTAAATCTTTGACATGGATTTTTAAAAAGGTTGAGCGTCCATTGCTTTCTGTGTAGGCCTCATTTTTATACCATAATTATCCTTTGAGTTATTTAGTGTAACCTTGTAGTATCTTTAGTGTAGTACAACTTTAGTGTACCTTTGGACAACATTTGAACAGTTAGAATGATTTATATTTTAATTTGGCATCCAACTCACATCTGTCAATATATGTACTGAATCAAAAAGTAAACACTTTTTGATTGTGCAAACCACACTGTTTCCTTATTACAACCCTTTCTCTTAGCACAGTTTTTCATGCCATTCTGAAGTCATATGGAATCAACAGAGATTGGTTAGATAATGTTAATGTCTTTACTGTTTGAGCAGGCATATAAAAGCCCATACATAAGTTAGAAATTCAAAAGAAATTCAAATCAGAGATTTTTTCTTAACAGTTTTCATCAGCACAAGTTTTTTTAAAGACAGCACCTTGCAAGGAGCAAAAAAATGAAAGTTTGAGCTGCAGTTATCAAGGCAACAATGGTAAAAGCAATCTTTAACAGAAAACCAGATTTTAAAATAATATATTTATTTATTTTAATTATAAAAATAATCAGTTACACGTATTATTAACATATCAAGTGTCTTTATTATGTATACAATTCCATAGGAAAGTGACATCAATTTACTACTGGTACAGAATTAGAAGCAGAAAACTTCAATTATTTATTTTACCTGGGACCTGACCATTGGACAAGTTATACTCTATTGCCAATGGAGACCTTTGGTCTCCTATAGATGCTAAAACTAAATATGTCAAAACAGATCCATTTCTGGGTCTTCTCTGAGTGACTTGGAAACCTTCCAGATGCAAAGAGATCATCAATATTGGACTTCCATTCCACATGAAATTTAAGCATAAGGATAAATAAAGCCCATCAGGTTAGTAAAAAGGGGGCCTGAAGAAGGGGATGTGAGACATTTCTTTTTTAATTCTCTTTTTTAAAAATTTATATAGAAAGACTACTTGCTTTTCAGGAGTGTTTATGTAGATTAGGATATGCTTGCTAATTCTGTTTTACTCGTTGGCAGCACCCTTTAAATGTCAGAGAAGATCCAAATTATGTTCTTTAAAATTAGGACTTGTTGGCAAGTGTTCTTGTGTCAGTGGTAAAAGGTAATTTCCCAGCAGGAAACCTCCAGGATACTCACTGATTTGAGGAGGAGAATGTAGGAGGAGACTTTCTAAACACAGTTACTCAATTGTGCCTTTTTTTTTTTTTTTAAACTACAGTGGGAGATTTATACGTATGCAAAAATTACACTATTACTACCCATGAAAACACTCTGGGCTTGGAGTTTTTTTTCCCTCGGAGAGTCTTATTACCTTGATTGCAAAGGAGATTTCTTTCTGCTGATGTGTAATGTTGCAAATGTTGTAAGAACTCCAGGTACATATTTCTAAACATCATTATAAACACAATTACAGGAGCCTATCACTACAGTGGAAGTCAATACACTTTTATGTGCTTGTGAGCAAGGAATTAATGATAATGACCAATAAGCAATGTCAATAACATCTGAGTACACCTGGGGC
Organism: Monarcha castaneiventris obscurior; assembly: GCA_026261815.1. NCBI lineage: Eukaryota > Metazoa > Chordata > Aves > Passeriformes > Monarchidae > Monarcha > Monarcha castaneiventris. The sequence continues at coordinate 21,448,148 of JAMPIT010000379.1, read as the reverse complement.
AGCTCGTACTCTAAATTCAGAAAACATCAAATACCTGTAACTGTTACTTCTGTGAAGAAATAGACCTTTAAAATACTGTCATACTCTCTGGAGTAGAAGATGTTATTTACATATATTTCATCTGAATTTTGGAACTGTATCAAAAAGAGACATGGAGATTTACTATGACTGATGCCTTCATATATATATACATACATATATATACATACCTAGAATTAAAACCTTCAATGACTTTGGCTTAACTGCTTAAACTGTCAGGTTTTTTTCTCTAGATACTTAAAAATAATCTCATATAAAAATATGTGAATATTGAGAAAACTGCTTGCCCAGTATAAAAATCTTTGAAATCTATAACTTGGCTGTCAGAAAGACTTTATTGATTGATAAAATTTTTACCATACTTCATGCATTTGCAGGGCTGACTGGAGGACCCCTCTCTGGAACATAAATGTTGCAGCAGTTTCATTTCTATTGAGGCCAAACTAATGAGCAAGGCACAGAGCATACAGTGGGTGGAAGGAAATATGCCTCAGAGGCAGGGTCAATGAAAGAAAAGCCAAAGTCAAGTTTTTAAGGTCTGTTCACATATATCACCCCAGAGGGAAAAAAAAAAACAAAAACAAAAACATATATAGATAGCTTTGGGATTTATTTTATTTTACAAAAACAATACCATCCCTGCATGTGCAAAGTTGAATTTGCAAGAGCAAATTGGGTTATGCTGACAGTGCTTATTGAGCTAATCTTAGATAATCTAAATCCATATTTAAAAAATTAAATAGGGCTGTAAGGTACAGGTATAAAAGTAAAGAACCTCTGGTAAATGTTTAAAAGGTCAGCTGTAAAAGTACATTGAGATTGATACTACATCATCTGCTTTTTAGAGAGCCTTATCACCCAATGCCCCACTATAATTGTAGCTGGAGCTCCTCAAAGCTACAAGCATGCTGATCACTGCAAGGTGGTTGGGTTTGTTGGTTTTGTTCCTCCTGGCTTTTCAAGGACAGCAAATAAGAAGGAAACCCAGAGAAATTAATGAAGCAAAGTGGGAAAAAAGTTATCTAGTAAGGGCCCCAGCAGCTGTCCAGTACATTAAATGTGGTCAGATAATGAAGCAAGGTCTGATTTACAAAAATTTAAAACCATCTCTAAAATAACAGATTTTATTTGTTTTCCAGTGCCCTAAAGTCCTGCTAATAGTCATCAGCATGCTACAAACTATTCATGTTTAATCCATGTAATGTTATCTTTGGCACCTTTTTAGATTTCATGAACATTCCAACATGACAAACTAAGGAGATGGATTATACATTTTTAATCCAGGCATTAGGAGCACACAGCCAGAACTATCTTCCTTTTCTCTGTCAGTGATGAAGTTATCTCACTTGATACAGCCAAGATAAGAAAGGGGTGTCCCCTTAGAATTGCTTTTAGTTGTAAAGAGTGCACTTCAGCTGCATTTACGCAGCACATGATTAAGTGTTTAAGAGTTTGCTTTGAATCAATAGTTCAAAATATGTTGAAAGAGTAAAGATATTAAGTTGAAAATATATCAATTGAGATTTAAAATTAAAAAGAATTACAAACAAAAAGGGATTAAAATCAGAATTTTATTGTGTATGATTGTGTATGTATGTACACAGAAGATTATGTGTATTACATTATTACCTGTTAATTTCCATGTTCTGTTTCTATGTTTTAGAATTTCCTCCTTGTATTTTAAGATGTTTTTATATTTTTGCTTGTGATGTTGCTGAAATATCATACAAGTAAGCCAGGATGAGTCTCTTGCCGTAGAGTTACTTAGTTCCTACAGAATTGCTAAGCATATTCATAGGTGAGAGGGCATTTAAAGAAATTCTTATGATTTTCAAACTGGAAGTTTATATTCCACAGGAAAAAAAAATCAAGATACAATATGCAGCACTAGACTAAACAAAAGTTCCTTAAAACTCTATGACATTCATGGCCATACCATCAAAGTTTTGCAGTAACTGGGACTATTGTGAGTAAATATTGCACCATGCGTAACAAAGTGGTTACACTCCTCAAAATGCTATTTAATATACTACATTTCTAAAGACATGGAAATAAAGGCATGCACTGGGAACTGTTAGCAGCAGAGCTAGAGAAACATATGTCCTTTTCAAGCTGTGCTTGTCCACATCTCTGTGTACTTACCCCTAAATGGCTTTCAGGAATCCGTGCAGTTCTGCCTACCCAGGGTGAAGCCTGAGTGAGTCCTGACAATGCCAGGGCAATTCAGCTGAGCACCATAAATCTGCAAGCATTCACAAGCATGTTCTCAGTTTCATCGTCAGACCCGAAGAGTGCAGAGTGGCTTCAGTATTTCTCACTAATTGTGCCATTTCTTTGTAATAGAGCCAGCAAAATGTATCCTGTCAATTGGTTTTTAGCTTTATCTCATTCACTGGAAGGCAGACAAGGTTTTGAATGCAGCTGAGGCTTTCAACAAGCGGGGTAGCTTGGCAATTGTCACTGTTTTCCTGGAGGTCGGTTTCTGACCTACTGAAAACACGTACCTTTCTCTTCCCTTCCCTTACCAAAACTGCAGTGATGAGGACTAGAAAAAATACACCTTTGTGTTAAGTAGGTGGAGATGATTGCCTCTTATCCTGATATAGCAAATATTTCCAACTTTGCCCGTGCTTCTAGACGGATGTTTTACCCAAATGGCCATTTAAACCACAGACCCTTCAAGAAGAGCCATGGTTTAAAACATGGGTGTTAGTGAGCTCGTGTTGTTTCATTCACTTTTTGTAACAGGAAATGTTCACAGCTTTTGTGTTTGTTTTCCACTTCATTTACAATGTGGACTTTCTCAGACAGACTGTTTGAGTCATGTGTGGCACTTCTGTCTTATCAATCACAAAAGAAAATTCTAGATCAGAACTTCAAGAAATCTTAAATCCATGGATAACATACTCAGACTTTCAAAACCAACTGGGGCAGGAAAAAGAATTCCTTATTATTACAGAATTTTTTATATTAAGGAACCATTATAACACAGTATTATACGTTATTAAATACTCCTAAAAGATGATTACTCATAGTTCACATTGAAAAAAAGATACCAGCAAAATGTTTTCAAAGAGAATTTCAAGCAGAAGCACATATGATCAATGCAATAATCTACTTCTGAACACAGATTATTTTTGCACCACTATTTGTATTACTCTGCAAAGCAGAAGGAAAAATTCCTGTTATTTTCCCAAAAATTCTAAATTTTGTCTTTTCATAATGGGTTTGCAAAGTTCAACTAATCAATACTTATAAAGCATATTCTTCTTTTTGTTCTGTAAGAATAAAAGTATCATCATGTATTTAGGATTTTAAAGTATGTTTTTATTTACAGGTTGGCTTATGCAATGAAAACCTGAATGGTATCTTGAAAGTCTTTAATTCAGTAAAGACTAGGGTAAACATAATCACATAATCTCTGTATAATAATACAGAGAGCAGTTAAATTAAAATCTACACCGTCTCTCATCTGCCTTTTTGAAGACTTCAAAGTAATGCAGGAGTTCATCTGAATGAGGCTGTTGAGATTTGAGAGCTGAAAGCATGATCCTAGGTATGAGTTTATGGGATCCCATAAGAAATTTTGTACTGTTAGGGCGCCATCCTGTAGGTAGATATGGGCTTTTTGTGTAGGAGTTCACTGGTTCCTACCTCATCCTGTGCTTCCATCCGTCTGTCTATTTGAAATTAACCCTAGTGTTCATCACCAGCACAGCCTCACAATAACCATACTGAAATTTCACTCAGTTAGAAGAAGGAAAAAACAGGGAGAAATAACACCAGAAATGCACTTTTCTTATGTTGTCTTGTGAAACAGTGACTATTCACACTAACTCCCTCATAAAGGAGCAAGATAGACAGAGATAGAATCTGAAATGAAACAGTATTGTAACGGTGCTATGCTATCAGTGTTTTAAAAGGAATTGTGTGATAGTTGCTGTTTTATTTCACCTGCACATCTAATACATAACTATTTGGCATATATCCATGGAAAAATAAAGGACCTTGGTCTGGCTGTACATTGAAGTCACACACTTTTGGCACCAATTTCACTATTTCTCAAGCACAGGAGTTCTCAGCTTTACAAATGGCTCCAGCCAGGACAACTGAATTATTTAATGGCCAGCAGTGGCAAAGATCTGAAGAAGATAAAATCAGGCTCCACAAGGAACAACACAAAGCATTATAGCAGAAATCAGGTTTCCAGTTGACCCCACTGTGTAACTTACAGGGTTTTTGTCTGAAATGAAGTACCTGCCTTAAATTATGTCAGCAAACATTATCTGTTAGGGTTTTGCAGCACATGTTGCTACAGATAGAGCTGCTTCTTTAACATTTGCATGCCTCTCACTGTACAGTGTTTACAGCAGTGCTGTAAACATTTACAGGTCTTCACACTTCCACTATAAAATACAGAGAAATTCCAGATTCCTGTTCCAAACATACTCGAAAGCTGAATTGTTTTAAGTACAAAATACCACCTCTGCTGCAATAAGCTTTATTAGTGGGACATACTCCTAGAACCACCTTAGCAGCTAACCAATGTGTGTATCCAGCAACTGGATCACCAAGGCCTTGGTAAGTGTCTTGCCACCACAATGTAATAGCAGCAAGTATATCAGAACCTGTGAAATGAATGAAATGACGTTATACCTGCTTGGCTTGTGTAGCATTGCTGCCTTGTGCCATTAGCCTGTTAAGCATGATGACAGAAGTCAATAGTCTAACTTAATTCCATGTAATGCAATTGTAAGAAACACAATGAAATCATACCAAGACCTGTCTTTATTCCATTCCAAAACAAGCACTACATTTATGGATAATTTTTCATATGAAACAGGTTTTGAGATATCACAAGCAATTTACACCAAAAAAAAAAAAAGAAAAAAAAGGAGGGATCATTTAGTCTCATTCTCCTGGCTTGGAATTAAAGGAAAAAATTGTTAATTGAAAGTGCAGAAGAGAGAGCACGAACTGCAGATAAGCACACAGCAGCTAATATGAAATATTTCAGCTTAGTCTAAGACCTCCACCTTGATGAAGGAAAATTTCCCTTTTGTCAAAAAAAAGTGTGTTTTCATAATAATATCAATCTCTGATGCAGAATCATTAATGAAATGGGAGCTCATCCATGAACATGGGAATGAGGAAGTCAATATTCATAAGTATTCTCCACTTCTATGGTAATTAAAAGGCAGACAAATAACGTTCAGTCAGATATTCCTGCAATCCTCATCCTATTACCTTATTAAGCAAAGCTCATAAAATACCTCTTTCTGTTCATAAGAATACAAAAACATTTATGAAGAGGCCAGTAATCCTCTCAGGTAATTGATATCTTCTTAAAGAGCAATCCTGAAACCACAGCGCTTTTCTCTGCCTTAGTGATCATCCCTTTAACTGCCATGAACAGAAGAATAATCATTTTCACTCCTTGCAATTCTTCAGAAAAAAGCTGATGCTGCTTGAGGGAAAAGAGAGAACAGAGACACAGATACATCACTTTGACTGGTTTCAAAAGAATCACCTTCCTTGTGATGGCAAAAAAATTGAATTTTGCAAAGAGATCACAAAGTGGAACAGCACTGAGAAATGGAAACAAATCTTTTAAGGCAGAACAACAGCTTCCTATACAGAACTATTTCATTCAGAATCTCTTTAAAAATCTCTCTGACTGGCTGTGTCCTGTAATTTCTCAGATCTAGGGTGGGCCTGAGCCGCAGAGCTGTGGGTTCAATCAGTTGAAGAGCTTTGCATGTGTGCACAGGTGTGACACAAAGTGGGCAACTGCGTCTACTGGTTTGTCTCAAGTTAACTTCCAACACTGACTTCACCCTTCGTCCTTTAGAGTACCTCCTTCAGAAATTAATTTTAATCAAGTACAAGTAAAAACATTAGGTAGAAACAACTTTGAAAATCAAAGAGACCTGATTATGACAACCAAGAAAGTGAATAAGTTATTCATAGTCTAGGAAATGGTAAAGAAACGGAAATGTCCTTAACTTGATCAAGGAAAGGCAAGCTCATCTCACAGAATGTCTAGACTTTGACTACCAGGGAAGGAGAGTTCTCTTATCTTTATAGCAAAGAAAGAGAACAAAATACAAACAGGGTTGCAGTTTAGGACATAAAGCTATCACTATATTGACATCCAATAGGACTTGCTGGCAATATAAAAGAGATGGAAAGGAAAATCACCCAGTGTAGTAATTTGAATGGGTGATTTCTCAACAAGAAAATGAAATGAAATGAAATGAAATGAAATGAAATGAAATGAAATTAAATTAAATTAAATTAAATAGAAGAAAAAAGAAAAGAAAGGGGAAGGGGAAGGGGAAGGGGAATCTTTAGCAAACTGCTTGTTAACCGCAGCTGAACAGGATAAAGCAGTGAATGGGGCCGAAAGACTGCAAATGTTAGTGTCTGGTGTGATTAAATCTAATGTGATTAAATCCCATATGTATTTGAGACATTCAGTATTCAGAGCAATGCAATAATATGAATCGCTAATGGTTGGACTTGATGGTCTTAGATGACTTTTCCAACCCCAAAATTCTGTAATTCTAATATAAAAGAGCAAGACATGCACTGCTGATATTTTTAGAAATGGTATCTCAGAACATAGCCTCTCCTGCCCTGCTGTAAGCTTGATCCTACAGCTGGAGGGTGTTAACCAGGAGACAGCTGAGGCCTGGGGCAATCTGGTCATCTGGGCTGTCCCTTGAAACCAAACTGCTTCCTCATGATAAGGAGACTCTAACCCTTGGCACCCCAGCAATGTGACATCAGGAAATGTTTAGATTTACCCTTTAAAAATGTGTTAGGACAGATTTGGTCGTAATGGCGCAAAAAGCTGTCAGCAACTGATGCAATAGAGCCACCCCTGTCTTATCAGGAGCTTCCCCATGAGGAAGAGCAAGGAGGGGGACATCCACAGCCCCTTCTGTGCAAGCGATTGGGCTTCCCTGCACTCCTCAGGGGAGGCCAGATCTGTACGTCCCACTCTGTCTGTCCCTCACCAAACTGTGTGCTCTTGCACTGATCTGCGCCATTGCAAAATGTGGTCTAATTTCCTCACAAGACCCTTTATTCTTATTTTTATTCATGGAAACACGCAAGTTGTTTCTGCTACATATTTTGGAGTCATGGTCCCATGGATCCATTGTGTCTTCTCTCTATGAAAATGTTTGTATTTTAGAGAAATGCTTGAAACAGCCATAGTCCAGCTATTCAGAGTCCTTTTAGCCCTTGCACAAGTCCTGCAGGATTAACTTTAGGGCAGGATTTCCCAAGGCTGTCAGCTAACAGTCTCATGGTTTGCATTTTTTTTTACATATCCCACAACAGTTTGTAGCATGTATTCTTCTGTTATTGGGTCAAGAGAGAGAAAGGCTCCAGGGAAAGCCTCTGGATAGCTTTAGATAATTATTGCAAAAGAAAGCTCTGCCAAGACCTACAGAATTGTTTCCTATTTCACTCATTGTACCTTGCCTCCCCTCCTAGGTTCCCCAGGCATGAATGTTGCTGTCCTGTCCTGTGATCTTTTAGCTCTGCTTCCAAGCATGTGCTGTAGACATATTTCTTTCCTCAACTGACATTTTAATTCATTTGAGAACATCTGATTGATGAGAGGGAGGTGGAGAACAGATATTTGGCTCAAGTAGTTGCAAGACCAGACATTTATGTACAGGAGATCAAGCTCTAGATCTACATCTGAAATCTCATTTCTGTGATACTACAGCAAGTGATGTCAGTTGTGAAAGGAATGTAGATGGAATTCAAATAAATTATTTGACAGAACAATATTGTAAGTATAAAGGACCATATATTAAAATTTTATTTTGTTCAAGGCTGTGACATACATTGTGCTCTTACTCATGTTCTTCTGTATATCTGCAAACATACAGGGATACAGTTATTCCAATGAGATGGTTGGATTCATAGTAAGACTCAGCAGCTACTCCTGAGCTCTTGTTCCTAAAGGCTATGCTTTAAAATCTCTGAACAACAGAAGTGATCCGCTTGCCACAGGGCTGGAGCTTCTGTTAACTAGGAGATCTTTTATGTAGTCAGTACTTCAAGGAAATTAAAAGCTTCTTTTTAAATGGCTGAACAAGGAGTTAGGTATCCATTTGAAAATACTGATGTAATGTGACTCCTGCCAAGCCGCAAAGAAAAGTGGTGCAAAGTTAGGAACAGAAATGAATTTCTGCACAAGGCTCCCATCCTGGACATGTCTCAGTCCCCTAGAGCAGACCTACCATTAAAACACAGCATTCTAAAAGCACCTTCCACTGCTCTCTCTTAAACAGATGTGTGACCTGTCCTGGCATAGAGTCAACTCCTTCTACGCATCCAGTTTTCCAGGCTGCAAACCTTTGCCCAAAGAGAAAGAAGAGGGGACTCAATTTCTAATCCTTTATCTCACCCTCATGCACCTGGCTCAGAGTACAGGACCAGTTGGTTCTAATTTGACTGCATACCTATCAAAGGCAATGGTTAAACAGCATTCACGTAAGTGTTGGCTCTGTGACACAAAAGTCACAAAAAACTTGAATTTCTGCTGAAAAACAACACGAATGACCGCATGTAAGACAACAGCGAATGAAACAAACATTAAGGCATGATTCCACAAATAAGGGGAGGCACAAGAAAACTTACAAAAGATTCCAGAAGATGCATGTTGGCACCTGTAATGAAACTTGGGATGAATGCCAGGGGCTAAATTCAGTAGAGAACTCCAGAAAGCAGACACCAGGCTGCCTCTCTCATTTATGAGACATTTAAATACCACCGTTGTGCAGGAATGCCATGTGCAGTCGTGCCCACAAGCTATGCCCAGCTTACAGAGACCTAAGTGTCCAGACAGACTGGGGACAAGGTGTCACACAGCCACTCCAGGGGGATTTAGAAAGAAGAGAGGTGGTGGTGAAGCCCTGGGTCACACTGCTGTACGTGGCACTCTAAGCACATGCCAGAAGTGTTAGTCGTGCCCATGCTAACAGCTGGAGAAGGAAGGTTTTGGCCATGGTCAAGTGGAAGCTCCCCAATGTGGTTTTGGCAAATATCAGCTAGAACTCTCTGCAAGAGAGCCTAAATTCACTAAACCAAGTGAAATGATGGTTTCCAATAGACTGTATGGAATAAAAGATGCCAGAAGTTCAGCTATACAGACTCAGGACATGTTACAGCCCTTATTCTGGGACCAGAAAGTGAGTCCTGGCTTGTTTTATTTGCCCCCAGAGGCACAGATAATAAGTTCACTGCAAAGCAAAGCAGACACACTTGATTCCCCTCTGGAAAAGCAGGGGGTGTTGGTAGCAAGCACATTAATTCAAGAAGTAGGTGGCTCTTCCCTGCTCAGCCTGAGGCATCCCTGTCACCTCTGCAAGTGCCTTGATGGGCAGCCTTTGTACCAGCTACACTGTTTTTAAACAGGAACTCTTCACTGATGTAACTGGGTAGCACTTACATGGTGAGTGTGGTATCATGCCTCTCTGTAAACTCTGGAAACAAAGTGGCAGCAAACAAGAATATGCGATTAAATTATTTTTAGCCATGTAGCCTCTCTTGGTTAGTGCTTTTATTCTTTGTTTGGGTAGCTTTTTCTCTGCCAAATGAGAAAGGTAACAGTGCCAGTAAGAAGCATTAGCTCATGTTTGTTCAATGGCTACCACTGTGAGAGTGCTGGGTGCTAGAAGTGAAGTGCACCTTAGCACTCAAAACTGTGCAGGCTGTAGAGTTGCCCCAGTGCCCAGGTTGGGATGGCTACTGATTCTGAAGAGCCTTAAGCCATAATAGAAAACAAGTCTACTACAGACATATAAATAACAGCATGTAAAGCACAACTAAACAGGAATACACACTTTCCAGAAAACTAAATGGAGCTTTATCTATTTCAATAAAAAGCAGTTCAGTCAGTCATGTGTTTTCCTCCTGCATGAATCACTGGGTGGAAGATGGAAGAGAAAGTCCCTATTTTAATCTTTTTTTTTTTTTTTTTAAATCTCAACCCAGTTTAGCAGGAGCTTAGTGTGAATGCCTCTAGAAGCCCCTCTGAACACAATGTCGTGATGCAATGCACCAGTCACTAGGGAAAGGTGATGCACAATCATGAGACTTCTGTATTATTTATGCAATATCACACCTAAGCAGGATGTTTACCCAAGTGCTGCTCAGCTCTGATATCCTGGGTGTTCCCACTCAGCTATGGCTGCACTGCGGGGCTAGATTACAAGATTAGCTCCTGATTGCCATAACCCAGAGGTGGGGACCATGTAGGCTGTGTATACCCTCTGTATGCTGACACGAAGAAGGAAATCCAGAGCAGTAAAAATGACAGATATGCAAATAAATTAAAACCAAAGAGGTGCAGCCCAGGACACAATTGGCTTTCTGGGCTGTGAGTGCACATTGCTGGCTCATGTCCAGCCCCTCATCCACCAGCACCCCTAAGCCCTTCTCAGCCAGACTGCTCTTGATCTGTTCATCCCCAGCCTGTGTTGATACCGAGGGCTGCCCTGACCCAGGTGCAGCACCTTGCACTTGATCTTACTGAGCCTCATGAGATTCCTCTGTGCCCGCTTCTCCAGCTTCTTCAGGTCCTGCTGGATGGCATCCCATCTTACAGGTGTGTCACCTGCACCACTCAGCTTGGTGTCATTCGCAAACGTACTGAGGGTGCACTGTTCTGTGTCATTGATGAAGACACTAGACAGGGCTGGTCCCAGTGTAGACACCTGAGGGACACCACTTGTCAGCGATGTCCATCAGGACATTGAGCCACTGACCAGTACCCTCTGCATGATATGGGGCCTATTCTTCATCCACTGAACAGTCCACCCATCCCATCAATCTCTCTCCAGCTTAGTGAAGGATGTTGTGGCGGGGGACTGTGTCAAAAGTCTTACAGAAGTCCAGGTAGATGACATCCATTTCTCTCCCTAGTCCACTGATGTAGTCACTTCAACCTAGAAGACCACTAGTTTATTGAGGCAGGACTTGCCCTCGGTGAAGCCATGATGGCCATCTCAAATTTCCTCCCTGTCCTCCTTGTGCCTTAGCATAGCTTCTAGGAGGATCTCTTCCATGATCTCCCCAGAACAGAGGTGAGGCTGACAGGTCAGTAGTTCCTGGGGTGTTCCTTTCTACCCTTTTTAAAAATGGGTGCAATCTTCCCTTTTTTCCAGACATCAGGGACTTCACCTGACTGATGCGACTTTTGAAGTACCACAAAGATCTTTTAACACACATTTATATTTACAGTGTGCTTGTGTGAACCAAGGAGCCTGCCTTGAGTCCTTACAGTGATATTTAAATATCTCATAACTGAGAAAGACAGGTAGAGAAGCCCTTTCTGGAACCTCACACAGAGTGAGGTGACAGTGGTGCCATGGCTGAAATGAGCAACACCATGCATTTGACTCAGAAAACTGAAGCAGAAACTGGTTTAAATAACTGATCAGATTTTCCATATGAATCTTCACTACCCTTTAAAAATCCCACAACTGGTTAATGATGATTACCTATGCTCAGCTGTATTTACTGTGGCTGTGTATTTGCCCTTGCCCAGAGCTTGCAGCCAGAACTGAAGGCACTGGCATAGTCTGCCCTGCTGCCCATGCTTTGCCCAGTGGCTTTCCATAAGCTCAGGGATGTGCAGCTAATCCAGAATGTGCCAGACCTACAGAGCCTGCTTGGTAGTGCTGACATGGCCATGCACCATCCAGGCTCCCTGCACACAAATGACTTTGATAATCTTTTTTTAATGCTTGGGCAAACTTCCAGATAGAAAAAAAACCAGAAAAACTTACCTTGCTCCTATAGTGGTTGTTTCTGGCGTGGCTTTTAAGCATGTGCAAAACTATATAACAGCAATTGCTTATGGAAAACAGGGGAGCATTTAAATGCACAGATTCACCTAAATATGATATTTAAATCTGAGTATCTTTTGTTATGCATCAGAAAGTAATTTTTTTTTTTCACAATCTTGTTTCAATTTTAAAAAAGGGAGTAAATTACAATCAAGAGCACATCCTTAATAGGTGAGTTATATAGCATACTCTTCTTTCACAGGCTGAGCCTTCAGGATACCATGGGTCTTATTCAGGACACCATGGGTCTTATTCAGGACGTCATGTCACTGGGCAGGTGACCACTGCCTTATTCACAGTGACATCTATCGGCAAAAGCAACATGCAAAGGGCCTCTTTTTCTATTAGAAGGCTTTTAGAGTGCCTCTTCTCCTATCTTTAGCATTTTTCTTTACCTTCTCCACATCTCCCCACTCAGCTGTTCCCAGTCAGTTCAGATTAATATAGCTTAGTCTATTATCATCATTTCTAACCCAATATCCCTCTTCTCAATCAATCATTCATCTCTTTCCAACAGGGGAAGGTTTTTATATCATCAGCACTATTTACCAGTTTATTAATGAAAACATAAACTATAAAAGAAGTTGAAGCTTCAACAGGACAAAGGGAAAACAGAAATCAAGAAAAAACTCTGAAAAACACCAAGAATGACTGGGTTAATTTTTTTTTCTTAAAATGGCCAAAGCGCTGCTAAAAAAAAAGAAATACTGAGATCATATTTCTGTCTGTTGTTCATACAGCTGTAGAAAGGAAAAGAACTGGAAGAAAAGTGTTGACATTTAAACAGCTGATATTTCATTCAAACTATTTACAAACTAGAGACAGAAAAGTAATTAAATCAGATCTTCACAAAAACATGTATTTCTTCTACCTGTTGCATGTAACCTATATGATTTTCATCTGAAAAATGAAATTTTCAGTAGTATCTACAAATTATTCAAATTTATTTACCCAAGTATGTGAATGAAATTTGATAAAATAGGAACAGACACAGGAACTGACAGTGCAGCACAACAGTTCTGTTAAGCAGAGGCAGAGAATCTTTGTTTTCACATGACAATCCAGTATTCTGTCAGAGACATTCCCTGGCCTCAAATTCTGCTGCATGGGAGAAGAGGCAGAGATCACACATTCAAATGTTTCACCACAATGAAAACTTGTACTTGGCATAAACGATGGAGAGGTTGACAGAAATAGGATACAAAACATGAATTTAGAAACATTTTAGTTTCAGCATTTCAGCATTATCTCCTGTCTCACAAAAACAGCAGACACAGAGAAAAGGCCCTCTGTCACTGAGTCAAGTACTTCACAAATAAAAGATATGGAAATAAAAGTATCTCAGAGATTAAATCACAGACCAAATCTTTGTATTTCACATCTATAATTAGAAAGTAAGATCAGATTGGGTGGGAGAACAACGAAATGTAACAGCTAGGTCAGAAGTTAGATGCAGTGTATCTAGCAGCAGAGTGAAAGGAAGATTGCCACTATGTCTTTTTAGACTAACTATTAGATAGTAAAAGAAAGACGCCACATCTCTTGAGCAAGATTTCTCTGGTATTCATACCTTCATGCTGAGCTTACAACCTGCAGGTGCTCCAAGTTTCTCAATTATTTGCAGCTTTTAACATCTAAAGATTTATCTCTAGTAATCTGCCCTTTGCCTATTTAAAGCTACAAGAATCTAAATCCAAAATTTCCTTTTTCATTAAGTTTATAGAAACTGTATAACATATATATTTGTTTTATGCCATTTTATTCATATGTTGTATTTCACTTTTTTTTTTCTATGAAGGTATTTTGAAATTTATTAATTGATGACTTGGGATTTTTTTTTCTTCAAATTCATTCTTAGAATTCCTTTAGGTCCCAGTTCATGTCTGTAAGCAACTGGGAGAAAAATCTCTAAAGCAGCAGAGAAAGCATACGTACATAGGCAATGGGTGTCTATCATCAAACAGATGTGTCCTCTGTCTTCAGCCCACTGTACTCCAGAAGGGAAGACCACTACTTCTCAGGTTTTTTATTTGACATAAAGAAAATTCCCAGCTTATGTTGAACATGTGCAACATTAAAAACATCACGAGAATGACTGGCAAATGCTATAAGCATAGCAGAGCACACTGCTTTCCTCCTATGCCAAAAACAGCAGAGCTGACCCCAGGGCTCTACTGTGGTTTATTTAATTCTGAGAATAAGTTTATGGGTGATCAACCTTCCAGCAGTTCACAGTTCTTGACAGCTACTATTTTCAGCAAATACACTCTATGGTTTTTTTTTTTTTGGTCACTGAGCATTTAATTCTTCTTAATATAAAGGCTCCAAGTGTGTCAGAGGGTTAAGAGTTGATCAAAGGGACGTGTGGCTGCAGGGGGGCTGGGGGTGATGACATATTTCAGCCTTGTTTGCTGTAGAGTACAACATGGAGGTCACACTTGAGATAAGATTCTCTGGGAGCACATTTTTTTGAGATTCAATGAAGCTTGGGCATAGAGGAAATTAGTGATTGAGATTGCAACCAAGGGCTCAGATCTGAGACAGTGTCCATATTCTAACTTTATAGTTGCAGGGGATGGATAACCTGAGCAGCTGTTCCCAAATGATTTCAGGCAAATGAGCATTACTAGTCTTTTTCAGATGCCACTACTAACTTTCAGCTAGGCCAATCCAACATGAACATGGCATCTCCACATAAGGGGAATTACTCTGAATGACATAACTCATACTACACTGCCCAAAGATGGACTTCAAAAAATGGGTGACATTTTTTCCAAACCTAAAGCTGCAGGTGCTATTTTTAAAAGAAAAGCCTTCTCTGTAAAACTTTAAGCTCTTCAATAGAAAATACAAAGACACATTCATAAAATCCATTTTTTATTTTGATAAAATCCTTATAAATACAAAAGCATTGGATCAACTCCACTGTTTACAATATGTAAAAAATACGTAACACTTCTGTTTACAATATGAAGCAGTAGCCTTATTCCTTTCTCTTCTGAGGCAAACAAACTTTGTATCCTTCCTGCAATTTGTAAACATTTTTTTCACATTCTATAGCTACTCACATAACAGGGAAACGTACAAGATCCAATTCCAGGTCTAAAAAAGGCTGTGAAAACATACAACACAATCCCTCTTTTCTTTTTAATGCTGCTAAATGCCTTTTATTTATCCAATAGTCTGTTTGTGTTCTTTTCTTCAGAAAATATTCAAAAGGCATTGGGTGGCCTTGCAGGATATAATAGCTATATTCTGGGGAGGGGAAAACAAAAAGCCCATATACCTTAAACTAAGATAAAATACCTACATCTCTATGTCTAATTTATTTTTCTAAAACAGCATATAAAGTGAATCCTGACTGTGATTTCCCTCATTTTTGTTCATCTAAATGACCCATTGAGGTTAAAGACAGGGCATATAAAACTTATAAAAAAAAAGAATTCAAGGAGAGCAGTCATGGAAGATGAATTTGTCAGAAGTACTACAGAGAATGGTGTTAGTTGCTGCCAGTAAAACCTCTAGCTGCCTCTTTCAGGTATCACTGGATTTCACTATGTACTTCTCGCAGTTTGAGAGTAAATCTAATTCTATCCTAAGCTACATCCTATGGCAAATCCATTAATAAAAATATTTGGTGTAAAAAACCCCAATTATATTCAGATAACAAAAGCTCCTAGGAGAAACACAGGCTCAAGTCAACTCATACAGACAGACGTTTCAACATACTGCTATTGAGGGCTGAGCTTTTTCTTAAGATGTTGACTTGATTCTGATTTCTTTGGCTCACTCTGATTATTCTCTTTGGTCTTGGAATGTAAGTGCAACCACTGAAGTTCAGCTATGACAGCAGAACATCAGCCAGTACCTTGAGACATTCTATACCTGAGTAGTGCTGTCCTCCACAGCAAGATGAGAGGTAAGCAGCGTGTGGTTTGCACGGCAGCGTGCAACAGTCTGGAACAGCAGCTACCCCTGCCTCTTGATTTTAAGTGGCAAAAGTCTGATGTTACACAGATATAGTGTAATGGTTCCTTATTGTTCACCAAATACAACAAACTGGATTAAGGCACAAACAGCTCCCTCTGTGCCCTTCCACCTTGCAGTTTTCAGGTTTCAGGACAATTTCATCTTGTCACATTGTGAAATGCAGGAATACCTAATCCACCTGTCATGATCTTGCAGTATACAAAATCCTTACTATTTGCTTCAAAAAAAAAAAAAACAATCAGTACATGATTACTGCTATGAAGCAGCCAGAATAACAGGATCATATAAATATCTGTCTAACTTAAATGCTGTTAGTCATTAATGCTTTTTGTAGGAAAGTAAGCATGGTATTGCAGAAGTCAGCAATGACATTACATCATCCTTGACATATTTTTTCCTTGGGAACTGCAGTGTTAAGCTCATATAGAAGCTAAAAGTTATGTTAGAGACTACAAGAATAATCCCAGAACATCCTACACTGTCAATAATATCAGGGATCCTGTTCAGTAATTTGGTAGCAAAATCTGGGCAACTCCTTCACCACATTTGACCTTATGATTAGCAGTGACCTCTGTGCATGCAGTGCTGATGGCTCAGTGCTGCCAAGCCAGTGCACTCAAACCCAGTCAGACCCATTAACATCGATGAACCTGTGACAACTCCGGCCATACTCGTCTGTGAGAAATGACTGCATGGAAACCACTAATAAAACACCACCTATTTGTTTAAACATCTCACAAAAAAAAAAAAAAATTAAAATCACAAAGCATATTAACTATTAAAATTAATTCAGCCTTTGGTTTCAGAGGGAGGCTACTCTGGCTTTACTCCTTTAATTTCTTCTGACTTCTCGTCCCCTTAGAGGCTGGGGAGGCCGGAAGTTTCTCAGCAAGCAGCAGGCGACCTCATCCTCAGCAGTGCTCAGGAGGCTGCGGAATTTGGCCAGCTGTAACCAAAGGAGATGTAAGGTTCAGCAGAAAAACCTCATGTCCATACTAATGAAAAAACTCGTAAATATTAAAGACACTTGTCACTTCTTGTTCACCTGAAAGAACAGAACTGTATTTTATTAAGTCATGAGGGGAATGGCAATTTCACCACTTCTATCCTTGTAAATGAAAAGGGTTGACTACTGAAAAAATACCCCAAAATACATGTCAACATGAAACTGCATAAGGATTACTTGTTTCCTCTATCCACACTTTATCTTCCATAACCTGATTTAAACTAGGGGATGTTATAATTTTTAGCTGGATTTCATAGTTTGGAGATTCTGAAATGTTTTTTGCCAAAAAAATAAAGATTATGTTTCTTATCATACAAACATTCTATGTGTGTTTCCTTGTTCACAGAGTATATTCAGAATTAACCTCGAATTGCAGGTGTGGCGCTAGAGAAAGCTTCTGCAACTAGCACTTACTCAAACCAGGAGAGATTCCAGATTCTTCCCTTGTGAGGACACAGGACAAGCATAACTCAGCATATGCTGATCTCAGCAGAAACCCCTATCAGAGCTCCATATCGAAACCTTGGGAAATCTGAGCCTGATTTCTGACCAAAGTATAGAATTTTGTTTAATATCTAGTATTTCCAATAGTTACTACTTCTCTCTATCACCTTACTTCCCTCCTAGGTTACCATAGGTAGGGCAGCACAGAAAGCATTCCATTATCACAGAGCATTTAATTGTATGGCACATTGCGCCGTAATGACATTAAGAGAAAAAAACATCAATGCTACCTTGCTTCATTCTAAAGCTAACACTTGTATTTCAGGCTCCCTGTAAGTTTCTAAAAACTTACAAGCTATTTTTAATTTCTTTCAACCTGAGAAGTGCAACAGGAAGTCCATAGTAAACTCTAAAGCTCTAAAGAAATACAAACTCTATGAATAAAATTAGATGGTAGGACAGTATCAGTCATGGTGCTGCCAGATCAATCACCACAGGGGACATTACTGGAAACAAACACTTTAGCTGCATGCATGTTTATATTGAGAAGAATATAGCATATTTCTGCTTTAATACATAAGATTAGCTAAAGTCTATGAAAAATGACTAATAAAGGATTGGCACTTTCCCACACCATGTCCTCTGAGCCTGTTACATGTGGCTGTTTGTATACAGCATTTCATATTTTAGAATGTATTAATTATATATTTGTCCAAATAAGAAGCTTTTAACCTGAACAATGGCTTTTCTTTGGAAAGTGGATACCTTAACACAAGTTTTCAATCCTACATCCATGCACATTGCAGCAAGCCTTACAAAGCCAGACTGAGGGGAGCAAAGAAGAGATACAGAAGAGAAAAATACACTCATTAAGCAAATAAATTACTTCAAATCGGTTAAAAACAGAATTTGAGGTTTCCTAACAAGCAACCCATTCAGGGAACTGTCTTAACATTTTGAGCAAAGACTGAAGTCACCATTTCTGCTGAGTATATGGTCTCTACTCGGAAAAATTTTACACCCAAGAGGATTAGCCCGCTGGGTGTCACTGTTGCCAAGTTAAGGTACAGCATGCAGCTTTAACAAGATATGTGAATCGACTCTTTTACGTAGTATCACAGCTTTCCTAAAACAGCCTAGTATAACCCCAGCTTATTACAATTGTATCCGCTTTTTACAATTCTAGTAAATTCATCAAGTTTAATGCATTTGGAATTCAAGAAAAAATTTACTATTTGTCTGCCAGATAAAAATGCCAAAGATGAGGTTTGAGCAGGATATGCAAATAATTAAATCAAATGGAATTCCAGAATTTCTAAGTGCCAACAGAACTTTTTTTTTAAGTTCCCTGTGGTTTATTTTTGATTATTAAATTTCAGAATATGCAGATTATTTAAAAAAAATAATAATAAATAGCTGTTACATCAAGAAAGGCAACAAGAAGTCAGAATAAATTTGATATACAAATTTTGCCTTTTGAAAATCTTATAAAGTCTTCAATGCCAAGGCCTGAAAAAAATAAAAAATGTAATTTTGGGTGGCATTTACAATTTCAAGTTTTACAAAAGCAGCATTTCTCTAGCAGTGAAAAACCCAAAAATACCTGTTCAGAACAAACACTTATGGGCTCTCTCAGAACAATCCAGACGACACTCTCAAGAAGAGGGGGAACAGTGAGAGAACCAAAGTAAGTCCAGTAGTCCAGGGACTTGGGAAGCAGACAGCTGGGATCAAAGTTTGTGAATAGTGCTTTTTTCCCCTGGAAAGAAATAAAAGAAAAAGAAATACCAGGGCAATATTATTTAAAAGCAAGAAGCCAAGGTAAATCATGCCAAAGGAGGTAGAGCTTGTACAACTATCAGGTGGGCTGTCAGCATCTTGGGTGATGACAGGAGGTCCTCATCAGTGCCCTTCTGATGAGGTCTTACCTCAGTGACAGCTTTGCTGTGGCTTTCCTTGATGCCAGCAAGACACCATCAAGGGTGTCATGTTAGCACAGACTCCCCAAACTTACAGATGACCATGAGATGGAAGTTGTGGGGAGAGGAGAGAAGATGTTAGACTTTCAAGGTGGTCTCTGTGGGGCTGGCAGAGTAACCCCACAGGTTACTGCCACTTGCTTCCCTCCCCACTCACTCCTCTCAGGAGTTACTGCTGCTTCTCCCTGTACCTGATCCCAGGCCAGAGCTGTCTGTTTGAAACATCATGTTGAGAGTCTGGCTGATTTCTCTTACACAGACAATAGGTTATTTCTCACTCTGTACCTCAGCAAAACAGGAGAGGAAGTCTTTCCCTCATCTTTTTTAAAACCTTCCATACAGTATGTTTTACTATTATCCTAGCAACAGATTTATCAGAGACTGGGTTCTGTGAGGAATTAGCCTTTTCCTCTGATCTTTTACTGTGTAAAAAATACGTTTTGTCTACTTAGTTTTCAACCTAAACAGAATGTACATAAACTGTGTCAAATCAGATATAAATCACTAGGGATTAGGAAACATGAAGGTGCAGGGAGTAGCAGCCAGGTTTCAAGAAATAAAAAACCCTACCAAAAATAGAAAACCCCAACGAAAGCAATCACAAATATTAGTATTCTTTTAGAAGCACTTGTTCACCTTGATTCTGATGGTGTCCAAGCGGTCAGTAATCTTCTTCAGCTGAGGGTTGCATTCACCAATCTATTAACACCAAAGAAAAAAGAAACACTGGAGCTCCAGAGAAAAGCAACAAAAATTAATGAAAAGCAAATGCATAATGAAACTGCTTTATATAACTGTACTGAAGTGACTGTAAGATCTGATGCATTTTGTGAGTACAAGCCTGTGACTAGCTCGTCCTTAGAAATAATACTGGTCATAAAAAAGTTCCACTCCCTTGCTGATAGTATTCTGGCTACTCGTAATTATTTCAGCTACGAAAGAATTACAAACTTTTCACTAAAGGGGAACAGAAACCATTTCTTTTTCACGTTTTAATATGCAGGATATTGAAAGTTACTAAGTAACATCAGAAATTTAAATTGCTTATAACACTGAAAACACTGTTCTTACATAAGAACATTCCAAACAGAATTTGTGTGCTAAGAAATCCAGTGATACTTCCCTTGAGGCATTGTAATGCAAACTGGAAAGACAGAATTACTGAATTGCTGAAGCAGTTCTTTGCAACTGCTGCATGGAATGGCTCTCAGACTGTGCCAGCACCAGTACCAGTTTTCCTCAGGAAGCTGTGTCACCCACCAGAAACCACAGAATCGACCAAAGCCCTATCTTTTGCCATAGATTGTGTGAATTCCCCATCGGCTTCTTCAAACAGAAGTCAATGAAGCTGTTGCACAAATTCAATCTTGGAACAGGTAGAAAAGGCAAAAAGGTACAAAATAACTATTAGGAAATTCTCCAGTTTCTGGTTTTGCATTTTTAAATTATTATTATTTTCTAGAAGAAACTACCAGCTCAGAAACAAGCCAATAAAGAAACATTTAAATCAAGTTGTCCCTCTAAAGGAACCTGCTAGCCAAGAACAAGTTACTGGGATCCAAATAGGGGCAGCTGAATTAAGTTCCACATCTAATGTTGTATGGGTGTGCAGCAAATTGAAGAGTTTGACTGCCTTGAATAATCTATTAATCTGATATTTTTATTCTTAAAGGAAGCACAGCTTTCTACATTGGCAGCTAAACACTATGAAGGAAGTAAGTATAAAACAAGTATCTCTTTAGCAATAATTACACCAACCATCACCATTATCTCTTTGGGCTTAGAAAACAGATTTATTACAAGGGCTGAAACATTCTCTTCTTACCTTCAGAAATACAGCCATGACTGCTAATCCATCTGACTGAGAAGCTGCCTCAACAAAACTGGAATACTTCTCTGCGTTCCAGTGGACCACATGAAGCTGCAAAGCAAGAGACACAGACAGCATCAACTCTCGCTGAACTCAAGCAGTGGCAAGGGAGTATTACAACTTTAGTGGGTTTGATACTCTACTTCACTCTTTTGTATGCAGAACCATTCAGTGTTCTAAATGCAGATATTTCATGAAATTAGTAAGTATGTAGTTCACACAAATGGCAAAAGCATTTCCAGTGGCTGGGATTATTAAAAATTTAGCAGCAATTGGCACACCACGGTGCCTGTCAAATTGCTGTTGGGTCCCCAGATTTTGAACTGAGAAGCTAAGACAAAAAAAGCCAATGGTTATGTAACTAGAGGTTTTTAATCCATTTTTACTACAGCTGTTTTTAAAAAGTGATTGAAATTCATGAGGATGCCATTAGTATTTTACTCCCCTTTTTCTTTAATCAAGCTTTCAGCAACATTAATCATCTACATAAATAGCTAGAAAACAGGCAAATACATATTAAACTTGCACTGACCCTTTTTCCCTTGTTTAGCTCAAGAGAACATCAGCATTTCATTTTTGGCACTTTTCAAATGTTATTTTCTGTGACTAACAGTAGTGACACCCTTACAAGCAGCTTGATTATCTCAGGCTTGAGCATTTGCATTTCCAACATGCATTTTTCTGGAAGTGTCCTGTCATATTTGTTTAAGAAGCCTAAAGACACTACCCAGCCAGGTGGAAAAAGCCTGTGATGCCTACTTCCATGCCACCTAAGTCCCTCCTGCTAAACCAGATTTCCTAATTCCTGACCACACTTCATGATTCCTAGGAAATGCCAGGATGTCCCAGCCTTGAGCAATGGTCTGACTGCCAAACTGGAGAGAGCACACTCACACAGCACTTAAGTCTAAGTACTTCACAAACATAAATTACTTTCACAAATCCTCAATGGATTAGTAAATCTTATTACACACAGTTTTTAGATAAAGATGCTCAGAAGCAGGGCATGAGGTTGGCTTTTCTAAAATTGGTGACCATCTTTTCAGATTTTGAACTTTAGGAATGCTGAAAAGCAACTCCATTGAATGACCTAAACTGGGGTGAACCCATGAAAAAAAAGGCTTCCTTCTGGAATACAGCACCTACAAGACAAGTAAAGTAAGAACAATTTAGGAAAGCTGAAACTTGCTTTAAAGGATTTCTACACGAAGCAACATAGCTGCGTGGTTGAAATAGGCATCTAGGAGTATGAAGGTTTTTATTCTACGTATCAATCCTTGCTTAACCTCTATGAGTTTCAATTTTCCATATCTGCAAAATGGAACTCTTACTTGGTCTTATTTGATATCAATGTTTGTTAAGCATTTGGGCTCTAAAGTGCAGAAACATTACTTCCAGCAAGTAAGGAATCCCACTGTAGTCAGTAATAATACACATACAGACACAATGACACACATGCTGGCTCACAGCTTTAGAAATCCTTGAAGGAAAGTTGCTATGAATATTATAAACTAAACCAGGAGGAGAACATAGTCCACTAAACCTTTCTCAAGTGCACTAATATCCTGGAGCTCATAGTGTCTGCACCGCTCCCTATTATAAGTTCACAGAACCTATGTTGAACTTTTAAACAATTACATTTTTACATACACAAAAAGGAAACAGATACTCTCAGTGAGAAATAACTTTTATTGTGGATTTGAAAAAAAAACCCACCAAAACCAACCCAAGAAAGAAAAAAAAGGCAAATTCCCACAGCTACTAAAAGCCCACTCCCTCATAGCTTTGCCAAAAAACCCCCAACATGGTAAACCTCCCAAAAACAAAACCCCCAAACAAACAGAGTGTGAAGCACTTTGGGGTACAGACCCGTTCTCAATGGCTTGTGACTTCTCTTTAAGGAATATATCCCGTCTTACCACCGTTCTGTCACTGCAGCTTGTGAAGAGACCTTGACCAGACCGTATGTTGTCACAAAGAATGGAGCCATGGATCCCTTCTGCTTCCTGGTGGGCTTAGGGGCCAAACCTTGCAGTCTTCTTTACCTGTACATTAATTCTTTCTTCAATTCAGTCAATGCTTCTTCTTGAAATCTTGCACATCTTCCTTAAAAAGGTGAGCACTGAAACCATCTTCATGTCTCCTTCTCAGGTATTTTCTTTTGTGTGAACAATATTCAGAAGCCTTGATTTTAATTCTGAGTTTCTTATCCCAAAGCCAAAATGACATCTAGACAGCTTCTTGTGGAGGGTTACCCGACCATCAGGTAACAGAAAGGCTTTTAGACTGGCTAGAAATTCAGAGATATTTTCTCCTTCCATTTGGTTTCTTAGATGGGAAACAGAAATATTTTCTCAGCTAGAAATTTGGGTTTGGTACTTAATGGTTTTAAAGCACCTTTATTAATTCTTTATATTCCATCTCACCTGGTTCCTGTGGAAAACATAAGCCTTTAAACACTGCAAATGTCACTTTTCCCCATTAGTGTTAGAAAACTGATCTTTTTTTCCTGATCAGTATCTCTTACAGCATTTCCAGTAAAATCTGATCACACCACAGTGCATACATTACATCTTTTTCTTCTGTAGTATTATGCCTTTTATTTGTCCATCTATTTTTACACTTTTTACTTCTTTTTAACCCCAGAAAATTTTGACACTGTCTGAATCATCTGTTTTTAAAGATTTCAACCTCATCAAAATATTCCATGTTACTTTCACTTGTAAAAAGGAATCTTATACTGAGTACTTTTTCCTGCAGATTACTCAAATGTACCAAAGGAGACAGAGCAGGAGCGAATGCTCCATGCCAGAGATGGTGTACTTCTCCCTGTGGCACACCACCTCCACTGAAACACGGTACCCCACAGACAGCAGGCATCCCACAGATATTAAAGCGTGCTTCTCAAAGTTATAAGCACCACATTGCTAAGTGCACCACAAAATGCATCATTCATAAGTCTTGCATAAACTTTACACTACACAGGCCCCAAATCTAGTAATTCTGTGGTTTGTCACTGAAGATGACTTTGAAAATGTTTTCCAAGGAAGAAACAATGAAAGACAAAGTTTAAAATAACTCTTGAACATTAAGTCTTGCTCTTAACAAGCTCTTGTCTTCTGTACTCCTTTTCTACTCCTCTCCAAAGCTTTCAAAGAGGTTCTCCTTTGAGAAAGGACCAAACATGCAACACTTCAGGAAGACCGCTTGTCTTTTGATAAAATGAGGGGAAGACGAAAAGCGGGAAGAGGAGGGGCAACATTATTCTTGCAATGGAAAACTAGTCACAAGCTTAGAGGTACAGATGGCTCCATGTAAAGCCTTACCTCTGCCGCATACTTCATCCCGTCCACCGTGTGCTCAGAGCCAGCTTCGTCATTGGATCCCCAGTGGAAGTGAATCTGGCGCAGCCTGTAGGTCCCACTGAGTGGCCCCCCAGTCAGCACTGGAAACCCAAGCAGAGGAAAAGGCTTCACTGAGAGAACAGGAGTCTCTACCCACATCCTCTAACCTCACGTCAGACTTCAGTCTTCGGATAGTCCTCGGCTCCTGCTCATAAGCTGTCTTAGAAGGCTTCCCATTTCTTGGAAGTACTATAGAAACCCTCACCTGTCGAGGATATGACTATGAAAATTGCATTTATGAGCAGATTAGTGGGTTATGGCCCACTAAAGGGTATGTTGTTCTTGTCAAGGTTGTCTTGCTATGGGCTGGATAGTTCTCAGAACATGGGAAAATACTTCTATTTTGCAACATTCGAGAGTTTCCTCTCTTGATTATATTCAAAATAATCACTAAGAAATTAAGCTCAAAACCCAGGTTTTATGAATAAGGAGCAGGATCATAAAAATCTCATGTCAGCAGAGTTTCTTTTCCTCTTTGAAATTTGGAGGAAAATAGGTGGACCTTAACAAATTTTCAGAGCTCTTTCCTTCATTTGCAACTGGATCCAGTTATATCAGATTGAAGTCTGAGGAAAAGGAGCTTATATTAACATAAACAAAATTAAGCCAATGCTATATATGTAATGTACAACTGCAATATTACTGACAATTAGCCAGGGCTGGAAGGCATGTCCTATCAGGAGCAGCTAAGTACTTTGGGTTTGTCTAGTTTGGATAAAAAAAGGAGGCTGAGGGGTGTCCTCACTGCTCTCTACAACTTCTGAGGAGGGGAAGCAGAGAGGGAGCTGCTGATCTCTTCTCCCAAGTATCCAGTGACAGGACTCGGGGGTAAGGCTCAAAGCTGTGCCAGGGAAGATTTAAACTGGATGCTTGGAAGCACTTCTTTACCACGATGGTGGTCAAACACTGGAACAAGTTTCTTAGAGAGGTTGTCAAAGCCCCAGGCTTATCAGAGTCTAAGAGGCATTTGGACAATGCCCTCAACAACATGCTTTAACTTTTGGTTAGCCCTGAATTGCTCAGGCAGTTGGACAAGATGATCGTTGTGGGTCCCTTCCAACTGAAAGAGTCTACTCTTTTCTATTCTAGTCTGTTCTGTTCTATTTCTATTCTGTTCTGTTCTAATTCTATTCAAACTAACATGCATATGGGTGGGCTTTTCATTATTTTGCTTTTGCAAGTGCTCGTAATTTTCTCGTCAGACTTAGAATCAAAATATCTCTTCACAGAGACTTGAATGTGAATTACACTCAGAAAGATTCCTTATTCATGGCAAAACAAATCACTCCACTCTCCCAGCTCCATATGTCCTCTGAGCATTTGGGAATCAGTCTGGAATAGTTTACTGGCTCATTATAGAAATTTTAAGGGAAAATGATGGGAGATTTAACCAAATGTTTTTTAAATTAAGAGCAGTAGGGAGGACAATAGCAATTTTTTCTCTCTTTTGGGTTTAGTCCAAAACCTAAACTTTCTTTGGAACAAAATACACCAAATAAAGATGAAAGAAGAATTTTTAAGTTGCCTATTTGCTTGCTAACACAAGTAGCTTGGATAATAAAAAGGAATTGGGACTGTTTATTTTGTGGTGAAAAATATTTAACTTCCTTAAAGCTTCAACTCAAAAACATTTATAGGCATCTACAGAGCCTATAAACTTAGCCAACTGAGGAGATGGGGCAGTAGCACTTTTAAATTCCTTCTTTTAAGGACTGTAAACTTGGAGACAAATGATCCTAGAAATGTGTAATGATCAGTGTTCTAACTGGCTGAGGAAAAACTATTATGTAGAAATGCACCAGCACGAAATACTTCTGCTGAAGCAGTGGAAGCGTGGAAAATGGCCTGTTGATGTATTTGTGTCATCACACAGTGACGTGTGATGGTGACTGTGTGTTACCATCACACAGTGATGGTAAAACCCTTTCATTCCAAGAGTACTTAAGGAAGAGGGTAGTCAGAAGTTTTTAAGGTAAATATCAGTATCTCAAATTTTGAAAAACGCTGGAAGAAGACCAATAGAACAATTTCAAAGAATGGTGCTAATGGGGTACCAAAGAGCATAAACAGACTTACACAAACAGTTACAGACTTGACAGCCCAGTTCCAATGCGGACCAAAGTGAAGAAATAGTTCATATGGAAGTCAGTTAATAATGCATTAGAAGATGCTAATGTATTTAGTACCAATTAATTTGATTTTTTTTTTCATGAAACCAACACATGGCAGGAGTTCTTACTTCACAGGGGTGCCCCAGAAGCCAAATTTGTGCCCTAGAAAATTCAGTATTTTTTGAGCAATGACCTGAAAGAAAACAAAAACATTACTGATAAAGTTTGTCAGTGACAAGTACTAGGGAAAATAGTGAATTACTCAATTTATGGTTGTGGACTGAAGAATCTGGTCCACACATAGAAGACATGTAGTCTACTGTAGGAGACTGGGGATTCCATCTGTTAATTATCTGATCAACATCTGTCAGTGCTTTTCCATGATATGAACTATATCCTTGGAGATATGGCCTGAGGAAAGCAGTAAGAGGAGGATCACGTTACCATTGCTTTGGTACCAGGAAGCCTAGAGAAACGTGTTCAGGCCCTGTCACTTCATGGATGGAGTTAAGCGAATGGAAGAGGTTCTTGGTGTATTCACATTCATTACTTTTTTTTTTAACTGTGAGGGTAATTAACAGTTAGAGCAACTTACCAAAGGCTGTGGTAGGTTCATCATCGCTGGAAAATTTGAAATCAAGACTGTATATTTTTCTAAGAGATGTGCTTTAGTTCACCAGCATCTACTAGGCTCGAAGCAGAGATTAATTCTGGGAAGTTCCGTGGCATCTGACACAAGGTCAGACTGATCACTGATGGTCAGCTGGTGGCTTTCAGGCAACATCCAATGTTGACAGAAAATTTAACACTAAGACTGTTCAGGAAACAAAAACATGATGGTGTCTCCATCTATGTCTCGATGAGCTAGTAACAGTCTCAGGACTAATGGACAGGGTCATCAAAAATTAGTCCCTCTCTGGTTTTGACCCTTGTGGAAGCATCATATGGTCTTGGATCCTCAGCTAAGCCTCACACAGCAACAAAATTATTTTATTTCTTGAAGATTCTGCACTACTACAGCTTCAAGGGGAGGCATGCTGGCTTGCCCAAAATCCAAGAGAAGGTTTTAAAGAGGAAGGCAGTAACATTACAAAGACTATCATAAACCAGAGAAGTTCTAAATAAGAATTATTGTTTGCAAAAAGGGAAGCTACATGCTCCTGGAAAAGACTGGGGCAATAATACTTTTCAAAGAAGAAAAGGGATTACTTGGGATCTATTTCACTTGTTCTGTATTGGTTCTTACTTGATACAAGAAGTCTGAGTATAGGTTGTAAAAAGATGAAAAACATATAACCAAACCTGCAGCTAAATTCAGATAAGAGATTTGAGCGATTCAGTTGGAATGAACCTGTAATGAGACATAAAGGATTCATCTGCAGTGAGAGAGAGAGAGCAGCATTTGAAAAATTGTACACAACACTGTTCAAACAGGGGGATGGCACTATCCAGCTTGTTGGTGTGGATCAAACCACTCCTGTGAGTAGGGAATCCCGGCACTTTCTGAGAAACACAACCTCAAACTTGTGTCCAAATATGTTCCCACACTGTATCATGCTGAAAGACAGGGAAAAAAGGAATCTCTCATCCAGAGGAGCAAAGCCTTACTGTTTCTAAGGAGTTCATACCCAGCAGTGAGACGTGCCCAGGCTGTAGGCATTCTATTTAGGAGCTGGTGGAGGAGGTCACAGTGCAACAATAAAGGAACAAACCTGATTTATTGACGGTGTCATCAAACTCCACACTGGTGGAGTGCCCGTTGTTAAGGATGATTTTAGCAGAAGCTGGATCATAACTGGGGTTTAGAGGACGGAGGGAGGGATCATACTTGGTTTCCTCAGTTTTGATGTCGATGGGTGACTGACGGTCTCCATTAGCGACAGGAAAAACCTCCTTCCAGTGGGCAGGCCCTGCAATGCATTGGAAGAGAAGTCTAAATTGCTGACAGCACCCTCATTCTCATGAAAGGAAACTCTGCTTGAATTGTCCTCATCTGCATCTCTTAAATTCAAAAATGATGTATCAGGAAAACACAGATCAAAATATTCAGCTACTTTTCCTGCATCATATTGCAACAGCAGCTCTCAGGACCCCTTCCTGTACCTTGCCTGTACTTTTAAACAAGGCCACATGCAGTATGCAGATACTTAATTATTCCCAGTTAAGACTCAGATATGCACAAGACAATACAACAAATGCTCATTTAATCAGGCATCCTGTATCCAACAGGCACTATGTCCCAATGAATTTCTGGCATGCCATTTTTGCCTAATATCATGTCTCATTATGCCTTTAAGGATTACCTCTCTTAATGCAAATCCCTGCATTAAGGATTTTTTAGGCCTCAGTCATTTGCTGCAAAAGACCAGAGAACACATCTTCTACTGATCACTCTGAATGAGATGGGGAGACGTCAAAAAGGTGATTGGTGATGTCAAAAAATGCTGAGTGGTTCCTGGAGCCTGCTGGCAGTGCCCGGAACCTAAGCACTGCTGCACCTCTGATCACCTCCTCCCAGCCCACCAGCTGTGCCCACCAGCTGTCACAACAAAGAGAGACTGTCACCCTCTAATCATGAAGTTTCCATGCACACAGGCACACTTACACGCGCTAGTGTAGCACTGACAAATCAAAGAACAGGAACACTCAGGACAGTGGTGCCTGCATGAGGTGTGGATTTCTACTGCCTTCAGCTGATGAGAGTAGATCTTCCAGACACAGATGCAGCCCCGTTCACCAGACTTAGGTAGAAATTATAGGGCTATAGAAGCTGTTAATCAATACTAGTCATCTCAACCTTTCTCTCTCCAAGCAGGCTAAGCCAAGCATCGGCTAAAAAGCTAATAAATCAACAATATGGACATCAGAAAATGGCAACGACATCCTAAAATAGTAAGAAAAGCTTCATTGACAAGATGTGTGAGTTATCTGTTACCTACTAAACATCAGAACGTTCCCAATGATTCACAGTAAGAATACATGTGCCATTGTTTAATGTGCCATATTTGGATAAGAGGGTAAAGAAAAATATGAGTATGTTGCCTGGGGAATATATTCTACAAAATAAAGACAGAAAACAAGCTTTAGGATGGAAAGGAGGGGAAAGAAAGGGGAAAGAAGAAAGGAAAAAGAGAAAGGTGAAAGGTGAAAGTCTGCAGGGCAAATGATCTTTCGGTATTAAGAAGAGAACAGCATTTGTTTTTCCTCCAGGCTTATAATCAGTAAGAAGCATAATAAATCAATTTAGAGAGACTGGATATAAGAAAAACTTAATATGAGCATCAGAACCTGGCCTTGTAAAATCTGCATCCCTGGAAATCCTCATAACCAACTCCTTATACTGAAGATAACTGACCTCAGTGTAAAAATTGGGTTTGGGTCTTTTTGGATGGCTTAGCACTTAAATAAACATGATGACAAAAAAGGACAAAAACCTATGATGCAGCGATTAATAGCCAAACATCAAAAGCTGTTAGATATTTTTCTTTCCTCAACTTCAATAGAAGTGAACATAGCTCAGAAACTCACAGGTGCTAAAAGCACCCAGGCACCCCGGCAGTAAATCAGGGAGGGAAGCGCCCACAGCGCTCTGCACAGCACCTGGGCAGAGAATAATTCCCCTCTGAGCAGCACTGAAAAACAGAAGTGGGAAAAACTTGTAAAGAACAGCCTAAGACTTAGGCCTCAGAACAAATGCCTTCTGTCTTGATTTGATAGAAAGTACTTTTGTTTATTATTTCACTAAATAAACTCAATAAAGAAATAGATTTTAAGGCAGAAGATAAAAATCCTACTGGTTTGAAACATAAAACTGTTTACATTTAATTCTTCTCACTTCACAAATGGTCATCAAAGCTATTCAATATTCTAATAACATACAATTTAGTATATAATTTTAATTGTGTTTAGATCCTAATACCCTGTAGTTAGGGATGCAAGGCAAAATTTTATTTGTAAGAAGCACCACTCTGTAATTTTTACCTTACTACCTTGATTTGGGAGGCTTAGAAAAAGCTACTTAATTTTAGTGTTTCTAATATTCCTTAACTGAGAAAAGGCAAAAATATATTTATGTGCTTAACTATTTGGTCCTATTGCCCTGTCTCAGAAATAACTATAGTTATTTGAATTAAATAACATGGATGACTTTCATTCAGAAATAATACAAAGGTGCCAAAAAGAGGACCCAAGGCTATGATTCTGCTGGTTTTGCACTTGTTCTTGACTCAGATGAACCAAAACACTGTTCTGCGGTGGGGATTAAACATCTAGCAGAAAAACAAACTAGCAGACGCCTGACTTTTCAAAATATACGGGAGAGTAGCAAGAAACTTCAGCTCATTTTGTACCACTAGGTTATATCAAGAAGTTCCTTACTAGGTAATCTATCAGCTAGCTAATACAATTATCATACTTTTGCCACTCTAGGAAAACTGTGACTCGATTCATTACTACAGACCCTATCCCAACACAAACTTTGTGTATGACTTGTAAAAAAGTCATTACTGTTGAAAGAGAAGCTCAAATGCACGTCATATAATCAGATTTAAGCCAGTGGGATCTCCAGGGTGAAAATTTCTTCTGAATTCAGATCTGAATTAGATGCCTTCATATTAAAATAATGCATACTTCAGTTTTCTAAATATGTACTTTAAGACATATCCCAGGAATATAACTCATTGATTCAAGTCTCTTCATTTTTTCCTTTACTGAATGAAAGTGATTAATATAGCATTTTTTGAATTTATGAAATCCTCTCCTGTTGTTGGGAAAATGTTCTCTTGCTAGAGGCAATTTTCTAGTAGCTCTTAACAATCAAAGCCATTGTGACTGAGATTTATGACAAAACCCTGAACCATCTGCTCTGAAGATTTCATGCCTTTATTTTGTACACAGCATTACCAAAGGCAATGAATTGTCTGACACTTTTAGGTCAGACAGTCGCTGCATATACCACTCACCAGCATTGTACACACCCAGTTCATCAAACAGATCTCACAATGAAGGCAGTTAGGAATCTGCCAGGAAATAGAACTCAGTATTGCACCTCATAGCATTGCATTTTTATCCAGCTGAAGCTAAAGATTACAAATTTCATCCACAGGATAATTTGAGACAAGCCCTGTGAAGACACTATAGGATACAGTTGAGTTCCAGTGAGCCTCTACACATGCATAAATGGAGCATGTACAGGTGAAAAGGGGTTTGGGTTTTTGACAGCTTGTTATTATATATTGAAAATTCATTATTTTAGTATGGTCTGACCTTGACAGGATCACATCCTCATTTATTTCTAAAGAGAATCCATTGCCCAGTTTATCAAACACGGAGTACTTAAATTTATAAAGTTAGGTTTGCAAGTAATTTGGTTGCATATTAGGTTACAGTAAGATTAGCTCAAACAAAAGCAATTAAAATTCACAATGGGCAAAATTAAGCAACTTTTTAAATGCAGATATCAAAATGACGCAATTATTCTCAGAAAGAAAAAATGCATAAGAAATTATGGCTGGACTGAAGTATCTTAAAGGTCTTTTGCAATTTAAAAGATTCTATGATTCTATAAATTAATATCCCTTTTATTTATAAAATGCCTCAGCATTACAGTAGTAACTAGATCAAGAGAAATTTTTGCAGTAAGAGACAATTCATGCAAATAATTTCCATCTATTTCATTAAACAAATAACTGAAGACAACTGATTTCCCACTGTGGTCCCTTCCAACCTTACTCATTCTGTGATTTGCCTTTTAACTAAAGCAAGTCCCCTGTAAACCAAAGAGGACTGAAGGGGTGAGAACATTCCCCTCCTGACAGGAATCTTGAGCAGCAGTGAGAAACATGCATGATGCTGTCACACTGAAGTCAGTTTTCAATATTTCAGTATTACGCCTTTACAGATAAGGAACATCAAAACTGTGAGGTGAGAAAAGCAGCAAGAAAGCAAAGGCCAAGCTTTTCATAGCAATAAAATAATGCCTCCATGTATTTCAGAAATACATGCATCAAAGTAACCCAGAGCTTCTGCATTAGGTTTGTGTGACAAGATACTGGTAGCAGGGAGGCTGCAGGTGTGGCTTCTGTGAGAAGCTGCTGAGGCTTCCCCCATGTCCAATAGGGGCCAATGCCAGCCGGCTCCAGGACCCACTGCTGGACAAGGCTGGGCCCATCAGGGACAGTGCTAACACCTCTGGGGTAACAGATTTAAGAAGGGGAAAATTTACTGTGCAACAGCTGCTGCAAGAGAGGAGTGAGAATATGTGAGAGAAGCAGCTCTGCAGACGCCAAGAGGAGGGGGAGGACATGCTCCAGGAGCCAGAGCAGAGGTTCCCTACACCATGGTGAACACCAGAGTGAAGCAGCTGTGCCCTGCAGCCCATGGAGGTCCCCAGTGAAGCAGAGATCCACCTGCAGCCCATGGAGGGTCACAACTGGAGAAAGTGGATGTGTCTTGAAGCTGTGACCTCATGGACAGCCTACAGTGGAGCAGGCTCCTGGCAGGACCCCATGGGAAGCCCAAGTTGGAGCAGGTTTGCTGGCAGGACTTGGGGCCCCATGGGGAATCCACGCTGGAGCAGTTTGTGAAGAACTGCAGCCTGTGGGAAGCACGCACATTGGAGAAGTTCATGGAGGGCTGTCTCCCGTGGGAGGGACCCCCCGCTGGAGCAGGGGCAGAGTGTGAGGAGTCCTCCCACCAAGGAGAAGGGAGAGGCAGAGACAACATGTGATGAACTGACTGCAGCTGCTGCAGGAGAGGACATGGACAAAGTCAGGAGTGAAGTTTGGCCTGGGATAAAGGGAGGGTTGGAGGGAAGGTGTTTTAAAGATTTTACTTTATTTTCTCATTACCCTACTCTGATTTGATAAGCAACAAATAAGACTAATTTCCCCAAGTTGAGTCTGTTTTGCCAGTTAAAGTAACTCGTGAGTGATCTCTCCCCATCCTTATGTTGATCCATAAGCCTTTCAGTCTATTTTCTCTCCCATCCAGCCAGAGTCAGTTCCCAAAACTTTTAATACTGTATATAACAGCGACCCCATGCCCTTAAACATAGATATTCCATATATGCAGACATGTATGTTTTAATATTTGACAGTTTACGCACATAATGATTTTTGTTGTGACTGCTGCAACTAACAAATGCAGAACTCAAGAGTGAACACAGATGTCTTTTCAACTCTTCAGGCAGTCAACCATAGTATGTAACTGCACCAGATTTAATTTCACTTTATTTCTGTCTCAGTTGTAAAAGTTAATCGTAGTTTCAGGGAAACTGTTTTCAGGCCCATGAAGGGCAACAAAATTTTTCAAGAATCAGAGCAATTTCCTTCATCTGCTACTCACTCAAACAATAAAAACAAGCCAAGTCAGTAAAATAAATGCACTAAAAGAGAAAAAGCTGAGAAATAAAACTGATGCTAGGGAAGAGCACTAAAGTGTCCAAAATTCATACCTCCCTCCTTTAGTCTCCTGTGAAAGGTGTGGTGAAGGGGATGGACTGATGGGGAACTGTCCACCCCACATGCTGTGGGGCTCCAAGAAAGGAGTGAAAGGCAAACTCCACCTCAAATATGTTACCAGTCAGGCAATAAACAGAGTTTTGTGGGAGAGACAGGGCCTCAAGCAAGGTCCAGAGCCACCCCAATAGAAATTCTGGTGGCCTCCCCTCTCTAGAAGAGTTGAGAATAGCAAACATGAAGAGATAGGATAAGGGAGGGAAAGTGGGCGTCTTATCTGGACAGTGCAGGTGAAGCTCAAAGCATGGAAACCTATGGAGAAAAAAATTTGAAAAACAAGACCCATTTACGTCTTCGGGGAGGGGTAGGGTAGACTGCACAACAGCAGATAACACACCCAATCATTGCAACATCCCTGTGATCCACCACCACCCAGTTTTTCAGGAAAAGTACATCCATGCAGAAAAGATGGAACAAGAAGGCCAGGAAGGAAAGGTAGTACATGTGCAAACAGTACTCCAAAGTCTAAGTAATAATATACACAAAGCATATTCTTATAGGCAATAGTATATGCAAATAGCTGTCTCCCTTTACGGCCACGGCATTTCATTTCTCTGTGTACAGACACTGTAAGTTATTCCATGTGTTTTATCAGAGTTGAGCCTACAATTTACAGAAACACTTTCATTTCTACTTGCATGACTTGTGAGACCGTCTGCACACTGGAACAGCGTTTGCATGACTTAAAATGCAAAACAGAGCAAAGTCTTTAAGCCTGGTGATGAGCCCATCTTGGGACTTCAAAGACTGACAAGATGAAGGAAACCATGGAACAACTAAAATCCAAAAGCATCTCCTCTTAGGCGCATAGTTACACATTTAAATAACCCAGTCAAGTAACTAGGATTTCCCACCGTGTAACAGAAGCAGAACAGAGCTGAATTCAGAAAAGCACTGCTGGTACAGCAGTTCCGATCAGTGTGGCTGTCTGCCACGTACTCGATCCGTGCACGCAACTGTGCAGCTGAA
Organism: Monarcha castaneiventris obscurior; assembly: GCA_026261815.1. Classification (NCBI taxonomy): domain Eukaryota; kingdom Metazoa; phylum Chordata; class Aves; order Passeriformes; family Monarchidae; genus Monarcha; species Monarcha castaneiventris. The sequence continues at coordinate 21,412,943 of JAMPIT010000379.1, read as the reverse complement.
CGAGCGAGCGAAATCCCAACCGGGAACACGACAGACCCCACCCGGCGCCAAGCCCGGCCCGGCTCTGCCGGCGATGCCGCACGCACGGACACCTCTCGCAGCCGCCTGCCTTGCAGAAAGCCGAGACAAAAATCTGCTCGCTCTCACGCTGCAAAGCATTTCAGCTCATCCAGCTCTCCCGAGGGCAAGGGAGCTGCCGAGGCCAGCGGCAGGAGGTGCTCCCGGCGGGACCCCGCTGGCCGCCCCGACGGCCCCGAGGGAAGCGCCGCAGCGGCCCTGCTCCAGCCCGCGATTCCCTACCATTGTGCTCGTCGTATCCCCAGTGCAGCATGGCTCTGCTCTCCTGCCGGGACGGGACGGGACGGGATGGGATGGGACAGGCTGGGGCGGGAGAGGCGGCTGCGCCCGATTTGAAGGGGACGGGCGGCGACGCCCCGATCCTCGGGCGCTGATAAGGGACCTGCAGCGCTCCGGCCTCCCGGCCCGGCCCGGCCGTGCCTGTGCTCGCCCCGAGCCCTTCGCCGCCCAGCCTCTCCCCGGCCGACCCCCAGCACCGTCGGGGCGGCCCGGGGCAGGCAGGGCCCGCTCCCGCAGAGGAAAGGTGCGGCAGAGCACGAGTTGTGCGGCAGGGAAAGCCGGGAGTGTCCATTCCTGGGGTCACTCCCGCCGCTCCGATGAGTAAAGCCAAGTGCGCACCGCTGCATCCCCTCCCGTTTTCTCCACGGGGTGTAAACCCAATTCCCTTTGGAATCGGCCGCAGGAAGATTCCACGTTTTCCCGGCGGGGCCGTGAGGCAGCAGAGTGTCCCACAACCCACTGGGAATGTATTCTTTTATCCAAGCGCCCCGTGTGCCGGGGGCTGCCGTGGGCACGTGCTTGTGGAGCTTGGGACTCGGCGCTTGGGCTGCGGGAGCGCGCCAGGGAGCTCTCAGCTTTTCCCGTGCTGCAAAAGCTGCGGGAGAGGCAAACAGAGTCGGGACCGAGGCTGAGCCCGGGACCGGAGTGGGAAGGGCTCGGGAAGGCACAGACACAGGCACAGGGACAGACACAGACAGACACAGGGACAGGCACAGGGACAGACAGGGACAGGGAGAGACAGACACAGGCACGGGCACAGGGACAGACACAGGTACAGGGACAGACACAGGTACAGACACAGACACAGGTACAGACACAGACACAGGTACAGACAGACACAGACACAGGGACGAGGACAGACAGGGACAGGCACAGAGACACAGGCACAGGGACAGGCACAGGGACAGGGACAGGGACAGGCACAGGGACAGGGACACAGGGACAGGGACACAGGGACAGGGACAGGCACAGGCACAGGGACAGGCACAGGGACAGGGACAGACACAGGGACAGGCAAAGACAGGGGCAGGCACAGACACAGGGGCAGGGACAGGGACACAGGCACAGGGACAGGCAAAGACACAGGGACAGGCACAGACACAGGCAGAGGGACAGGGACAGGGACAAGCACAGGCACAGGGACAAGGACAGACACAGACACACACACACACAGGCACAGACACAGACACACAGGCACAGACACACACACACAGGCACAGACACAGGCACAGACACACACACACACAGACACACACACACAGAGACACAGACACAGACACAGACACAGACACACACAGACACAGACACAGGCACACAGAGACACAGACACACAGACACAGACACACACACACACAGACACACACACACAGAGACACAGACACAGACACAGACACACACAGACACAGACACAGGCACACAGAGACACAGACACAGACACACACACACACAGGCACAGACAGACACACAGGCACAGACACACACACACACACAGACACACACAGACACACACACACACACACACACAGGCACAGACACAGGCACAGACACACACACACACAGACACACACACACAGAGACACAGACACAGACACAGACACACACACACACAGACACAGGCACAGACACAGACACACACACAGGCACAGACACACACACAGACACACAGGCACAGACACAGGCACAGACACACACAGACACAGACACACACACACACACAGAGACACAGACACAGACACACACACAGGCACAGACACACACACAGACACACAGGCACAGACACAGGCACAGACACACAGACAGACACACACAGACACACACACACAGGCACAGACACACAGACAGACACACACAGACACACACACACAGACACACACACACAGGCACAGACACAGGCACAGACACACACACACACAGACACACACACACAGAGACACAGACACACAGACACAGACACACACACACAGACACAGGCACAGACACACACACACACAGGCACAGACACACACAGACACACACACACAGAGACACAGACACACAGACACAGACACACACACACACAGACACAGGCACAGACACACACACACACAGAGCACACACACACACACAGACACACACACACAGACACACACACACAGACACACACACACAGACACACACAGACACACACACACACACACACACACACAGGCACAGACACACACAGACACAAACAGACACAAGCACAGGCACAGACAGACACACACAGACACACACAGACACAAGCACAGGCACAGGCACAGACAGACACACACAGACACACACACAGAGGCACAGACAGACACACACAGACACAAGCACAGGCACAGACAGACACACACACACACACACACAGAGGCACAGCGCTGTTCCGCCCGGGCCTTTCCTCAGCGCCCCCCGAGGGACGCGCGCCCCCTGGCGGCCCCGTGCCGGAGCCGCGGGCGATTGGCGGCTCCCGCGTCGCAGCCCCGCGTGACGTCACCCGCGCGCCCGCAGCCGCCGCCATGGGGAAGAGCCGCGGCGGGGCCGGCAAGGCCGGCAGCGTGTTCCGCATCGCCCGCAGCGGCGCCCTCAGGGCCAAGGCCAAGGGCAAGGCGCGGCCCGTCACCTCCGGCCTGAAGCAGGTGAGTGCCGCGGCGGGAGGAGGCGCTAGCCGGGCCGGGGCAGCGCCCCGCCACGGGCACGGCCCCGGCCCTGCTGCGGCGCCCGAGGGAGGCCTCGGCCCGGCGGGGTCTTCTCCTCTTCGGCCGCGCTGCGCGGCGGAGGAGGCGCTCGGAACTGATTAAATCGAGGTGTTTGAGGGGTAGTGTGCGTCCGGGAATAAAACGGCAAAGTGCAGGATTTTCACCCGAAAGTTAGGTATGTGGATGTCATCATCTGCAAAAAGCACAAGAAGTTCATTTGATTAACCTGCAGGCATATGTCCCAGAAGACATCAGGCTGTGCTTGAGGGGTATCGTGTGGGAACTGTCTGATAGCATCTCGCCTTGTCCTCGGGAATGCGGTGCTAAAGGGCTCATCAGCAGTGCAGCGAGTTGGCGTTCACTGCACTGCACTCGCAGCGTCACCGACGGTGTAATTCAGGGTACAGCTTAACAAAATGCCTTGATCCGAAGCACCGGACATAGTTAGTACAACTAACAAGGGGAAGTCGTGCTGCTTTCCATCACGTTCCTGGTCCCGGGAGGCGATCCCTTTGCCACCCTCTGGGCTGTGTTCCCACAGCTCTCCTTGATGCTGGCTCAGGAACTCTTCGCCCACAACGTGACTCAACTTGCTAAATCAGCAGCAAAAACAATTAAAAATACATTTTGCATTTTTATGTGCTGGGTTGGTGAGTTGAACAAACTTAATTACGAATGAATGAATGCAAAGAGAAGCGTTTTAGTGGGGAAGAACCAGAAAAGATGGAGCCTTTTCTGATCCAGTAGTTATTTACTCTAGCTGTCAAATACAACTGTCAGTGAGATGCAGTGAACAGACCCAGGAGTGCACACTGGATGTTTTGCTCTTAATTCCTCTCTGCCCCTTTCTTGCACCCTGCATGGGCTGTGATGCTCTGTAGATGCTTCTGTGAGCCAATTTAACATACTTAAGCAATGGAAAAACAAAGAAGCAAAAATAATGTTGTTAATTTTTGTGTCTCTAGAGGAGCACAGGCAAGAGGAGGGAGAGAGTAGGTCACAGAGCAGGGAGCAGTGCAGAGGAAGAGGGATGGGGGTGATCTAAGCATAAGTTTTCCAGTTGGTAGCAGTGAGTCATTATATGGTATCTTCCCAAACCCTGCCTCCAGCCTGAGGTGGGTGTTCTGAGAGAGTTCAGCTGTCCCTTTAGAGAAGCATCTGTTAATAGAAGTAATAAAAGCAGATAGTGGCTTATTTTTTCCATTTGATGCAGTTGCAGTGTGCTGCACAAACATAAGCAAACAGCTCTCAAAGAAAAAGGCTGTTTCCGATTTCCTCCTGCAAGCCAAAGCCACTTGATGAATTAATCTGGTGAACAGACAGGAATGTAACAAGCTTTGGAAAAAACAATTTCATGTTGCTGGCGTCGCATCTCCTCTTAGTCTAGACTGTTCTGTATAATAAAGGGAGAAACAGGTTTAAAATCATATTCATGAAAAGTCAGTAGCTTGTCAGGAGTAAAATTTTATTCTCTGTGTTTGAAGCTGTATTCTTTAATGCATGAAGCCTTTGGGCTTAATGGGATTTACTTATCATTAAGCAGTATAGGAAGATGCTCAGAAGAAAAGAATTGTTAATAACTAAAATTAATAGCTAAAAGCCCATTGTAACTGTTCAGACAACTTTTGATGAAGATACCTGTGCTAGCTATAGAGCCTCTTTCTGTGGAGGAGTCTTGCCTGAGTACCTGATGATAGCATATTAAAACTGGAACCTTCTAACACCCCTGTGAAGCTGGAAGATGGTGACAAGCGCTGATGGAACACACAGTCTTTGTCCATCATGTCATCAACAGTCCATCCACTCTCAGAGCTGGGGCTGTATTTCTCAAGTCACTGTCCCAGTTAAAGTGTTGATCTGAGTAGGCCTGTTTTATCAGCCTCATTGTCACTGCTTTCTTAATACTGGTTCTCTTGGTCACTCAGAATAAATGGAATTACTGTATACATGCTCTGAAATTGTGGAGGCTTTGAAAGCAAAATGAATATGTGTAACCCTTCTGCCTGTTTAAATTGCTGAGAGGTCAATTACAGGGGTAGCCTTTGGAACAGCAGTAGGTATCCTGAAATTTGGGGTTGCCTGAAGACCTATAAGTGTGCTTCTGTAATGTTTGCGATGTAAGAGGTCATTACCTGGCAAGGATCCTGTTCCAGATTTTGTAAGCAGCAGGTGCCAGGGCTGAGATCGGCTGAATCTTTATTTGCTGCAGTGGTGAGAGTTTATGCCCTCTTGCATCCAGCCTGCTCCTCTACCACAGACAGTTGTCCCCAGAGCGCAACACGTGTCCATATTCTAGCTCTTCCTCTTTGAAAGCAAGCATTTTTGATAAAACAACTTTCAAAGGCAGACTTGGGCTAAAAGAGAGGCTGAGGTGCAGAGTTTCTTTAAATACTGCATCAAAACCTGGTAGACATTGTTGGCCAGACCTAATTAGGTCGCAAGGTGTGATGATGAAAGGTAAGCTACTGGACGAAATTCAAAATGGTGACATCGTTTACCAGTTGTATTGGTTTTGAGGGGCTACAGGGGTAGCTTCTCTAAAAAGCTGTCAGAAGCTTCCTCATGTCTGAAAGGGCCAATGCCAGCTGGCTCCAGGATGGATATGCTGCTGGCCAAGGCAGAGCCCATCAGGGACTGGCAGTGCCTCTGGGATGATGTAGTTAAGCACACCCCCAGCAGCAGTCAGAACAGAGGAGTGAGAATTTTTAAGAGAAACAGCCCTGCAGACAGCAAGGTCAGTGAAGAAGGAAGGGGAGGAGGTGCTCCAGGTGCCAGAGCTGAGATTCCTCTGCAGCATTTTTGACAACAAAGGAAATTCATTTTCCCCAAGTCAAGTCCGTTCTGTCCATGATGGCAACTGAGTGATCTCTCCCTGCCCTTATCTCCCTTGACCCATGAGCCTTCCATTGTATTTCCTGTCCCCTGTCCAGCTAAAGAAGGCAATGATGGAGCAGCTTTGGTGGGCACCTGGCATCCAGCCAGGGTCAGTCCACCAGAGAGATGAAGGAAGGAATCCTTCCTGGGACTTGACTCCAGCTAAGAGGAGCTGAGGGTGGTGTAGCAGGGCCTGTGAAGCCGGGCTTTTGTTTTCTCTGTCTTCTCTTTCTGGATCACTGTGGGCTCCCATTCCAGTAGAGAAAGTTTAACTCTTAATTTTAAACATATCAGTACACAACTAGATGATCTAATGAAGTAACAGATAAAACATACTGAAAAGCATGTAACACTGGCTGCATAATAGTTGCACAAAAATGGGGAAATTTCACATCAGCGGAATTTTTGTTAAAAATAATAATGTATTTTTTTCTCTCCCAGATAAACATTAAAAATGCTGAAAAAGTTAGCGCAATAAATAAAGCATTTGCTGAAGTTCAGAAAGAAATACAGCAGCTATCAAAAGGTACCACAGCAGAACCTGAGAAGACTCAGCAGGTAACTTCCCTTTGTAAAAGTCTGAGGAGAATTTGAAAAGAATGTGTGTGTTTAAAGCACTATAATGTGGCTCTGAGACTGCAGGCAGTTAGCTCAGTTGGTCAAAGCATGGTGCTGGTAATACCAAGGTGCTGGGTTCAACCCTCATGTGGGCCATTTACTTAAGAGTTGGACTTAATGATCCTTGTGGGTCCCTTCCACCTCACAGTAATCTGTGAATCTGTAAATTCATGCAGTTGCTTTAAAGCTAGAATCCCAGTTTTATGAATTTAGTTTGTGTGGTAATGTTGAAACCTGATTGGCATGTTCAAATGCTGTATAACTACTAAACTAGAGAAGAGGGTGGGCAGCCATGCTGAAGCATGCTTCAAAACCGTATTTTTGAAGTACATTTTAGCTGATTTCTAATTGGTTTTTTAAATTAGTTCCAGCTCCATCCCCTTGACTTGAAACTTTCATCTCCACATGAATAGACATAGAGAGGATGAACCTGGCTGTTCCCTACCTGAAGCACCTCACAGTGCTTTGAAACAAAGTTCTGCCTCTCTCTGTTCCCAATTCCTAAGCCTTCATATTACCTCATCAGAAGTACCAACATCTGAAACAGCAATTTCTGTAGTACGGGTTTTGCCTGCAGCACTTAGGGTTCAAGACAGGGTTTTACTTGCCTTTGTCTAGTTTTTTTTTATACAGGTTTACTTGCAGTCTTGCACAAGAATTAATTCACAAAGTTTAATTCCTGATGAGTTCATGCATATAAACTCTTTATGCTGACTGATGCTCTAGGCACAGTTTCAGGGAGAGAAAGCAGTGCTCCAGGATGAGGTGCAGATGAAACCATCCTGACTGTTGGGGGAAGGTGGAGTTTGGAGAAGTGGATATGAGTTCTCAGTGTGCCTGAGGTGATCAAGTTTCTGTATGGCTGGGAGCAACAGAACAAGTGTAAAATACCTTAAGGAGAGGCTGAGAGAAAAATTAAATGTAAGTGACAGTGCTGCCAGCACAGGATGAGGCCAAACAAGGATTTCAAGGCAGTTGGAGCCAGTGGTCCTGTCCCTGCTGGCTTGTTATTTATTCCTTCAAGAATTCAGACTGTACTACTGCTCCTGTGCTAGCAGGGCTCTACATGACTGCTGTATTTGATTAGTCAGGCTGTAACAGTATTTTCTACAAAGTTGCAAAACTGTTGTTGAGAGCAGTTGTGAACTAAAAGCCAAGCGTGTCTCAGTTGGGCCATGTGTTATGTTACTGGTACGACGCTCCTGAAGCACAAAGCATTTTCTGCTTATGTCTCAACTTCAGTGTATCCTGCAATCCCCCCAAATTATTGAAGTATGACTGCAAAATTAGCCTAAATTAAATATATAAGAGACAAACTAATCTTCTGGACAATGTGTATCTATTAGTCTGGGGTTTTTTTTTAAGCAGAATAAAAAAGAAATTGCTTTCTAAAATTGCTGCCTTTTTTAAACTGAAACTTCTTTTTTTCAGGTTTCCACAAATCTGGAAAAGGAACCAGCAAACGTGGATGCTGCCACAAGCTTGTTATCTCAGTTGTAATATAAAATGGACAATGAAGGGGTTGCAAGAAATGAAAGACCACAAATACTGATGGCTTTGTTTGCACAATTTTATTAAAAAAAATTTGTTAATATACAAGTATTGGCACACTTTAATACAAACTACAAACAGACCTTTCCTATCATGTAGGAAAGTGGAATGTCAGAAGTCAGTGTGAGAAACTTAAAGTGCTAAAACAGAAGGCACTTCACAAAATTGGTTCACTGAAACAATTTAGCATAACTCAAGTTGATACCCTTCACATTTCAACTTGGCAGTGAAAGCTTCAAAGTTGTTTGAAAAGTTAGAAAAGACTATAGAAAGCTTCTTGGCAGTAAAGCTTCAAAGAAAATGCTGTTAACTGTGAGCAAGAAGCCTAATCATTTTTTAAAAAATGATCAAAAGGCTATTAGGTATTTTCACTTTTCTTACTAAAGAAAGCTCCAAACAACTGGATTACACAGAAGAACACTCAGGTGAAAAAGTGCCAGAATTTTTGATAAGAGCCCTTTTTTTCTTGTTCTTGAATTTGTTTTGTGAAGTAGTTAAAGGAAACAAAAGGAAATATACTCCCAGAGTCAGTGAACTAAGAAGTTATACATTCATTATTCAAATACTTAGGTTATGAAGAAGTCTAGGATGTTATAGTTAGAGGTAGATAAGTAGTCTGGTTGACACAATATCTAATAATTTAGTATCTGCACATCAAAGAGATCACAGACTCCTTCATTATCATCCAGGTTAAAGTTGTAGTCATCTCCGGGAGTAGGAGAGAGTCGTAAGAGAGGAAAAACTGTAAAGCAGGAATAGTTTAGTTTAAATTAAAACAGTTTTGGAAAATCAGCCCTATCATAATTCAGTATGTTTGTCATCAGGGTTAGTCTTAATAATTAAAATAGTCTTGATAATCTGACAAGCTCACTGGGATACATACCGTGAATACCTGTACTGCATTCAAACTAAGGCAGCAAGTGATGTATCTACCATTTTTTGCTTGGTATTTTAAGTCAGTTTGCTGAAGTGGAGTGATAGCTGGGGAATATGGGTTTTATTTCTTCTTCTGCAGCAAAGGAGCTCCTGAGCAGCTTTTGAAAACTTTAACCAGAAACCCATAATTTGTATTTATATTCCTTTGTCTTGTTACTATACCGTAATACTGTAGTACAATGCCAGCCTTCAAATAAGTAAGGAAGTTAGCATTATCTCTGTTTTTACAGAAGGGGAATGGAGGCTTGCAGTTTGTCTGTGCACTGCATATAAAGCATGGACTCGAAGATGTCTTTGTGGGGGGAATGCAAGAAGAAAAGCCTCAGCCCTCACTCTGCACTGTAGGAACTCTAACACAGTGTATATGAGCTGGGCATGCCATCCCTGCTCTACAAGTGGAGGCTGTTTCCATGTTAACCACATACTGGCACGTTCACAGAATCCCATCTTGCCCCTTGGATCTTACATAACCACATGTGTGTTTCTGGATGAGCCCTGAGGCAGTCTGCTTGAAGGGCATATATTATCACAGGCCTTATAGAACACAGGGCAAAAGGAACAAAGTGAGCTGAGTTCACCTCTTTGCCTGGCACCTCAGTGAGAGTGGTAGAGAGGTTGGCAGCACATGAACTCTGTAGTAGCTGTGGTACAGTGCTGCACTCATATGGCCACAGAGGTGCAGGAGCAGAAATGGGTGACATTTAGTGTATCACAGCTGGACATGTATCAGTCTGCATCCAGAACTATGTTCTAAAATACCTACTCAAAGCACCTGCATAAAGCTTCAGACAGAACAGAATTAAACCGGTTTGTTTTTTTTTTTAAAGGCAGCACACTAGTCATCAGCTTGTTCTTTGTCCCTAAATTAAGGACTGGTGAGTTATTCATGCATGTAAGTTCTTGTTGGATTAAGGTTTTCATATTTTGACTGTTAAATAAACTTGCAGGGAATAGAAAGGGGAGCAAAGACAAGAGTGACAGAGGAGGCAACACGGGAAAGAAGTAGTTTCATACTGACTCTTGGCATCAGATTTAACAGATGCCTCCTAAGTGCTGCTCACACAAAATCCATGCTGCTACATGCTGCTACTTATTAGAAAAGATGCTTAATACTTACCATCAGAAGACATGAGTTCATCAATAATATCTCCACTGATATTTCCTGTGAGACAGGAGCACATGCTTTAAGTATGTAGATTTTTTTAACATGTTTATAGCAGTCAACACATTCTTTGCATTAAAACATTGAATTGCCAAGTACACTATAGTTTGTGCAGTGTAGGAGCTGCAGAGGAGGTATGCCATGTACATGTGAAATATATTTATCTTTGTATCCCTCAGCTTTTCCCCCCCCCCAGTATGTTTTTCCCACTTATCTCTTAAAACCCAAGAGCCATATACAACATGAAGCTTATTTGGTGTCAAGGAAACTCATTTGCTCAAAATGAGTATGCTCCTATGAGCTGGCTCACTGGCTTTATGAGGAGATAAACAGAGGCCTGTTTTTTCCTCTGTGTAATTTGGTCACAAAAAAGGGCTCAGAGAACCAGTAAAAACATTTCAATAGGAACAACTGCTTCCTACCTGCAGGCTCTTCCATCTTTGCAATGTCAAATGAGTTTGGCTTGAGAATACAGTTGACATCCAGAGGCAGCAAGCTCTGGTAGTCACTGGAGCTGGCTGAAGCCTGGGCCCCGTCCTCAGACAGGCTGGGGTACAGCTCTGGCTCCGGCAGGCTGGAGTAAGGGGCTGCGGGGGCTGCGCTGTCCCGCTGGGCGCTGCCATCTACATGGACAGGAAGGCATCATGAGCCTGTTACAGTGAAACAGAACACAAGGCACCTGCCCCCAGCTATGTCATTTGAGGAGAACATGCCCAATGTTTGGGATCGGGTGAGAGGAATCTTCCCCTTCCACAGTCACAGGCACAATTTAATTAATTGTCAATTAATTAAAGGTTAATAAATAAAGGTAATCAGGACCCCTCAGAAATGCAGTTGTAATATTGACAGAATTTTCATAAATCTTTTCCTAGTACCTATTAATTTACTATGAAAACAATACCTGATATTCAGGCAGCCTCTCACTGTGGCTATGTGGAAGAAGGTAAGCCACCTTGTGGTAGAATAGCTGGAACTAGTGCCTGTATTATCAGTCTCATTAAAAGGTAAACGTTCAAATCATATCCTCTGTCAAGAGGTTTGCAATTTCGCTCCAAACTGCATTCTGGAGAAGCACCTCAGAATAATTAAAAGGATTACATCTAAAACCTGTTCAGTGTATGATGATAAGCTCTGAGGGAAAAATCTGTTTCACCAGACAGAAGAGGAAGAGGCATCTCTAACCTCCTGAGAGCTGTTACTAAGCCCCTGGAATAGTCTTTTAATGGGCAGCTGCTACCCTATGCAAATTCTTTATCTTCCCTTTGTCTACCACCTATCTGAACAGTTTCTTCTTTCCCTCCACCTGCCTTCCTCCCCCACCCACAAGAGGCAGGAAAACCCCTGGATCCATCCACCTGATGGTGTGTCCGCAGCTGCTGTTTGTGGTAACTCCTGTCCTTGGTTCAGGTCGTGCTGTTCTGGGGGATTTGGAGGAGCTGCAGCTGGTTTAAGTGGAGTCGCTGGAGCTGCAGGTTGAGATGGGGGCTGTGCAAGGTCATCGGGCGGAGGAACCGGAAACACCATGGGCTTGGAGGAGCTCGATTCTTTGTTTATAAGCAGCACATGGATAGGTCCTGAACTACTTTTAAGATTGATCTGGTATTTCTTCTGTCCGTTCTGTCCCTGTAAAGGTGGTGTATTATGAAAGTTACTGTTCCTTGAGAACTTGGAACTGTACAAGGTAATGAAGACTAAGATCAACTGTTTTAGGCCCCAACAAAATCCAACATCACAGCTGCTAACTTGGGTCCTGCAGAGAACCTTACCATTGCCTGAACTGATTTCAGCAGAGACGGACAAAGATAGTACCATTGATCAGCTTCATGGCTCTAGCCTTGGATGCTTTTACGATATTAGACTGTGCTTAGCCTCACTAAAAATAGCTTGTGAAACTTCTCAGGTGAATTTCAGCCTTCTGTAAGCACAGTGGCTATCATGCTTCATACAAACAAGGCTCTCTCCCAACTATGTAAACACTATTTAAAACCAAGCACTGCAACAACAACAACAAAAAAAAAAGTTAAAGATGGACAGAAGTAAATAATTTGGCCTTCTACTTTAACCTTGCCAAATTAATCCTTTTGGCTATAGCGAGACTGCAGTCTGTTTCTCTATCCAGTCTAGTACCATGAGACTAAATCTAAATTAAATCAAAACTAAATCTAAAAGGCTTTTTCTTAAGAGATCCATTTTAACAATATAACAGAGAAACATAACACAAAAAGTCACTGAGTTCTTAAGAGAATTCATGACAACTATGCATTATTTTGCAAGTTGCAACATTTAAAAGCAAGAGAGAATAGGAAATACACTTGTCTATCTTGGTTTTAATAGAAGGCAGGGTTACCATTAGTCTAAATGTACAAAACCCACTTTTTTCTATCCAACCTCTCTCTTCTCAACTGAAACAATCCTAATCCTTTCTCCCCCTCCTCTCACACATGGATAGAGAGAAATCCTCTGCTCTAAAATAGCTCTTCTTTTCCACTACTGCTCTACAACACTCAGGTAAACAAGAAACCAGTACATACCATTTCAGGTCTAGGTACTTCTAACTGTGTACCACAAGGTGCTTGAATTGCTAGAAGTGTATCTCCTGGTTAAACAGCAATTTTTAAGACAGTGTTAAGTGTATTTTTCTTAAGTCTTGTATAGTATCCACTCAAATGAGATCTGGAAATTCTCTAAGGCCACCTAAAGTACTGCACAATTTAGCATATATAAACTTGTGGTAGGACATATGTAGTCCCTATAAGATCCAAGTATATTGCATAGCATAAATCACAGAATTCCAATACTTAGATCGTAGTTGCAAAAATCTTTTCTCACAACAGTACAAGATTTACAATTTTCTTTACCCGTTTGTCTTGTAGTTGTATATCTAACATAAGGTAAAAATATTTAACTAGTTACTTTTTTCACAGAATCAAAGAATGATTTAGGTTGGGAAAGACCTCCAAGACCATCGAGTCCAACCTTTGACTGATCACCACCTTGTCAACTAGACCATAGCACTAAGTGTCATGTCCAGTCATTTCTTGAACACCTCCATGGATAGTGACTCCACCACCTTCCTGGGCAGCCTGATCCAATGCATGGAAGCCCTTTCTGTGAAGAAATTTTTCCTGATGTCCAACCTGAACCTCCCCTGGGCGCAGCTTGAGGCTGTGTCCTCTTGTTCTGTTGCTGGTTGCCTGGGAGAAGAGACCGACCCCCACCTGGCTACAGCCTCCTTTCAGGTACTTGTAGACAGTGATTAGGCCTCCCTCAAGCTTCCTTTTCTCCAGGCTAAACAACCCCAGCTCCCTCAGCCACTCCTCATATGCCTTCAGCTAAACCAGCTCTCGGGTCTGGCTCACTTTGTGACTTTGATGAATGGCAGTACTACAGAAATTTAACAGAAGGAAGAAGAGGTATTAATGTTCATCTTCAGTGCCAGCACTTCCAAGTATCTAAGCTCATGGCTTCTGCAGCACAACTGAGCTGTAACAGCTGGCTGTCAAACTCATCTGTGGCTTACTATGTGCATTAAAATGTGCTGGGTAAAGTCAGGGGACCACAGTTACATGCACAGCACTGGCACAATACTGCAAGTCACTTGCCTACCTGCACATCATTTCCTCTTTGTCCATAACTAATTTGGAATAACTCTTCTTTCTCTGCCTCCTAAGAACACTTAGGTGAAGTACTATGTTAGTGCCATGCCAGGTGCCTCCATATTTTGTAATGACTAACACTTTTCAGTAATAGCTCATTTTTGTTAAACTGCAATAGTTTTCTAATCTTGGGCTTTTATTAAAAAAATCATCCTTGTGGCAAAGAAGAGATGGTTTTGAGCCTAGCTGGAGGCTGAACAACAGCTTTCCCTTGGGTGCTCCAAGATCAGGAGATGATGTCAAGGGAAGTAACCTCTGCCAGCATTTCTTGGCAATTTCTTCAAACCACCTGTACAGGAATCCTTTAGATTTAGTAGCAATGCCTCATCATTGACCTTCAGCTGGCTCCATTTGTACAGCATCACAAGCTCTGTCTGGCTATAGCTGCCACCAGAAAATGGTAAGAAATTTGGATCTTCTTGGTTCTTTTGGAGGGTTGGACTGACATGTTCTGTCTCTGGTTCCATTAATGGCCCTTGGCAAGCTGCTGAGAAGTATGAATACCAAAAAAGACATCCAAAACCAGAACTCCAGCTGAGCTTCCATTCTACACAATCTGTGACTGCAGCTAGAAAATACCAGAACTTGGTAGCCATGAACATTTTGAGACATCTACCTAGTACTGATCACTATTGAGTACTTCTAAATTCAAAATACTTGCAGGGAGAAAGCAGGTTAGTTAGCAAGTTATTTTTCAAGAAATCACTCAGTTTAGAAATACAGCCTAGCAGCAACTTACCATTGAAGCAGTTGCAGATATCTTCATGGGTGACATATGAAAATGTAATTTATGTCAAGGAACATTTTTCTTAAAGCAATATAAAGCTGGTATTTGTTGCCCTTTAGAAGTTTGTCCAAACTGAGCCTAAACTATAATGTTATTATAGTTACTTCGAGGTGTAATCAAGGCATTATTTTTGACTTTCAGAATAGCTCGTTATAAATAACAAGAGTTCTGGGTTTTAAAGAAAAAACCTGTATCTGCAAAGAAAATACAAAAAGAAGAAGAGTTGTGTAGCTTGAATGAGAAGCGATTCTTCTAAAAAAGGAGAACATGTCAAATCTTGTTTTGAAGAATACCATTTACCTTGCTAACTTGACAATACAGGATTCAGGTATGCATCAGCATTTCCCAGAATCACACAAAAATACTGCTAGGGGGAACTTCAAAAGTCATCTGCCATCCCATTCCTCTGCCTCAAGGTAGGATTGATCCACTGTTCAGACATTCCAGACAGATGTTTGTCTTTCCTCTTCTGCAAAATCTCCAGTGACAGATATTCCCCTCTCTCTGGGGGATCAATTCCAGGGCTAGCTCTCCCAAAAGAAAAGTTTCTCCTAAAATTTAACTTCAGTCTCCTTTGCTACAAAATCCAGTAAATTTTAAGTACTTATCAGTAGTATTATAGGACACTTGCCTGCTCCCAGTCTAAGATGTCTATTTTGCAAGACAGCTAAACACATGCTTATGAGCAATGCAGCTGGAACTCTCTGATATTTATATACAGAATTTTTTTTCCAGTTTGAAACCCAACAAGCTTCAGGACTTTGTCAACTCAATTTATCTTTGGGTGATAGCTTAATCTTTTCAAAATGAAGCAACAAAAAAGACTCATGTAAAGCACTGGTAACAAAGTATAAATTCAAGTTCTGGAAGCAATATAACTAATTTCAAATAAGACACTGGGATTATTCTACTGACTTAAAAGTTACTACTGTACATTTATATATATATGCTAAATTATTTTCATGTTACCAATCACAGTCATGGAAGTTAAAAAGTCCTGTATCTAAGATTTCTATCTTCTTTTGTTGAAGCAAAACCTGAAAAAATACTTGCCTTACCTTGCTTCAGGATAAAATGGGCTACATTATGCTTTATCCATTACCTACACTTTAAGTGTTGCTTTAATTCTAGTTCCAAAGTGCACACACAATTAATTTAAAAGGATATTGGTGGTTTGTAGAATCATCCATGACGTTCTTGATACTTTGTTGAAGCCACAGTTTCTGCTGATCCAATTCTTTTTCTTTTAGCTCTAAATCTTCAATTTCAGCTTCCAGATATCTCAGCCTGTCTATGACTTCTTTTGTATTGCAGCCAGCACCTACTCCTCTTAAAAAGGTAAAAGGGTTCATGAAACCACAAGTGAAAATCCAAAGCAAATATGTAATGATAATTTCTTAAGACTATTTTCAACATTTGGATTTTTTTTTTTAAAAATTACTATCATCTACTAATATTCAGTATGAAGGAAATGAGCATTTACCCTCCCAGTAGTGTTTTAACAGGAAAATGAAAATTGTTAACTTCCAATCAAATTTAGAATTTCCTTCTACAAAAATTTATCTTCTTTTGGATTGTAGTTTTTTTCTTCATTGGAACTGTTTCGCAGGCCCTTTCTCCTTCACCTACAATCTTACCTTGAGCTTTTACCTTCAGAGGCCTAAGAGAAAATAGGCATGGACTGTGGTAGAGCAGGTAGGTGGACATCATGTGCCCTGATACCCCTCCCAGATTCATTCACAGGGAATATTTCAATTGCAAGTGCTAGTTATAAAGTAGCACTACAAGTTTTCTAAAAGTTTCTCTTCTGTGTGCTTTAAACTTGATTTTATGTATCAAACCCACAAGTTAAAACAAACACAGTTAATTTATTGTAATTCTACAACGTCATATTGCTCATTGAAAAGCATTATGTTAATTTTATCGTGTCATACCTACTCAGAAGAAGTAGAAAGAGGCAAATTTTGTTGCTCTTAGCCACGTGAAAATTTGCAGAATTGACATAACTTACTTCCACTGAATGCTGTTTTTTGACTTCTTCTCAATGAGATCAATCCCCTCCAGAACGTTGGTGATATCATAGATCCTTCTCTTCTGCCTCACAGCAAGCGTATCAGCAGCCTGTCGAGAGAGCAACTATCAGCAGCTTGCATGTTGAGGGAAAAGACAGTTAAGTCACTCCCTTGGAAAAATGCCATCTCATGGCATTCCGAAGGGAGAAGGTTCCACTCTCCAAGAGCCAGATACCATCATGAACTCTGAAGTGCAGCACCTGCAGGCAGTGCTACAAAGCACACGGAGCAGTCCCCTGGCTGAAGGCCAGCACCCATCCCCTGACAGAGAGGGGAGCTCACGGGGTTGCAAAGACCACGGTCAGTATCTGGAGCATTTTCAACTGCATGGAGGAGCTTCCCATGCCCTTTCTGGAGGGCAAGAAAAGATATGGAAGGCAGGCAGCGACACCCTGCAGTGGGGCAAGCCTCTGAAGCCAAGGACATATTAAGTTTACCATTCCTTCCACTGATACTCGAGGTATTACAGCCTTTGTTTGGATTCAGTGGTGCCAGGATACGGAACAACAGGGCTGCAATTTCACAGAGTGGCTGCAGGAGAGCTGCAGCATTTCAAGGCACCATTGTCCTTGCACAAATGCCCTTCACAGCGTACAAGGGCTCACTCGACCTGTCACACTGAGCACCAGCTGCCAGCGATGCTGCTGCTGACACACAGCCTGTAGGGTTCTGTGCAGCACATCTGGGGGCTGCCACACCTCGCCACTCTGAGCAAAGCAGTGTCAGGCAGAGGCAACTGCTTCCTGCCTTACTTCTTTCTCTCCATGGTGATTTTTGTGTAACTGATGCAAAGAGGTAAGACAAAGTAAGCAAACAAACTAGTCATGCCTTCCACACCTGAAAAGCAGCTCAAGTTCAAAGAATATTTGCTAAAAGGAGGGAAAACAGAGAGGAGTCTGAGTCTGTAATTAGTTGGAACACCTAAATAGAATGATTACATGGGACTGTATGTATTAAACAAATAAAAAGAGAAAAAAAACAAAGAGAAGGGTAGGCAAAGACTTCTGAATTTGAATGAATGAAACTAATGCATAAAGTCAAATAATTTCTACTACAGGAACACATTTATTTCAGTTTGTTCCAACAATCTATTAAATGTATGCTTTTTGTATGCAGCCTATATGAAAGAAAGAGGTACAGCTTGAGACAACCATAACCTGGAAGGAAAACCAAATTTCTTTGCTTAATAGTACAATTAACTTTTGCTACTCAAGTAAAGTTGAAAGGATAAAAAGAAAGAACAGAGATTAGAAAAATACTTTTATAGCCCTGAAGTATAAACACTGCTTTCTCCTGGACAGTGATGAACCCACTAAACACTGTTGCCACTGATAGCCTTAGCAGCATTTATCTTTTGTATGGTCTTCTGTAGGAGTCTTTTAAAATATTTTCTTATCTAACCAAGCAAAATACATGCAAATACACATAAAGTGCACAGTTTAGTTCTCTCCAAGGAAACAGGCTCTTCAATCACTTGTTTCAGCAGGTATGCACCTGCTATCTTAATCTGCTATTTTTGCTGCATACATACACACTAAATCCAGTGACTGCAAGAGAACCTTACAAATCTAGCAAGTGACAAAGTTGATGCCACTTGCACAATGTTTAATCAGCATCCCATACATCTCACAGTCTTCAGTTATTCTACAAGCTGTTCACATTATTCAGTGCAAGGAATGGACAGCACACACTTAACTGCTATTCAACTTCCTGCTTTTTTCCCATTGCTCTACATATTGACCTAGGACTAAGTCTGCCACTCATGGCTTGAATGATGAAGAAATTGCTCTGGAGACAGATTTCATTACCTCTTGAGATTTTCCCAAAGGCCTGTCTACAAAATACAAATGCTTTACTCATCTTAATGTATTTTCAAACTGTACTGGTAGCAGAAGATACCAATGTACATGAATTTGGAGCTGTGAAACCAAAGGTTAAGATATTTTTGGGATTTTTTTAAGTCATTTTTTCTGAGTGTCCAATTTCAAATGTTTCAAAATTGATGTACTTGTCCCACTCTAAATGCATTTTGTATACCCAAGCACAATTCCCATGAACACCAGCAGCAGATTCACCACTACCAGCTCCAGATCCCCGGGACAGGGGCTCATTTCATAGGAAAATGAATGACACAGTTACATATGTATTTGGCTTCACTAGCCCTGTATACAATTCAATCACTGCTATGAAGTTCAACTACTTACAACAAGAGTACCAACACAAGCTGGGGCCAGTTCCCAAACTGAGATGTTTAATCCAGACATTCACTAGCTTTCTGGTGCTGATCTTGTAATCTAATTACCTTTAAAAAATTTCACAGATATTTTAAAAAGCAATTGAGAAGTTCCTCTCTGACATTCTAGCAGTTATCAGTGTGATACCTTCTGACAGGTACATGGATCAGAAATTAAGTTCAGTCCTCCACATAAACCATTCACTAATAATTTAAATAATGAAATGAGCTTTCTGAGACAAATCTCTTGTTGTCAAAAACACTGTTAAAACTCATGATTTCTCAGCCTATGTCAAGAAAGGGACATCTACAACAGTGATCCTGCTAACATGGGTGGATGTAGCTTCCACATTCAGAATTCTTTCATAAAATCTTTCAAATGTAAAGCTGCTGAACTCTAGTTATTCCTCCTAATATCTCCTCATACTTTGATTAAGTATATATTGAAGCCAAGCACTCACAGGTGTCTCACAGACAGGTTCAGAGCTGGAATAAAATATCTAAGCACAGAGCTATGGTTCTGTGCATTCCGATTGTGCAGCTCTTGGAATACAGAAAATGCACTGTTCAGCACAGGTTCAGCTGCAGGCACACATGCCCAGAAATAAGAAAGAAAGGCCAGGAAAAGGGCAGTTGAGAGTTTGTAGCCCCCCACACACCACTTCTTTGCTCCTTGGGAGCTGACAAAAGGCAGCAGAAATCCTCAGCTGCAAATGCATTAGCCCTAGGGAGCAGAGGAACTCGATAGAGCACCGTGGCAGTCATTACTGAGAACCTTAAAGCACAAGGGCCAGCACTGCCTGCTCGCTCTCCCCACGTGTCAAAGGAAAGAGGTCCTGCATCTTCTGAACTCTGCCCATACCACACGACAACATTTTCTCCCTCAGAAGGCTGTCAACAGTTTGGTGAGAGTTTTAAATGGCGCTCTTGTCAAATTGTTGTAGAAGTGCTGAATATCATTGCAACGTAAACACTAAGGGAATGTAAAATCTAATAGACAGGCTCTTCCTTCTTCTGTGGAGCGCAGCAAGTGTAAAGCAGTTGTTATCTGACCTTGACCAATACATTTCTAAAACAAGCAGATTGTAGAATACCTCCTGTTTTGCACTGATGATCAGGAACACTACTTAACCATCATTAGAGCAGGGATGGCATTCTGCTAGAAACAAAGCCCACTTAAGAAATTAAGGCAGAAGCATTGTGTGCTATGAAGAGCATCCCTTCAGGTGGTTTATCCCTTATTCCCTCATCTTGGTCTTTTTCCCTCTTCCCTGCAATTCATGGGTTGCTGCAGATAGAAACTTAGTTTTATATCATCCTTTAGTGTTTTAAGCTTAACTCCATGACTAGATTTCTTTATAAAGGCTTGTTCAGTGACAAGTATGTCATTATCTTAGAATAGCTGTTTGATTTTAAAGTAAATGCAAAATACAGACTTCAAGTAAAGAAAATTCTCACTTCCACTCCCACAATTTCTCAGATGTTACAGAGAAGTGTCCAGCACTAAAACATTTTCACAGCTTCCTTTTACAGCCTGCTAAACGGAAATTACAATTTTATTAAAGATCACCAGAAAATGTCCCATAAAAGAGATTTTCCTTCTCAATTGCTAAATTGCAAAGCTGGAAGTCTACCTGTTTCCAAATTTTATTTTCTTCCTAGTGCTGGTTTTGCTGAAGAAATACTGATCAGCAGCACAACATCAGATGGTCAATACCAGCCAGCAGGGAGACACTTAAAGGTGTTCACTGCATGAATCATCTCTTGGAATGCTCTGTTCTATTTCAAGACTTCTGTTCTTCAGTTTGCTGAGCACACTGACAGAACACAAACACACAAACTGGGCTTCATTTTTCCTTAGATATATGGCTTATTTATGATAAAACCAGTCACAGAAATGTATGTTCTGACTCATCCCTTATGAAAGTACCAACAATTTATGCACTGCAGTTAGCATTTACTTTCAACAAACTGTAACCTGTAATTCAGACACCAGTCTCCAATAGATCTCAAGCACAAATGTCTGTGATCGGTTGCAATGCCCACTGAACTTTTCCATGGCTATCAACCCTTTCATTCCCTCTGAGTAGGTACCTTTCTCACTAAAGAGAAGAAGCAGCATTGTTCCATCCCACTACGCAGCCCAACTTTATTGTTCAAGTCAATCTTCTCTGGCACTTTAAGCCAAGCTTTTGGACCTGATGTCTTACAAACTGAGTATGTTTTGCTTCTCAGATTGACCTGGAACATCTCTCAGGACATGACAGACAATACAGGAAGCTGCACAACAATCCCAAAGATCTGGACGTCTTCATTCTGTTTTGCTAGAGAAAGAGGCAATTAAAAATAAGGGGCTCATCAACTTGTCCGGACCACAGCATAACTAAATGAGGAATATAAAACCTATCAGTGTCCTTCCCTATTCACCTTGAAGTTTCACTAACCACAGTAATACCTCTGAAGTGCATCCACTCTGAACAGGGATGCACAAAAAAAAAGCTCTGAGAACACCATTCACCTCCTGGGGCCTATCAAGAGTAATTAAAAAATAGGTCAGTTTTCCAGAAAGCACTTTAACCAAAGTACCAAGCCAGCCTCTTGCTGCACTTTGCTGAACATCTCAGCCATTCACTGATGACCTTAACCAGTCAGGTTTACACACCTCTGCCTGAATGCACTGCACATGCAACAACCCGTGGGGCCCGAGCTCCTGGGACAGAGCAGCAGCACGCTCCAGGGAACTGGCAGGACACAGTGCCAAGGATCCCTCCTGCAAGACACTGACCTCCTGGCATCAGGACCATGCCAAGGTAGGCTGGTCTCAGGGCATCACCGGAGACGCTCCAGCTGCTGCTGCCCAACGCCCTCACACCTTGGAGGCAGCAGGCTGGCTGCAGGGCTGGGTGACATTGATTTGTCACTCATACACCAATTCAGCTTCTTTCATTCACACAGAACAGAAAGTATAAGGCAGCAATAGTCTGTTTTTCAAGATCATTTTCTCTTGCTGAAAGGACTTGGGGGTGGTGGGCAAGAAACAGGTTTAAACAGCAGCGCACACACTGAGTCAGTGCAGGGAGCAACATAGGCCAGTAAAAAAAATACAGGGAATTGTTAGGGCTGGAATGGACCTCTGGAGATCATTTAGTCCAACCCCTACCAAGGCAGGGTCATCCAAAGCAGGTGCACAAGAACTCATGCAGGCAGGTTTTGAATGTCTCCAGAGAGGGAGACTCCACAACCTCCCTGGGCAGGAGTCCCTCCCTCTCCCTTAACGTAGAGAAGTTCTTCCTCGTGTTGAAGTGAAACTTCTCGTACTTTAGTTTATGGCCATTGCTCCTCATCCTGTCACTGCACGCCACCAAAGAGTCTGGCACCATACTCTTGGCACGCACCTATAAGATATTTATAAACACCGATGAGACCTGCTTTCAGTCTTTTCTTCTCTGAACTAAACAGGCCCAGCTCCCGCAGCCTCTCCTCATAAGAGATGCTCCAGACTCCTCATCATCTTTGCAGCCCTCTGCTGGACCCTCTCCAGTAGCTCCTTGGTTTTTTTGTACTGAGGAGCCCACAACAGGGCATAGTAAATAAGACCACTCTCAATAAGTTAAATTTAACGCACGGTACCCATTAATTATATCCCTTTATAAAGAGCCGAAACGCGTATTTGAGCCGACCGCGGCGGCTGTCAGCCATCACCGGGCACCCGCAGCCCGTCAGCGACCGGGGGAGGCCCCGGTGCGCCGGGCGGGCGGCAGGGAAGGACGGACGGACGGACGGACAGAGGGACGGACGGAGGGAGGGAGCGGGCGGCCCTGCCCGGCCCCCGGGGCTGCGCCGCCCTCCCTGCAGCGCGGCGGGCCCTGCGCCCGGCCGGGCCCGGCGGTGCCGCCGGCCGCCCCCCCGCCCTCGCACCGCTTTGAGGTCCAGCACGCCGTCCTTGGCCTCCTGCAGCAGCGACACGAACTTGGTGGTCAGCAGCCCCAGGCTCTTCTCGTGGCGGCTGCTGCCGCCGCCGCCCGCCGCCTCGGCCGCCGCGGCCATGCCGCCGGCGGGGCCACGTGTCGCGACCGCCGCAGCGCCCGAGCGGCAGCGCGGCCCCGGCCCCAGCCCCAGCGGCGGGAGGGGCGGCCCGCAGGAAGTGACGCCGCCGCCGTTGCCGGGACAGCGGCAAGGCTCGGCTGCGGGGCTGCGGCCGCGGGCGGGGACGGGCTCGGCCCCTCGGAGCCGAGCCGGGCAGGGCGGGCGGCCCCGGGCCTGCCTGAGGGGGATTGCGCTTGGCTTCGCGGGCCGCTCCCGGCTTTCCCTCAGGGCCCCAGCACGGGTAGCGCGGGCCTGGAGTCGCCAACATATGTCCCGCGAGCCTGGCGGGCCGGCCTCGATAGCTCCTTGTCGCTCATTCCACCGTTTACATTTGATATCGAAGCACTTAGAGTAATTGCAAACGATGTTCTCACACCTGGCCAGGCCAGGCACAGGACACGCTGATGATCTGGCCAGGGGCACAGGGAATTTTGGATGTTTACCCAGTCCTTTCCCCTGGTGTCCAAATACACTTGGCCTTAATTGAGGTACACCTCGTTCCCTCAGTTACCATGGGATAAAAGCAGAGAAGCTTTAAAGCCCATACTGTGTAAGAATTCAGGGGATGCACTAAAAGAAGAGCAGGCCCTCAGCTACCCCTCGCACACGGCAGTGGAGCGCTGTGCCCTGGGTGTGCCGTGGCACAGGAGCTGGACCTGCACACGCAAGCAATCGCCTGTTCAGGGCTACCTGGGCATGGTAACGCGCTCTCTCCGGATCTGGAATCACAGCCCTCCTGGGCCCAACTAACACAGGAATTTCCTGATTCCACACTCGCTGTTGATTGAAACAGATCATTCTCTAGTCAGGAAATGAAAACAAAGTCTAATAATGGAATTGATTTTAAACTGTCGTGATTGATGGACAAGAGCATGCGTTGCATCTGACAAGGTCAGCATTCACATTTTGTTTATATTTTTGTTTAATTAAATGTATTTTATTTATTTTATTAAGTTATATCTTTCAGTCATGCTGGGTTGAAATTTATCCTTGTGAATACGTAAATTTGGTACAGCTTTCACCTGCCCCACATCTTTATTATTTCACCATTTTGACGGCAAAAAACATCTAAACACTTATTAAAAACCTCTAAGGAAGCTGTGTAAGCATAAAGAGGGAAGCCATGACAAAGACAGAGTTATCTGCAAGAAAAACAAATGTTCCAAGCACTACTAACACATGAACATTCCCAAGTACTGTAATATGAAATTCCTGAGCCAAGAGCAAGGAATAGAAAGAATTTATGTTAAAAATGTTAACAACTCCCTATGATTAAATCAGACAATTAATTTCAGAACAAAAATTTTGGAGTTAAAACTCAGAGGAGATATTAAAAAATTGAATCAGGGCAAGAATAAGTTCTTTTAACTTCCTGGTGCATTCCAGGTATTCAATTACTTCACCCAAAGCATAGCTTGGTCAAATACTAAGTAAAGAAAAAAGAAGTGCCCCAGGAAACACTCAATCAACATGACAGAAAAGCACTCTGAAGTAGTGAAGGTGCAACCTTTCTGCACCAATGATATCTTAAAACTACTATAGAACAGCTTTCCAGGTGAGCATTTCCTCACATACTGTGGACAGAGTGTATAGAGCACAAGAAATAGTTTTCTTCTGCCTGTAGAGAACTGACAGTTAAGAGTTTGTTCTTACACCTTACTAACAATTACCACCATTTCATAATTTTTATATATTACAAACAAATGGGACAGATTCCAAGGAAACAGTCCTTAACAGCTCTATCCTACCTTAGCTGGGAGTACCACAGTGCAGACACCTCCCTGTTAGTGCTGATGGCTCATTCCTGGTGTTTTCATGGGTCAGGTGAGGGAACTCTTGATTCAGGGAGTCAGAGCTGAAGCAGGTGTCTGCTTTCTGTCCCCTTCACAAATTTGGAATTTTACCCTTTTATAACACCGTGCAATCTCTAGACAATTCTCAGCCCTACACACCTCCCCACAGAGGGGAGTTGTTTTCCCAGGCTGTTGCAGGCACCTCATTCAGTTGCTGGGCTGCCTTTTTTTTAATTTCACTTTCCTGTTGCTACTTCCATTCTTAGAACAAAGGGTGTGTTGCCAGCTCTCAAGGTTGTGCTTTGTCAAAGACTAGTCACCGATCATCAGGAAGTTGTTTTCGCTGCCGTGGCCTCTACTTTCAACTCGTGCCCATGTTTTCAAGGCCTTTTACATCCCACGCTTAAGCTGCACCTCATAACACGATGCAGCTGCTATCAAGCTCTGGTTCACACAACAAGCTTTCATTAACAAATTGATAACAAACGCAGCGCCTGTTACCCAAAGGCCAGGGCTTTTTACCAGCACTAAATACTGTTAGGGGGCTGCAGGGTACAAAAATGCTCAGTCAGTTTCACTGCGCTAATGTGCTGAAGCCTGGCTTCTGAACAACTGACGGTAAAGGTGGCTTAGGGGCTGCTACCGTCCCTGGAGCAACGGGACTCTGCTCCAGCTACTGCGAGATGCAAGGATGGAGGAAATAGCTCCACCTGGTGTAGCAGCGTGTACCCGTGATTTTACTCTCACGGTTCCCTTTATCACTGCGGCATGAAACGCTTCAGAGGAAGGGGTAGTTCAGTAGCAGTTTAGGGTCCTCGGAGAGCAAGCAAATGAAGCAAATGCCTGAGTACAATGGAGATGGTAAGGCCTCCACCATGAAATAAATATTTTACTTTTGTTTTGCTTCCATAAGAAGCTCTTAGGTTATTATCTCCTTCATTTCAAAAGCCTGGTAGGAAGCCTACTGCTGTGGAGAAAACCAAACTATGCTACCAAAAAGGCCACTCTAAGTTGCAGTAGGTGTACGTTCTCCAACAGTGGCAGATTAAACATGTTTTCAGGTACAAGAAAGATGGAGAGTCTGTTTACAAGGGCATGTTACGACAGGACAAGGGAGAATGGTTTTAAACTGAGAGTAGGTTTAGATTAGATAATAGGAAAAAATTCCTTACTGTGAAGGTGGTGAGGCACTGGGACAGATTGCCCAGAGAAGTTGTGGATGCCCCATCTCTGGAAGTGTTCAAGGCCAGCTTGGATGGGGCTCTGAGCAATATGATCTAGTGGAAGGTGCCCCTGCCCATGGCAGGGGGGTTGGAATTCAATGATCTTTGAGGCCCTTCCAACCCAAGCCCTTCTGTGATTCAACATTCGTGGTTCTCTCATTACAAGAATCTTTACCTCACTGAAGCAAAGCTTCAAGCTCTTGGCTTAGAACTTTCCAACTTCCTTTTCTCTTATTAAACATGAAAATTCCTAATTTCATATGATGCTTTTCATCTATGCATGTTATGACCCATTTTGACAGCAGTTAAAAATAACCAAAGGTTAGAAATAACTATTTATTATGAAAATAATGTAAAAACATGTCTGCTCCCTGAAGTATCAAAATATACAACAAAGACTTAATTCTCTAGAAAACAAGGAAAAGTGCATTGTAGTGTATGAAACTGCTTGTGTAAGATATATTTTTAGTATAAGTATTAATAATCTTGAAAGTCTTGTTGAATATCATTCAGTGCATGTGTAAGTCGTCGTATTTTATTTTCCATGGCTTTTTTATTGTTAGCCATTTCTTGCAGAAGCTCCCGCATTTCTTCTTCAACAGAGTAAACCTGAAAGAGCACACAGAGATGAAACAGAATTCTTGTTTTTCTTAATACACCTGAACCCATATAATCTTGGCAATTTTTAACACTGATAAGTAGTGCAAGACTTATATGCTTATGTTTGAATATGCTATGCACTGCTCTTGCCACTGGATGCAGTAGCAAAATATTTCTTTAAAAAAACATATTGATCTGCCAGGAGATAGCAAGTACTGTATCAATCCAGAAAGGTATTATGGAAAAAAAAGCACCAGTTGTCATGTTAAGGAAGAATGCACTAGGTGACAGAAACAGTAACTGTTAAGGTTGGCGTGAGTTAAATGGATTATCTGGCATAGTCATCATTACCCTTGCCTGTATAGGTAAGGAAATATTTAGCTACTGATTCGTAGTAGGTACACAGCATGGAGCTTTACTTTGCTTGCATACAACACTTCACAATGGCACAAGTCTAGAGATTTTCTTGCTGTGCAAAGATTGAGTACTAAACCAGGACTGTTTCCACCCAGAGTCAGCCTGATAGATTCAAACAGGAGACTTCCAAGCACCACTCTTGTAGCAGCTGTAGAATAAAAATACAAATACAGTAAATGTATAAACCGAGTATTAAAATTACTTTTTCATTTGCTGCTTCAATTTGTTTTTCCTTTTCATTTGCCAAGTGCAAGAGTTCTTCCTGATGTGCTGCCAACACTGATTCAAGTTGTTTTCTGAAAGCATTATCCATTTTATGAAGCTTTTCCACAGCAATCCTAAAAAAATGATTAAAAAAGAATCACAGTCCTGCAAACAACTTAAGTGTTTTGCTTTGTCCAACTCTGCCTTTGATAAGGTTTTAATAACATAAGCATGAAGACAATTACGTATCAGCATCAGAAGGTGTCCTGTTTTCTCAAGTACATGTTCTAGCTTTATGCATTGTGTCTAGAACTTTGGGCATTCTCTTAGGAGAGGCATTTAATCACTAGCAAAGGATATGAAGATTAGGGCTTGCTACTGTCAACATGGATAAGAACTCCACCTGTTTTCAAACATCTCCTTATGCTTTTGGTTCCCAAGAAGGGAATGAACTCTGTGATCCTGTGAACGGCCTGTGAGCCTGTGTCTCACAGAAAGAGAAAAGTGTCTCCTTCACCGTAAAGGAGAATTTCTTTGACTCTAAGCAAATTCTGCTTTTAGGGGATAATTCTTAAATATGTAGGAACAAAAAGCAATGCAAATTTATACAATTAATTTACAACAAAATTCTGAAACAAACCAGAATTATTTAGATCAAAAATTTCAGTTTCACTGTTGTCCTTCTAACAATTCCAAACCCCAGTACTATTGACTATTTGATGTGGTTGGTTTTGTTTGGCTTTTTTGCGAGTGTTGTTTGTTGTTGATTTGTAATAGTTCTGTTTTTTTTTTTCTTTTTATGCAGTCTTATTAACTATCTGGTATTTTCTCAAGAATAGTTGGGAGGAAGGAAGAAAAATATGAGAAGGGGGCCAAAGAATAAAGTAAAAATCATAGTAAGAATCTAAACTTATCACAGGCATCAGTCTAACAAACTTCTCCATCATTCCAGAAGCATATGAAATAATTTTCCAGGTTATGAGTACTTGTTTCTGTATCAACTCATATTTAACTATTAACTGATCAAAGAAATTGACAGTACAAGTGAAACAGGAAAATAAATTAAAAATCTTGCTATTTGTATGGGATAAGAATGACAGGTAATTTAGAAACAGTCTGTTTGTCACAGACTCAAACAGTGATTAACAGGCACCAAGTTAGGCAGGAGTGTTGATCTGCAGGAGGGCAGGAAGGCTCTACAGAAAGGATTGGGACAGATTGGATTGATGGGATGAGGCCAATTATATGAGGTTATTTTCAAAGAAAATGGAAATTAAGAAGTTCAGATGACAAATGCTGTAAATGAATGCCAGTTCCATGAAGTAAGTCACCTCTACAGCAGGAATTCTTTCTAGGTGCAGTTTCTAACTGTGCTCACCAAATAGTTAAAAAGGTATTACACATTCTTTCACCACATAATTGAGCATTTCTGCACCGTTATTAATAGTGTAACTCTATAGTAACTGAGTAGTCACAATACAAAGTGTTCACCTTTGACTTTGAAGGCTTTTATTTCTCTCCTCAATCAACTTCTTCTCTTTGAAATCAAAGTTCTCCTTCATTTGTTTAACCTGCACCTCCAGCTGGCTTAATAGCTCTCCTTTACCTTGCCACCTCTTTTTCAGTGCACTGAAAATAAAATGCACATATTTACAATGAATGCAAATACCACTTCTTATGAGGACAGAAAAGTTTTTCATGCTTCCATCTTTCCTCATGTCTGTGGGTTTTAATAGCAAGCGAGTACTCTCTGAACATTCAATAACTTCAGAGCAGTGTTGCATACAGTAACCCCAAAGAATTATTGTGATTTGTATTACCTGTGTGCATTCTTAATGTCATCAAGTTCTACTTCTTTTTCTTCTAGCAGTTGCTTTAATTCGTCTTTTCTTTCATTTTGCCTTTCTAATTTTTCTATTAGCTTTTCACATTCAGCTGCTTTTTCATCCAACTGCACTCGAAGCAATTTCTGAGCTTCCCGATTTTCTTCATGGTGTTTTCTGATTTGTTTCTCTTTTTCTTGTAAGCCCTTTAGAAGACAAGTATTTTAGAACACATAAACTTTATTGTTACCCCTTAAGAGTATTTGTTTAGTCTATGATGGAATAAAGCAGAGAAGAACGTGAAAGTTTACTCTTCTGAATGTATGAAGAACACTTAGAAAGTGATAGTCAGTTACTTAATCTTCATCTGAAAGAAGTCAGAAAAAAAAAAAGTCATCAAAACACAAATCTGAAGCTGAAAGCAAGTTAAGAAAAAAGTTATTTTGAACTCTTATTCTACCTAAGAGTTGAACAAACAACTTACATGTAAGTCACTGAGCTCACAATCTGTAACAATGAGTAATGCATCTAACTTTGACATAACATGCTACAAAATTTGGTTAATAAGCTAGTCTTAAGTCTCTAAATGAGATAAATGGAATTACTGAGACAAAACACAGTACCTCTGTTGCCAAAATACTGTTTTACAAGAACAAAATAAAGAAAAAATATTTGCGTTGTAAAATAAATGTGAAGCAAACTTTAAAAAATATTTTTCCTTTTCTTTTAAACACTCAGGAAGAATTATGCTATCCTAGTTTCACCTCTCTCAAAATCATTATCAAGAATAAATTGAAGCAAAGCAAAGTAAACAAAGTCTGTACATAAATATGGTTCAATGAGACATTCAAAGTAGCATCACTGTGCATCAATTTAATAAAAAGCCCTCTTCTGCTCTCAGTGAAATGAATTGCCACTGACAGCCTGATTGTGATTTGTGAGTTGGTAAATTACGAGTGTAGACCCAGCTTTCATCACAGGCTTTGTGATAGCTAAAATTAAGACTTGCAGTGAAAGTTCAGCACACAAATTGTCAGATACGGCACTTACTTCTTTTAGTCTCCTAATTGTTTCTGTCTGATCATCCACTATTTTGTTTTTAATTTTTATGGTATCACTGTCCTGTTCCTTTTGCTTTTTTAATGTGTCAATCTCATTTGTTAAAGCTTCAATTTTTGCCTCCAGTTTCCCCCGATCTTGTGCAAGATGAGCTCCTAGACAAAACAGGATTTTCACGTTACAGCAACTCATGTTATACATGATTTCAAGATGTAGAATGTTGGGAGATGGGGCTGTGAGAGGCGAAGGTAAGAACCTTACAAACCAAAGTATTGACTATTTTGTTCAATGGAAACACTGTAGGGATTTAATCTGTAGGTAGGTAACACTTAAGAGGAAATGCAGAACTGAAGGTCTGTGTTTTATCCTTTTCGAAAACTTCTCTGAAAAATATTAAATCTTACAGACCCCAAAAGACCACAAGGTGGTGCTGAGTCACATGAAAATAAAAAATGCCCAAACTTTTTCTTTTTTTTTCTCCCAGCATTTAACACTCTTAAGCTATATACTGAAATCTTCATATTAGACTTCCCTGCTACACAAGAAGCATTACATAACATTATTTACAAATCCTTGTTTTTCTAGTTTCATGTTTAAAAGTTCTTTGTCCAACATTATGGTATTTTCACATTTTCAACAAACAGATAAAGTGTATTCACACCTGACTCCCACAAATGCTGTTACAGATCCTGTATAAGCCTGTGTGCCACAGAACACCTATTTTTGCACATCATCTTTACAACTGGATAAGATCAGGAAGGCAGCCAAGGACCCTGTCATGATTACAACTATATTGGACTGTTTATTTGAAACATAAGATATTGAACATCATCATTTCTTCTGCAAAAGAAAAACAAACTGCTATTTTACCCTGTTCTGCCAACTCCTGCCCCCATATTTTTCTTTCCATTTTTAATCCATCAATCACAGATTCCTGGGCTGTCAGCTGGGAAATAAGTTTTCCATTTTCCTTTTTTAGAAGTTCAACTTGAACAGCCTTTTGTTTGTCCTCCTCAATCACAGTTTGAAGTTCTTCAGTTCGACACTATATGAACAAACATTGGGAAAAGACAGTAAGATCATTTAAAACAATACTCAAAATTTCAAAAAAATACTAATGGGTTAGGAAAGTAATACTTATATACAGCAGATTAAGTTAACTGAGAAATATTCTATTTCCATTCAGGGTTCTATCTGCATCTTGTTCCAGTTGTGAAACACAAACGTTTGCTTCAAATAGACATATTTAAATCCCAAAGAACAGTAAAGCTGATTTCTAAATAGCCACCCTAAATTATCAATGTCATTATGAAAACCTGTTTAGAATTATAAATGCAGAAGTCAAGAAAAGCAAAAGAGAAAGTAAAGATATTAAAAACTGAATCAGAAGAAGACAGAAGCTGGGATGTTCTTTCACTTCCAATGATAAATATTTATCTTCAGTTATCCAAGCTACTTTTTGTTTTACAGGTTACAGCTGTTTAATGTAGGTATTTTTCAATTTTGTTCTTAGAAGCATCACTGACTGGCAGAATCCTATTCTGTACAACAACATAATGTTTGGACACCTTAACAACAGCATGTAGAGGGGAGATTAGAAACAGCTGTGCAGAGGCTGTACTGCACCCAAGTTTTAGCACAAAGCTGGACTGGATCACACGACCATTTAAAAGTTATGTTCTTAAGATTTTTAAAAATTATTTATGGATAACAGGATAGTACTAGAATATGTTACTACAAAGCAACTGTGCCCACAGTATTTAAGATTAAAATTTGCAAGATGCAAGCATGAAGGCTGACAGGCCTTTAGTGCACTAAAACCTGTGTCTTTTAGTTTACCAAGCTTGTATGGAATCATTAACTTATATAGATGAAACATTACAAAAAATAACATATGTAGTTGAAATGTTTTGAAACAAATACCTTTAGGTTTGCTGTAGCTTCGTCATTTGATTTTGTTAATTCTGCAATTTTTGCTTTCTGTTCTTCCACTATATTTGTCAGGTCTTGGATCAGACTTGCCATGTCTTTTTCCCTTCGCTCCAGCTCAAAGAGGGCTTGTTTGTGTTCAACTAGATCAGCAGAAACTTTTTCAAAACCATGTTTTACCTAAAATTTTATAAGACAAGACTTGAAAAATGCTAACATTTCAAAAAAAGTGTGCATATATAAACACAAGTGACATTTGAATTTTAAGGGAAGACACAGAAATTCATCAGCTGTCTATGAAATTAGTGAATATTTGAAATTTGTTTTCTACTGGTTTGTTGGTGAAACTTTGACTTGAAAAACAGCTACATATTCTACCCAGCTACATATTTGTAGAAAAAACCCAAACCCAACAAAACATAACAAAAAAACCCCAAACAAACAAACAAAACCCACACACAGAGAAAAAAAATCCATGGGTGGATGGGAAGCAGAGCAGAAAAACCATACTTGGGAACTGAAAACAATACCTTGATTTAATCTCATTGTTAAAATTGGCATTAAAATCTCAAAAAAGGACAAAGTTAATTCAAGCTTTTTTTTTCTTGAAACAGAAAGACTTGAAGGGTAAAACCCCTGTCTTTTCTTTCCCCTCTTCTCCCATCTATTTAAAACTGATTTAAAACGAAGAAAACCAAGCTTAAGATGAAGAATTTAATATTTAACATATAAAAAAAATGTACGTAGTAGCTGCAGAAATAAACTCTCTAAGGAATTTAGTAAGCAAGTTTTGAATTTGAGTTTCAAAATGTATATCCAAAATTCAATTTTGAAAATTTACACAATAAGGAACTATATTATTAAATACACTTGTATATATATTTAACTATAACCTTATCAAAACACAAGCAAAAAAAGAGTAAAACCTGTAACTGAATATATTCTAATAGAAGGTCGACATATTTAAAAGAAATTAATAACATCAGACAGAAGGTGTTTTTAAAATTTCTTTTGATTAAGTTCTACATATAAACAAAAATGCTGGGGTTTTTGAGTGCTGACTTGGTATTTGCTGTCATTGTTCTAATCACTGATATTTCAAATCTTTTTACTAGTGTTTTTGCATGAATCCTTGGACTAAAGACTATAGGGATGAAAAACCAACCTAACAAAACACCAAAAACCACATCCAAAATATCCTCCCAAACCAAACACATTTAAGAGAACTACAACCCCACCTAGTGTGAGATGAAATGTTCCCTTAGTCTTACCTCTTTAAACCTTTTTGCTTCCATAGTTAAAGCTAAACGAAATTCATCTTCTAACTCTCTGTACTTCTGGTTTGACACGTTAATTTTCTCCTGTAATTCTCTAACATGCTGCTCATGCCTCTGCTCCTCTTTTGCCACTAATTTTGACAAAGCGTCTTGAAATTCAGGTCCATTTAAAGCAACTCGGGTTTCAAGTTCTTTCCTGAAATTATCAAGCATACTTGAGACATCAACTGCAGGATCTCACAATGCTGCTTTAATTAATTTCCTTGGTCTTGTTGAACAAGGATAATGAATTACATAATAAATGGGATAAATTCCTTCATCTCACAGACAGCTTTCAGCCTTCTATGACAGTGGCCCTGACCTGAGGAAAATTCTGTTGACTACTGTTGACTACGCAAAGGAATATCCTTTTTAATTCAAACATTTGTAGAAATTATTTAATTGTGCTTTTGCTGTTAATTAGCACTTGTTTGCTTTGCTGTTAACAATCATCTGGAAGTGACATTGGAATCAGAGAAAAGCCCTGTACAGCCAGACACCCTCTTCTGCAGTCAATCATTCCCTTCACCCTCACCCAACAACTGGTGCTATTCACTCAGACCCAAAACCTGAAAAGCAGCAGCAACAGGGACCTAAAAGGACAATGTTGAAGCAAATCTACCCTGTACTTTAACACTACTCTGTTCATCTACTTAAAAGCAAAAAAATATAAAATAAAATATCCACTGTCCTTCACATTACCTCATAAAGCTCCAAAAGATGTAATTATTGGAGGTTCTCAAAACAGAGCTGTCAGGTTCTTCCCATCTAAACCTGCAGTTTTCTTGGTCTCTGAATACATTTTCCCTCGTAAAATTTAGCAAATGTAACCAGCTTATTTTACTAATAACCTTCATTATATATTACTGTATACATGGTACTTCTTGCTTTAGTTTGTACACATATTTGATTGTATTAGCTGAACACCACAGAATTTAGCCTCAAGTATTTGCCAAAAAAAGGGAAATTTTCAAAGAGGAGAAAAGCCAGGCAAGTAACTCACCCTCCACCCACAAGCAAGATACTGCAGAAGCTGACTGGTTTTTTGGAACACTGTGTTACGGTAGCATATGCAGCTCTTTAGACAGTAATTCAAATACAATTTCATTTTTATCTGACTATTCCTGGATTACAGATCAAGTATTTAAAACAAAGAATTCAGTCATATAATAAGACAAGAACCGTTCACATGAAAGGCTGGAAGTTGCCTTCATGAACTCATGAGTCAGGAATCTAAAAGATATATTCTTAAATGAGCAAGAAAATGTGTGGGAAGACATCCACATTTTCACAAAGAACATCTCTCCCACTAATTAAAAAAACCCCAAACAAAACAAACCGAAACAAAACCACACCAGTACTTTAGAACACAACATGTTGGCAACACAAGCATCTCTATTAACTTGTGAAAAGAAAATAACGACCCCATACCTTTGCTCTCGCTCTCTTAATACAAGAAGCTCATGTAGTTGTTTTACCTTCTCCTTCTGTTGTCGGACAGATATTCGCAGTAACTGTACTTCTCTTTCGTTTGCTGATGCTTTAAGCTCTGCTTCTTGCACCTGTTTCATCTGCATGGAAGTCATAACGACAACAACAAGATTTTCTCAAATCTGTAATCTAGTCTTCATGTTTTATACTAGACTACAAAGGAACAGGTGCTTTCTAAGAGGTTTTGGTTTGGTGTTTTTTGTTTGGTTTTGGTTTTATTTTGTTTTTTTCTTAATATGTATTGTAACACTTGAAGAAATTTAAGACAAGATGTTTAAAAAAAAGTCTTAACTTACTACAACACAAAAAGCAACCTTAATAAAGAACAAAGAGCATTTACTTAATCTGTAAAGAACTTCAAGGTGTCCTGCAGAAGCAGAAGTGCATTGGCAGAATGATTTCCTCAATTAGAAACTCTCATATTGTAATACTTGTATTAGTTTCAAACAAAACACTGTTAGATGTATTCAACAGAAATTTCTTTTTTTAACACTCCACTTTTGTAAAAATCTCCATCTTTCTCATTTGTACAATTTAGAGTTGCTGAACAGAGCTGCTTTCTAATGATTTTACAAAAAATGTAGAATCAGTATAAACACCAGATGGCATACTCCACTCTTTCTATTTGATGCAAGCTTTTATGAGTAATTCCATTTTAAAGACTTAAGCCTTTTAAATACAAAACTCTTTTCTGATTCAACATGAAGAAAAAAGATATGAAAAAAGTTATAAAAAAGGTTTTGATTACTCATTAAATGGTAATTCAGAATCAGGACACTTCAGAAGGCTAAGTTCTCATGTTCTACATGGTAAGCCTTTTCATGAATAGTTTAATGAGTAACTTTTAGACACACCCCACTGTATTCCTTTGTTTTGTGCAAGAAGAGAAACAATTCTCTCCTAAATTGAAGCACTTAAAAAATGTCAAGCAAGAACATATGCAAATTTAAAGACTGGCAGAAAACAGGGCACACATTTAGATGCATGGTAAACTTACTTGAATCCCTTCAAGAGGTCATCTAGTAATGCTGACTGAAGGTCTTAAAAAGTGGCTACCTGGAGTAATTTACCACTGAAGGTAATTGCCAGGATGTATGATGAGAAAGCTCTATGAAATATTCTAGAATTTCTTCATCTTGGAATTGATAAAATAGGTCAAAGGTATATGAAATCTGAACATTCAGAAATAGGATTTAGTTTCTTGAGAATCATGATTATTCTTTGAAACATAATTATTACAGAGTATTTGCTACAGGATCTTAAAGACGAGAACAAAGACTTTCCCTTAATAAAGTTTTGCAGTTGATAAAAACAATGTTACTACCACCAAAAGAGATGACTTATTTCTACAAACTCATTAAAGGAAAAAAACAAAACTTCATGTATCAATAAGGTGTATCCATTCTTACAGGATAGAAAAAACCACACACACACAAATCCCACTCTCCTGTTCTCTAAATCACTAAATTGAGTACATTTCAAGCTGACAGGCAGATACCTGATCTAAACTGAAGGTCACTTCTAGATTCCCTAACAGCTCCAGGGTATCTACAGCTAAGAAAGAAATGGAAAAGCCACTTAAGTGCCTAAACAGGAGCCTAAAGTAGAGAGTGTCTTGAATGGTGCTTTACAGTTTGCCTGTCAGCACACTCCCTGATTCTCATTCCTTTCAGGGAACCTGAACAACATCACCTCCCAGAGCACCACACTGTCAGTTTATTGACTTTTCAGCATGGATGTGGTAAGAATCAATTTTTTTCAGTTCAATGAGACAGGAATGGGCTAACATAGTAATATAAACAAACACAAGGAACAGATATTGGAGGACGCCGAAAATTCAGCAACTAATTTTTCAGAAAGAAATAGTGGCAGTATCTGGTCCAGCATCTTGATCTTATATATTTGTATACTCAACAAAGAGCCCCTGACAACAAAAGCATCATTATCTTCTCCAGCTGTAGAAACAAAACCAAAAAATCCCAAACAAACAAACACAAAACACCACACAAACTAACTAGATTCTTTAAAGTTCTCAGCAATCACTGTTTTGTTCTGGTTGCAATTAAAAGCATCTTATTCTTTAGATCAGCAAAACAAACAGTAGCATCAGATTTCCATCCCAGCAGTAAGATCTCTATTGATTTTAGCAGTATTTAAAAAAACCTGTCTTTTTAACTCTCTGTTTTCAGAAAATATCAACTCATCAGTATTATGTACATAGGACTTGTTCTCCTGTATCTTAAGACCACATCACGACATACCTCTATTTATAAAATACATTAATTGACAATTGAAATGGATACTTGTTATTAACTACTACTATGTAGAAAAAAAGCCCCAGGTTTTATTGTGGAAAACTCAATGCTGGTGAAATCCAGTGTTTCTTTGTATTCAGGACTATGGTAGCCACTGTTGCCACTGTATAATTTCCTCATGAATAATATTTACCTCTATTGCTCGCTGCTGTAACCTCTGTGTCTCCATCTTGGACAGTGTTTCTTCCAAAGCTTGCATGGCCTTCTGGTGTTCTGCTTCTTTATTTCTTGCCTGATTTAGTTCATTACTAAGTCTTTCAGTTTCACCTTTCAACTGTTGGACTTCTGCTTGTAGTCTTGCTTTGGCATCTCTCTCTTTCAATATCAATTCCTTTAACCTGAGAATAAATGTAATAAAGTTTTATTACAAACATTTTACTTATAAGTTTGATGGCAAATACATTGAGAAAAGCATTAGTAACTTGTAGCAACATATCTTTTTTATTACTGCATTTTACTATTGACAGCACTGTCACATAAAACTGTTTAAAAAGATGTAAACTATTACTTAAGTCATGTGTAGCGTTACTATATGGAGCTTCATTTTAAAACATCTGAGGTGGACACAACCTCATAGATACATCTTTTAGGAAATGACATTCCAGTATGACTTTGCTTTACACAAACTTCGAACATACGCTATCCAGTTGTAATTTAATAATTATCTTCACAAACTCTGAAATATCCTACATATTTTATCAATTTTTATGTAAGATCTATCCCAACAGAAGAGGAACATAATAAGCCTCTTAGAGAAGATGGTATAAATGTAGATTGGTATAAAATAACAGTGGGAGGTGAACCTAAAACAAGAAGGGAAAAATGGGAAATATTCACAGTCAGTCATGGATGGCAACTCAGGAAGCATGTGGCTTGGTTTTTCCTAAAAGAAAATGTGGTTTTGATAAATACAATGCAGTTAAGAAAAAGACAAATGGAGCAGACAGCTCCAAAAATAGGGAGATCTTTCAAAAACAAGGCTGCTGCTCAGAACACCCAAGGATGGTGACAACCATCTCTCTGAAGATGTACTAGGCCTGCCCTGCACAACACATTGCCTACAGGCCTAGTCTGGCCTGCTAGAAACATTTTTTTTCTAATGTGCTGTGCAGAAAAAAACAAAGAATGCTTTAGGTATATGTGGAAAGGGAGGTTAGGAAACAGAAGGCAGAAGTATGACATGGGACAGCTACTAGAGCTTGAACTGAAGGTATAGTTATAATACAGATTGTTTGGAAAGTCATGGCTAGAATTGGAGGAAAGTGGCACACTGATACTGTTCTATGACAAGAACCAGAAGCAAGCTGAAGAAAGGAGTTTCACTAGGTAATACTGAGAGAAATTCTAGCACTAATTCTTCATGCCTTATTATCCAAGGACATTGTTTAAAGCTGTTCTTGTTTCTTAAGCCTACAAAATGAATTACTGGAAACTGAAAAAAACCCCATAACAAACTCTTGGACTACAGCATTGTTTCCCTACCTGTCTGTATTGTACACAGCCATACTCTGAATATTCTTTTCTTCTTTTGCATGCTTCTGTAGCTCACTGACATGCTCTAATAATTTCTTCTCTGCTTGCTCTGCTTTCCACCTCCTTTCTTTCTCCTGATCCAGTTCTTGAATCAGTGCCTTAGCAAGAATGTGATAAGCATCAACTTACCAGGAAACATTCAAGCATACCCAAAAATAACAAACAATATTTATAATTGTAGAACAGGACTTTTTTGTCTCTCTGGAATTCATAGATGACAGAACAAAGTGCAAGTGACCAGGCCAAAAACTCCCACAGAAGTGAAATAAAATACATCCTCTCTCAGTTGACACTGCAAGGACTCTACTACTTTTGATACTATCTACGTGCAATTATTTTTGTCACCTCCAGTTTTAGTTTGACCAGGAGACATATGTTTGGCTTCAGGTGAAGATATGCTTTTATTTAACTTGAAATGATGCAAAACTTACTCGGTATGTTGATTCCTCTATGGGATTTGAATGACATTCTTCTACTTTTTCCATATTGCTCTGCCTTCCAGTTAGTATTTCAGCTTTTCTTCCCACTACTTTAAAATGAGAGTCTTTCTGACTGGAACATGGACACTTTGAGGAACATTTCTTCTCTTCCCTAGATACAGAGTTTAAACAGTAACAGTGTATTCAGACACTTTTAAATAAAAAAATTTTACAGTTCTGTGCAGCAGCTGAATACTAGAGAGAGTTCAAAACCATTTAGAAAATAATTTGCAATTAGACCATAGCAGAAACAGCTAAATTCAAATATTCAGCTCTAAAAAGATACTTACAACTAGTAGATGCTATCTAAAACCATCTCATGAATCACATAGACATGAAATAATTTTAGAAGAGCAGAGTAGCTGTAGAGCTGCAGTGGCTTACTGAACTAATATATTCCAATTTGTACTGTCTTCTACTCATCAATTCTGATACTTACTACATAAATCAAACAAATCACTATGGCATCCTCAGCTTCATCAAGGATATATATTCTTGACCATTGTTCTGACACCGTGTATCTTTTATTTTTTAATTACTCAGTTCCATCTGTGGAGAATTCTTTTGTCACCACAATTCAAAATAATGATGGAAATATAAGCTGTTGGAATTTGGAAGTGTTTGTTTTGGAATCTTCAGTTCAATTTCCTTCTCACCTGAAGACAGAAACTGTGCTCTTATGGAGAAATGACTGAATGAAGCCTCAGTAGCTACTCATTTTCAGGGCATTTTTAACTGAGCTGATTTACTCGACCTATGATTTTCAGCAAAATGTTTCAAGTTAAAACTACGTTCATGCTGACAATATTCAGTTTAATTCATTTTGGCTTTATATGGTAAACAAGGGGATACCTGTCAGCTACTTTCTTCTTTAGATGACTTGCATGACATTTCGTGGATGAGGTAGTTTTGCGGTAAGTGGGGATCTTGCTTCCTTTCATGATCTTTCTGTTGTTCTCTTTTCCACTCTCATTTTCACTCTCAGAAGTTGGATCTGTGTCTCTCTTTGCTTTGAGAGGACTTGGAGCAGCTTCCTGTCTTGTACTATCAGATACCTAAGAAGAGATCAAAGTTTTAGATACAAATTTTACAATTTCTGATTAGCTAATTTCTAACACTTATTCAGGTGCTATTTTTAAAAAGTTCACACAAAATAATTTTGATAAAAACGAAATAATTGCTTCCAGTTTTTTACTTTTACAATCTCTTTCCCCCCCCTGCTAAAATATGTTGTTGTTTTAAAGCTAAAGTAAACCCAGGAGGCTTGAGAACCTATAGTTGTTTCCTTTTGAAATACCTGAAGTTTGGTAAAATCCTTGGGTATAAAAAGTTGATGAAAAATGTGAAACAAACACAGGGCTTAAAGCCAAAAAAACCCCACCATCAAGCAAACCTGAAAAATTTACGCTACCTATGTTAATAAAACAAACTATATTACCTGACAAACATGTCAGACCAAGTTGACCTATCGGTGAAATTAATTTTCACCAACTGTACAATCCAGGTACTCTGGTGCATTTCATGTTTTACTCTGGTTCAGTTACTATATTGATAGCTTTAGGGTAAAATAAAAAACAGAAGAAGAATTTTCCAATATAACATGATCTAATAGGTCTGCTAGTCCCATACACTGTGTTTTTTATTCTGTATGAAAGTTGTCATGATTCAAAGTACAATCTTCAGTTTTAAAGACTTGTTTTTATTTTATTCACGGCTTCTCAAAATTATTAAGAACACATTAGCACTGTCAGTAGAAATGCTCTACTCTGGTTCAACAAATTTTTCATTATAGAAAGGCACACCTTATCTTACAAACAAAACTTGCTGTGCAATCACAGAAAAAAGAAAATCACCTTTTGCAGTATCTGTAAAATCTGATCTTCTATTTTTTTAATCCTCATCTCACTGTGTATTTTCTCAAGCTCAGTCTTCTCTGGCTCAGAAGATGAGACAAGCTCTGTGGAGGAGCTGGTGGCACCTTGCACTGGTATCCTCGTACGCTGCCGAAACTGAGCCAGTGCCTGGTCGATGTGTGGTGTTGCCAGTGGTAAGGAGACATGGTTCTGTCAGAAGAAAAGATAACCCTCGTAGCATTAATATGGTGCATGCAATATAAAAATGGAATGTGTCAATTTTAAAACCAGTACACACAAACTATAGCACCTGATCTCTGGATGAAGGCCACCCAGACGAAACCAAAGAGCCCATAATATCTTCTAAACACTGCAAATCTGAACAGTTTTCTTCTGCCAGGTCCACTGATTCACCAGAAATATTTCTTCCATCTAGAGCTGTTAGCTGGGGCAATGACTGAAGAACAGTTTCTCTATAACCTTGAGAAAAAGACCACATTTAAATTGAAATCAAGCTCTTAAGGAGATGTCTAGTATATTTTAGGTACCTCACCATCTTAAATGATTCACTGCATTTTTAATGTACGAAAACAGGTAGTGAACTGTCTACAATTGTCTCACCTTTCCCCACCTAAGGCTTTCAACAGAGAACACTACAAATTAAAATCAACTGGGAAGCTGCCTGCCTCGTCCTGATCTACACAAGGATTTCCCAACCACCATCAGCACACTGAAATTGCACAGACAACCTTTCAACATCAGCCTACTGCACCCAAACAGTTACCAAATGGAAGGGCAGATGAATGTAACAGAACAGCATGCTCTGAAAGGGCTTAGACAACTTCATCCTCTGTCAGTGAATGAAGTCAGGCATTACGAAACTTATGTAAAGTACTGAGGTTAACATTTTTAAATTATTAGAATTTGGGCTGCTGAACACTGTGATTTTGAAAGTGCCACAAAAGACATAGATATGAAGAGGTATGTAAATACTTGCAGAAGAAAACTAGTGGTATTTTCTAAGTTAATCAGATAACTTCAATAGTCCTGTTACTGTTTCTGTAGTGCCTGAATGTATTTGTAAAACATGATGGGTGTACCTGACAAGATTATTTAAAATCTTATTTGGCTTTCCTCAGTTACGTCTGTTGTTTCTTTCTAACTGTACACCTGCATCAGCTGTATGCTCATGATATGGTTGCTATTTTGTATGGTTGTAATTCCTACTGTCCTACTCTTCATAATGAAATCGTCTTTGAGCTCTCCCAGAAGTATCAATCCTCCACTTCCACCTTCCTCTAAGAGATTTTATCCTCTTACACACAAAGAAAATTTAAAAATCTACACCAATATAGGATGCTACAATTTAACTTGTTTGAACTTAGAGTGTAACATTTTAGTGGCCTGAAAAACCTACCCCCAAACCAGAAGCTCTAAATAATGCAACTGAAAGTGATGTATCCACATGTATTCTCCAACTTGTCTCCATGCTGCCTAATGAAAGAGCTGCCACCTATTGGGATGAAAATGCTAACAACTGCAGAGGATCCTAGAGTCTGTCACTGCTAACCAAAGCAGGGGGAAAAAAAGGAAAAGCTAACAGTGCTACTGATCTTTCTTTGTGTTCTCTATCAGTGGCAGACTATCTACTTCCTGTGCCTGCCCTCTGTCTACACAGTTCAATATCTCTGGGTACATTCTTTGAATTCTCCACCTATCCAGCTTATAATATTAATACTCCTGTCCTTTCATTAGGCCATGTGGCTCAGAGCTCCATTCAACCTGGCTTTGGCAACTTCCAGAGATGGGGCATCCACAACCACTCTGGGCAACCTGTTCCAGTGCCTCAGCACCCTTCAGAGTAAAGAATTTTATCTAATATCTAATCTAAGCCTACTCCAGTTGGAAGCCATTCTTCCTTGTCCTGTCACTAGGACACTAGGACAGGACAAGGAAAGACTCTTTCCTTGGAAAGAGTCTCTCTCCTTCCTTCTTGTAGACTCCTCTCAGGTACTGCGAAGACACAATTAAGTAACCCTGAAGCTTTCTCTTCTCCAGGCTGAACAATCCCAATTCTCTCAGCCTTTCCTCATAGGAGAGGTGCTCCATCCCTCTAAACATCTTGGTGGCCCTCCTCTGGACTCACAAGTGAAAATGTTGAGCCTCATCAAAGCATACATGTTACAGTTTTGAGAATATGCCATGGGAAAAAAAAAAGATTTTTTTTAATGGAAAATGAATTACTTTAGATTTCTGCAGGCTGGCCAGTTTACGAATGAATTTGCAAACTTCAGAAAATGGCTCACAGCTTAAAGGAAATCACTGACCAAATGAGCACTAAGTATCTACCTAAGGTAAGACCCATACCTGCTGTGTGACACACTGGATTGGCTTTTCCATTTTTTTCCAGTGTGAGGTTTGTCAAGCAGCGCAGCCCCTTTGTGCACTGAAGTAAGTGATTAATATTGCTTACACGGTTGCTGTGAAGGTCAATGTGGCTAATCTTATGCCTGGTTCCATGAAGGGATCGAAATCCTGGAAATTTCAGAAAAAAAACCAAACAACCACAAAGTAATGTTTTCTGCTACAGTCCTTGACTATGGGGTTTAGAACAAAGGGCATCTTGTTGAAAAATATTCAGTAAATAATATATCATAACTGGAAATGAGAGAACAACACTTGCTCCATATCTTTGTCTACATATGTTAATTACTTATGCTACTCTACCACACAGTACAACAGTTAAGCTAGCTATGTGAGCTAACTTTAAGGAAACAGATTAATCTCTGACTGTTATAAAGCATATAACAGTTTCATTGAAGTTGAAGTTTCATTTTATAACTCAACTCATTAACAAAATTGTCACCAATGCTCTTTTAATTTTCCATTACAAGTTCTCTTGATTTTGTAGCATAAAATCTTACAAGCAATAACTGACCATTTCAACAAAGAGCTATAGGAGAGAACTTCCATATCATATGTAAAGTCGCATTTTTGTTCTATAAAGCTGAAAGATATGAGTATTTTGGAAGTAAGTTTGAAATGTTTATTGTACTACTTTCTGAACAAGCTTGGCCTCACCAAACACAAAAGAATAAATTCCAGTTCAGAACAATTTTTGGTGTTAGAAACTTGAAAGCTGAGAGGAGCAGCAATTGCCACCTTTATTAGAATTATTCAGTGAATTGGCACTTGAAGTGCTAGAAGCTTCTCAAAATACATTTTGTCAAGCTTTTCAAAATTAAA
The DNA here is from genome assembly GCA_026261815.1 of Monarcha castaneiventris obscurior. Lineage (NCBI taxonomy): Eukaryota > Metazoa > Chordata > Aves > Passeriformes > Monarchidae > Monarcha > Monarcha castaneiventris. Next base: position 21,368,631 of record JAMPIT010000379.1, on the reverse strand, counting down.
CTGAGCCAAATGCTCTGTATTGCACAGCACATGGCAAAGTCACTTACCAGAGAGATCATGTATGTGATTGAATGACAAGTTCAGCATAGTTAAATTAAAGAGTTTTTCCAGTCCTAAAGAAAGTGAGGAAAAAACAGAAACAGTATGATTTGCAGAAGAATGCTCTGCTTTCATCAAATTCAAAGCTTGAAAAGCGAACCTTTAAAGATCATAACTATGAATTATGACATTAAACCATAATCATAATATAAATATCAGGTTTTCCTTCTAAATTAAGGCATTCTGCTATAATAAGGCTTACGAAGACTCTATATATGCATCTTAAAATTTACTTTATAAAATGGTTAGCATACTAACCCATACTAACTTGGTTTAACCTTAATTATATGCAAACATTCCAGAAGTAAAATTTAAGAGGACTCTTAGAAAACCTTTGTAACTTGCTAAATGGACAAAAAGAAACATTGCAGACCCTCCACTTTGGTTAGCAGGTTACAGGACAAGCTCAGGGTGCGCAGGTTAGCCAGGGAACCGAGCCCCTCGATGCGGCGGATCTGGTTTGATGACAGATCCAAGTGCTGCAAATTCCGGAGGTGGTCGAGCCCTTGGATCCTGGCGATGAGGTTGCAGTGGGCGTTGAGCGTGTGCAGGTCCGAGCTCAGGGACACATCCCGCAGGCTGCGGAGAGAGGAGCCCACCGTCAGCCGGGCAGCTCCGCCCCACGCCACGGCCTCCCCTCCGCCCCGGCACTCACCTCTTAACGCCCTTATCCATGAGGCTCAGCTCGCCGGGGATCCCCGCCATCCCGCCGGGTCCTCGCTTCGAAACTCCCTCGCCTCCCACGGCAGCGCTCCCCGTCTCACGGCCGGGACACAAACGCCTCACGGCCGGGACACAAACGCCTCACGGCCGGGACACAAGCGCCTCACGGCCGGGACACGAACGCCTCACGGCCGGGACACAGACGCCTCACGGCCGGGACACAAGCGCCTCAACGCCGGGACACGAACGCCTCACGGCCCCGCCGCCGCGCTCCGCTCCCGCCGCTTCCCGCTCCCGCCGCGGCAGCGCGGGCCAGTGCGGGGACGGGCCCCGTGCCTCCGCCGGGATCTCTGCCGCTCCCTGCCGCTCCCTGCCGCTCCCTGCCGCTCCCTGCCGCTTCCTGCCCCTTCCTGCCGCTTCCTGCCGCTCCTTGCCATCGGCCCAGGAAGAGGCCGGGTCTACAGATGGGACTGCTTTGGATTCCTGTCAGGGGCGCACTGGGGAGTTTTCATGTTTCTTAGCGCTTACACGCTGTTAAGAGTTTCACAGAATCACAGAATATCCTGCGTTGGAAGGAACACACAGGGATCGTGGATGACCATCCCCAAGAGTCACAGCATTTGCCGGAGGGCAATGTGCAACTCTTGTCAGGCTTGGACTGTGCCCGCCTGCCTGGGGAGCCTGTTCCTGTGCCCAGCCACCAAGGGGTTACCTCAGTGAGGTTTTCTGACATCAGGCAGCTTTGTCAGAAGTAAAAAATCCTTACTAACGTGCTGCGTGGGAGATTCTGTAAATGCCTTTGTTGTACTAGAAATCGTACTTTAGGGTGATCAGTGAAAAAAGTCAGTTGCATCTGTACTTTACGATGCCATTTAGTGTAACGTGGATTTGTTTTAAAATGATGATCCAAATCTAGCTGTGCATGGCAGAACACACAAAGAGCTGGGAGATGGCTGGGTATCAAAAAATATATGCGCGTTTGCAGAGAAGGAGACTCAGATAACACACTGAAATAAAACAGGAAATTACGTATTTTAAACATTTAAAACGTATGCCATGCTTAATTTCCCGGTCATGAATACTAGCGAATTAATATTTGAATTATTATGGATTATTATCTATGCATGGTAAATGCATACTTAAATACATAGTATAGTTTATGAAATGAATAAATGCAATTTAAAATGCATGCAAGTTTTAGGAAGTAGCGATGTGCTTCTTGTAGAACTACATTTTTTGTAGTCTGTAAGGCAAAAGTAATAAGTACTGCACAGATTTGGAGAAGATGGAATAATTTTCTTATGGTTATAAGCTGCTATGGAGCTGTAAATTCTGTCACTGACCATGCTGCAAAGCTTCTGTGTGGTGAAGGAAACCCAATTTAGCTAAGTCATTGAAACAATTAAAAGAACAGTCTGTGCACATGCCTATTTTAGCAAAAGGTTTTTTATATGATGACATATTATATAAACTAACTTTTCAGATTAATTTATTTTGTAGTTGAGTGAAAATCCTGCTGTTCAGGACTGTGTCTTTCAAGTTGGCCCCTGTAAAAGTGTGAGTTTTGTTCACTGCACTGCTGAGCTTTGACCTGCAGGACAAAACTGGTTCTGCGACTTGACTGACAAAAAGTAAGAACTTTGCAGTTATGAGTTTGGGCACTTACACAACCCTTAGGGTCCATGCTGAACTTCTTTTCAGTTAGTTTTCTTCTTTCTGCCCATTTTTCTCTACATCTTTTAAAAAGAATAAATGCTTTTTTTTTTTTTTACAAAAGTCATGGGTTTATGATGTCTCCACATCTGATTGAAGAGAAGCTCCTAACACAAAATATACCGCAGATTGATAAATATGTAGAAAAATCAGTGGCCACACCTTAATAGACACATGCTACACTGTTGGGAACTTCCATCCTTCATCTTTCTGTTCCACAGCCCCTGTGCAGACAATGAAAATTATGATACTGCTTCTTTCCCTCACAGCAGTGTCTGAAGATTAATGCCATCTTAGGATGTGCTTGAGTACTAGTCTAACAATGAGTATTCAGGCAAAAACTGGGAATAAGACTGGTAATTTTCTTTCTAGAGCTGTGTTTAATGAGTGAAGTATAAACAAGATCCAGTATACCCAGTGACTGATGAGGTTTTGGCAAAGCATGCTGGTGGTCATTGGTTTTCACTATCCATTTTATATATGGGCAATGGAAAAATGGTGCCAGGCTGTTCATTTAATGTCCATGTCAATGTCAATAATACAAGGAAGGTTGGTTTCTTTCCTCATGCTGCTATATCCTTCCTCTTTCCATCACCTTTACTCACCTCTTGTGGTTGTTTCTGAAGATGTACATAAAACAAATTGAAATCTCTTGATGAAAATAATCTGAGAAATGAGCATTTGCTATGCATTATTTTTTATGCTGTTTTCTTTAAAAATACCTGCAGACCATAATAATTTCTGAAGTACATATTAAACCAACATGTATATGATTTGCCAGTGTTTCTTGAAGTACTTGGTTAATCATCTTCACACAGGAGACATCAAAACCCAAAGTATGCTCTCTTTCTGAATGATTAAGCCAAGCTTCCCATAACATTTCACTAGAAAGTAGGGCTATGAGAGACTGCTAACAACAAAGTGAAATCTGCTGTGGAAAAAGCAAGAAAAAAATGGGAGAAGGAGAAAACAATGACCCCAAAGATGTGCAAAGAAAAGAAAAAGCCAAGATGCAACTCAAAAGAAATATAGGTTATTTTGACGGGGTAAGTTTTATTATAGGATCAATTGTGGGAGCAGGGATCTTCGTGTCTCCCACAGGGGTGTTAAAGCATTCCTTACTCAATGTTGGTGTTGCACTAACGATCTGGACTGCGTCTGGGCTGGTTTCTCTGATGGGTGCCCTCTGCTATGCGGAGCTGGGAACTGCTCTGCCCTTCTCCGGAGGAGAATACAGCCATATTAAAAGAGGCCTTGGATCCCTACCCGCCTTCGTGTTTATCTGGACATCAATGTTTACCAAGCCAGCATCAAATGCTGCTCGAGCCTTGCTGTTTGCTGAATACGCCACCCAGCCCTTCTACGGCATTTGCCCTGCACCAGACGTGCTGAAGAAATGCTTGGCCTTGGCCGTCCTCTGGTCCCTGGGGATTTTGAATGGCCTTAGTGTCAAAATGGCTGCATGGGTGCAGACAGTTTTCACTCTGCTGAAGATGATGGCCTTGTCTGTGATTGCTGTCGGTGGCATAGTTCTCCTCGTTGGCAGACAAAAGGAGAGTCTGGCCAGGTTTGAGGACATGTTTGGCTCTGAGATCCCCAACGCCTCACAGGTTGCCGAAGCCTTCTTCCAGGGACTGTACGCTTATGGCGGCTGGTGGTCCCTCAATTACATGGCAGGTATTCTGCTCCTCTTCTTCAGATTTAGTTCTGCAGCTCTCATTCTTGTGTTCCTCAGCTTGTTTTGGGAGAACTTGTCTCTGCTTTGAGACCACATGTTTTACATAAGTCTTGTGTTTATTGGGGCTGGTAGAAGAGGTGTTGTTCCTCTCTAGGGAAGATTCCTGCTTTTTGTGCAGAATCAAGCTAACATTTCCAGGGGAGTTCAAAAGAATCAAAATAGTTAATTTAAAATATGCATAAAAAGTATTTTTCACACCTTAAAAATTTGCGTTTTGTCTTTCTCAGTGTCCCTGTCACTGTATTTTTAGGAGAGTATTGAGTTATCCATGCCAAACTATGTGAGCATAGATAATTTCTATTTAAATATCTGCCTTAATCTGAGATTATGCAGCTGGTTGGTACATGGACAAATTAATTTTGAATTTTGTTGGAATGTAGTAATTTTATGGGGTATATTTTCTTGGGAAAACAGACTTTTGAAGTCTAATAGAAGGTGAAGAGAGATCTGAGGAATACGATGAATCTGTCGTATAAATTTTTTCATAGAACTTGTACTCTAACATTCAAAAGGTGTTTGCATATCGATTTACTCACCCTATTCTGTATCTGATGACGTGGCAGTAATACATGAGCATTTTTTCATGAAAGTTACAGAGGTTATGTTCATAATGTTAGTTAAATGACTGGTGTTTTATAGTATCATCATTTCATGGAATTGCATTGTAAGCAAATGGATATTGCTGTTGTATCTTTAACCATTTGTATCCATTGACCTCAATCATGTAAAATATTAAATAAACTGAATGTGTTAAATGCATAACACAAAGTTCAGTGGTGAGGACAGTGTGAAAATTTGGTTAATGTTTAAAAAACTGACTGTTACCTTTATGATCCAGGTACTCCAGCTTTAAAAATAGGCTGCAATTAAAAAAATCATATAAATCAGGAAAGTATGGTTTTCCTCAAAGGCGAGCTCTTGGCTTTGTAAGCCTGAGAAAATACAAGAGTTATGGTAAAATACTGATTTATTTTCTGATCAGTTAGCAGTACTAATAAATGCCATACACTGGGCAGCACAGCTGTTTAGACAGATGTAACCTATGCAATAGTTCTGAACCGAACTGAGTTTCCTATTCTTCAACAATAATTTCATTTCTGTGAGCTTCAGCTGATGGATCAGGTGCCAGCTGGATGGCAAGACTGCAACAAGCAACAAAATGAATGGAAAGATAAATTTAAATTGGCAATTTTGGTGATTATCCTCTTCTGAGCTCAGAATTACTAAGTATATTTCTTACATTTGAAATAAATCCCAAATTCTCTGATAGTATCTGAATTCCACCATTGTGGTCCTTCAGTCCTGTCTCTGTGCACTACATCCAGCACAGGGATCATGGCTCAAGGCTGATGTCCTGAGCAGAAGACAGAGATCAAATGTGAAGGAGGAAATGGACTTCTGTCTCCTAAAAAGAGTTTAAATAAGCAGTACATTTGAGTTTCCACTTCTTCTCTTTTGTGAGTTATTTGCTGGTAATACTCAGGAAATTGTCTGTAATTGCTGAGTAAGGTGGGAAGAGGAGAGGGAACAAGACAAAGGAGTGAAAGAGATGAAAAAGAACCTTTTTGATTGAGATGAGGGTGATTGAGATTAGGGTTCTGGAAACCAGCTCCATTTTTTGCTGGGACTATGACGTGCTCAGGAATGTGTGCCAGTGCCTGAGTTGTTCACCTGCAAAATTTGGAGTTTTTTAGAATTAAGAGTACTTCTAAGCTTTCAGACTTAGCACTAAACAGTTTTCCTCCACCATCTTTGCACTGGAAAAGACAATAATCATCAGAATCCATCTGGGAATGGCCCCCTTTTAAAGCCCACTGCATTTTTGCTCTTATGTCTATACCTTCAATCTTTTCTGTTACTTTTTCTGTATTTCTTGATATAAGAGCAAAGAGAAAGGTTTTGAGTAGGAATAGGCAAATATGCTCCGTAAGTTTCAGATCAGGACTCATGAAGTCATGTAAAAATACATAATGTGACTTTGGAGTTTCATTTTTAAGCTACTGATTTTCAAGTAAGGCTACTTGAAAATTTCCTACCAAATCTGTTTTCTAATATAAGTCAAATATGTGCTTAATCAAATCAAAGGGAAATTATCACTCCTTTTGTCATCTTTTTTAATCAATCAGCTCTTCATCCAGCCCTCCTTCCAAACAGTTAAAAAATAGATAAATAAAAATAAATTTTTTAAGATTCTGTGATATTAACCTATTTGAGGTTAATATCACAGAAGAGCTTCACAAGCAGAGAATTTAGCAACCATGACTAGGGATTGGGACAGGACTTTGGTATCAGTCTTATCAAACTCTGCACAGCTTCACCACTGAAAAACTCTTGCAGAAGCTACATTGTTTGCTTCATTTGTTGTTTTAAATTTTATTTTTCAGAGGAGATGAAAAGCCCCAGCAGAAATATCCCCTTAACTGTGATGACTGCTGTTCCTGCAGTAATTGTTTTTTATTTACTGGTGAACATCTCATATCTGACTGTGCTCACACCTAAGGAAATTGTCTCCTCAGGTATGTATTTAATATTTTTCTAATTAAAAAGGAGTGGCCCATTAGCATATCCATCTGATCTCAGTGTCCTGGGTTACTTCTGCTCACCTAACTTCACAGTCCAGAAATTTGGGTTCATATTCTTTTAACAGAGAATTCTTCCTTAACTTCCTTTTACTCTATGACACAAGCTGGACTGAATGCTGGCAGATTGTTGAAATTGTTGGCTTTTCCCTATACTGTCTGTAAAAAGAAATCAGAAGTGTATTAATACCTGGAAAATAAGGTGAATGTCAGGTCCCAAGTACAGAGATGACCTTTGTTTTCCTGTAGTTTAAATCTTCACTCCTCCTTCTTTCCCTACCTCATGGAGTCTCAGGCTAAAGCCATTACTCTTTAGGAGGTGGACAAGTCTAACATATTCAAGAGTATAGAAAAGATTATGGACACAAAAATGTAGCCATTTTGGGTGTGTATTATTCATGATAAATATTGTGATTCCTTAGAAGAGCCTATACAAAAGGCCAGTGTATGTAAAGCCTGTCTCAGATCCTGTACCAATAAGCTGCCCATGAAAAGCTCCAAGGGGAACTGTATTTCTCCTTGGTTGTCCAAGCAGCACATTTTAAATCCCACTGTAATGAGACTGAGCTGTCAGACCTTGCCCACAGGCATGACAAAAGCCATACCTCATTTGGATGGATCAATTATTTTTTACCTATGAAAAAAGCTCACTAATATAAATGGGAACAGTGTAGCTGTCACTCAGTGACCTCATATTACCGCTCAGCCAGTGTCAGGCCATCTGCAGGGAGAGATGGATCGTTTGCATTCTACAATGAAAGAGACAGCAAATACCAGACTATCCGTGAATAGCAGCTGCCAGCTGGCATGACCAGATCCATGCATACCAGGGGAACTGTGTTTATCCAGCTGAGAAGATAGCCTTAAAATTATAGCACTCTTTCAAACATTGCTTGTTTGTGTTCCTTCACTACTTTTTTTTTTTTTGAGGCAGGGGCACTGTTTTCCCCATCTCTAATAACTTCCTGTGCTGCACAGGACACTGCAGGACATATGTTCCTCATGGCATTTGGTTGTAGACCCACTAAATACTGTCCTTGTTACAATGTCAGCTATAGCTAATTTCCAAGCAGTATTGAATATCTCTTTTTCAGAAACAATCTTTCACATTTCCCAGTTCCACCCAAAGCAAAATCTCATTAATAGCACATTTGTTGAGCCATCTCTGAACATAGATGTGCTTCTGTTGGCGTTTCCTGTAACAACAGATCGTGTCACCACTGTGGTCACACCAGGGAGCAAGGAGTTAATTTTCTTTCCTTGCCCATGTGTGTGTTTGTGATGCAGGAAGTGAGATGCAGCTCACTCCTGGGAAGTCCATGACTGTAGTATTGGCCCCAGCAGGTTTCCCTGACTTGCTCTGGCAGGCAGCACTCCTCCTCGCTGTTATCCTCCCAGGAAATGTTTAGCTCCTAAATGAAATACCCTTAGGATTGGATTCGTGTTTGACTACTGCAATGAAAAGCAGGCATTGCTGGTAAATAACAGGTGTTTCTTGTATTTTAACTTTTGTTCCTGTTGAGTCTGTCAGTTATCCAGACCATAGTACTTGTACTACACTAATTCTTTGCTTTCTTGCAGTTGCTGTGGCAGTCACTTGGGCTGATCGAGTAATCCCCTCTGTTGCCTGGATCATTCCTCTCTCTGTTGCTGTCTCAATATTTGGTGCCCTCAACAGCAGCATATTCACACTTGGTCGATTAAGTTATGCTGGAAGTCAGTCAGGACATTTACCCATTTTAATATCCATGCTAAATGTCCACTCCTGTACTCCAGCACCAGCCATGATTTTTTCAACCACCATTGCATCCATTTTTATCATCCCCTCTGACCTTCTTACATTAACAAATTACTTTGGATTTTCTGCCTGGCTTATGATTGGACTGACTTGTGCAAGCCTGATTGTACTTCGATACCGGGAACCTCATCTGCATCGACCATACAAAGTAAATGGGTCTAAGTTACAAAATATTTTTATAGATTTTATTTGAGTCATGGGTAGCATGCAAAAGTTACAGAAAAAGTGCAAATCAAAAGTGGATAGTCACAAAAATACAAATAATAATCTCAGTGCTTGGAGCCTTATTTGAAAATTTTGTTTCACTATAAAAAGAAGAGAAACAAACAGATGGTCTCTGCACCAGAAAACTTGCACTTGAAAACAGGCGATGGTTCTTTGCAGAGTGGGGGAGACTTGCAAACAATGGGGTACCATACCAGTGTGGAGCAGGAACAAGAACAGTGTAGGACCCATTGCCATTCACAGTTAATCTGCTCTCACTTTCCCTGACACAATCACAGGCATTAAGGATAGATTGAATTTCCTCTTACTCTAGCAGTCAGAAAGCTGGGTTAGAAGTGTGTGCTTATTGTGAAGGCTTCTAGGCACCCAGCCCTGAGTGTCCTGTAGGAATCCACAATTTTATATCTGAACAAATGGGTTGCCAGTACTGCCTCTCTCTCCCTCTTGACAATAGAAGGAGTCTAAACAAATATTTTGAAAAAGATTCCTCTCTTATAGGCAATTTAAGTCAGATGACTCTTGTCCTGGGTGAATTTATAGCAACATGAGAAATGGTACTCTACTGGGGCAAAGAACACACTCTTATGAATGAGGCATAAAATTACAGTTGGTTCATTTATTTCCTAAACCACTTTTTTTCTTTCTCTTACAGGTGTTTTTACCAGTTCCATTTGTGATGGTGGCAATGTCTTTCTTCCTAGTTCTAGCTCCCATAGTCTGGTCTCCAAACCTGCAATACGTTTATGCTTTCCTGTTTATGCTGGGAAGTGTTGTGGTTTATCTGCCTTTTATACATTTTAAATTGCATTTTGCATTTCTTGATAAAATTACTTGCCACTTACAGCTCCTGTTAGAAGTATGTCCTGCTGATGAATCTGCTAAGGGCAAATGTGAATAATGGCAGATATTTAATCCCAGTACAACTAAGAGCCAACAGAGGATTTTGTTTAACTGAGACTGTAAGCAGTACAACTTGGCTGTTGGTGTGATATATAGGTGTGCATGCATGCATATACATATATAGATGTATACACAGATATTGCAAACCTACACATATATGTATGTATGGACACAGAATCACTGAATGAACTAAGTTGGAAAAGACCTTAGATATCATCAAGTCCCACCTATGACCTAACACCTCCTCATCAACTAAACCATGGCATTAGCATAATAAGTTAATATATATGCGTTTTTTGTGTCTGTATAAATACGTAAATGTATATGTATAGAAATTTAATAGATGCAAAGGATCTCTCTTAAACTTGCAAAATCTGTAAAATGCTCTCTCTTGCTCCTGAAAACGCAGTTATAGTCTTGTAATAATAGAAATAAGACTCAATCACAGCACAAATAATTATCAACATTATCATACAATAAAGGAATAAATACATATTTAATAGCATCATTATATAAATACACTTTTGGACTTTGAACTAAATTGTCTGGATTATTCTAAATTTGCAGTAGCTCATTGATTAGAACTTCTGGTTTTAAAGACTTTCTATTTCTTTTCATCTGCAACTTTTTTTTGGCATGAATTTATTTTTAATAAAAGCCTTTGAAGAATATAATAAAGTTGACTGAGATCTTCTTAAATTCCAAGAAAACTGTATATGGCACATCTTAGCTATTTTAGAACAATACATACAAATTCAAAGTGAAATCTTACAAAGCATCACGTAAGGCAATAAGAATTATTTATCCTTTTCATTACAGAAATAAAAACTAAAGATATGTAGATTCCTTTACTAATTGTTTACATCCTAGAATTAATATTACTTTATTCCTTGATTTCTTTTTGGTGTTATTGAGAAATAAGAGCTTTTTTAGGCCTCCTTCCATCCATTTTTATTTTGTCTATGAAAGCAAGATAATTTTTTTTTTTTCTGATGATGATCGGGCCATATTAAGTTCATGAATTATTTAATCTTTAAAACAAATAATCAGTACCTAAGAAACATCACATATGTAGGTGATTAATCTATCAATATATGCTGCTCTTTTTATAATCACAATGTAATTAAAAATATAAAGTGATTTTCCAAATCTGACAATGAAAGCTCAGCAGCACAACCAGTAGATGGCCCCAGCCTAACATGGCTCTTCCCCTGTGATCTCTGGTTTGATGGATGTTGTATTGGTGAAACTGTCTTACAGGGCATTATATTATAACACAGTTGAATGAAAAAATCTTTCTACAGTATTCGATTCACTGATATATAAAAATTTTAGAGATCAGAATGATAGATGAAGCTACCTATTCATTGCTACCCAAAGTCTAGGGTGCCCATCAGTAAAGCCGGGAATCAACTGAAGGTTTAAGAGGATTTGACTTTTCACTGGAATGAGCCCCCAAATGAAAACAAATACATGAAGCAAGTGGCTTTTCTTAAGGTGATAATGCACACAGAATGAAAATTTGAAGAAAACTTTATACCTTTTAAAATGCTGTATGAAGAAAAGTTCATACAAGGGAGGAATGCAGTGTGTACAGCTGAGCTGGAGACTGGATCCAGCTGAAAGCAAGAAGGGAATTAATTTCACTTCATAGTGCTATTGGAAAATCATTTCTCTTGCTGCTTAAATTTAAAAATCATGAGACTCAATGACATTGTAGAAGAGTAGTATTTTAAGAACTGAATTGTAAAAGGAAGAAAGGATTTTACTGTGACCAAAGCATCCATCAGTGAATTGTAAATGCAGGCGTGGCAGTGCCACAGATTTTCAACTGAGCTTGATCAAGTAATTTATTTAAACCTATATTTTAATATGTAAAATAAAAGTGGAAGTCACAAGGAAAAAAAGTGTATGTAACAATAATAATGTGTTGTAGACCAGATGATTAGGGAAAGCAAGCATCAGGGGGAAGTTGCTCAATTGGGTGTGTTATTTCCATGTAATTTCTTGTCAGAGTGTCAACTCTCTATTTAATTCCACAATGAGTTGGGTACCTACTGATAACGTATGTCAGGGTATGTTTGGGTAATTGGAGCATGTATTTGTTAATGATACAAACTTCAAATATAGAGGTTTAGCAGTTTCAACAAACCAGGGAACTCAAAAGTTGCAGTGAAATGTAATATGAAATAAATTGCATTTATATATCTTTCTGGAATGCGAAGTAGATAGTTTTTATTTTAACCAAAATCTAGGAAATGACAAATAAACTGGCATGTACAAGATGAGATGATTTAGAATAGGTCAGAATTAAAAATACCCATGCAAGCTTAAGCCCCTCTGCAAAGGCACCTTTCAGTGGCCTTGCATTATCAGATCAGAGAGTGTTCTTTCTATATACCCTTACCTCATTTATTGGATAGAATGGATGGTGCCAAATAATTCACTGTCATTTTCTTCCCATTTCAACATGTGATCTTGCATTTTGTTTTTCACTGTCTGCTCAAATGCTGCTCTTGATAGACCTTGTTGATTTCTTACAGACTTATGGTGTTCCTCATGGCAGCACCTAAGCACTTCACAACCAACCACTAATTTCTCTTGACTCTCATGAGCTGTGTCAGTGGTATTGTCTTTGCTTGCTGAAAGTAAGTTAAGCTGATGTGTAGGTTGCACAACAAATCTGTTTTGTGATGTTCCCTGAGATCCTTCAATTCACATCAAATACCTGGGTGGAGAACCATTGGTGGAGATTCAAGTCCAAGTATGGATGTTTCTTTATCTTAGGAAGCAGGGAAAAGAGCCAGGGAATTGCTGAACATGCATCTGGTATGGCTGTTCAGATACTATATACAGATTTCCATTTCCATTCATTCCAGCTCTTAGATGGAAATGAAGTATGGCCAAAATTGCTCACTAACTTTGGATGCCTAAGGTGGGGTACCTTGGAGCTGATTTTTCATAGTAAGTTCAGACTGCTTATAGTCTCCTGGAATTAAGTTCCAAGAGTACTACAAAAAGGAAAGAAAGGCAAATTATCACAATCACTTTGGTTTAAATGAATAGCTGGTATCCTTTAGCTCAACTTCTGACTAACTGTGGGTAGCTGCAATTACTTTAAGAGCTACAGTCTACTAAATGTTAAATTACAACGATGAGATTTTAAAACTCCACAAATCAAATGGGGAGGATTTAAATTTTGGTATGGAAAATGAGGAATTAATTACAATTTTGAAAAATTATGATGTAAATGATTCCGGTATGGCCATGGAATTTTATAGAAAAAGAGAAGTGTGCATTCTGGGCAATACTCAAATTCCTAAATCCAGCAACTGTTCTGCAAGTGCTACATCATTCACTACATGAAATTCCTCTTCTACAGCAAATGAGGGATTGGCTGCCTCACATTTAGCATCTTCTTCAACAAATGTTGACTTATTCCCAGATCCGAGAGAGACAGGGTTTTCTGAAAAAGAAGGCTGTCATTAAATGACTCCCGTTGGAAAGGGACTCGCACAGCTGAGCTGAATTAGCATTATAAAAGCAATCCCAGATATGGTATTGCCCATGCCCTGAATATGAGTCACTGATGTTCTCTTAATTCATCCTTTCTTTTGCCTGAGTGTTTTAGAATGCTAAATCACAAAGAAGCAAATACAATAATAAATTTATAAAGATTTCTTATTGTTGCTGGACCATTCCACATCTCCAAGCAGTAAGCATAAAGGAAAAGAATTCAAATTTATAACTCGTATTAGCGACTCTGGCCAAGAGCAATTCAATATTTTAACATTATAGCTTGCTTCAGTTGGTCTCAGCTGCCTTGCTACTTGAATATATCTCAGAAAATGCTGTATGGAAGTGTGACTGTTTTATTACTAGACTATATCAGACATTTATTCAAATTTTTAATTTTTTTTTAATGTTTGACTTCATAATTCTTTTAGGCTTATGCATACTTGCATGTTTCAGAACTTCAACCTTACAACAAGTTAAGATAGAATGTGGATAATTTTTTATCAATACTGTCCTGACTGGCACATTTTGACATGTAACTTCCCTATCTGTTTTTCTAGGTTTCTAAAACAATATTTATATGTGTCTGCTTTACCTTTTTTTTTGTCCTTTATCTCTTTAAAAACACAACGTAAAATACAAAATGATTATCAGTCTTATTTTAAAAATTAATTGTAGTTACACATCATGCTAATTTCATGTGTGCTGATTGCTTTACAAAAAAAAACCAAAAAAACAAACCAAACCACTATGAGGCAAACCCCAGCAATTGTACAGAAGAAATAAACTCCCCAGTAATTATGTATTTCCCTTTTCATGGTTAGTGTTAACTGTGATTCCAATAAAAAGGTAGTCAGCTAATAATGAACAGCTGTATGTGGTTTTTTTCTGCTCTGATGTGGTAATATTTGGTTGGAACCTCTGGGTTACATGGGGGAGGATGTATGAGGAGCTGCCTGTAGCTGTTAAGCCATGAGTGGTTCAGACTTCCTGGCTTCTACTCTTATGTTTGATACATGCACTTTTTCTAAGGTTTTGCTAAGGTTCCCCACATCTCAGTTTCCATTTATGCCCAAACAGAAACAACTGTGTTTTAACAACTAACAGGTCAAAGAATATTCACTTGTCACCTTCTCTTCTGTATCACAGTTAGAAGTTATTCTTGTCATTGTCCTCTATAACTTATTTCAAGTGATGGGGGATCCTGGGCATTCCCAGTTCTTACTGGCTTGATTTGGAGGGGTAAGACCTATATCTGCTTCAGGAACTTTGAAGCTGTTTTTATTTTTGCTTTGGAGGAGGAAATAAAACATTTTTAAATTAGCAGGTTTGGATAAGCTGTGCCCTACAGGTTTAAAGGCACTGTAGAGGAGTTTCACTGCTAATGTTGATTTTCAATAACTCTTGCTACACAGGGGAAATTTCAGGAGTGCAAAAGAAAGGTAACATGCCAATATTTAAATAGAATGAAAGAAATGAGCCAGGAAATTATAGTCTTGTCGGTGTCACATAATTCCTTGGAAAAAGTAATGGAAGAGATAGCAAGAAACTGAATTAATAACGAATTAAAAACGAGTAGCAGAATTAATGCCGTTTCATTTGTGTTTATGGAAAATAATCCTATCAAACCAGTTTCACATTATACTTTCTGTAATATAGGTTGGGATAAAAGCTGAAGAAAATGTGATTTTGAGGTTCACCGAAGCTGCAGACTTGACAAAGTAGTTACACCACTACAAATCAGTTTTGTTTGGCAAATTTAAAAGTGACTAGGGTTTTTCATCATCTTGCAAAGCTACTAAAATGAGCCCTATTAGCAAGCCTTTGTGCATAAGATTGGCTAGGGACTTTCTCCTTCTTTTGACGGCTGAAAAAGGTATTGTTCCTGGCAGCACAAGCTAAATATGTTTGGGCTGAGACTTCCCTATGTGCTGCTACATGTACAATAGGTCTTGAGGTGGTGGGGCACTGGAGCAGATTGCCCAGAGAAGTTGTGGATGCCCCAATGTAGGCCAGGTTGGATGGGCCACTTGGTCTAGTGACAGGGGTCCCTGCACATGGCAGAGGGGTTGAAATAAAATGATCTTTAAAGGTTTCCCACCAACCCAAACCATTCCACGATTCTGTGATGGTGAAGTTCTAGGCTGCAAGGGGGGCTTTCTATCCTAGAGTCCCACCAGGATTGGGCGTGGTCAAGGCTGGAACTTTGGAGGGGGGCTGTTGCTAAGCAACCTCACAGCCCTTCTGTAAACATTGCACTGCAGTTGGCACATAGGGTCCATCTCTGTTACTCTGTCTGCATGGGTATGTCCTGTCATTATTGTAAATGTGATAATTTATATAAAGTGTGGGCCTTTGTACTTTGCAGCCAAGCTCTTGAACCTGAACTTTTTTTGGGAAAAAGTGCTTGTGTCTGTTTAAAACTTCCAGGTCAGAGTATGTCTGGAAAGGTGTATTTGGCAGGTCCTTCATGTGTAAAGCATTTGGGCACAGCCAGTGTTTAAATTGGCTACTGGACTCCTCATTTTGGGGTTGCCAGTTCCAGAGAGATCTTCACACCTGAACCTCTGTTATGTGTGGGCTGGTTCTTGTGCACCAAAACAATCACTTTATGTTGTGACTTTCAGTAGATTGAACTTGTCCTCTAAATCAATTTTCTTGGCATCAGAAGCACCTTCATGTTTAATTAACTTTTCTTTCATTCTTACAAATAATTTTCTAATGCCAGGTCGAGTTAAGATACTGCAGAAAGTGGGGTACAAAGTGAAGCAGTCCTAGTGTTCCTGTTTGTGTGTCTGGAACTTAATTCTCTTGGTGAAGCCCACACTGACATTGTTTTCTGAAAGGTTTGCAAAATGTAACAGCAATGAGATATTTTTTTCTAGCATTTATAGTCATAGAAAATCAGTATAAGACCTTAATTCCAGTTACAAGAAGAATAAGCAACCTTAAGGGTTGGAGTCAATGATCCTTGTGGCTTCCTTCCAACACAGAAGACTGTGTTTCTGTTGTCTGAGGAAGGCTGTGAACTATAAATGACTTAATGCTATCATGCAGAGCAACCTAAGTGCCATGACAAACTTCCAAAGTTTCTTTCTGTTATCCTAATATGATCTTCAGAATTCATTTTTGTATTGCTAAATGAGATTTTTTTTTTAATTGTGTTCAGGAAGAGGGGAAAATAAATCTGAAAATGGTGTGTGTTTGCAAATGCTTAACCTCTTGTTCTTAAATCTCTCTGTAAAAAAGTAAACATTTGACCTAACTTTTAAGTAGTGTTGAAAAACTTGCCTGGATGGCTTGCTTTGTGCACACTATATTGAAATGTTGTACTGACTATGTGTGCTGGTTTCAATGAGGTTTTTTTGTACCTGCCTATCTTTGCTCTTACATGTCAGCTTGGTATCTTAGTACTGCAGAAGCAGCCTTGCAAAAAAGGGGATGACGGGGACTAGATTTGTAGGGTATTTCACGTAGAGGAATTATTTAGTTGTATTTTTAATTTAGCTCAGAAAACTTCTTCCAAAACATAGTTTGGTCTAGAAAACTATTTATTTTTGCTCTCCAATTATAGTTTAGCATCTTACAGTCCTGTCACAGCTACACTGTAAGGGTGGAGCAAATACCTTCTTCAGAAGAAACTCAAAAATAGCAGGGAAATTGTGCAATATATGCCATAAACTATGCTTTCTGAATTGTCTATGACATTTGAATGGACTCTGCTTATGAACAGTTGTCTCAGGGCTTGAGTTTTTGCTTCAAATCTTACTAAAATCTGGTATCTGCTTTATCTCTATTTCTTCTTTTGCCCGCCTTGCCTGTGAGCTCAAGTAGTCCTCTGTTGTAAGAGAAACACATGTAAAAATGACAGACAGCAGCCATATTTCCTCTAAGTTTTCCTCTATTAAGTTAGTCCACTGTCCTTTTGAATGACAGATGCTTTGTTTTTTGAACATCTTCATAGCCTGCTTTGATAGATCTTTTTTTTTGTTTAGACTGAATTCCTTTATGTTTTCTTTGGGGTTGTTTGTTTGTTTGTTTGTTTTTTAATGAGACCAGAATTTTCCATAGTACTTTGTTTGTAATCTCCCAAATGCCAGGTTGATTATGTTTTTTTTGTCTGCTAGGAATTGCTTTGTCCTAGGTTCTGCTACACTCTTAGATTATTTACCTGGGATTAATTGATGCACTCTTTTTTTGTATCTGATGAAGTGTTTAACTATCACATGTACTAAACCCTATCTTAGAGCAGAAATACTTGTTATTAATCCTGAGTACTCGAGATTTGCTCCCATTCTCTCCTCCTGTGCCTAATTTAATCTTTTGTGTATATGGAATGCCTTTATAATGTTGCTATGTAAGCACCAAATACGCCTGCAGGTTATTTGCATATTTCTGACTGATCTTTCTTGTTTCTCTTAATTAGGAAAGCCTCAATATGGGAAGAACTAACAATGAAAAAGTTGATGGTCCAGGTAATATTGTAGGTTATTTCTGCTTTAAATTTTCTTGACTATTCTCTAGCCAAAATCTAGGTCTTAAACAATTGAGATGGGCTGAATTACTTGTTGTTTTTCATCTATTAAAGAATTTATTTTGCTATTATCATTATTATTATTATTATTATTATTATTATTATTATTATTAGCCGTAAGCCCTAGGGCTGTACTGTAGTGAGCTCACAACAGGTATTCAGAGAAAAAGAAAATCCATGTTTTTCCAAAATGCTTACTAGATAAAAGGTTGTAGACAGGTGGGAATCCATCATGTAGCATGTTTTGAATACATCACATTTGCAATAGTACTTACACAACTTAACGTTAATGTGCAGTGGTTTTACCAGAAAGAAATGAAGCAAAGGAAGACAATGGTCTGCGTCGCTCCTTCCGGCAGAGGACAGCTGTTGAGCGCTATGTATCTCCATTGGAAAGTAGGTGTGCTGGGCTGACCTTGGCTGGACACCTCTGCTCACCAAGCTGCTCTATCACTCCTGGCTCTCTGCTAGACAGGGGAGAGAAAATAAGATGGACGACAACTTGTGGGTTGAGATAAGGCAGTTCACCAAAGCAAAAGTGAAACATTGTGCACAAGCAAAGACAAAAAAGATTTTGTTTTCTACTTCCCATCATCAAGCAATGTCCAGCCACTTCCCATGAAGCAGGGCTTCAGCATGTGTAGCGATTGCTCCAGAAAGCAAACATTTTAAATAACAAATGCCCCACCTTCCCCCACCTTTTCTTAACTTTTCTATCTAAGATGGTGCCATATGGTATGGAAAATCCCTTTGGTGAATTTGGGTCAGCTGTCCCAGCTATGTCCCCTCCCAGGATCTTGCCCAGTGATGGGGAGTGGAATGTTGGGGAGGCAGCGCTCATGCTGTGCTGGCACTGCTCAGCAGTAGCCAAAGTGTGGGTGTGTTATCAACACCTTTCCAGCTACCAAGGCACAGCACAGCACTGTGAGGGCTGCTCTGGGGAAGCTTAACTCCACCCCAGCCAGACCCAATACAGTATGTTATACAATATTATGTATTATTGAGCTTCTCTTGAGAGCTTATTTCTTGCATGGAAGTGGGGGGTTGTTGTTTTGGGGTTTTTTAAAAATGAAAATACACGCACACAACTTCTCTTTATATTTCTTTCTTCGTTCTGCCAGTAAATTTTATTGAATGCATATATCCTGTGCACATTCTATTTTTTTTTTTTTTGCCAATTGGTATCCTTATTGTTGCTTTTCAGTTAAAAAAATGACCTATCTACCCATAAAAGAATAGCAATTAAAGACACTTAATAATCTTACTCTTGCAGTTTTCGATTTTCCTTAAAAATCAGATGTGTGTCTTTTTACTTCTATTATGCACTGATTAAACCACCCAACCTCCCCCTCCTTGAGACCTTCCTTGAACTTAGAGATGGGTAATACCTGTGCCATTTTTTGCCTCTTTGACTATCCTGGTTTCTCTCAAACTTGTTTGTAACAAATTCCAAATTCTTTGCATTCAACAGATAGAAGAAAACGTAAACGAAGATCTTCCACCCGTACTTCACCTGTCAAACAGAGAGATTCAGGCAAAAAACCTAAAAGGTTTGTATATGGTTTATGACAGTTCTTCTTTCTCAAGAGCGCTGTTGAATAATGCTTTCAAGGTTTTTTGGACTGATGGTAATCAGAGATTAATATAATTGCAGATTATTACTGTGGTAGTCTGAGGATATAAAGAAAACAAACACTGCAAGGGAGGCCATCCTTTGTACCAGCCATTAGATTTTATTTGAAAGTGCTGGTTTTTTGGTCACTAATTAGGTGATGATGAGGGTCGTGGCTGAGATTGTACTGAAATTCATTTTTCTGGAATGGAAGCCATAATCTTCCTCTGAAAGTCTTAGACTTGAAGGGTACACAAAATAAAATTTAATCTTAAAGGGTACAAATTATTAAAGCTGAAGACAACTTAAAGGGAGAGCCTATATGGAAATTTCAATGGATTTTCTTTTTCCACCACTCAAGAGAGTTCATGTTTCTTTATGAAACTATGCTTAAACAAGAAAGATGCCTAATGAAATTCTAAATTAAAGTTGCAATAGTCATATTTGTAAGTGCTAAGAGTTGTTAAAATAATTAACTCAGTTTAAAGTTCTTTATTTACTCATGGCCATTAAACATAGAACAGTTGGAATGAATATCTAACTATTTAGGAAGTTTATTCTCGTTTATAAGGTCTTTTGGATTCACTTGCTATCATTAAAAAATCAGAAGTCATCTAACTGCATTAGAAATGAGAAAGCACTTTTTACTTTCTCCGTAATTCAAATTAGGTCTCTTTTGGCCAGCTCTCGGAACGATGACAAAAAGGGAGTTCTAAATGATCACACGAAAACCGAAGCGACTCGGAAAGGCAACTCAACTGAAGTTCACAGGGATCATATGAAAATTGGAGCAAGTCTGGCTCGTGTGGAGCAAATGCAAATAGATGGTTCAGTAAGTATTTTTACTTCATCATGTCAGTGAGACATTTGCAGTATTTATGAAAGCTTCCAGTAATTGGCCATCTACAGCTCCCTTTGCTTACAGTTTTCTCTCAAGGAATTTGAAAATCGCCACTAACAGTTGCTTTGTGCTGATATCTAATTTCTGACGGAACCTTATAGAGGTTGAAGCTTTCTTTAACACATGTATTCTGTTGACTTCGTCTTTAGGCGCAATTTCATGGTGTGGGTGGTCTATCTGAGCACATTTCAGCTTTAAAAGAGATGGTCATTTTGCCATTGCTTTATCCTGACGTCTTTGAGATACTGAAATTTAAACCTCCAAGGTAAGAGACACCATTTAAAACAATAAGTTCTTAACTTACTTATTTTCTATGCTTCAAAATTTTCAGCAGTGTTTATGGCTCTTTTTAGCACTAGTAAAAAGTAATTTTTAAAAAAATGGATAGAATACAGCATGTATGTACGTTCAGAGATTTACTGTGTGGCAAGACTATCCTTTAAAAGTGTCTTGCCTTTAAAAGGTGGAGTTGGAGATTTTTTCTTTAGAGTCTGGCATGCAAGTGGACTTGATTAGTTTGTAAGCAGGAAGGAATTATCTACTGCCAGTTAACTGTAGTTTGTTTTGTGCAAGTCCAGTTCTGTCTTCCACCAACTCTTTTTTTTTTTCCCCAAGTATTTTCAGGTATTAGTTTTACAATTGATAGGACTTGCAACTAGAACTTTACAGTGTTTTTTGTGCTTGGGCTAAAATAAGAATCTGTCCCCTTCTTACACAGCTAAGCGAGTTCTGTGTTACAAAATGAGATTATTAGAGATTCATTAACTTTGTATATCCTTTGGTCAGCAAAACTCAGTCATGGTATATTGAAATAGGGCTTTAAATTATTTGCTTCCAGTAACTTTAAAAGTATTAAAAACATTGAAAAGAAAATCTGTGGTTTGCTTCTTTATTCTTTGAAATTCTTTTTGAAGCAGCAGTGCATTGGCTCTTCTAGTTGATGGAAATACAGAAATGCAGAATACCTTCCCGTTTTTAGACTACTTCCTCTTCCTTACTCACCAGCAAGGGGAGACCAAATCCAGTAACTTAAAGGTTTTTAAGGGAGAATGAAATGCTTTACTCTCAAATCTTGACTTCTGTGAAAACAAGAATGAATATGCAGTTTATCATTGAAAAATGAACTGGTGATTCCTAAGTTATCCCAGTCTCAGATTCTGCATTGAAAGCTTTCTCTTGCTCCACTGTACTGTAACCATCTCCATTGGTTTGACAGAAGTTTTGAAAATGTTCTTCTGTGATGCTACCATCTTTTCTCAAGATTTTGTACATCTGCATTATTCTCTTGATTCATTTTGTTTGCTCCCTTGCAGAATTGTGTAGAAACACTTTTGACTTTTCTCACACTTCAGCTGTTACTGCTATCTCACCAATGAAGTGTTTATCTTAGGAGAGCAGAGTCATGTGTTTTAGGGATGAGGGTTGTAACAGATACTTTTCAATGTTGTTTTTTCTTATGTGATTTTTTTTAAACATTTCTTTCTTTTAAATTGTAGAGGCTGTTTATTCTATGGTCCACCAGGAACTGGAAAGACCCTGGTTGCTCGTGCACTTGCTAATGAGTGTAGCAGAGGTGACAGGAAAGTAACTTTTTTTATGAGAAGTGCTGCCGACTGCATGAGTAAATGGGTGGGAGAATCAGAACGACAGCTCCGTTTAGTATTTGAGCAGGTAGGGTTGAAACATGCCATGTGTTCTGTTGGAGTTGTAACTAATTTTTTGTGGTTGAGAGGAATTCTCTCTTTTTCATGTTTTATCATCCCCTTCCAGTGAAATGAGATTTTCAGTGTTCCCTTTTTCAGTGGAGTCTCTTGAGATGGATTGAAAATATTAGTAAAGCAAACAAGAAAATCACTACCACCCTCAAAAAGCCCTCCACCATACACACAACCCAAACAGTCACAAAAAAGGTCTCAAGAAGCAAGAGGTCGTGGCTTTAGATGAGAGGGAAACAGATGCAGGGTGAAAACATGTTCATTTAAATTGGTAATGGAAGGTCGCTTCCAGAACCTTTGAGTCCTGTCTCTGTTCTCATGGTTGCCAAATAGCTGTAAAAACTACTGGTATGATTTGTTTCCTGTCACTCAGTCTCAGAGTGGGTTGACAGGCTGCTGTTTTTCATTAGGTTAATTGGTAGAGATCCCTGATGCTAGTCTGAAAAATCTAGTTCCAGTGCCTATCTAGCCATAATGTTTCCATGTATTTTCACTTTCAAGCAGTGCTGTTTTCCTGATGTCAATGTTCCTGTGTTTTCTTTGTAGGCCTACCAGATGCGACCCTCAATTATTTTCTTTGATGAGATCGATGCTCTTGCTCCTGTACGGTCCAGCAAACAAGACCAGGTTCATAGGTAGGACATGTTTTGTATCTATGTGGAAGGTGCTTGACCTTTGTGAAAAGAAGACCGCAGTCTATTTAACTTGGTGTGACACCTTCATTTAACCTGAAAACTAGTAATTCAGTGCTGGTGAATTTCAGATGATTTTTAAACAATAATTGGAAACGATTTTCTAAGCTTGATATCAGCACAAGGTCTGTGTTACCTTATCTGTATTTTGCTATGTCTTAAAATAGTTCTTTCGTTGATCAGTATCTTGTCAATAAAAACTTGTCCTTTTTGAAGGATTAGTGGAGAAGGTTATGTGGGACTGAAGAAAATTTATTAAACCAGTGAATGAAAATAGTATTTTTCTGTTAGCTCTGTTGTGGGGACACTTCTGACACTTATGGATGGCTTAGCCAGCAGAGGAGAGGTTGTGGTAATAGGAGCCACCAACAGATTGGATTCTATTGATCCTGCTTTACGAAGACCTGGGCGCTTTGAACGAGAGTTCCGCTTCAACTTACCAAACAAAGAGGTCAGAACTTCAACCTTATGTGGCAAAGTCCATCTTTATAACAAACCCCTGTAACAAGGCAGCGTCGTGGAGCAGTGCAAGTCTCCATCTGAAGTGTACAGCTTGGACACAAGAGGGATATCCGGAGACACTGCATTTTGCTGTGGAGGGCAAACCTGGTACTGAATATATGTAGGAATAAGATGATGTCAACAAGCAGTTGCTTCTCTCTTGGACAAAGATGTGAAGTACACTGCACAGGTGCAGCACTTCGAGTTCAATGGCAATAGCTAACCAATGAAGAAATTAGTTTTATAGCAACCAAAAATGTTGGCGTGGGGATGGTTGGGAGAGAGATGGTGTGCAAAACTGTAATCCTGCTTTTGTGTTTTTTCTCTGGCCATCACTGATATTTTTTAGCACTTCTTGGAGCAAAGATAAAAGGCTTATTGGATTGAAGGCTAGTAAAAGTGCATGAAACAGTGCATTTAGCACAAACATTTGTATCCAGTTTTTATCTGCCCTCAGGAACAAGAGACGAGGTGCCATGAAGCAGATCTAATACACAGTTCCCTGTGTCATGGTTTGGTGTGGCCCCCCTGCTACCTAAAACCAGGCCATGCCAAACCTGCTGTGGAAGAATTCTAGAAGTGTGTCATAATTAATCTGTGTACCAGGAGATACTTCACTGAAAGACTTGCTAGGATCAGAGATGAGAATAGGCAATGTTTGACATTTTCTGGATGAGTGACAGTAGTTTGAGTCGTAGTTTTTGTTCTTCTTGGTAGCAATTGTAGCCATTTTAAATGGAGTGCTAGGACTTTTCTTTGAATGAACTGCCAGAAAAGCAAATTTGATGAACTACTGAAACCATCGCTGTGAAATTTTGCTAAAGTTGAGAGAATTTTCTTTGACGCAAAATGTCTAATTGAAGATGAGGCTTTTACTACAATTTATTCTTCAAAATCATTCGGTCTCACACTGATAAAACTCACTTTTTATGGAAGATGCACATGCCTTTCATTTAATTTCATCAATCCTTCACAAGGGATTGATGTAAGAATTTAAGAATTATTAAATTTCCTTCTTGAAGAAGCAGCGAGTGTATTAATAACTGCCATTTAAAATACTTAGA
This sequence comes from Monarcha castaneiventris obscurior, assembly GCA_026261815.1. Classification (NCBI taxonomy): domain Eukaryota; kingdom Metazoa; phylum Chordata; class Aves; order Passeriformes; family Monarchidae; genus Monarcha; species Monarcha castaneiventris. The sequence continues at coordinate 21,344,381 of JAMPIT010000379.1, read as the reverse complement.
AGTTTAGCAGCCAAGAAAAGTATTTGTACTAGTGCGAGAGTTTTGGGGGTTTTGTGTTGTGGTTGTTTTTTTAAGAGAAAACTTAAGGCAAACTAAAATGCAACCATTTTGTTTCTAGGCAAGATTAGAAATTTTCAAAATTCACACACGAGACTGGACCCTGAAGCCATCGGACAACTTACTTGAAGACCTGGCTGAGAAATGTGTTGGTGAGTTTGAAAATAGTGTGGGTCCTTTTCCCCTGGTCAGCGTTCAGCCACTCTGCCCCCAGCCTGTAGCACTGCATTGGGCTGTGACTGAAGTGCAGGAGCTGGCACTTGGCATTGTTGAACCTCATACCATTGGCCTCAGCCCATTGATCCAGCCTGTCCAGACCCCTCTGCAGAGCCTTCCTGCCCTCCAGAAGATCAGCACTTCCACCCAATGTAGTGTTGTCCACGATCTTGCTGAGGGTGTACTCAATCCCCTCATCCAGATCATCAATAAAGATATTTAAAAGGACTGGACTCAGTACTGAGCCTTGGGCAACACCACTAATAAACCCTCTGCCAACTGGATATAGCATCATTCCCCAACACTTGGCCTGGCGATCCAGACAGTTTTTAACCTATATAACACATATACCTTGACATAACATTTGGTTCTTTTTTTATTTGTCAGGATTCTGTGGTGCTGATATTAAAGCTCTGTGTGTTGAAGCTGGGCTCTGTGCTTTGCGCCGCCGCTATCCACAGATACACGAGAGTGACAAGAGGCTGAAGATAAATGCCAGGTCAATTAAAGTAACAGCAAAGGATTTTGCCATGGCCATGCAGAAGATTGTTCCAGCATCACAGAGAACTGGGGTTTCACCTGGGAGAGCACTACCACCTATTTCAAAGCCGCTGTTAGAAAACACCCTGGAAAGAATTTTACAAGCCTTGCAGAGAGCATTTCCCCACGCAAAGCTTGCACTGAAGAAGAACCAAGGTATTACAACAACATCTACTTGTTTAAAGTCCTGCCAAAGCAAAAACTTCTGATTTGTGCAACCAACATACACAAACCTCTCAGCCATAATGACAGTGCAATTTTATACCTTGCATGTGTGCAGTGCAGGATGGAAGCTGTGCGTGACTTGCAACATGCAGTGGAGAACTATGGGTTCTCTACTGGAGCCTCCTGTTACTGACAGTTGCTCACACCACGTTAATCATTTCAGAGATGGATCTCAGATTTCACATATGAGGCACTTCTTTCCAAATTGTAGAATCATAGAATGGTTTCTATTGGAAGGGTCCTTAAAGGTCATCTAGTTCCAACTCCCCTGCCTTGGACAGTGATACCTTCCACTAGACCAGGTTGCTCAGAGCTTCATCCAGCCTGGCTTTGACCACTTCCAGGAATGGGGCATCTACAACTTCTCTGGGCAACCTGTTCCAATGCTTCACCACTCTCACAGTAAAGAATTTTTTCCTATCATCTAATCTAAACCTACTCTCTCAGTTTGAACCCATTTCCCCTTGTCCTGAACCTACATGCTCTTGTAAGAAGTCCCTCTCCATCCTTCCAGCAGGTTTTCTTCAGGTACTGGAAAGCCAAAATTAGATCACCTTGAAGCCTTCTCTTTCCCAGGCTAAACAAACACAATTCTTCCAGCCCTTTCTCATAGGAGAGGTACTCCATCCCTCTCATCGTCTTGTTGGCCCTCCCCTGGACTTGCTCCAACAGGTCCATGTTCTTCCTGTGCTGGGGACCCCAGAGCTGGATGCAGCACTGCAGTTTGGGTCTGACCAGAGCAGAGCAGAGGGGCAGAATCCCCTCCCTCACCCTGCTGCCCACACTGCTTTGGATGCAGCCCTGGATATGACTGGCTTTCTGGGTTGCAAGAGCACATTGCTGCATCATGTCCAGCCTCTCATCCACCAGCACCCCCAACTTCTTCCTGGCAGGGCTGCTCTCAATCTGTTCATCCACAGCCTGTGTTGATACTGGGGGTTGCCCTGACGCAGGTGCAGAACTCTGAACGTGGACCTGTTGAGCGTCATGAGATTCCCATTGTCCCACTTCTTGAGCTTGTCCAGGTCCCTCTGGGTGGCATCCCATCCTTCAGGTGTGTCAACTGCACCACTCAGATTGGTGTCGTCAGCAAGTTTACTGAGGCTACACTCGATTCCTTCATCTATGTAATTAATAAAGATATTAAATAACACTGCTCCCAATATGGACCCCTGAGGGACACCACTTGTCACTGATGTCAACTGAAACTCTGAGCAATTAATTGCTACCCTCTGGATGCGACCATCCAATCACTTCCTTATCCATCTAACAGTCCACTCATCAAATCCATCTGTCTCCAGTTTAAAGAGAAGAACATTGTGGGGGACCATGTCAAAGGCTTTACAGAAGTCCAGATAAATGACATCTGTAACCCTTTCATTGTCCACTGATGTAGTCAATAATTATTACTAATGTAGTAAATAAATGCTTAATAAATGAGGGGAGAAGGGTTTTTCTGGTATCTAGGAGCTACCAAAGTTGTTGCTGATCAACTTTATTCTAAGGAGAAAACCTCCCAAATGATTGTCTACAGAGAGATAATACCTGACACAAATCATAGGACATAGGACAGCTTTGTATAGACTTGTGCAATCTCCTCAGATCTGTGGTAGGGTGAACTCTGCAGGTAATAGCGTTCAAATGACAAAATGCAAGAGAAGTGGTTTCCAGCACTGATTTCAAAGGTGTATTAAAGCAAGAGCGAGGTATTAACTATTCAGGAAAGTTAACAAATTTCTCTTGTCTTTAAATCCTATTTTAGAGAATGATGGCATTGACAGTGATGATGACTCACCATCAATCTCTGAAAAGAAGACCGACAGCAAAAAGGCAGAATTTCGCACTTTTAGCAGGTACATGGGTGTCCTCTTTATGGTTACATTTTTGAGATGGATACATCTGTAAAATGTTATGTAGATGTGTGATGACTGCTAGATGAAGGAGTTAAAGGTGTGTGTGGGGGTGATCAATATTTGCCAGAATCCAACTGAAGATCCAGCTGGGTACTAGATCTAATTGTTCTGACTACACTGCCCTAACTCACCAAAATGAACAGCCCAGCCCTCTTTTACTAAGTCAAACTGGTTCACAGATTATTAAAACATGTTGGTTTAATCCATAGTATTCCTTGAAAGATTCAAGACCCCAAAAATGTTCATTCTGTCATTTTAGCTTAAAAAACTTCTCTGGATTTATGTAGCCACCTTTTGCCCTTCTACCTTCCAAGATGGTTGAACCAGTAGCAAATTACGTATCAGAAACAAAATCAAGAATTGGTTTATTAAATCAGTGTGAGACAAATTTAAACAATGTCTGCATTTTTTACCTTTACCCTACTGAGTTTTTGTTATCTTTTGACATTTTAATTGTGAAAGGCACGTAGTCCAATAGTTTTAAAAATAGATTATTGTCAGATATTTTTTTCCCTTCCTATTGCTGTGCTGCCCAGAAAATATGACTTGCTGACCTTGGTTAGGTCTCTAGGATCTTTGACTTCAGAAAGTAAAGGTACAATAGTATGGTGGTGGGAAAATGCACAAACCTCTTCACAAGTGTATTTCATGCAAGTGAAGCAAGATGATTAGGAAATTAATACACAAGTCTAAGATTAAAACAATAGAATGACAAAATAAATATAAATCTTATCCACATTCAGTGTAGTGGTGTAATTTAAACAATCCAGTCATGTTCTTCTTCAAATACAACTAATGTGTTTCAGTACCCACATTAATCTTTTTTCCTAGAAATGTAGTTTTGCCCCTTTCTTCCCACAGTCTCCAGGAACTGTGGCCAAATTTTAGCTAAATTTGAGAGCTGTAGAAATCTCACTTAAAGTCAAGACAAGCTGAAAATGCTTGTGTGTGGACAGTGAAGAGCCACAGATTGGTTTGTGCTGTGAGAGTTGTAATTTCATCCTGTATCAGGTTACTGACCAGCTGTTTTGTGCGTATTTACCCGGACAGTTCCCCTGTGGGATTTAAGAACTATTACTTAACCCAGCCAAAGGAATAGCAGTCATGCTGGGGACTGGCAGGATTTTTTAGCAGGAGAGTGATACCAATTTTTGAGAAATTAGACTTTGATTAATAAACTGGTCTTCTTTATCACTGACCAGCTTATTATTTGGTAGAACACGGAACATATTTACAGAAAAAAAAAAGTATGGGAAAAATATTTAACATCTGTGTGCCTCTTCATCACTCCTTTTTAAACTTGTTTTCTTCTTATTGTTGTAGAAGTCCTTCTTACCAGCCAACATCTTACAGGCCACGGTTCTTACTAGTTGAAGAGCCAGGATGTGGGCAGGCTTTTGATTTGGCCCCTGCAGTATTACATGCCCTGGAAAAGTTTCCAGCTTATACACTAGATCTACCAACCTTGTTTGTTAGCACATCACAAGAAGAAACATGTTCACAGGTATCTTTTTTTTTTTTTGGTTGATCTCATAGGATTCTTGAACTGTATATAAACTAGCCAAATAAGCACAACCCACCATTAATGGATTTGGCCTGATTTGAATTTGCTGTTATGTTTACTTTTGTCTGAAAATTCACTTTTCTTATAGATGGAATGATACTGAATAAGGACATTTATACACAGCCATGTTTCCTTTCTATTTGAAATTAAAGAGGGAGGATGTTGCTAGCAGCTTGGGAAGTTGGGAGGTGCTGGTAATAAGCCCTTCTTTGTGGCAAGTAATCCTGCTGGTCTTGATGGGATCCAGAAAGTTGTTTTTTGTTGCTTCTTAAGTCTCTGTGCTCCCAGTAGTTGGCTCTGCATCAGCCTGATGGCATCATGCACTTTCTGTAACCTTCTTTTTTATTGTATTTGTAGGGCAGCTAAAGTTTTTGTGAAAGTAAGTTTTTTTGCATATACATATACAGCTTGTACTGCTGCAGTGAAATGCATTGAAAGCATTACAATTCATGGAATGCTTAAGTGTGTAAACTGATGTGTGTCCCTTAAGTAAAAAAAATAAGCAGATTACTGCAGTTTCGATTTTTTACCTTTAGGCAGGAAATCAATTTAATTACTTGGCATCACTGCATTAAGATATTTTGATCTTCATTAGCAGCATTTTAGAGCTGTACAAGTCAGGACAGACACATCATGTGACTGGATAGTTGTTTGCTACACAGGAGGAACAACTTTTTTTGTTATATCATGGTTGTACCTATGGCTTTATAATACCCTGTCTACTGCATGGATATACCACACGTTTCCTATCTTGTGACAGGAACTCCCTGCATATTGTTACTCTGAAATGGTAACATGGAGAAGTTTGCCATGTGAAAGGACTGCTGCCACTTCATAGAGTAGACTCATGTCCTCTTCTGTGACTGAGATGCCATCTGTAGGCAGTGGCTTGGGGTCTTTCAAAGCAAATCATCTGGTCTGATGGATACTTCGATAATTAGGGGAATGAGAACCTGTGAGCGATTTAGCTCTTCAGGCAGTCTCAGGACTGGTCACCTCTTTTAAAATGTGCTTGAAATCATGATTTGTGACCAGCCTTCTTTTACTGTGTTAGCCCTCATCTTTTCACATAGGCCTTTGTTCAGGCTGTGCTCCAGTCTAACATGGGTATGGGCCCACACTGAACTGGAAATGGTGCAGTCGCAGTTGTGTAATGATTTCTCCAGGCTAACATGTCTTGCTGAAGGGTTAATCTTGATTTTTCAGGCACATCATCACATCATCTGCATTTTGAGGCTCTTTAGGACTTACCTTACCCCTAAGTAGTTTTGAAATCAGATTCAGTTCTGTGTCTGTCTGCATAGCAATGTCTATAATTGAAGCAAAGTGAAAATTCTACTCTATTGTTAAGGAGCTGTTAATTTATTGGTTTGTCTGGTTGTCTTGGCTTTACTCATTCTTATTTCACAAGAGAGTTAGACTAATGTCTAATCTGTAATTACTTAGTGGTCTGTTCTACATGATGTAGTTTTCTTATCCAAGCTTTCCTTTTGCCAGTTGATACGAGAAGCTCAAAGAACAGCACCAAGTATCATTTATATCCCACAAATCCCTTCGTGGTGGGATGCTGCTGGACCTGCACTGAAAGCTGGTTTTACAGGACTACTGTATAACATTCCATACTTTGCTCCAGTTTTGCTCCTTGCAACATCTGATGTGCCACATGAAGATCTCCCAGATGAGGTATTTCTGTCAACAGTTTTCTTTCATTGTTACCCAATTTCTTGTTAATTTACAAATCCTTGAAACATTGGAGTACTGTGCTGCTCTCAAGCAGATTCATGCTGTTATTACTCAGGCGCCAGAATCCTGTGTCTTAAAATTTCCTTAGACAAAACAAAGCTGAAAGCATTTGTATAAAGTGTTTTCTGAGTAAAGAGATTGACACAACTTTTTCTCCTTTCTCACACGCTTGTGCTTACTAGACAGACATATAGATACACTTCACACACCCAGTTCAGTGGCTTCAAGATGGTTAGGTGTGTACTTAGTGAAGAATACACACACAGTGCTTGGAAGGTAGCTGGGAAAACGATTGTTTTTCTCAAAACCTTTTTACTGAAAAAGTACTGTGGTCGCACTCTTAGTGATAGAATGTAATTTCTAATTTAAATGATTTCACAAAAAATTCAATTTCTTTCTTCATCTAGGTGGAAACTTGACAAATTAAAAAACTAAGGACCAACTTCTGTTTAAGCAACTTGGAAATAAATTTTTAGTTGTATTTTGTAACAAAATTAATTAAGAACACATGCTGAACTTTCTAGAATCTGAAAGTGTTCCTTAAAGAAAGGTGTTTAAAATGGTAATATGCTGCTCTGATTATTTTGTCTAAGTAACAGAAGTTTTTATAGGATTAATAAGTGCCTTCTAAAATTAAAAAAAAACCCAACCCACATTACCAAAAAGTTGGCAATTGTCTGCTGAGCCCTGCCTCTTCCCTCTGTAGCTGTCATAAATATTCAAGCTAAACGACATCAAGCCAGGTAAATGCAAAATAAGCAGTGTTTGGGGTGGTGAACGTCATCACTTTCTCATTAGTTTATCATACTTTTTTCATGGATCTTAAACTCTAGAAGGTTCATTAGAGAAGGTATTTTACTTTGCAGTGCTATGAAAATCTAGCCTTTTAAGGCCAAGAAGTTAACTTTTAATAGCTTGTCTTACCTACATGAGTATTCAGTGTAATTTAGAAATGCACTCATCTGTTTGGAATATAAATAAAAAAAAATGTTTTGGCCTTATATCTGAAATCTCTTTTCTTCTCATGGTCTAGATAAAAGCATTGTTTAATATTAATCGTGAAGAAGTTTTCAATATCCCAAGGCCTACCTGTGCTGAAAGAAGAGGGTTTTTTGAGGACTTGATTTTGAAGCAATCTGCTGAACCTCCTGCATCAAAAAACAATGCAGGTAAGGATATTCTACATGTAAAACTTTGTTACTGTAAGTTAACAGCTAATACAGTATTTGCTTTGGTGGTAATTCTCTGTCAATCATTTTTCATGGATTGTTGAGTACCATGGATTGACTAAAATTTTTCCCTGTTACTGCAGAAAGGTACCCTACTTCAGGTAGAGGATACTTCATGGATACTCTATTCCACGTCAAGAGAAATCCTGACTTAAATTTGTGTCATTCCAGGTTCACAGGTACACCTTCCTGCAGGATGTTCTCAGGTGGATGGGCAACCACAAATATGCAACAAGAAAGCAAGCAAAATTAAAAAACGAGGAGTGTATGTGAATTACTCTGAGCTCAAAGTAAGTCTAACTTCAATTTTTTTAATACTGAAGTAGGACATTTTCTTTATGATTGTAAATTAAGTCGATTGTTAACCAATGCCAATTCAAACAATTTATGAGAGGGATATATAGCTTGTGAAATAATTCAGCCTGTAAGGGTCTATGACTGTTATTTCCACATCTGGTGTAAACTGCTGCTCTTGCTATATTTTAGATGATAGGGTTCTCTTCCTAATTTTTAATGTAAAAGGGCTTTTAAAATTTTAAAATAGTCCACAGACAACCTGCTAGTACTGTTAGTTATTAATGCAGTTTTTATGATGGGTTGGGGTAGGGTTGTTTCGGTTTTCTGTTTGCATGTTTTCATTTATTAGGAACAGAAAAGGACCTTGATTTTTAGCAGTAATGGCTTTAAACCTGAAATTAGCAGGTTGACCAAAAGCTTGTCCCGGATAAAATACTAATACCTGCTTTTCCAAAATTCTTTCAGTGTTAGAATCCAGTGTCAGAATTTTGCATTCATACAGTTACAGTGTTATAAGGTTTTTCCAGTCCTCCATACTAGAGAAGTTATCCTAGGCTGTAGCTGGGGAAAGGGTCAAAAGTGGGCCTAGCTGCAGGGGGTAAAAGAGGTTCCTTAGCATGAACTGGAGAGAGTGTAAAAGAAGGACCTGACTTTCAGGGAATATTGCTTGAACGAAAATTCAGGCAATTGCTAGTTGAAGTCCTGGAGTTTGGTCAAAGCAGAAGAGGCTGCTGTTTACCTGCCTGAGAAAGGGAGTATTATTTGGGTATTTCCTCTGTATGGGGATAATATGACCAGAGTGGAATCCCCTTTGGTGAAGGGGCTTGTCCACACAATTTCTATCACATTTTTAAGCTGTGACATAATTTGTAGAAGTGAAACTAGCTTTCTAAGGCTGGTGTCCCAAGGAAGCAAATTTCAGGGGGTTTTGTTGTTCGCATCTGCCTCTGGGTGGAAAGAAGCTATATATGTTTTTCTAGAGTCAGGGTGCTAATAGCATGTGCTCCAAAGTTATTGCCAACTAGCGAAATGGTATGGTAGAGCCATTATAGATGTTTCAGCTTAATATTTCCTTAACACGAGTGTCATTAGAACTTGATGCTTGTACCAGAGAGCCTCTTTGGAGCTCTCCTGAAGTCAATAAGCTGGGTGAACCTGCAAAATACCTCTCCTTGGTTTTCTGTGTGATGGGATTTTTTATTATTTGTTTGGGTTTGTTAAGTTGGTTTGATTGGTGGCAGTTTTTGTTTGTTTATTTGCTTGGTAATAGGGATACAACTTGATGAACAAATAGAAAAGCATGCAGTCACCAATGTGGCAGCAATTAGAAGCAGTTTCACAGGGGATGTTGGCCATGAACCTCTGTCATGTTCTATGTGTTGTGTTCGCAGCAGCTGAAAGCAGGCTGTGTGGGTTTTGTGCCTCTTACCTGCATGTGGGACAGAAGGAAGTTCAGGGGAATACTCGAGTCTTGCACTGACTGGTCTGAGTGAGGCTGAGTTGATGTAAAGCAGCTGTGAGGCAGTAATATTTTCATTTGGTGTGTCTGCTTTCTTAAGCTACATCTTCGTGACCTCACACAATACAGTTACTGAACAGCCCCAGCAGTGGTGCCACTGGCTTGTTAGTGTTGTATTCCCATAGATTATCACATTCACATCTCCACAACAGAAGGGACTATGTGAGAGGTTGGTAATTTGCTACAAATGGTCACTCTGCTGGTTCATCCACTCTTGAGTTGAAAGATAGGAGCTAACTGGTGTTTGGCACAGTACACATCCAGCTAATGGGTAGAGGTGAGCACCCAAGGAGCTTCTGTTTCCAGCTGGCACAGCTGTATCTGGAAGATCTGTAGCCTGGCTGCCGAATATACATTTTCTAGGGCCCTGTATTGCATTTCTAATTAAATACAACCGTGGCTTTGTAGTGGCAGCTACTCTATAGTGAAATAGATTGTGTCATTCTCCGCTGTTCTGGAGGCAATTGATTGCCAATTATGATTGTTGATGTCATAGACTGATGAGTAAGAAAATATTGTCTGAACTTTAAACATTCCTTTTCCCTGAAGTGTGAAAAATTAACTTGTTTTCTGCAGTTAAATCTTGTGAGATGTTTAATAAGCTCTCCAAAGTGCCACTTTTATTTAACAATACAAGAAAGTAGGATATACCTCCTCCTATTCTGAATTGTAGTTTCCGCTTTTTTTCTTCAGAAAGTGTTGGATGCTGTCGTCATGGCAACTGAGAACGTCAGTATATCGAGCATGGCGAAACTATACTCTGTTCTTAGCATGTGCATTTACCAACATCGGGAAAATCCTGACAAAACAGAATTAGTGGAGGTAAATTTTTTTGTCTTATAGCACTTTCTGTCACATGGTATTATGTGTGTGTGTGTATGTTATGCAGATGTATGTGTTCACGGTGAATATCACCATTATTTATCACTCTTTACTGCTTAGTTGCCTGTGTTACAAGACTTCCATTTCAGGCTGGAAGACATCTACCCATATTGCAAACCCATTGTTGTATTTAGCATAATTGTTGGCAGTTTCAGCAGAAAAAGGCAATGGGTCCACCTACATAGACATCTCAAACCAGTTAATGTCTGTCACTAGTCCTTCTCCAGAGCTTTTTCAGGGTGGGGGGCTGCGAAAGGAGAGCTCTTTTCTCAGTGTGCCACTTCCTCTTTCTCTCCTTGAAGGCAGGCACACGTGGTAACACTTGTATAGCACTCATTCCATTTTTGAAAAGAAATCAGGTATGAAACATTACAAGAATTTCAGGCTTTTCTGTAGGCTCACCAGACTTCCTTTTTAACTTGGCATGGCTCAAGCATCTTTAATATGACATGTGGGGAGCTTTCTGCCTATGATGGTTTGGTGCTAGTGAGTCCAAATCTCAAATCTCTTCCTCTAAGACAGGATTTCTGAATTGTTAGAACTCAGCAGAAATCTTCCATAGGCACCCATGGTCCCAGGCAGGCATTCTCAGTATTGAGTTGTTTTAGATAGATTGGATATTCAGTCTCCAGATTCAAGATCTTTGAATCCATTTGTCTTTCAGATGCTTATGCATGAAATTACATAAAATTCCTTATGCTTCTCAGTCTGCCTTTAAACAAAAGAGGAAGCCTCTTCTCTTTAGCCAAGGAGGCCATTCCTGAAAAATGCACCCTTCTCTCATCTAGGAAAATAATGTTTTAGCATGAGGAGGGATTTGTTCATGTTATTATCAGGGCTTGTGAGCTCTTGTGACTGGACTTGATTTGTTTGTTTGTGTTCTACATCTACTTTTAGCTTTAGTTCCAGCTTTCAGTTGTGGCTCTTCAGGAAGTCTTCTTTTTTTATTGTTGAAAGCACCTTGATAGAGATCCATTGTCCCTTGAGATAGATGCCTGCAGTTTCTCTTGCCTACTCTCTGTTTTGGGTGCCTAAGGATGTATTTGAAGCTAGTGGGGCTAGAAGGACAGTGTGGTGGTGGTAGCACATGTATTGGCTAAATTTAACTAATAATTGTATGTATATACAGATTCTTGGTTCTTTTGATGGAGAAGTTATCAGGGTTCTCAGGCTCGTGTTCACACTGACTCCTAATTTGTCTTAATTTTTTCTTAATAGGATATGAAGAAAGAAATTGCAGCCCTCAGTTGGCTGTGATACTTGACTGCAATATACTTGGCGTACTCTAATGTTCGTGTATGGCTCCCAGATAGATAAGTTGTATTTAACGTCTCACTAATTGTAGTGCCTGTAGGAAATTTAAAAAAAAAAAAAAAAAAAAAAAAAAAGTTAAGCACATAACTGAAACCAGACATAACAGAGTGCTGAACCAGCGACGCTTGGTGAAATGATTAATAAATGCCAGATTATGAGGAACAAAACAAGGCAAATTTATTAAACTAGGTAATTCCGATAGCAGATCATGCCCACTGGATCAAGAAAGGATCTGCCTGAAGAAGGGAAGGCATCAGCGGAAGAAAAGTGGGCACCAGCTTGAAAGAAGATGGAGCAAGTTGGCTAATTAGCATATGAAGTGAGAGAATCACTCAACCAATAGAAGATTAAGTATTAATTAATTGGAAGACTATGCAATTGGGAGCCAATCAACATTAGTGTCTTTGCAAAGTTTTGATAGTCAGTATGTTGGCTTTGTGGATTTACTGTCTACCACCCTTCTCTGCACAGAACTGAAAATAAATCAAATACCTCTACTTTGTGTGGCTCAGCCTTTTGCACACTGGGTGAAAGAACCTGTTTCGAGACATCGGTGGTTTTTCTCAAGAAAACAGCATGGAATTCTTCTAAAGCATATTGATCCTGATTCCTGCTGTTGTCTCAAATCTTCCAAACATTTTTTATCTCTGGAAGGCAGTGGAACTGCTTATTTTTTTTTTCCTTCAAGTTCATTCCTAGTGAAGAGAAGCAGGCTGAGTGGCCAGGAGTAGGACACAGGGAGCCATTCCCGCTTGTGACTTTGGCTGCGCAGTCGCCTCACGGGATGGGTCGGGAGGCACCCGAGAGCCCCGTGTCCCGGGATGCAGGGGCGGGCAGGGCGGGCGTCGTAGGCGACCTGCCGGCGACCTCCAGGGCTCCAACGCCGAGTTCATCCCTGTGGATCCCCTTGGATCCCTCTCCCTCAGTAGCTGACGCATCTGGACGTGCTCCAGGAGCGCCCCGGCCGCCGCAAGAGCCGCGGGATGCAGGGGGACGGCAGAGCCGGCGAGGTCTGGAGTAGCGGGGCGGGGGGAGCCGGCGGCAGGCGCTGACCGGGAGCCGGGGCCGGCCGGGAGCCTCCGGGACTCCAGGGGGAAGCTGGGAAACCGGAGTCCCCGCGCGAAATCACCGGAGACCGCTGTCCCATGGAGGGGAAAAAGGGGATAAACGAAGTTTAGGGTAAGCGCGTGTGGCTGCCGTCGGGAGCGCTGCCGCGTGTGCCGGGGGTCGCGCAGCGCGGCCGGCCGGGTCCCCTCCAGTACCGACCCCTTTTTCTGGCAGCCCCGCTAAGGAAGGAGGCTCGGCACAAACCCTGGCCCACGGGGCTGTGGCAGCGTGCTGAGAGCCAGTCCCGGGTGTGCGTACACCCCTGGGAATATAACCTTTCTGCATCGCCTCGCGGTTTGCTGGTTTATTTGTCCTTCCCCTTTCCCGTTTATTTTGATTCAGTTTCTTATCTGAAAAGTTATCTTATGAAGATTAACTTAGACCCTGCTTGGCTTTCATTTTAATAATGGTCACACAGAGAGTGCCCCCATTTTGATGATGGAAAGGCTCAACACAAAATATGCATAATCTCTGAGTGCATTTTAGCTGGCCTGAAATGCCTATGAAATACTCTTTAGTCCAGTGTTTATATGTTCTAATTTAGATGCTTTAGAAACAAAACTCTGTTTAGAAATTGGGACTTGTGCCTAATTAAAACTCATAATCTAAACTGGTGAAAATGTTACTTAAACCTTTCATAATCATGCCTACCCTATTAAAAAAGAGACAACTTACATGCCTGTAAAGGATGTCAAGTAGCCCATGCTTTCTGCATCTTAGTGTTGCTACTTCAATAACTGAATCATTTAACTTGCAGGAGTTCCATGTTTTTAACAAAGGCTTCAAAAGCTAAAACTCTTCTCCGATCTTTCCAGGTCTGTCTCTTCTTTCCAGTCTGTCTTGCATTTCAGTGGGAAACACAAACCAAATCCAACTCAGAAGTGTCTGTCCTGCATTGGAGTGAGTCTTGTCAAGGACTCTGTTTTCTTCCCATGGAACTCTTCCAGGAGTTTCAGTTGAATGGATTAGGTTTTTTGGGTTTTTTTTTTTTATCCATAATTTTCAAGACTACTGAACTAAGAAGGAAGAAATCCTCAGGGTGGTGGGTCAGTGTTTTTGTTTGGTTTTTTTTTCTCCTTGCAAAGGATTATGGAATCTGCTTTAAAATTGCTGCTTTGCTTTTGCAGTCCAAGTCATGACCAGGCACTGACAGTTTCTTCTGGAGAATGCCATGGGAGACAGTGTTAAAGGCTTTACTAATGCCCAAGTAGAAAACATCCACAGCCTTTCTCTCACCCACCAAGCACGTCACTGTCTTGTAGAAGGAGATCAAGTTGATCAAGCAGGACCTGCCTTTCATAAACCCGTGCTGGCTGAGCCTGATCCCATGGCTGTCTTGTGTGTTCCATGTGATGGCACTCAGAATGATCTGAACCATGACCCTCCTGGGCACCAAGGTCGGACTGACAGGCCTGTAGCTTCTGGGATACTCCTTCCAAACCTTCTCGTAGATGGATGTTACATTTCTCAACTTCCAGTCAACTGGGACGTCTCCAGTTAACTAGGACTGCAGATAAATGATTGAAAGTGGCTTGGCAAGTTCTTCTGCCTGCTCCCTCAGTACCCTTGGGTGGATTCCATTGGAGCCCATAGACTTACGGGTGTTCTAAATGGTGTAGCAGATCACGAATCATTTCCTCCTGGGTTATATGGGCTTCGTTCTGCTTCCAGTCCCTGTCTTCCAGATCAGAAGGTGAGTACCCTGAGGACTGCTCTCTTTCTTTTTCCCTTTGCATCAAGTAAAGGATGGAGATTCTCCATTGCTCTCCTTTTGTTGTTGATATATTTGTAAAAACATTTTCTGTTGCCTTTTACGGGCTTAGTGAGATTAAATTGTACTTGAGCTTTGGCCTTTTAATTTTCTCCCTATATAATCTCCTGACATCTTTGAATTTCTCATGTACTTCACACTTCTGTCATCTTCTCCATCACTGACTCATGTTACCCCTTCGTAGCATTACCATGGAGAAGCAGAAGAATCTAGTCTGGTTTCTGCCACTTTCAGCATGAGATCTAGTCTGGTGTACTCGTTATGAAACTTTGGATTGTATCTTGAACAAGCCCTGTGCCATGGCCATCAGAGCTTTCCTCATGTAGTAAATGTGAATAGTATCATCCTCCTTGCAGAAACACCGGTATGAACAAGATCAACAGCCATGAAAAATTCTATCTTCAGTTCCCTCTGGGTTTCTGTGGGTAAATGCCATCTGTCTGAAAGAAATCTTTTAATGCCCCTCTGAATACTGTTATAAATGGAAGAGAGGTAGAAAAACTCTCCTAACTAGACTTTACTGCCAGGACAAGGTGTTTTTCTGCAGCACTAAGAGAATAGAAGTTTGGCAGAAGACAAACACCCTTGTTTTCCAGCTGGTCCTCAGAGGGGCTGGGTACAGCTGGACTTAAATTCTGATTAGAATCAATAGAGTTCACATAAATATGTTCTTGCTTCTTTTCCTAGGAATTTTCCTCTGATAACATTGAATGTTTCAATGAATACTAAGATCAATGAGAAAACATGACATTCATTTTAGACTCTAAAATGAGTCTAAATTAGACTTTTGACAAAAGCATGGAAATGCTAAGGGAAATATCAGTTGATATTTTATGAGGTATTCTACTTTTAGGTGTTCAATCCCTGCTCAGTTTATGCAATGAAAAGAGAAAGCATGCACAATGAGTTGTGTAATGGTAAATCTACAGCTAAAAGTCCACAGGGGAATATAAGTATGTTAATGTCAGTGCCAGGGTCTTAGAACCAGAATCACTCCTCTTAGTAAAAGACTGCTTGCATAAACCCCAAGTATTTCTTCATTGCTCCTTTGAGATCTCCTCTTCTCTTTGGTTACTGAGATACTAGCTGCCCTGTGGAGCATCAAGATTATGGTTAGGAAATGTTTTTCCTTTGAGAACTGTGTGCATGTGGTACACAGCAGACACAGAGCCTGAGTCCTCCTTGAGGTCCACAGGCTTTTCTTTGCATGATGTAGGGCACCAGATTATAAATGTGGTGAACTTCCCCAGTCTTGGGGAAATGTACAATGCAATGCAATATAAGATTTGTGTACAATACTTATAACTCAGCAATTCTTTTCTCATTTCCTCTGTCCTCTTTCTTAATGTAGTCAGTTGGCAAAACCAAAATTGGGTCCAAAAAAGGAGGACTGTAAGGAAGGTAAGTAGTAGTAATCCCTTACGTTGTCCTTTAAATCCTGGTTTCTGAGAAGGGTTGCATTTGGTCACTTTGTCTATTTAACTTGACCCTAAAAACTTCTGAGGTCGTCAGTCAAATTCAGCTGAAGTTGTGGGAATAGATGCTGCAAACATAATGAATTTCCTTGGAGTTTTATGAAAAGAGGTAGGTGCGAATAGGAGGGGATGCTATTGATTCCTTTAATGCTGGAGAAGAATGCACTGTGAATTCCTGCCTGTTCCTAGGCACTAGAGAATCTGTTCTTTAGCTCAGGTTTCTATGTGACATGGATTTTTTGGAGTCTTCAGCACCAAGATTAATAGTAAATAATTCTTGAAGTAGGAGGGAATAATGCAGTATTGTAACGCATGTGAAAAGTAATTTGGTCATGAGATGCACAAACCCACTGATGTAGGGAAGTTGAACATATTACCTTGGAACCAAATTGCTGTGCTGAGTACACAAATGGGCTTGGTGTCCATCAGCTCAGGTTCAACCCACTACAGGCTCCTTGCTGGAAGCTGGGAAAATCCAGTAGCTCCAGGCAGCATCCTGCCAATCATGGGCTGAATGTGGAATGGGGCCTGAAATGCCCTTTGTGTGTAAGTTAGTTCTACTTGTGCAACACAAATTGTTATTTACCAAGCTCAAAACTAGTTTTATAGTTGGGATGATGAGATCAAAGCCTAGCTGTGTATAAACTAACAAGGTGATGTATCTATTACTTTGTTGTTTCCACTTTTCCAGAGAGAAGGAACTAGAATAAATTTGACCCTGCATGGAACAGAAGTTGAGTTTCCAGTCTATTAAAAAGTTGCTGGACAAGTCAGGCTTTTAAATAGGTATTTAAAGCTTAAGTACTTTAAGTTGAATGCTGTGGTCATGACAATGACTTTCAATTCAGCATTTAAAGAAAAAAATCCAACCACTGCAGATATTTTTACATTTTGCTAGAGCAACAGTCAAATAAAGAGAGTAACATAATTTCTGTCTCAAAGTGTTTATATAGCATTGCATTTTAGTCACCAGAACACTGAAGACCAGAGCTAACACAAAAGCTACAGAAAAAAATATATTCAGAAAACAGGAGAATAACTTATTTCTCCCATTTCTCCTTAGTCCCTTTTTGCAACAAGTAAGTTGCAGCCTTTGACATACTTTCCAACAGAAGTTTCTGTCAAAGTAATTTCTGTTAGTGTTTGGACTTTTCTGTCATGCAGAACACTTTGACAGCTGCAATTTTTTTTCGCCAGAGTTGTCTAATAATTTCACTTCGTAGTCTTGAGCCTATTCTAAGCAAAAAAAAAAAAAAAAAAAAAAAAGATATTTGTGAATTTACTTTCAGAAAATTTTTTACTCATTGTTATGAATTTACTTTCAGAAGCTGCTGAGGAAAAAACACGTCTGCCAAAATGTGAGTTTTATCATTTCAATCTTTCCTCACCTGCAGTTTATCCTTGTTGCAGTCTGTGGTTGGACTAGTTCAGCAGAATTGCTGCAGCAAGTACATGGAAAATATCAAAAAGTCACCCAAATGTGAAAACATTCAGGACATTGAATTATGGTCTTCAGCTTTGTCTCCAACATAATAAGTTTTCAAATTTGCTGTCAGAAATGGCATCTCTGCATATGATCTTATACTTGCCTCTTGATGAAGTTTGTTGTTCTACTAACAGACAAGCCCGAGTATGTGTTCTGATGTCTAAAAAGGCATTGCTAAAAGTATTTCCTTTCTGAATTTGTCTCCCTTCACTTTCTGGATTGATTCTGCCTTTTTCTTTATTTTCTGTCATTGAATTTCTGTTCATCATATATATTTTATTAGACATTTCAAAACTTGCCCTGGTCACAAATGAAAATCTTCTCTAAAATAAGGGTTTTTTAAAAGTGTGTTTAATGTGATTCTTTCTTCATTTTCTCTTAAGTGACCTCTGTCAGCATTCTCTGAGGACACTAAAACTGGACTTGGCATCTGAAATGCAGTCACACAAAACTTTCCTAATCTTTTGCACACAAAAGAAGTAATGCAGAGTTCTTGTACAGTGAAACAGGGAATTTTTATTCGTACTGCATAAATTATGTTCCAAGTTAGGCCACAATGTCACTCTAAGGACTTACGCTCAGCCACTTGTTTGCCAGGGCTTCTAGCACCTGTTCCAAAGCAATAATTCCCAGGAGAGACTTCTAAATCCTGGAGACATGACTTGCATTTCTTGTTTTGGATGGGTGATACAGAAATCCATATTTCATTGTTTGAGTCCAGATTATTTGATGTGCCTTGCAGCAGCTGTTACCAGGTTCATAACCTTAACTGGGACCTTGCTGAAGTGCATCCATGCATTGCTCACGTCACAGCATTTCTTCTAAAAATACTGATCATGTAATGCATGTAATAACATGATCATGTAAGACATGAGAGTGAGTTTTTGAAAAGGTATCTCAGCATCATGTGGAGATGTCTGAAAAAGTTTTAAATTACCTGCCACCATGATTTCTGCATGGTCAGTGGTGCCACTTAGCCACCTTCCACTGAGAACCACACAAACCAGCACTTCAGATAGGGGATGACAGAAGCAACTGTCGAAGGCAAGGGTGTGTCTCAGATCACAGTTCCTTTTGTGTCTGGTCTAGTAGAAGCATCTCCCTTCACCTATGGTTAACAAAACAGTCTAATTAAATGCTGCAAGTCTTTCATCAGAAAAATCTTTTAACAACTAGATGAGAGTAGAAAAGAAAGTCACTTTTAAGCTGTACAGGGAGCAGAGAAGTCTCCCTTCCTCTCTGGTAGGAAAGCCCACTGATTTATGTATTAGTCTTGCAGCATTTATCTGTGCTTTAGTCTAAGCTCTAGACAATAATCTAGAAACACACACACACACACATATATATATATATATGTATATCCTTAAAGCCAGTGAATTTACTTAATACAGGGGTAAAAGAGTTACTACTTCTCCAACCTCCCCATACCTTTCCAGCCACTTTGGCAGAAGTCTGGGTGGGTACTGGTACTTGCATCTTCCTTGTTGGGGACTTTGTATGAGGGCCAGGCAGCATTTATCTGCACCAAGACAGTAGTGGAGCCTTCTGAGAGGGGTTTTACTGGGAGCAGTGAAAGGGTCAGGAACCAGCAGGCCAGGGTAAATCACTGCAGTCTCAGTGGCTGATCCCATCCACTGTGTATTTGTTACAAGAAATGTAATTTTCCTGGTTTTGCTGGTTTCCTGGTTTGCATCAGCTGAGGTGCTCTAACAGGCTGACAAATGAAAGGTTAATTCCTTCAGAGCCAGAAGGCTTTTATGCTCCAGATTCAAAATGGAGTAAGGTGAATTTGCTGTAAACTATCAGTACAAAAGAGAGATCAGCGATCTGGCAGAGGAACAGGCAGAAATAAACCTGCAGGTAGCTGCAGAGTGATGCTGATCAGTGAGCAGCTGTCTGTGAGATGATCTGAAGCATGTGAAAGTTGAGAAACTGGGATATGGGCAGGAAAGCAGCACTCATCTTCATCTGCTGAATTTCAATACAGCTTAAGAAATCTTCCTCAAATAAAAAACTCTAGTTTGAGTTTGCAAATCAAACTTTAATTTAAAGTAGGAGTACATTGAGGCTTGCTGCAATCCCAGTGAAACCAATGGCTCCCATTAACATAGCAGGGTTTTATTCCTTTATTGGCTTGAATACTATATAAGATTGAAGGGTCTTGTTTGAACTTTCATTTCACATAAATGTTAATGAACTTAAGAACACCCTGCCTACATTTGAACTCCTTGAAGATCCTTTGAGGGTGTTTTTCTTAAGTTTCCAAAACATTCTTATTAAATTCATTAAAATGCATCTCTTAGAACATTTTCACATATTAAAAAGGAGCATGTGTCTCTTTACACTGTAGTGATCCAAATGACATTGTTTAAAATTAATCAGTTGCAGTAGTCTTTTTAACACCAGAATTGGTCCCTTGAAAATTTTCCTTAATGTATTTTTTTAAGACTTTTCAGCTTTTTTCCTCTTAGTGTGCTTGTAAGTAACATCTCTTCTTTCCAGTTTCTTTCTTTGTGCACTGAAAACCCTCAGCAACTGCTGCATTTAGTACTCTATCACTGTTCTTGCACATCCTCATGCTGTCAGTAGCTGCTGTAATCTGCTCTTCTGGATAAATAATGGGAGTTTTCAAGCATCCTGTATGTGTTCCCAAAACAAGGGGACTGTGTGACAGCCTAGGAGGCTCAGGACAAACTGAAAGTCTGTGATAAAACACACTAATCAATACAACTAGGAAGCGGGAATGAGTCTTTTTTACTTCCATGGCCTCTTTTACTGTGTCAGCAACCTGAGTTGGAATTGGAGGAGCAGCTTTATCTGAGCTTTCCTTTCTCCCAGACTTTGGTATCCTTTTAGTCCCTTAAGTGTCCATTGCAGGTGCATCACACCACTCCATTGCTGTAAAGCAGATGGAAATCTGCTGCTAAGGGAGCTGACACTTCTGCCATACAGGGCACAGCCTCTGGTGAAAAAGCTGACTGCACTAGTTTTGCGTCATGCACTCCCTGTGTCTGCACACAGGGTATTTTGGAGAAGGGAGTGGAACAAAAAGCTTTGGTGTGGCTCTCATGGACCCCTGTACATGCCATAGGTCAGTCCCAAGGCATCTGCCTGGGGACTCCCTGGCACTGGAGATCTCCCTTTACAGTGCCTCAGCCCCAGACTGCACCTGCTTTTCTCCAGAAACACTTGCAAAGGCTGGTTCCTAACCTTTGTTCTAATCTACATCAGTCACCCTTGAAGATGCAATGCTGTCCTGTGAAAGGGGCCAGGCTTGACTTTGTACCACTGGTAACTGATGCCTCCAACAGGCATCAGTTTTTAGGGGTGGAGGAGGTGGAGAAAGGACCTCCAAGACATTGGGTGAGATGGCTGGTCTGTTAAATCTACACAATTTTGGCCTTTCCACTTGACAAAAGACAAAGCAGGGAGTCACTCTTCTCTTCCAATGTGTTTAGCAATAGCAATTCCTCCTCCTTAACCGAATCACTGGCCACCAAGGTATACTGGCATGGGCTTTCACGTCGTCTCACTGCTGTCTGAGATAGTGCAGCTAGAGTAAAGCTTGAAAATTATGTTGAGGGCCTGTCACAACCCAGAAGCAGCAGTGATGTCTGTGATAAATTCTTGTCAGCTGAACAAAGAGACCAATCTACATGTCAGGGAACTCTTGTGCTTTATAACTGTCTTAATTCTGGCACCTAGCCCACAGTTTAGTCTCAGAAATGCTGGTTTGCCTGTGGCTCAACTAAGGGCTTCTGCTTGGGTTAGTCAAGACACAACCTCCACTCCTTCTAAAACACATTATATACTAAAACAAATCTGTTTCCCTTCAGATTTGTTAAAAGGACTGTAATAATGAATTTGCCAGGTTTCCCAAAACCCTCTCTTATTCTTCACGTTAAGGAGTGGATCATGCAAGGGGTGGTGGTCCAGGCACGAGTGGCACTGACTGCACACTGAAATGTTGTAGTACAGAGCTCTCAGCTCGCTGGACAACCCCTGCTGTGGGCTTCCCTGAACAAATCCTTTGTTCTGGAGTGCCTTGCTTCATATGGAACCACTCCAGTACTGTCTCCCACTTATCTCCTGACTCTGTTGACAAGGGGACACTATCCTTTCCATCCTTGTCTGGGGTAATTGCCACCAGAAGACACCACCACTAGAGAGTCAGATTGATTATTGAGGAGTAGACAGGGTTATTCCCATTTTGATATGCAGCAACCCACCCCACCTATGTGGTCTTTTTTTCAAGCAATCTGCAAGATTTCCTCTCACTTAGCCTTTTGCCACGTTAGTAGTCGATTCACTTCCCGTTCATTTTGCTACCAGAAAGAGAGCCACTCTGTGCATCCCTTAAACGCTACATGTAAATCAATATGGATGTACTGGGGGTCCATGTCCTTGGCTTCATTCTTTATAGCACTCAAAATTGCTATAAATTTGCCCATGTGGGCAGTCCCTTTCCACTCTGTGCTTGTCCTATCCCTGGAGTCAACATGCAAAGCAACTTCTTGGTATTTCCATATCTTGCCTTCTCTTTTGGAGGAGTCACAGCAATCCATATGTTTGGGAGTTAAATAGGGGATCTGTTTCTGTGAGGGAACTTATACTGAGTCCATCAGGGTCAGTGTAGTACTTCCTGTATTGGAAGGTCTTTTGGTGGGCCTTTTTTAGCATCGTGGTCATGACAGTGATGTTCTGTCTGCACATACCACTTCTGACAGTTTCACCTTGGGCCACTCCTGGAGTGGGTGGAGTTAGCTGCTGCCACTGCTTTTAACACCTGAAAAGGGGCTTCCTAACACAGTGGGTTGGCATTTAATTATTTCGTCTTCCTCCAGTAAAGCTGTGGTTACTACAGATAGTCCCAAGGTGAGTATAATTGTTCTCCATCTTCAAAGCTTTTGGAATAGAATTCAATAGGTTGTGTAGGACTTCTGGGTCCCTACTGCTACATATGAATTGGTAACCCATGGATGCCAAAACCCCATTCAATATGCAAGGGGTCTGTGGAGTGTTTGGGCCCTAGAGCTTGGTTTGCCCCAGCTTCAAATATAGGCAATTTCAAAGGCTCATCAAGGACTCGTGTCCAATCTCTAACAGCCCTTTTCCATGTCAGATCATAGAGGAAATGGGCAATTATGGAAAAGCCAGGAGTGTGTTTCCTCCAAAACAGTAATAGTTGCATGGCATGTTGCAATTCCTTTTTATTTCCTAGCATCCCGATCTGATCCAGAGTGGTTAATGTCTCAGGGGGAATGCCTATTGTCCAGCCTTTACACCAGATGCCTAAGAGTTTTACCTGAGGAAGGGAAATGAACCTTTTCAGTCAGGATATAGAGTCCCACACTCTCCAAATGAATCATTATCTTCACCTCAGTCTGGTCCACTGCCTCCACCTCTGGGCAACGAGCTAGCACATCATCAATATATTGGTAATCTTGACCTGTTCTTCTGGGCCAATTTGGGCCAATTCTTGAGCTGGAGCATGAAGAGCAAGGCTGGCTGAATGCCAGTATCCATGGGGAAGTTGAGTAAGGGTACACTGCTCTCCTTCCCCTGTGAATTCAAACTGTTCCTTGCCTGATTCTTGCAGGAGGACTGTAAAAAATACCTCTTCCATGTTGATAGTTGCCAGAACAGGGTGATCTTGTTTCTGGATAGCCAAAATCAGCCATATTAAGAACTGCAGCATTTAAAGGGCCTGTGTTTGCATTTGGATGCTGGAAGCCAGCAGTCAGCTGCCACTTCCCGTTAGGTTTACACACACTGGCAAAAGAGGGGTCCGGGCAGGGTTAATTTTCCCCTGACCCCCTAAGTCACTAATGACGGGGTTAATCCTTTCCTTTACTCCTGAGGGTAAGATACAAGGTTTCACATTTGTTACCTTAGAGGGGGGCAAGAATGGTGCCACTTGTAGTAGTCAGACTGCAGCAGAAGCACGTCCAAACACACATCTCCTTCCCCTCAAATCAGTCCATGCCTTCTTCCCCTTTAGTAGATCCAATCCAAAAATAGTCATAGGTATATTCCCTATTAAGTATTTCTGTGGGGGAATTTTCTCCTGGAAGCCAGCACTTCACCTTAGCTTTTTGTTACAGCTGTGAATTTCCAAAAACATCCATCACTTGAATTTGTTTAGTGCTGGGTTTAATACCACCTCTTGTGTTTTCCTTATTGTGGGGAGCAGGTACATGTCCATGTTAGTGTCACCAGACTCTTGTTTAATCTTCTGAACTCTGCCAACTAGCCCACTATTTATTTTCAGAAGTGTTGGCTAACAAGATAACAACTTTTATAATTAGCTTTAATAAGCTCCCAACTCCCACAACAAGCTTCAGGTGTAGAGTAAGTGATAGAATACAATTGCTGCATTTGCCCAGGTAAAACAAGAGAGGAGAGAAATAAAGGAGGAAGAGCGTCAGATAAGAGAAAAAAGAATACCAGCTGTTAGATCCTGCATTGATCCTGCCGCTGTGGATAGTCTGGATCTGGGGTGGACAAGGAGAGAGAGAAAAAGAGAGCAAGGGGAACTTGCAAGGATCCACTTCCTTTTACAGTTTACCTGGTGCATGCCACTTATGTAAAATAGATTTTCTGTGCCATTTGCACCATACAATCAGTCCTTTTGAGTCCTCAGGGAGACGATTGAGGGGCCTTGACACAGACCCACAGGGCATGGGTCTCAAGGAAGGAAAGGAAGCTGGCTCAGGACAGCACTGCCCCACCTCAGCAGGACTCTCTCTTCCAATCACTGCTTCCTGTCACAACAGAGTGTCTGAGACAAAACATGCTCAAGTGCTTCTGCCTGCTCTTCCACAGGGCCATTTCAGTCCCCATTACCTGAGAAATGGTAGAATTTATCACTGAGATGCATCACTTTGCAGTAGCTTTCCTCCACTTCGCAGAAATATAAAAGCATAACATGTCAGTAAAGTTTTTATTCTTGCCAGTGCCATTTACTTACATTTTGTATTGTTGAAGTATTTACTTTTATCTGAAAGAAGTCCATGAATTCAAGGCTACAGCAGAATTGCATCATACGTTTTCATTTTTGTGTAAAAAAATTTTTTGTCTTGTTTCTATCTGCACCAGTTTTGTATTTCCTATGTATACTTGGTAGGTGAACTATCTGGTAAACAACTAATTTTAAGCAAAGAGTGTAGTCTTTAATAAATTTATTTAGTAAATGAATTTTTAATTTTCTGCTACTTCTGTTGACATCACAAACCTAATATTAAAAGTTATCATAATCAAGTCAGGTAATGAAATATACTGTGGTCAGTCAAAAGCCTTAATATGATTTTTTTTTTCTCTTTCTGAAGAGAAAGTTTAAGGACAAAGTTTGTTAAAACTTTGGAAATTAGTGTGGAAAAAGAAACCAAGAAAAGAGGAGAAAAAATTCAGACTGTAAGAAAGCAACACTTATTTAATGAATTATTGATAATGAGTTATGGTCCTAGGAGTGAAATGCTATAAGAACATGGCCTATATTGTGATTATTTTGCTTGGAAAATATTTATGTGTCCTGGTCAGTACAATACATTGTATTGTATTGTGCACCAGTACAATAAAATTTTTTCCCTCAACATAATATGAAGAGTTTGATACTTATAAAACAATTTTAATTGCATATTAAATGTGTCTCACAAAGTTAAATATAATTATTTTCAATCACATACTTTGCACTATTTTCTGTGATATATTATTTCTTCATACCAATATTTAAAGCAGTTGTTTTTCACTAATATAAACCAGAACTAGGACTGTTTGCATTCACACTTGAATTTATGCTAGAAATGCTTTTCTAGTAATTTCTTTACTGCACTGGGAATTAGAATAAAAGTAGTAAGGACAAGACAGAAAAATAAATTTTATATTGTGAGTAAGACAAAAGAAGATCAATTGTGAAGTCTAATTACTGGAAATAAACCTTATATATTTCTGTCTCTTTTCTTTAGTTCTGAGAGAAAAGAGTTCTTTTTAATTCATGAACCTTATTAAATGCAATATAAGCTCTTGGGAAAGAGTTGATGGAAAAATATTCGAATGTTTAAAACATTTGAGACCTACTTACTCCTGTTTCATCTCTCTCTGAAGGTTTTGGCATCTCCTGTGCTTGTAGCACACTGAATCAGCCAATGAAGGAGATCAGGATCCCTTGATCTGCCTGGGTGCTTGCCTGAATCACATTGTATGAGCTATGCTCATCAACCCCAGTGGTTAAGTACTAGAAACACACTTTCTTTTAAGGGGTCTCCTTTTTGAAGATGCAAAGAAACAAATTATTTTAGATGAATATTTTTAAAAGATGTAAAATCTTAGAGATCAATCATTGTCAATTCAAACAAATTTTTACTGCAACTATGCAAGCTCTATGTCACAGATCAGGGACTTATCTTTTAAAAGCCATTATCAAAACTATGGGCATCTAATTAAGCTGAATACTCATTAAGGAAGTCAGATAGCTTTTCTACACCGTTGACTCAAGAAACAGATCAGCAAGTATCATACATCAGTGCAAAAATGAAGTCATTCATTCACAGACTCACAGCAGTGTTGGTTGGGAGAGCCTCAGGCAGTCACTGGGTCCCATCTGCTGCTCAGAGCAGACCATCACCAACACCAGACCAAGTCAGCTGTGTCGATGTCTAGGCATAAATCTCAAAAGCATTCAAATATGCAGATTTCACAGGATTTTTCTGAAAGATGCACTATATCCCCAGTGAAAAAGTTTTTCCTAATGTCCAACCTCAGTCTTGCTGCAGTGTTTGGCCCCTTGTTGTATCATTTGCTAGTGCCAAGGACCTGCTGGTTGCTCTTGCAGTTTCTCCTCTTTGCCCAGCTCCTGCAGCCCCTTCTCATGGTGCCCTTGCCCCCTTGGCAGCTCTCCCCTGCCTCACTGCTTTCTTGGCACACTTAAGCTGGGGAGTCCCAGAGTAGACCCAAACTAGAGCACAGAAACTTTCCTGACTGCACTGATCACAGACTGTAGTCCAGAATGTAGTCTGCTTTACATATAAGAAGAATAATAAATTGGAAGAAAATTATCCTTATTTTAAAATGTTGGGAGATGATGGGATATGAGCAGACTTCAGAAAGTGACCTTGGAGTTAAAGCAAGTCCAGTTGATGAAACTGCCATGTCTGAGACCAGTAGCAGTAAAGTAGTGAAACAAATACCATGCCAGAAGAATGATCAGAAAAAGAGCAAAGAACAACAGAGCACAGCACCATGCCCTTTTACAAGCTAAATCTAGTTTGTGCAGTTTCAGCCCTATTTCAGAAGGACTTGCTAAAAGCAGAAAAGATAAGAGTCGCAAAGGTAAACAAAGACTGACTCTTTACTAGTCTTAGACACTATAAGTAATTCATAATTCATCAGCCTGTGATCAATCAACTGAGTGAAGGCAGAGGATTTGTAAAATTTTGAATGGCATGGATGAAAGAGGATTTTTCAAGACAGTAACTAGTAGATATCGCATTATCAGTTGGCAGCAAATGCAAAAATGAAGGTGTTTTTAACAAAATGAGTAGTTAATCTGGAATTTCTTTCTTACCACTGGATGTTTTGAATGCTGGAATTCTACCATGAATCAAAACCAGAACCTGGACAAATAAAAAAAAAAAAAATCCATTGTGTATTATTAGAAGTCACATCTTTAGCTTGGTAAGTGCTAGTGCTACAGACAGCTGGAGGCTGAGGAAGTACCCTGGGAATATATTCACCACATGCTTGCTGTCCTATCTATGTTTTTAATTAAGCATTTGCCGCTGGCAAGTGTTGGAGGTACGACACTGGGAGCTAGAATATTGCTTGGTAATCCCATATAGCTGCTGGACATGTATGTTTTCTGTTATTAGGAAAAGAATATAATTTTTTTTTCTCCTGAATTTAAATAAAATAAAAAGACCATGATACATAGATTTCTAAGTCCTCCACTGAAAGAGCACTTCTGTCCTCTTAATGCCAGCCCACCCGCTAAGTCCAGTGGTGTGAATGGAAAAATGTGAGCTAACTTTATTATAAAGTCCAGTGGGAACATGGTAACTGAGAAACAGGCAATTTGGAAAATGAATTCACTACCCTGTCAAATATTTGTCATATCTTAATCCCCCTGACACCTCTCCTGCAGAGAAGTAAAATAATAAAAAAGCTCTCTATCCTTTTTGTTATTTTATGTGTATTGTTCCCAATTAGCAAGAGCTTCCCTTTCCATGTATAGATGTCTAGCTTATGAGCTTTATTAAGTTAGAGGCAAGGCTTCAAAATAGATGGTGACAGCTTTTTCTAGGGCTGGAAAAGATTTTTTTGGGGACACTGTGTTTCTAATACTGCAAATGAAAGTGTTCTTCCTAAGGTTAGTACCTGCTTCAGTTTGTCACATTAGCTACAGTCCTCTTCAAAACGATGAGAGTGATTTCTTTTGTGCTGTCAATACAACAGTGAGACGTTTTCCCCCTCGCTTTTCAGTGAAACCTAAATAAAAGTAGCAGAGCCCTCTTCAAAAGGCCACTTGAAGATATTTTGCAAACACTGTGCTTTAAATTAACTTCAGCATATGAAGCCATACTCTTAGAGCATACTAAACAAAAAAGCTGAATCAGTATCTAGAGAGTCCCATGGATTTTTCCTCTCTCCGGTCAGGATCAAAAGCTATTGAAGTTCTTGAGAAACTTTCTATTTGACGTGAAAGGGCTTTGTATCCAAACTACTTGTGGGATGTGGTTAATCTCTGTAGCAACTCTGATACGGACTTTTAGCAAATTTTGCAGCTTCAGTTAGTGCGTGGCAGTGTTCAGGGCTTTTGTACTTCCATGGGCATAGCTGTCTTACAGATGGTTTAACATTTTTGCTAATGTGAGCATCTTAATTTCATGTACTTGGCTTCCAAGGCAGGTAGGAACTACCATGAGCTTCTGCCTTCCCTGGCTGGCCAGACCCATCCAAATGCAGCAGCTAATATGCCTGGGACAACCTGTGTGAGCATCATGGCTGAGATCGTGGGCTGCCAGGTCGTGGGGTGCAATCCAGGCTGGCCCAGCTCTGGTGCTGGCAGGGAGCGTCACATCACAGCTGACAGTGCCGCTGCCTGGGGGTGTCTGTCCAGAGAGAGTGGCGCGGCCCTACTTTTGCTCCTGTCCCCACCCTGACAGGCTGTAGCTGCAGCCTTCTCTTAGGTCTTCAAGGGCAGATGGGTTGTATTGGTTTGAAAACAAACTAGTGGGAGATCACAAGTCAGGATTAAAATTTAATAGGAAAAAAAATTAAAAATAAGTGAAATAATACAAGAAAAAAAACACTGACAAAATCAGATACAACCTGACACCCTGTCAGGGGGGTGGTAGCAGTCCAGATGAAGTAGTTCAGTGGAAGCAATGATCCTGTGGAAGGTCTGGTCTCCAGCTGAAGATCCAGTGGTAGCTCTTGTCCTCTAGGAACCCAGCAGACAGGGCTCCCTTAGGCAGTTCCAAGGCCAGGTTATATCCAGGTGGGAATGCTTGGCTCCTCCCTCCTGGGTGGAGCATCCCACAATAGGATGAGATAAGTCCATGAGTCATGCAGTGGTTTCTTGCTGGCCCCTTGTCTGTTATCAGGGGTGGGTCATAGCAGGAGATAACAGCTAATGGCCCACAGCTGGTGGTAGTAGAATACATCTATAGTGTAACCTAGGACATGGGTGCAGATGGGTCACTTATCATTGTATGGCTTTTGCTCCCCCATCCACAAGCAGTCCAGGTAATTCCCTCCCCACTGACCATGCCAGGGCCTGTGCCTGCTCAGTGCTGCTACCATGCAACACGGGCTTTGGATCAGGGATAGAATTTAAAGAAGATAATAGATAACAACCTGTCCATAACTACTTCAGGAACAGACATGTTTTAAAAGTGTAATCTCAGGCCCTTACAACTAATATTTAAAAATAAAAAGGAAAAACCCAATGAAGAGCAAAGCTGAACCTGTCATATAGAAGGTCTGTAGTGTAGTAATAGTAGTCTATGTTATTAATATCGTGTATATTGCTGTTGGTTCTTAAAGATTGTTCATGTCTGCTCATTCAACATCACTTTTTAAAGCTCTCCTCTAATACTTTGGATTGGAAGGAAGAAAGAAAATAAATTCCAACTTTTTACACCTCTCTGGCAAAGGCTATAAATCACTTTTCTCTTTGGGGACAAATATGTAATCTCCTATATAATCTCTGACCTCAATAAGGAGACAGAACAACCAAAAGCAATTTCTCCCATTATAAAACTGTGCATACATAAACACTTTAGAGAACCTGGTGACTCTTGATAGGAGTATCTGAAGAAAAGCAGAATTCTCAGAGAGCCAATGAATTTCTATTACTAGGCACAAGAGAAAACTGCTTTGAATGTTTTCAGCGATAAATTAGTAGGACGTGGAATTAGTGTATTTGGAGTCCTGTGCATTTCCCTACAAATTACTGATCCCCTAAGAAGAAAAAATATTTCTGTACTATACAGATGGCAAAATTGTAATCCATACCTTACTTCCAGGATGCTTCCTTCAAATAAGAAATGTAAGAGGAGGAAGTTTCTAATCCTGGTCATACATGAAGGGACCTGAGGAATGGCAGGTTCATTCTCAGTGCAGAGCCCTGAGTTCAAAGTAAGCACAAAAACTCCCAGTATGTCATACCCACCCTACTCCTCTGAACTGTGCATTAGTAAACTGTTGCACAGTGCCAGTGATGAAGGAAATAATAATTGTATAATTGGTAATGCCTTTTTAGTTCCCATGCAATTGGTAATTTTGAGCTTTGGTTTATTTTCTAGTATAATTCCCTATTATTGTGGTCCATGTTCCCAGTGCAGAGCTTCAGTAATTCAAGGTATATAATGGATACATGCCTTGGTGGTTTTTTTTATCATTTTATTCTTAAAATTCCTTTTCCTCTTTTGTTTTCTCTATTGGTGAATTTTCAAGTATGAGGCTTGCATAGGACACCACTTGGTATTCTTTATTTAACACAAAGACTCCATGAATAAAACAGATTTGCCACATGATCACAGAATATTCTGAGTTGGAAGGGACCCAGAAGGATCATCACATTCAACTCCTAAGCGAATGGCCCATACAAGGATCAAACCCACCACCCTGGTGTTACTAGCACTGTGCTCTAAGTAACTGAGCCTAATGA
Organism: Monarcha castaneiventris obscurior; assembly: GCA_026261815.1. NCBI lineage: Eukaryota > Metazoa > Chordata > Aves > Passeriformes > Monarchidae > Monarcha > Monarcha castaneiventris. The sequence continues at coordinate 21,313,875 of JAMPIT010000379.1, read as the reverse complement.
TACCCTATGAAACCTCTTCAGAAATAACTTCAGATAGGGATTAATTAAATTTGATTAATCACTCACTGGTGTCGATGCAATTTAAGCAGGATTCATTTAAATTTAAGCAAGAGGAAAAGCTGGCCAACACGGGCCATTAAAGACCATGGATCAGGGTGCTCAGCAGGATTTCAACTTCAAAGCAGACTTTCTCCCCAGAGCCAGCCCACATTTTTGTAGTGACACAGACAAAATGAAAGTTCTGCTCCAACATGATGGTGTTGGTGGCCTTGTCCTTAACCTCTACAGACTGCACCAATCAGGATGGGGAGCAGAGGGTGGGTCCCAGGAGGGACTGCATGAAAGTGGCAGGGTAGGAAGGAGAAGTTTTGAGGGGCAGTAGGTTACAGCCATAAACGGGCAGAGCATGGAGATGGGCTGGAGTCACAGAGCTCTGTGGAGGAGGGAGGTCTGTGTGTCTCCCCTCACTCATATGTGCTACCTTCTCTGCTGAGCAGGTGTGTTCTTCCAGCCCAGCAAGCAGGTCATTGTCCCTGTTGGAGGTGAGGACAGGGCTGGGAGCTGCCCTCCTTCCCCTCCCAAACCATCCACTGCTCCCAGGGTGAGCAGGAGCAGAGGCTGGTCAAGCAGCAGTGGCCCTTCTATCCTCAGGTTTTTCAATGTCCCCAGCAGTCACCTACTCCATCTACTTCTGTTTACAATTATAAAGATTTTCTACTCTCAAATGTCTTTTTCATACCCATGTGGTTCTAATCTTTTTTACAAGAATAACTGTAATTGCAATGCTTTTCTTGGTTTCATCTACTGCATCATTATTCAGAGCAAAAGACTGGATTCAGCAACCATAAGCATTAAAAAGACTGAGGGTTTAGGGCAGAATTCTGTGAAAATGTGAATATGATATAAGCAATGGGTTATATGATTTTATTTTCATGAGTTTGGTTGTATTCTTATTTAATTTGTGATGATGCTGACTCCTGGACTCCAGATATTTCATGTTTGTTAGTCAAGGAAGTTTCTCCCAATAGGATGACACCTAGAAAAAATGCATCTATAAGAAATAGATACATTTGGTATAGTAGAATTATAATAAAAAGAATAAAAGATTTGGTAAATTCAGCCTCCAACTTCAGAAATAAATGAAAGGCAATTATATTAGCTGTTTTACATGGCAAGAAATCAAAGCTATTGTATTTATAACATCACATCAATCTAATCCCAAGAATTTGCTTATGTATATGTAAATATTCCTTAAACCTGTTCAAATGAGACCTCACTTGTTAAAGCTGAAAAATGATAAAATAGTGGCCATAATTTAAAAACCTAACATGTGTTTACATTTCTGTATTCATAACAGATAAATTCAGTTCTGCATCATAAATCTAACTTATTTTTTCTAGGTAACTCATTCATAATATCGGAAAGTGATATCAGTTTAAAGCTAACTTAAATGTTTTAAAGCAGTTAGTGTAGAAAGAACATTTATTAGACATATTACACTCTGAGAAATCACGGGATTGATCAAAGCAACAGTGACAAGGGAAAAAAAATGAGTCGTTATTTTAATTTTTTCTTTTAACTGTAGTAGCCTCTCTTTTAACAGCTCTCAGCATGAAGTTCATGTGAAACACAGTATAGGCAAACATCACTCAGATCCTCCAGATGAAGCTCCTGATTGGTATCTTAGACAAACCCCCATCTTTGGTCTTTCAAGTCTTATCCTGCCTTGCAAAAATATCCAGTATCTTTTCCAAAGATGCTTGCCAGGGTGTTATAGATGCCAGTCTGTCATGCCTAGAAAGCTCTTGGCTCGTTCTTATCTGAGTTGGGCCTCTGAGAGAATAGTGATTGTGTCAGACACAAAAACTGGTCCTTGGTCTGTGCAATGGTGTGGGTTGCCTTCAGTGTTTACAGACATTGCTATAATATTTTTGACATTTCATAAAGGCTCGCATCATCCAGATCGATGCTGAGCTGCCACAACAGCCAGAAATATCTGTAATTAGAAACATGATCAGGTATTGAAAATTGAATGTACTCTTCTCAACATGTCAGCTTCTTTAATGTGAGCAATTTGGTTTGCATGCTTAGCAAGACTGAAAGGGTTCTTTTGGCTAGTACCCACTTTCTCAATATGTAGCTTCAATCTTTTACTTAAATCTTTCTGTCATTTGACGTAAATCCAGAATACTTCAGTTCCCATTTTCTACTGCTGTTGTCGCTGTGCTCTTGAGATTGATGCTATGTTCCAACCAAACTGTGGATGTATTTCACTAGAAAAGAATGTGATTTAACATGAGTAAACACAGAATTTGTAAAAGTGGTTGGGAATCATTCATGATGAAAATGCTGTGCTGCAAGTATATATTTGCTGGCCTGGATACACACTACTTACTGATTTGACCAGCTGAAAAATACAGCTAAGTTTACCAGAGCTTGTATGGAACAGAATACGTCTTTGGAGATTACCCAAACGGATATGATGACGAGATAATTTAAATTTTAAAATTTTCATCACCTTAAATTAAAAAAGGGAGGAGGATACTTAAAATTCCTATCTGGACACACATGTAGAAACTCACATTCATCCTACTACTTGGTTTATTCCACAGTTCTTTGGAATAATGTGGCCTTTTCAGTATTCTTTTGAAAAAAAAAAAGATGGAAAGTTCATATTTTATTGCTTTAGCTTGAATTCCCACATGTGAAGAGATTGATAACATAAAGCAAACAGTCAGTGCTACACTGCAATTTAGAATGGCCTTTTCCTTCGCCAAAATGCTGATTAAGAGAGTTCTGACCTATATTGTTTTTTACAACAGTGACCTTTCACATACACAAAAAAATGGAAGTGCTGATAATTAACCTCAATGAAATGTGACTTAAACAAGGTACCAGATTTTTATAAGTTCCTAAGTAAAATGTTCTTTTCTTCTTAAAGTACCTTTGGCTGATTCTGTGTGTGGCATTGTAATCCCAAAGGTTCAGGTTAAAGGCTAAACTTAGAGATGCAATTTTCAGAGACAAAGCAGGTAACTGTAAATATTTTATTAAGTAGCTCCAGATTTCTGTTTAAAAAACAAGTGCTTCAAGACACTGCCAACCAAACAATTCTATGATTTTATGATTCTAAATCCATGAGTTTCACTTTTCTTGCATCATTAGTCTGCAAGTGTACTGACTACAGAAGTACTCAGATTAAGTCACTATAACTAATTACTTACAGGCCTGGGTGAGCCTGGAGTTTCACCCAAGAACCCAATTTGCAAATCATCCTTTATTATTTTAAGAAAAAAATAATCTGCATCTGAACCCTATAAAATTTGTCTTGGGGCATTAAATCTGAAGATTAATTTTGTGGCATGGGTCGAACATCCAATATTTATGCTGGCTGATGAAGGCACCAGCTGTGAACAATCAAATCCAAATAATAAATACCTGTTTTCTCTACTGTGTTTCTGAGAAAGAAGCAGTTTGTTGTACTAGCTTTTGCAGCTGGCCTTTTGTCAGTTTATTTTACATGAAATGATTGTGGGAAATGAATTAGTCAATCAGTTTGTAGAGTTGGCTCTTGCAGAAAAAAGATGCCCACTGAAAAATATATCGATATAAAAAATATTTGTCAATTTTTTGTCTATTGGATAAAGTAGAAAAAATTTCTAAAATTGACTGGGAGATGAACTGATGATTTTGCATGTATCAAAGTGACAGAAGAGATTAGGACCATTAATATTGTGACCATTATCACAATTTTGACTGTGTTGGAGTCTGCAATTCAACAAAGGATCAACATTTGTTGATAGGAATTCATGTCCAAAATCTGGAAGATTACAGTCTAATCCAGGAAGAAATCTTTTTTTTTCTGTCTAGTTGAGATGTCAAGTGTAAGCAGTTAACTAACTTTATGCAAAAGCCAAAGGTATTTCTTTGTATATTGAAAATAGGAAATTGAAATACTGTCAGGAGGTTCTGGGTTAAGTTTATAAAAAATTATAGAGGATGGCTATCTTTTGGATTTTTTTCCTTCCATGTTTAATTTTTCTTTTTTATTTAATCTTTCCAGTAGCAGTCCTTTTCCTCTTGAAAAACAGACTGAAAAGTTTCTTAAATTACAAGATCCCATAAACAACTTCAGTGAAGCAAAATAACTGAGCTACCAGAGATCAATGAGAAGCCAGTGCAGCAAGGGAGGTACAGGTCAGTTCTCTTGTTATCTTCTGGTCTTTTTTGACTTCCTTTTACTGTCAGAGCAGCTTGGAGAGCTTTTTCCTGGATCTCCATAGGGAACACATTTTATCCAAACTAAATTCAGATTGTGATGATTTTAGAATCTCTGCAAAGTGTATCAAGTTTTAACTATTTTTGTGTTTATTACTTACATCAGGTGCTGTTTCTCAGTGAGTCCTAAGAAAATTATTTCAGAACATATGATGTTATCCCAGCCATTTCCTATGAGGTTTGTAGAGTAGTACCTACAGTTTCTTGTAGCTGAAGGATTGTTTCACTTGAAGCCAAGAGTTCTTTACTCTTTGTGGTTGCAGCTGCTACCATCCAATGTTATTGAAGTTGAGTAAGATTTAATTATGGTAAATTGTCTGTCTATATCTGTTGGCTCCTGTGCATAGCAATCTGCACAGGTGTCGTGGGTTAGTCAAAACTTGACAGACAGCCCTCTAAGCCAATGCGCTTCTCGAAATTTTACATATTTAAGCCCCACGGAGGGCGGGAGTTTTAGGAGATGCAGTTTCCTGGCTCAGGTGGGTGCAGGGCTGGGAGTGAAAGGGAGAGGGGTCGGCCCTGTTCCTGGAGCCTGTGGGCCCGGGGATGGGGCGCCCCTGCCCCCGGCCTCCTCCCCTCCTCCCGGTGAGGAGGGGGGCAAAGTTCGGGGGGCCCCTGGCCTTCCGTTCCGGCTCGGTGCGGGGACGGCAGAGACGGAGGGGTGGCCCCCCCACCTTCCCTCAGCCTGCGCGGCTGGGGACAGGGCTCCTGCCTTCTGTCCCTTGGGGATTCCTTGCTGCAGCATGGACTCAGATTTACGGGGGAGGGGGGAGCTGTTCCCCTCAGCCGCGGGGGGCAGCTGAGCGGCTCCCGGGCTGAGGTCATCTGAACCAGAGCCTTCAGAGCAGCCAGTAAACTTTGCAGCAAGATAGAGGAAAGGACACCCCTCTCCAGACTGTGCAACGCAGCAGCAGAGAAAAACACCCGGCAACATGGTGGCTTCAGAGCCAGGGAGAAGGAGAAGGCGGGGTCACGTGGGACGGAGCTGCACGGCTGCACTGCGTGGACTCGGCGCGGGGAACTTAAACATCCTTCTGCCTTGCGTGGTATAAACTGTGATACCGCAGACTGTTTGTGTCCTTAATCCATGTTAAGAATGTGGGGGAATGGGCATTTTCTTTTTCTCAAGCGGCTTGTAAAATGGCTAGAGTGCCTATGCCAGGCTATATTCATAAAAGCAGGGAGAGGCTTATTTCTATAGCCTGGTGGCGAGAGAAAGCCTTAATGTTCAAGTCCAAAAAGAAACTGGTTCATTCTTAAATTAGTAATTAGCCCCATGTGAAAAGCCTGGTTTTTCAGCAGTTGTGAGAGCTGTGAAAGGGCTCATGGAAAAGAGGTAAAGGGTAGCAGTTTGTATAGCCACGTCAAGCTAGAGGGAAACCCACCTTTCTTCCCCTTTTCCTAGGACTGTGACCCTGATTTTGGGAAAGGGGAAAAAGTGGAGATGGCTCTGAAAAATTTGTTCTGTTGTTTTAACATCTGGGTCTTAATTAATTTTTTTTTCCCTTCTTTCAAGTTGTGTGCCTGCTTTGCTTTTCCTCCTAACAGCTTATCTCACTGCAAGGACATCGGGGGGAGGGCTAGTGCCCACAGTTAACCCTTAAACTACTACACGAATTGGTGTTCCGCCCGGGGAACCAAATTCAACCCGCTACAACAGGTATGACAATTTTGCACATGACATCATGGGGAGTAACACATTTGCTTTTGTAGAAGGACATCTGCTATCCTCTGGTGCATGGTTTCAAAACCCAGATGAGCCAAAGAGGTGTCAGCTCTGATCAGCACGTCAGCACAATTCCCACTGCTCTGTACATCATCACTCTCTGTTGTTATAGGTGATTTTTTCTGAGGTTTACTTGTTTGGATACTACTGCAGTATCAAAAACTTAAGTCAAACAATTCTGCTCCTTTTCCCTCTCATAGTTTTTTTTGGTTTTTTATTTCAAAGAGGTGCTGATGGTACTACTTCTACAAATCTGAGGATTTCTGAGCAACTTTCAGAAGGAGATAAATATATTCAACAATAAAAATATCTTGATTGTCCTTTCCTTACTTCCCTGGAAAAGGTCTGAGTTGGGCTGGGTATTTCTGAACATAAAAAAATAGCATGTGAACAGAACGTGGATTCATGTCTTCCAAGGAAAGTAGCCCTCTGCTCCACTTATTACTGACAGTGAGGTCTGAGCTCACCAAGCAGGATCTACCTTAAACAGATTTGGGAAAGAGAATCTGGTTCATATCCAACAACATTTCATGATCATGTTATTAAGACGTTGTTTGATCAATATCTGCTACTGCAGATGCTGATGCTGAAAGCAGAGCGTTCTTATTGTTGCCTGTGAGTTTTGTTTGACTGGTCTTTAATCCAACACTTGATTTTATCCATTCCCAGACACTGTGACATGTATTGCATAGCTTCATGTTTCAAATCAGTCTTACTGTGCAGTAAAGTTTGAAAATCAAGCAACTTCTCTAAACAGTGACATTAACAACCAATAGATCTTTTTTTTAAACAGCCTCTTGACAAATAAAAAATATTAGCACATTTCCCAGATTCAAATAGTCACAAACTGTTAAGTCAGAAGAACACAGCTGTGTTCATCTAATCTTACTTGGATAACAGGAATTACAATATGGACAATTATCTGGAATAATTCATACAAAGTACAAATCCATCCAAAGTATGAATTATTGTTGAAATTAGGGAAGTTATTATGTTGCTGTTATAAAAACTGCTCCTCAGTAATCAGTTTGGCACTGTATTTTCCAGTTATGTAGCCAGAAATTCTTTCATGTCTCATCCCAATGTAATGAGCAAAATTTGGTGACAGAAACAGCATAGGACAATGAACAAGCTTGTTAGACACTGTCTGAACTAAGCTGAACAATGGAACAGAACAAAATTAGCAGAGTCTGAATAGTGAAGCCAGGAGAAGTGAAGCATCCAGCTCAAAGGTGGACAAGGTTTTACAAGGTTTTGTTTTTTGTTTTGTTATACAAGGCCAAATGAAGCACCTAAATTAAAAGGAAATTATAGATGAAGAAAAAAACTTATTTCAAAAAAAGATACAGGTGCAACAGGAGAAGACTGTGGAAATGGATAAACCTCTATCGTAGGCAGGAGAAGGAAATTCTTGAAATTCTGTGAACAAAAATTTTGCTGCACTGAGAGAAGATGTTGTGTTTGTAGGTAAAGAGATCTTTCAGGGTTCTTAAGAGGACACCACTACATGGATGAAGTAATATTATATCAACATCATTAACTTTTTGAGCCAAACTTGAAAGGTCATTAAACTTCAAAGATTAATTACACCAGATTTACTGTCTATAAAGCAGAAAAATAGTTGACACAGAAATAAAGCTTAGGAATCAAAATAAACTTGTATCAGGTTCCCTCATTTCCCTAAATCTAAACCAACGTGCTCTTAAATAAATGCAATTTGAGTTAACTGTTTAATTTTAAATTAGACAAAGAACTGTGTTCTCACAGAATCCATTCAACTCCAAAATGTAGAATTTATTTCCTTGCTTTCCAGTTAAAATACCAATTAAACACTTCACCTTGTTAATCTTTGATCAATAAAATTAATGCTACTTTTAAACTCTTATTCAAGTTTCATATCATAGCATAACAACAACAATTCCTCTCATTTGTGAGGACTTTGATGTTGCATCCTGCTGTGCTGCTAATGTAACAGCCATGCAGTACTCCCTGGTTATTTGCATTCTTTTTTTAATGGAATTTATACGGTAGTGGAGATGACTGAAATATCTTGCCTAAATTATTAAAGTAATTTGATACATTTTGTCACCTATTTGAGATAAGTGTCTAGCATTTTCCATCACTTTTCTTTGTTAGAATTTATTTCGCTATGTGTATGTCAAGCTTCTCTTGCTAATGGATCCTGGGAGGATTTTTGTTTGTTCCTTAGTTTGTCTTTTTTTGTATTTGTCTTTTAATTTTCTGAGCCGTGAGTGGGTCAATCAGACAAACTACTGCCACATGTGCCCCCTGTACACCTCTGTCTGCGGTGGTATTTGTTTCACTCTTAGCTTTCACGTGGCACAGGTCCCTGGGCCAGTATGAGGTATGTGTTGGGAGGGCTTGTATGTAATGGTGGTAAGGGATAAGCACCTCCAGAGAGACAACGACCTGCAGGATAAACCAAGGTCTCTCTCAAGGACAGACCAGGTTATCTGGCTTAGACTAAATAAATGCCTTCACAGAATCACCAGGTTGGAAGAGACCTTCAAGATCATCGAGTCCAACCCATGTCCGAACACCTCAACTAAACTAAACCATGGCACCGAGTGCCACATCCAATCTCTTTTTAAACAGGGCCTGGGATGGTGATTCCACCACCTCCCCAGGTAAACCATTCCAATATTTTATCACTCCTTCTCTAAAAAACTCTTTTCTAATATCCAACCTATATTTTCCTTGGCGCAACTTAAGACTGTTGCCTTGAAGATGTCTGCTGTTCAACATATTCAGGTTGCCTTGAAGATGCCTGTTTGTTTGACTGTAAGTGTTTGATGTGGAGATGGAGGCACATGGTCACAACCATTTAGGGATTGGCTCTTGGGAATTTGCCAAAGCTTGGTCTCAGTTATAAGACTTTAAACAGTAAGTTCCCTCTGAAGTTGTACCCATACCAGTGTCACACAAGCTTTAAGTCTCTTCTCAGTCTCATCATTCACACCCTGCCACAGAAAGTTTTACCTCTGAGGCCAGGACTTAGCAGACCTGGGTATGGTTTGCATCAACAGAGTGGTAACACAGCAATGGCTACGGGCAAAATAGATTAAATAATATTTGGGTTTTCTCTAGTAGAAATAATTTACAAACAGAAAAATTCATTTAAGCTATGCTCTACACTAAAAAGCAAATTCAGGCGTGTAACCAGGATATATTTTTCTTCTACAACTAAATGTCACAGCCGTCAATTACAATTTTACACTGAAAAAGTGGTCTTCAAGATGTGTGGTATACTCTTAGTGATCCAGCTTTTGTTACCATGCTATTCTGAGCATGTAAATGAGGGAGGATCTGAAATGAGGAGTAATTCCTTTTATCAAGCTGTTAAAATGGCAACTGAGCTTTTGGACATAGGGAGCCATCTTTCAGGTATATGTTTTGCCTTCATCTTTTAGAAGGAGGATGGCTTTCCTATGAAAGTACAAAATTGTATCTTTCTGCTGAAAGGTATTTTCATTGAGAGTTGAATTTACTTTGGCAGGATAAAATGAGTGTTATTTTCTAAAATTTGCTTCTGAGAGAATAGTTTCTTTGTTTTTATTATTTCCAGATTTCTCAGTGGAGGAACAACGAGGAAACAGTTGGCAGAAAATCACATCAGGAACAGCCTTAATAAGTCGGGATTGTGAGTTTTTTTAAAGTGCTCCTTTTTTAAATGATTTTTTTTAGCACTTTATATTAGAGTTCTTCACTCATATCCAGTCCCCTGAAACCTTCATTATGGATGCTGTGTTTTATGTCACCCTCTTGCTCTTTTAAATTGAAAATGCATTATCCTCATTTGTTGCTATAAAGTACAAAAAATGGCTGCCAAAAAAATTACCAGCTAAGTAATTAAATTATTAATTATATAATTAATTGAATTATTTTATTATATAATTTCATAAAAACTAAATACTTCTTGCTTTGCATTATCTAAATAGCTGCGTAGAATATTTGTCATTAATTCATGACACATTCACTGAAGTGCATGAAGTGGACTAACAAATATGCAATGAAAATATGCCATGGTATTTTTCCTAGGAGTTTTCTTCTGATACCATAGATGATGTGGAATCCAGCAAGAGATGTTTCATTTTAAGGTAGTTTGCTTCCTCTCATTTATATTTCCATCCTTGAAAAAGCTAGCACTGTTCTCCTTCCCCATGTTATTAATGAACACCGAGGAAAATTTCTATTTGTTACCTCTGACTAATGCTATTTTACAGCTTTCAAAGATCCTCTTCATCCTGCCAATTTGGCGCATGGGAGAATGTTGTTTTTGTCTTATCAGGCTTCACTCCTATCTAGCCAGGCATTCATGGCTGAGAAGTATGCCACATCAATTGATAAAGAAAAGATAATGAAGTGTAATCAGCTTTTGCAGTAAATGGCAAACCTCCCAATCACTGACAGGGTCTGTGTTTAGTACAGTTACATTTTTTCGTGAGCTCAGTTTACAAAAGCATCATGCAGTCTTTGCTTCTAATCCTGCTCTGTGTGCAGTATTCTTGCAGACCAAGTTCAGCCCTCTGGGCATGCACGCTCTCAGCCTTAGCCGACCTCCTCAGGATTTTAACTTGATAAAAAAAACTTCATATCCACTTTGTGGCACTTCTGTTTGTCTCCTTTTCTCCTGAAACTTGATTTGATCTTTGCCATTTAAGGACTCATTTTGCCAAGAACTGACTTTATCTTTCAAGAGTACTCAAAAGAGTCAGAACAACATTTGGCTTTATAAAGGAAACAGAATTCTTCATAAGAAAAATAATGAGATTTTTCAGACTGTCAGGAAGAAATTGCAAATTTTCCTCTCCCATATTTTATCTCTGGTGAACTCCCTTTTATTAATTTAGATAATATACTTGTATCTGCAGTCAGGACTGTCAGGAAAAGCTGATCCCAGTGGCAACAGCCCAGGAAACAGTGTGCTGGGCACGAATCCTATTGCTGTGCAGCACATCAGTGTGTGCAGTAAGAGCTTTGTCACAAGTACACCAAGTCCCTGAAATCTCCCTGGCTCTTCTGACAATAACGAATGGCAAACCTCCCAGTATTACCAGAAGGTAATTTGGACAGCCTATATGCAAGTGAACATACTTGCCCAGTCCTGACTCAGAATCAAGGCCAGACCCCGGATGAGCATCAGGCCCTGTTCTTGTGCTGTCCTGTGCCAGAGACCAGAAGCCTCAGTCCCAAGGACACAGAGAACACGTGCATTAGCTGGTGCTGTATGGCCTTCACAACCTGGGTAGGCATCAGGATGCATATACTGCTCTGTTTTAGGATACATGACAAGAGAAGGAGGCAAGGCTTGTAAAATTACCTAATTACAAGAATTTTTTGGCATTCAAATTTTGATAAGGGATTTACCAGGATTCAGCTCTAACTTTAAGAACATTTTCTACTTTATTACCTTGGATGCAGGAGGATTCTTTGTTTGGGTAAATATCCTTTCATGAACGGAGAAAATAGACAGTACCTAACTTACCATGGCAGAAGCAGTTGTATCGGCTTTTGTTTTCCTTTAGAAGCCTACAAACCACTGAGTAACTTCTCAACTATATTAACTGTAAACAGCCAATAGGACTCTAAAGCAAAAGAATCATCTTGCATTCTCTTCATTTCCTACACATTTTAACTGAATTTTTGCTGTTAAATTTTTAGAAGCATTGACAATCTGGTATTAGTTAGGTATATGGTAAACTATGTGATAATGACTATTTTATCATAAATCAGAACATAGATATTCAATATTTAATGAAAGCTTCACACTTTTAACAAAACCTTGTAGGCTTGTAAATGCCAGTAATTATGAGGCAACACTGACTTCTCTGTGTCCAGGATTCTGCCCCAGATACGCCTCACATCTCTTTTACTTTATTTCTCAAGTAAATATAGATTAAATATTTTTGTGAATAAACCAGATTAGAATCTAGGCCTGAGGCATTATGCTACTAGTTTCCAACAAAATAAGACTTCTCCAGAAAGCTTTAGCTACTGCTGAGTGAAAGAAGAATACAGAAGTATCAGAGTTTCTTTTTAAAGAGGACATCTTGGGGCAAGATGTTTGTCTCACTAGCTTGTATTTCATAAATTTATTTTATTATATTCCATTATAAATAACACAAGTGTATGTTTGAACAGCAGTTTCAAAAGTTTATATTAAAAAAAGTCTGTCAAATACTGCTTTATCTAGAATTACATTATAGGGAAGAGAATGACAATTAAACAAGAATTAAACAACTCATAGGCACTTTTGACACTAATTACTAAAATAAAGTTCTGTTGAAAAGAAAGGCTTATAAGTACTTAAAAGCAAACTTCACTGTGATTTTCACAAAGAAAACCACTTCATTCTTTCAGAGATAATTCTTTTAGGGTCTCCATCCAACAAGATTTTAATCGTCATGGCTCCAACTGAATGCTTCAGTATCTGTAATACAAAATATTGAAACAAGAATTTTGTCAGTTTAATACAGCAATTTTTATGTTATTGCTTTCACTCATAAAGTGTCATGAAAACAAGGTTTTATTGAATCTATTACTTAAGGTTTGATGGAAAGCCCTAGTTTCCAGAGAAAAGGAATCTTTTCTCTCCCTTTCTTTTCATCTCTCCCCTCTTCTTTTAGTCTTTGCCCACTTTTCCTTCCCTTTTGTAAGTCCTCTAAGTGTCAAGGCTGTAGACCAACACATGAAAATTGTGACCAGAGTGCACATCAAAAATGTCTGAACAACCTCAAACAGAAAACAAATGCAGTGTCCACATGCTCCTTATGAGGAGCAGCTGAGGACATTCAGTTTGTTCAGCCTGGAAAAGAGGAGACTGAGGGGAGACCTCATTGGGGTCTTCAGTATCCTGATGAGGGGAAGTGGAGGGGCAGGTAAAGATCTCTTGTGACCAGTGACAGGACTCCAGAAAATGTCATGAAGCTGTGTCAGGGGAGGTTTAGGTTAGACATCAGGAAAAGGTTTTTCACCCAGAGTGTGTCTGGGCACTGGAACAGGCTCCCCAGGGAAGTGGTCACAGCACCAAGCCTGACAGCGATCAAGAAGCATTTGGACAATGCTCAAAGGCACATGGTGTTGGGGATGTTCTGTGCAGAGTCAGGAACTGGACTTGATGATCCTTGTGGGTCCCTTCAAACTCAGCTTATTCTGTGATTCTATTATTCTATGCATTTATTTTTCATGAGTGTTGAGCAGGGCTCTGATTATGAATATTTCAGGTTCACCTCTTCTTGCATGCTGTACTACGTTTCTTCTCTTCACGTGTTCATGAAAATGTCGTGTTTTATTTTTAATTACTCAAAACAATATCTCCCTGGTCTTGTGTTTTAGTTCCTCTCATGCCATCCCATGCAACATGAACAACTAAGCAGGACTTTCCATGCTTTGTGTCTACCTGAAGGCCATAAATTAATTCTTATCAAAAGCATCGCTTCTTCTACTCTGTGGTGCATTTTTTAGCCAAGGAGATGATTGCAGAGCAGGTGTATAAAAGGTGAGAAACAGATTGCCCATTTGTCTCCTTAGAGTTGCTCATGTAATGGGAATTAGTGTGGTTAGGAGAAGCTTTATAAAGAAAGTTATGTTTCTAATTTTCATGCTGTGCTCTCTGTACAGTTCCTCACACTGGGGTGCATAGTGAGCATGAGGTTGACCACTGATGAGGCTGCACAGACCCTGAGGGGAGCAGAGCTCACCCCGTGAGTGGCTGTGAATTTGAGCTGGTGTCTCCAGAAATGTGCTATGCTACTCCTGTCCGGGAAGGTCTCTCTCCCTTTCATCCCTTCTCAGAGCCAACAATTGATAAGAGCTTCTACAGAACAAGACTGATCTGCAGATAAGTTGATACAGTGTTGACACCACACACTGTGGTGTCAACACAACTGAATAATTCACTGTCTGCTAGCCACTGTGCACTTGGAGATCTCATAAAATCATAGAATGGTTTGGGTTGAAAAGGATCTTAAAAGATCATTTAGTTCCAAACCCACTGCCATCAGCAGGGACAGCTTTCACCTGTCAGACCAGGTTGCTCAAAGCTCCATTCAACCAGGCCTTAAACACGTTCAGGGATGGGACATCCACAACTTCTCTGGGCTGCCAGTTCCAAGTGCCTCAACACTTGACAGTTTCCACTTGGACTTTCCTGCTATAAAGTAGGCATTTTAATGTCTTTCAAGAATTTTATCTGGGGATCACTTTTGTGTCCAGTACAAAGAAGAACTTGCTTTGTCCTTGCTAGATGGAGACTGTTCATGTGCATTTGTATGATTTGAGTTGTCCATTTCTTTATCACTTTATGGATCATTAAGATGTGGTGATAAAATTGAAAATAGTGAGAGCTGATCTTTTAAAATGGATTCCAGTGGCCTCAGATTTTTTACTGACCCTTTGTGCTAACTCATTTTTAAAGACTACCCATAGATATGATAACTTAGAGAAACAAAGCAATAAGCTAAGAACCATGACAGCTTAACTGTATTTAATCTCAATGATGCAGTGTGCTCATCTTGAGGGAAAAATGAATCTGTCAATTTGCAAGTTCTTCATATATGTTCAGTAATTGAAAACATTTTACAACCTGTTTTTAAACTGCATTTCAAAATAATGCTTTCACTATCCTTAAAGAGAAAACAGCCTTGGCAAAAATGTACAGGAAACCTCTAGCACTGACATTTTGAAATGACAGATTAAATTATTTCACTGAAGGGACATTACAGTCTTGGGCCAGTTTTATAGTGAAACTAGAGTGAAACTATTTTGCATCATTGCCAACTACTAGCCAGTTAGTTGGTCTGAACCAGTTGTGTAATTTCTTTAAATTGGACATGGGTTATTCATCAAAATGTCAAACCAAAATATTTCCAAAATACCACAATATTTTTTGTGGTATTGTTTAAGCATTTCTATAAGGCACATTTTATTTGCTGGCATAGTGATGTGTAAAGCTAGTGCTTTTTGCCCATTGTGCCTTGAAACACTTAAACCAGAAGTGCTCCTTGCAGTTATGAGACATATTGAGGAAATTAATAATTGCTTTAAGAAATAACTCTCTACAGAGTTCTAGTTTGCTTTTTAGAAAGCAAATCATTATACTGAACAACTTTGACATTCAGAAAGTTGCTATTTGAAATACAAGAGCTGTTAATAAACTCTGTCATATTCACTACCTCATTGAACCTAATTTATTGTTATTTAAATTTTTAATGGCAGGATTCTGCACTGAATAAGGGAACATGAGAAGTGCTATGTGAAATGGGCATAGAAATAAATTTCCAAAAGGAGGGTTTGTTTAATGCACAATATAGCCTCGATTTGAAAACATACTGCTAAAGAACAAGAACTAGCACTGGGTTTTGTTTGTCTGTTAAAACATTTCTCAGATTTGGAAAAAGAAATAATATAGTCTGGCTTAGATGATCTTTCATAGATATGCAGAACAAATAGATGCCAACAAAACAGTATATAATTTGTGTAAGGTATTTGGCAACTACTCATGATTGTCTATTATGTAATCAAGGCTTGTTTATGACTGACGTGTACAGAAAAGAAAGTTTGCCAATGTATTTATAATTAGACCTGTTTTACTCTATAGTTACTTGTTCTACAGTTTCTTGTAAACTGCAGTCAAGTGTAACACACAATTTGCTGAAAATACTGCTGACCACTGGATCTTGGAAGAATATGTCACCCAGCCTACTAAAGCATAAAATAACTTTTTCTTCTATTGTTTTGTAGAGAAAAGCATTATGTAGAAAGGTTAAAAAAAAGAAACATGCAAAAAAAGAAACATCCAAACCCCAAGCAAAAAATTTTTGTATAGGGAAAATAATTAAAAAGAAATGTAAGAACCCAAAACTTAACAATCTTTTGAACACAATTATTATAAACTATTGCAAAATGAGAACGCAAGTTTTAGAGAAAGTTAGAAAAACTTCGGACAATCTATAAAGTACAAAAGGACAAAGACATCTGTGTGTGCAAACCCTTCCATTAAGCCTAAGTATACATATAGTCCTAAATTAATAAATATATTATTAATATTTTTATAGGAATCATAGCATGACAGTATTCCTTCAGTAAATCCAAATCTCCTTCAGCTTCTTCTGGTGAGCACAGAAAATGTTCAGTACATTATAGATGCAGATCCTCAGGCGAAGTTTAGATTACACCAAATTATTGAATAAAGAAGGAACCCATGACATTTTCCCAGAGAAATTGCAGCACGTCTGTAAATGCTTGTTAATTCAACAGCTACGTTCCCTAATTCACAGTTATGCAACACTCCATTAGTTTCCTTTTATCAATTATATCAAAGACCATATAAGTTGTTTTATCTAGCGCAGAAGAGAATTTTTTAACACACACAATGTGAGATGGTGTTGTGCAAAGTAGCAAAGAACCCCACAGTATCTCTGAATTTAGCAAATAGAATTAGGCAGTGTTCAGTTAAAACTTCAGACAGTTTGACATTATCCATCCATTCATCTCATCTTCTCTTTCCTAACGATCCCTGTTGCATTGTGCAGTATTGACAACATTCCACAGAAATTAAAGTGTTAACTGCAAGTTCATAAATACAGGAAGAAATGTTTTCTACAATTCTTCTGTTCCTGTAAACACATGCCTTGTGAACATACTTAGGGGAACAAAGCTTGTCTTAATAAATACTTTGTAACATTTGCAAGCATTTTGTTAACACACGTTTGTCATCACAGGTGAAAACTGACACTCTGTATTGGTTTGAAAACAAACCAGTGAGAGATCACAAGTCAGGATTAAAATTTAATAGGAAAAAAATTAAAAATAAGTGAAATAATACAAGAAAAAAAACACTGACAAAATCAGATACAACCTGACACCCTGTCAGGGGGGTGGTAGCAGTCCAGATGAAGTAGCTCAGTTGAAGCAATGATCCTGTGGAAGGTCTGGTCTCCAGCTGAAGATCCAGTGGTAGCTCTTGTCCTCTGGGAACCCAGTAGACAGGGCTCCCTTAGGCAGTTCCAAGGCCAGGTTATATCCAGGTGGGAATGCTTGGCTCCTCCCTCCTGGGCGGAGCATCTCACAATAGGATGAGATAAGTCCATGAGTCATGCAGTGGTTTCTTGCTGGCCCATGGTCTGTTATCAGGGGTGGGTCATAGCAGGAGATAACAGCTAATGGCCCACAGCTGGTGGTAATAGAATACATCTATATTGGAACCTAGGACACACTTTCATTTGAAGGAAGAATATCATCTCTATAAATATGTATGTGCTTCTTTCTTCCCATATATGAAACAGTCTCTAAATAAGTTGATTCCTGAAATCAGCAGGAAGAATGTTCACCTGCTAAAAAATGAAATTCATATTAATTTTATTGTGGTTTGAAAACTGCCATTGATCTTCAGCTTTCTGGTACTGTAGTTTGGAAAGATTAAGACATCAATACTTGTGGAGCTTTTGTTTATTCTTTTCATGCCTCATCACTTTTCACTCTAACTCCTGACTTACACTGGGAAACTAGATATGTTGTTCAAATGAAAGAAGCATGCTTATAGTAAGCAGTGGATAAGTGCATTACAGCAGTAAACTAAGCATCCTAGAAATAGAGTAACCAAAGATTTTATAGCTTTGGAAGGGGGCAAAAGGTGCCTAAAAGGTCAAATTATCTCTGAACAGTCTGAAAAAAACCAGAAATATGTAAATATGCTTCCAGAGACTGACAGGTAGAAAAATGCTTAGAAGAAGAATGTGACATGGGGTGCTTGGGAGACATCTGGACTCTGTGTACTGTCCCTGTGCTAATTCTTTATCCACAATCTAAAGAGAAGACAAAGACGTATAAAGCAGAGGCTTATAGATGGACTGGTCTTCCATGACATTGGAATGGCAAGTGGTGAGGAGGATTCCACTGACAAGGAAAAGTACTGTTAGTAAAAAGTAATAAAGACAATTGGGATTGCAGACAATGCATTGGTAAAGCTAACATTTAGTAGTAAGCAGAGCTTTTTTTCTTATTTTTGATGTTTATCAGAAAATATTTATTTTGTGGGCTGAAGTTTTTCAAAGGGTCGAACCTGAAAAAAAGGGAACACACTAAAAATACCATCATCCCCAAATACCTAGTGTTTTTTTTGGCTATGGCACTCTATGAGGGTGTAGGAGACACAGATTCAACTTACTGCTTTGCTGGGTATTTTCTTAGAGAATATTTCTTGCACCTGAGGCTGAGAAAAATACATCTCCTGTATTATGGTCAGTGGGTCACTGCTCTACCTTTAATTAATCAAGAGAAGATACCAACCAAGGACAGCAGTTGTCATGCCTACTTTCAGCCAACTGGAATTTGAGAATGAAGTAGAAAATCTTTATTTAGATAGCTACTTTACTAAACAGACAAGGATGTGTCCTGGTAACTATCTTGAGTGAGTCATGTCCAGGATGCATCTATTTGTCTCTGTTTGTTATAGGAGAAGACTGGACAGATTTTTTTTTCAGTGGGTTATATGTTTTGACAAAGTGCTGCAGTTCAGGTCCCTTTTTCATACCAGGGTAGAGGAACAAATTAGCAGCTGTGTCAAACCTTAATGTCCAGTCAGCCTAGGTAATTGCTACCCTGAATGTTATAAAGATTTGCTTATTCTCAAGGAAAACAGATGGAGCCATTGCCACTCAGAGTCTTCTGCAAAAAGCTTTTCTTGATTGCATCAGAATGTGGAACTAAAATGCTTTTTATTCACACAATATTTCTGGTTTGTTTACATGACTAATATTCATGAAACTTGAAATGCAGTGTAAAGGGAAGGGCAAGACACAGCATCTAATACCTCGACTGTTTGCACAACACAAAATGGTGCAGACAGAGGGCTGTGAGCTGTCCTTTTAGAGTCTGGCCAAAAGATTCTGTTCATTTCTAACATAATTTTCTAAATGTTACTTTTAATAGTCTGATCAAATTTATAGAATTTTCTCTACTTCATGTGTGTGCCATATGTGATACAATTCAGTGTTCAGTCACCAGAACATCCTTAAGTGAGTGCAGTTTAAGTGAAGCTGTATAACTATCCACTCAAAAGTTTCTCAAATAATTCAGTATCTTCCTCAGAAATAAATATACTGTGGTCTATAGCTGGTTGAATAATGCAAGAAGTTATTAATGGGCAATTATTCTGTGAGTAATGGTCAAATTCGCAAGAGGTTTTATTCACAATAGATTATTTGACCAATTTCAGTACTGTGAATCAAATCTAGGCAGCCAGGCTATCTCCTGTATAAAATGCACAACTCAATGCTATTAAATGAAATTAAGTATTTCTTCAATATTATTCATGGTTCACTGTAGCCAAAGAAATACCTTATATTCTGCGGAGGTTTTTATGGTGATATAAAATACTTCAAATACCTTTAAAACTATCAGAGTATTGTCTTAAGGCTTGTCTGCAGTTAAATACCTTCTTTTTTACGTCACCATTTCTGTGTCATTTCAATATTTGTATTTTACAATGCCTGCATGTTGGCAGTCAATACACTGTTTTCATGAATAAATCATTTACTTGCAGACTGCTCTCTGATTAAATACCTGTGAGATCCAAGGGGCTTATTGTACTTCAGTAAGTGTATGGTATATTTTATTATTATTTATTTATATCTTCTAACATCTTACAGTAGGAAAATACTGTGATGATGAGAAACAGAGATTGCAGCTGATAAAACACGTGGGTTTTTTTTTCAAGGGCAGGTAAGTGACCTGAAAGGTGTCAGGGCTTGCCTGAACTGCAGAAAAGCTGCCCTGTGCCTTCAGTGAGCTCATGGAGAAATCTGAGGAAGGGTGTGGTAACAGTTGTAAGCAAAGGCAGAAACTGCATATTTTAAAGAAAATTAAATTGATTCTATCTACCAATGTGGAATGATTCCTTGAACTGCCATTTAAGATGAAAGATGAAAGATTACCCTCAAAACTTATAATTTTAAAGCCAGTGAAAGTCATTACATAATCTTTCCCAGCTTGAAGGAAAATATATAATAGTATGACTGAACAGGTTTTTACCTGATATCTACAAGAAAAAAATACGTTCAAAATACTAATTGCAAGAAATGCCTACATATCAACCAAGAGGAAAGTTGTTACTGTAAGTTGGAAAGAAAGAGTTTACATCAAATAAAAATAAAACCCTCAAAACCCAAGTCTCTGTTCCTTCTTTTTGTCTTTCACTACCAGTTTCATATTCATAGTCTTTGTGTAAATGAGAACATTGGCTTCATTTCTCTTATTGTCAGTATTTAGATTTTTAATCTTGGACTTTATCACAGGACAATCTTAGTCCTTATTGGGGCTCCATTTTACTTAGGAGTTACTATGTTTCCCATGTTTTAAACAAAAATTAATTTTTTATTTTATTTCTGTCTTTGTAAAGGCCAGGGTAGTAAGTTTCCCAGACCACTAATGCTTCCTTACTTTTTCTGCAGCATCAGAACTTTGAAAGTATAAAATGGAAAAGTATTATATGTGCACCTTCCCCTCTCAACAACCAAAGTGATGCCTTAGGTTTTAACTTTTATATTTTTCAAATTCTGTACTGCTTAGAGTGTAACTCTGAAGTTCCTTGTAGCCTGTAATTTCTGCTCTCTCGTGCAATATAGACATAACAAAGCCTCTCCAGGCTTTGCCTTCAAGGACAGCCAGGCTCTTCTAGGCGCAAAATGTGTAAACCAAAGCCTCTAAGGGGGGAGCAAGCTGAGGGGAATTACATCATTAAACTAGGGCTTTAATTGGAGAATTAACCGTGGTATGCAAACCTATATGAACCTATGAACCAAACCTATAAAGGTGTGAAGAACTCATGACCTGTCATCCATCTTGGGGTCCATTTTTTGGAGGCAGCCTCTGGCTCCCCAGGGTGTACCTTGAAGGCCCTTCAAATAAATATCTATCTTTAGTCCCTTACTGTTGTCTAGTCTCTGTTTCTGGGTGGCTGGAGAAGGCATCAAAGAAATGCCTTATTTATTCAATACGAATATAAGACAGACAATTTCTACATGCAGTATCTTAAAATAGATGCATGGCAATATTTTGGTGTTTGTTTTTTGGGCTTTTTTTGTATGAAAGGCCTTTGCTGGCTCACTGCACTTACGAGGACTGTGGTTCAGCTGAAGCTCTTCAGAGTACTACCCTCTGTAAAACCCTCACACCTTACAGCCCAGTAATTAATATCATTCTTGTGGGCTGTGGGAAAAAATGGGCCAAGAGCCTTCAGCTGGTGCCTTGCTAAATTTGTTGTCTGTTCTCTGCACTCAAGACAACCTGAGTTTTAACCTCATCTCCTAAAATCATAGAGCTCAGGAATTCAAGCATTCTCCTGAGTGTCAAGGGCCTTGGTCTGTGTCCTCCAAGGAGAACAGTTCTTCTGTGAAAAATTAAGTAGAAAATTAGCCACAGTATATTTAGAGCACAAAGTGCTTTTGCTTTTGTGTGTGCTGACTGGGACCCTCTTGCCCCTGAAATCTTTCTTTCTTTTTGCTTCTACATTACTTTCTTAAAAGCCTGAAATGGAAACTGCAGAGACTGTCATGATTACTAAGATACCAGTTCAGAATCATTTTGATTAGGCAGAAATATTGTCCTTTCTCCAAACGTTGCTTCATATTTACCATAGTTTAGAAATGTTTTCTTTTGGATCTGCTGGAAAGTAAAAAAGAAACTGCTTCACTATTTTCACAAATTTACCAAGGCTTAGATGGTCTAATTTTTTCCCAAGGCAAAAACAAGCAGGTGGAAGTGTAGCACCTTATTTCTCTCAACTTGTGAACGAAAGCTTAGTTCTGAATGTGGCAGTGATTTTATGGATGTTCACTAATGAGAAAAATAGATGTCAAAATGTAGCTTAATCAAATCAAAATTTTTGGCTATACTCAGAGAAGGTTTTCAGTCCAATTTCAGGTAAGAAGAAAAAAAAACCCACTTGTTATTGTAGGAAATGAAAGGCCATTGATACATGGGCTGTTATTTTCTTATTTTAGACATTTATGTATGTTTAGTCCATTTGACTCAATTATCTCAGTGCTGGTTAAAAACACTGGAAAGTAAAATGGAGAAGGAATTAACTAGAGTGTAATAGGAAACTAAATATTGCTGCTATTTGCCAAAACTCATTGCGACACAAAGGTCTACGAAGCACAAACTGAGTCAAATGTATCTAGAAGTGAATTTTTACTGTCCCAAAAGGTGTCTTGTGATAATTAAGATAAGAAGTGGGAAACAAAGTAGAACAAATGGGCGTCATCATTTCATTGGTGATCAGCACAGATCAATTTATAGTGAAGGCTGACTTATTTCTCCTATATCTCATTCTGAATGAGATCTACAATCATTCCAGGGAAAATATGATATAAAAGATCCAGAGGAACTTGAGAGTGCACCATGTGGATGTGCTTCATAGGGGGCTCTGCCATTTTAAGCTTTTTTAAGGGGCGATTAAGCGAAAGTAAGAAGTATCACTGTGTCAGGTGTCATACATAGAAAGTCACTATAGTTCTCTTCTGTAAACCTGGTCCTTCCTCTTACCAGGTTAATTTATGAACAAAAAGAGAGACTCAGAAACCTCAAAAGACCCCTCCAGGCCATGGAAATGATGTTGTATGGTTGGTTATGTGACTTGTAACGAGTGAGCAGCCAGTAAGACACAACAGCTAATCCACAGAACAGCCCTTATGTTTGATATTTTAGGCCATTCATGGAAGAACTGTGCCAAACAGCGTATTAAAAACTCCCAAAATGAACCAGAAGCCCATTTATGGATGTCTAAAAAGTGTAAGTTGTAAGTTTCATTTGCACCCTCCCTGGAGCATTGCTGAAAATAAGACTCCACGAGTGTTACTGTATCACATAATGCCTCTGGATGCAGCTGGATACCTTTTTCTGCCATGCTGACCATGCTTCCAAATAAACAGCTATTTAATCCATGCTCTGAGAGACTAAAGGGGGTAACCCAGAAAAGTACCTTTTTCTCTGATTCATGACAAACTGGAGGAAGAGAGGTCAAAGGATGTCAGAGGCATGAGTGTTTCAGAAAATGGCCGTGATTTGCAAGGGAATAAGCAAGCAGAAAGAACCATTCTCCTCTTCACCAGATTGCATTTTTGATAGCCGTATTTTGGCCTGTAGTATCTGACCTCACTAACTCTTTCCTGCTTGTGCTGGCAAGAGAGATGGGTCTTGGATTTCCTTTATGTTTTACCGTTTCCTGTAGGGTGGGAAATATAGGTAAACTGAAGATTGTGTGTTGTGACCTGGCCTAATTGTCTCACTTTTAGGGCATTTTTTAGAGAAATTATGATTCTATGAGTAAAACTACTTGTAGATGAGTCAAATTACTCGTAGACTTGCTGCAGCAGTGTCACATTGACTCTTGCCTGGAAGCCATCTGGTCTTCTTATCATTGTCTAGTAATGCACTTTATGAAAATGGTAACACACTCAGTATTCACATACAAAGCATGTTGTAAAATTAAACTGTTGGATCTTTTATGTAGAAATGTGTGCAGCCCTGGGACAGGTCTCAGGGAATAAATTCTTCTGAATTAGGCATGCACATACTACGTTGAAAGTGTCATTATAATGCATATAATTTTAACAAAATTATAGCTAATCATAGTGAAGTGATGGGGGGTTTTTTGTTCACTTCAGTAATTGGAATAATTATCAGAGGTTTCAGTTGTCAGCATTGTGTCTGCTGTGTTTCTTATTATTCATGCCATGATCCGTGGGTTGGAAGTGAAATTCCTTTACAAATCTGGTGACAACACTTGCTGAGATAAAAGATAATGGTAGCAATATTGACACTAAAGGGATCAGGTTTGCTGTCAAAATAATACTACAGAGAAAGAGAGAAAGACACTTAAATATTGTTTTGAATGTGAGACTGGAAAAAGTTATATAATTTTGATGTTCTAAAGACAAAAAAAATCATCAAAATTTGGGAAGGCTAAATCATAGCATTTGAAATCTAATTTTTTTAGTCGCTGTTTTGCTCTGATTTACTCATGAAGGTTTGTGAATGTTCATGAACCTTATCAGAAGAAAGTGTCTATGAAGTTTCTTATTAATTGCAAGATGTGAAAACTGGAAGAGGGATTCCTAAGTTGGACCTTAGTTTTGCAAAAGTCTTGCATACGCATGCAAGCATATGTATACTTATTCAGCCTGACATCCTTGATGCTCAAGTGGCTACTCAGGATAATGGTGTTGACCGTAGGGAGAAGTGTGTCTTGGGGCTGTGGGCCATTGGTCTGGGGCACAGGAGCACAGGGTCACCTCATACAGAAAACATATAATTTAAGAGTATTAAGCAGAAAAATGTATAATTAGGACTATCTGACTAATCAGTGTTCCTAATCTACTTCAAATAGTGCAATATTTTCTGTCAAAACTGGTGTTAAGATTTCTATTTTCATATTATACTGAATAAAATGGGATTACTTTATGTTAATAAACATAAAACCGTTTTCAGTGCATGTGTTATTATACTTTTCCCTAAAAAGTAGTAGTAGCTTTCAGAGGTCCTCAAGTACATCCCAAGATAAGAGAACACAGACAGGTAATGCAATAGTAATTTATTTGTTACCCCTCTTGTAACAATCCTTCTCTTCAAGCCATGCTAGAGATTTATCACTGGAAAAAGATAAAATTATAAAAAAGTAGCAGTTTTCAGAATTATGGAGGCAGTGACATATAGTATAAACCCAGAACATAAAAATATGAGAAAAATAGGTGCATTCATATCTTGTCTAAAGTAACTGCAACTACTTTATTCTCAGTTTTACTGGCCTAATGATCCATAAATTTTGCTGCTTCTCCTGGTATAGTAGAAATATGAGTATTGCCTTAAAAACTAATTGGAAGTCTTGCTAGGTAAAGTCTGATATAATCCTACTTTAAATCTCTCAGCCACAGTTAAGACTGTGGAGGATTTAGAGGAAGAATTATAATAGAGGGTTTTATTCTTTTAAAGTATACTATGCAGGAAGCCTGTATTGCTGTGTCTCTTTTTAGCTAAATGTGGGAGTCAGTGCCACTTGAGAAGAGTGCTTTATGAATCAGGACCTTTGTTTCTTGATGAAGCAAATTATTTCATGTCAGGATATGCAAAATCTAAGTCATAAGCCTTTTGCTTACATACATCTAAATATTATGATCTGTAACTTCAACTGATGTAAATCATCATACATCTTGTTCCCAATGATTCCAGGTCAGTCTGCATCTGTTGGGGATGGTCTGGTTGCATTTCCTGCTTTTGGGTCTGTATACATGTATTAAAGAACAATGGTAAGTTTTACTGATCTACTGTTTGAATCACAGCTAAAATGCCACAAAGTTCAAGAGTGTCTATCAACCTGTCATACTGTCCAAGAAGGAAACTAGCATGATTTACTCCTTATGTTTTCAGTGTCAAAAGTACCTCTAATATTTAAAATTGACAGGAAGAACACATCTCTGTGAATGGGCATATGCTGCTGATCTTTAATTTGTTCCAGAAAAAAAAATTAAAATGCTTGAGGTATTTAGTCCACATAGGAGAAAATAATGAAAGACTGCAAGTAACTTCACTTAACTTATTAATAATAATTATTAATTCAAATAACTTACATTATTGGCAATCTTAGCAGGAACTCACCAAAAGATTACAGAATTGCAGCAGAGAATTTATGTTGCAAAGCATGAACCAGCCATTGGCAGGTAAGACTTCAGGTAAACTGTGTCCATGAGCAGTTTATTCCAGAGAGAACTACCCTGAAGCATTTTGAGGTTGTCTTGGAACACTGAAGTGATCACTTAAGGGTGCCTCTGTTCCTAAAAATACGTCTGTTCTGCTGCCTTTGAGGAAGAAGTGCGTCAGTTTGTCACAAGGTGTATTTCAGTTAGAGCAGAAAAGATATTTCACAGTGGCAAATGCAGTTTAGTTTCTCCACTGGAACACATTAAAAATTAGAAACATGCACTGTAAGGTATGATTCACCCAAAAAAAAGAGAGAAAAATCTCTTCTACTGTGCTAGATTTCAGAGATGCTGAGCACAGATTCCCACAGTAGGATACCAGCTCATTAGCTTTTCCTCTCTCTGCAGGCACAGCTGGATGGCATTTCAGCTCCAAAAAGCATGTTCTACACAACTGATGCTCTCTCTTTTCTCTGCAAGGTTAGAGTTATATTGTAGAATTTCAACTGCGTTTCTTTCTACACATCTCCTTCTTCTGTGTCCTTCACAGATGGAAGTGTTCCATTTCACAAATGATTAAAGAGAAGGTGAAATTATTGTAGACCACAAATTTTAGGTACACAGGTAAGTAATCTAGTCTGACTTCCCATCTGCACAAGCTAGGCATTCCATTCACATTGCAGGTACGTGTTTCTGGGGACTGGAGTCCAGACTGAAAAATGAAATGAGAACAGAAAGAGATCTCTGCTACTTCATGCTTTCCATCTGTTAATTAAAACAAACAAAACAAAACTAGCCAAGAAATGAGCAGCCCTTCTGCAAAGAATGACAGATGAGGCATTGATAGAGCCTTTAAGAGACTCTGCTGGGACAGGAGACACCCTCAGGGTGGGAAGGCAATGGTGGAGCAGCAAGAGGGCACCCATCCAGCAGGGTGTAAGTCTGTGACTTCTGGCAGTGGGAGGTGGGCTCCATTTCAACCTGCAGCTATTTAACCATAAATACACTCCAGTGCTCTGGCAGCAGAGGAGAAACAAGTCCTGTTGGGGAAGGATCCTGGGTCAGATATCTCAGCTTTTCTAATTAGGATCAGTGCTACAAAGAGATAAGTGCAAGTGGAAGAGGTGTGGCATGAAAAAGGAGCACTGGCATGGATGAAACAGGCAGTTCAGCATAGACATGAGGGCAGAAAAGAGAGGAATAATTGCAACCTCTGCTGAGGAGAACTTTGAATGTTGAAAAACTGCAGTAAGAAACAAGTGTTCAAAGCGAGATAGGACATATTTTGGTATGTTGTGGTGGAGGTCAGTAACAGAGGTGGTGTATGGGCATTAAATAGCTGTTTCTTGTCCTCATGGGGAGCTTTCATACATCTGGAGGGAGGGTACCATAACACTGAGCAAATCAGGAAGCTGAAATATTCAAGGTATTCCTTTGTGTCAGTCCTTACAGACAAAGACTGGGACCACTGCTTCTATCAATATGAGTGGGAAAGAGAGAAGTAGATGACAGTGGAAGAGCAAAAGCTTCAAGGGACTATTTAGAGCAGCTGAATGGCTTCAGATCTGTGGGACTGAATGGGCTACATCTGGAGGTACTGAAGGAGTTGGCTGAAATGATGGTGAGATTAATCTAAAAAAATTCATGCTGATCAGAGGAGGTTCCTGCTGACTGGAAAAAAGCCAACACTGAATCCTTCTTTGAGACAGGTGAGGGGGAGGTGGAGAATTACAGCATTCTCATTGTAAACCCAGTGGAGTCTAGGTTGAATGACAGATTTTCAACTCAGATAGTAGTCCACTGTCTTCTGTCAAAATGGGATGTTGAAACAGGAAAGAGACAGTGAGAGCAGTATCACTGACTAGAGACATACAGCATGTAGAAACACCCGTTCCTGGTTGCTTTGAAGACACAGCTATGGCTATAGTTCATCTGATGCAGTTGTGGGAATAGCCTTGCTTGGAGCAGGATGATGTACTAGATGATTTTCAGAGGCCCCTGCCTCCAACATTTCTAAGGTTCTGTGTCCATCACAACAGAAGGACAAAAACTGGTAGTGTAATTTTGCGTGGGCTAGCAGAACAGCTTACACTCATGTTTTCTAAAACCTTGTACCATGGAGTTTTTGGTATTTAATGTATGGATTCTGTTGTATTTTTTGTATAGAGACAGTATTTCCACCATGGACATCCTTGTCTAATAAATAGCACTTGAAAATATCTCACTGTGAATAGCTTGGAGTCTGTTGGATGAAACCAACAATGTGGTTTTCTGTAATACAACAGAAGATAGTGGGTTATAAGAAATGTCCATTGATACAACCAGCTGCACTGGGGAACATTACCTAATATTAATTGTAAAATATGTTGTCGGGCTATGATTGTTCTGTTTGGTTAATGCAGTTTTGTACACCTGGAAGACTGGCTTTAAATTTGTCTTTCAGACTGAGAAAAATATTTTACCTTTTAAATATTTCTGGGGAACAAAATAACTTTACTTCATAAAAGACCTTATTTGGTTTTGTAATGATAGCTTTTTGTTCTTGCAGATCTGAATTATGGATGTGTCTGCAGCCTACGATAGTAAATTCAGTCAGTCTTTCAGATAATGATGTTGACTACAGACGAAAACATATAAATAGCCCAAATATCCCCTTCATAAAAGCAGTCTCTGCAGTATAATTAGGTCAGTAACAGCAACATGCTGATTATACTTACTAGAAAAGAACAAGCAATAGGATTTTAAAATTATAAAAGTTGCTGGAGTCATTTGTACAGTTAAAGAAATATACTTTAGGGAAATGGAAGCATTTCTCTAACAGAGAGAACTTTTGTAATTTTGGTATGTATCCATACGTTTAAATTAAATTTTAGGCAACTAATCATGAATGGAATAACTGCTTTTGCAAGATCAAGCATTATGGTTGGATTGTATTCCTAATTTTACCCTCTTTATTTTATACTTCATTTTATTTAGAATAATGTTATACAGCACCAAATGATATTGTTAACAGAAAAGAATTTGGAGTAGGGTCCACATTGTGCTTCAAATGTACCTTCCCAGGAATGGGCATGTTGTCATGCAGCAGCAAATCAACTACTACTTTTGCTATATTCTTTCCTTTCTCAGTTGGGTAATAGGAAATGAAATTTAGATTCTATAAATGTGTGTAGATAGCAATTTGGTGGTAGTGGAGGACAAACACATATGATTAACCTTGCCAAGGTCAGAACAATTCCTTCCTCTCACTGTCTCTGGGACTCAAACTCCATCCCCAAAAGACCACAAGTCAAAAGAAAAGCAACCCCTTTATTTCAGATAGATTTAAACATTTTTCATTTTTTCAAAGTGCATCTGTAGTGTGATTTGACACTCCACTCAAATCCCTCAAAGACAAAGTAAAATATCACTGTTATAGCAGAGGTTTATCTTCAATCACTGTCTCTTTCTTCCTGTGAGATCTGTAGGGATAGTATAAAGTGATAGAAAAACCAATATATCTAAGGATCTGGCTCAAAGACAAGACTAAAAATAAGTGCAACAAAAATCTCTCTGTGTAGCATCTGAAGCAATGCCATGGATCAAAATGAATTTCTAGAGAAAATGGCTCCCTATTGGAGAGCCAGCTGGGCCCCGGGAGGCATCAGTCACAGCATCACCAGCCAGTCAAGGGAGGGAATTGTCCTGCTCTGCTCTGCACTGGTGTGGCCTCATCTTGAGTCCTGTGTGCAGTTTTGGGCACCAGAATCTAAGAAAGATATTAAACTATTAGAGAGTGTCCAAAGGAGGACTGTGAGGATGAAAGGGCTGGAGGGGGAGCCATATGAGGAGCAGCTGAGATCACTTGTCCATTCAACTTGGAGAACTCTGAGGGAAGACCTCATTGCAGCCTGCAACTTCCTCATGAGGCAGAGAAGAGGGGCAGACACTGATCTCTTCACACTTGTGACCAGTGACAGATCTCAAGGAAATGGCATGAAGCTGATTTAGGAAGTTTATGTTGGATATCAGGAAAAGTTTTTTCACCCAGAGGGTGGTTGGGCACTGGAACAGGGTCCTCAGGGCAGCGGTCACAGCACCAAACCTGACAGAGTTCAAGAAGTGTTTGGACAATGCTCTCAGGCACATGGTGTGGTTTTTGGGGTGTCCTGTGCAGGGCCAGGAGTTGGACTTGGTGATCCTGATGGGTCCCTTCCCACTCAGCATATTCTGTGTTTCTACGATTCTAGTTGTTTAAAAGTCAGTACCACCAACATGCCAGGCAAATTTGGAAGTATTTTTCTGCACTGCGCTGTGTAGTGCAATTCTGATGCTGATGCAAGTGATTTCTAAAATGGCATGAGATCTTGGCATGAGATCTGCATACACATTTTACAGACTGAAGACTGTTCTGTAGAACACAGTACAGTGTGAACTGCCCAAGGTGGCATCACTATTGTATTTCACCAACTGTGTAAATGCTGCAACACCTCTGCCAATACAGCACTTGGCTGTTCTTTCACAGGAAAGATGAACTCTCTGAAATTCTCTGGGTGTATACTGAGACAAAAGAAAATGATGAAAATAAATTAGACTTCACTTCCAAAATTTATGAAACCCCAGTAATCTATTCTTAGCCACCACCCACATTATCCTCTTTTCTTTTTTGTGTCTCATTCAAGTCACAAATTTCGGCAAGGCTAAATAATTTTCATTCTATGCTGTATCCCTCACACAAAGAAATTTGGGGGTCTTAAGAGAAGATTCTTTTTAGGATGTATAATTAATCTCAGAGAAAATCAACTACTATGAACAAGTATTTTAAAATAATTAAATTAGTATCTGTACTTCAGTGTGTTCTGTATATTCCTCTATCTGACAAGAATAGTTTCCTGTTAAGCCAAAGATTTTAGTAAGGAAGCTTCATTGTTTTGAAAGACAAAAAATGCAGCACAAGCAAAAATTGTGTTTAGATGAAGGTGAGTATCTTGTGAAGGTCAAGAGTTGTGATATGAGTAATTAGGTAGTAATTATTCAACAAGATAGCTAGTTTTAAAATACAACTAAATACCTATCTTTCTATTGCTATTCACATTTTGGGTTTTATCTTCATCATTAGGTAATTTTTCAAAATCTTATACATGGTAGGGGACTATTAACTACATTGAAAAGATCTGATTGCTCTATACTCTGATATGGTATGGTTTTGCAAGAGAAGGATACTTTCTATAGCTCTTCGTAGCATAAAATACTTTACTTTCACTGTTTTCAGCTTCTTAAAGCAATATGAAAATATTCCTAGACTTATTTCTCAGCAGGGCGTGGCATTGTCAGATTGTGACAGTTGTGGCTGATTTCAGGTACATCACTGAACTTCACTTACTGTCCACCTTTTACCTACTGCCACTATAAAACTTTTGCAAAGTCTAACAATTGATCCTCCATCATAATGTGTTCACCAACTTCCCCGGCCCCAGATTTTCCATAGGTCCTCAAGAATAGTCTTCTGTGCCAAGGGCTATTCAAAGATCTTGTCACACCTGTACAGGTAAGCTTGCTCACTCTCAGAAGTACAACCTCTGCCTGGGCAAAAGGAGAAGTTGAAGCCACAAGCAGTTTTTTATAAACTACAGCACTGACCACTCTTAGAAACTAGATGCTAAATAAACAGGCTGCTGGTGACCCTTATTACAGTGGCCTGTATTTGAAGATCCATCTTTTAAACCATCAGTGAGGATTCAGCATCGCCTTGTTTTCAACCCTTTGCTCCACCTGCATAAAGCCCACCAGCTGATGTAACAGTTTTGGAAAAGTTCACTTAAAATGGACTGATTAATAATGAAAGAAAAAAATCACTTTCTCTAACATTAAACCAGATTCACACACTTAGATTAATCAGCTAAGCTCCAGGAGCATTTTTCTGTCTTTTCAAGGCTGGTCAAAATCCTGGTAGCAGAGACAACAGTCAGGTATAAATACACAATGAGTCATTCAGTCCCAATCTTTTGATTTTTGTGGTTGAAGTTCAACTTCTGTATTCTGTAAAGGAATAACACAGCAGTAGAAAAGAGAACCTGGAGTTTCTGTCTGACTTGAAACTCAAGATCAATTGGTTCACTCAGCCACCTGACTGAGAAGCTCCTTTATTTCTATGTTTTAATCTGAGAAGCAACCTCTCCTAAGGCCTCTGGGGAATGCCCAATAAGTACTAAAACCAACTCATTCTTGTTCCCCTGGTCATTGAAGCAAGGCCACTGAACCTTAAAGATCTGTACTAATGTACAGGAGCAAAGGAGTTTATAGTGGTAAAATTACTTAATCTACATGTCTGAGGACTGGTTCACAAGTGAGCTGTGTAACTCACTAAAAAGCAGTCAGGCAACATTTTAGGCACTGGCTGCTAAGCTGATTTTGAGTAACAGCAATATTTTACAGTGTATTCAGTGGTCAAAATATTACAATGAAACTTCATTAAAACCTCAGAATAAGCAGTCTCAAACTCTAAAGAGTAAAGGAGCTGCAGATGTCTCTCCCCTGAGGAAACTGTCTCCACTTTCCAGATGTTCTCATGCAGAGACTGATAAGAAATAATTCAATTTTACATCACCTCCAAGAAAACCCTTAGGAAATAAAGAGTATTCTGTATTTTCAGATGCTGTTTCAGATGGTGCAGTTGTAAAGTTGCATAAATTTGATCAGCATCCAGAAAGAAAACCAACGAACAAACCGTCTCTCCCTACTATTTGGCATAACTGGCATAGTCTAATTCAATTTTCTTATTCTTGAAATCACACAAGCCCACTGAAACTCATTTACGGTTCTTGGTCTTAGACATGTTTTCCCATTTCACAAAAGCTGAAAAATTAAACGTTTAAAAATATCTGGCATGGTTTTCCTTCCTTTTGCTGTGGTGTGAATTTTGTCTATCACTTATGTTTGATTTTTTCTTTCTCCTATTTTTTTTTTCTTTTAAACAAATTGGGAAAGGTCATTTTGTAGCTTTTCACACTTTCTCAGATCTGAATAACAAGAACACATATTCACATATACAGAGAAAAATGCATGAAAAAGCATCCTGGTTATCAGGATAAATATCTTTTGTATCATTTGAATTTACCACTAAATGGTACAAGGAAAGAAGAAACAGAGGCCAAGTACCACAGGAGAGCAAAAAGTAGGTTATAAATATACATCCAACATGGTTATAATATTATAATATGTGTGTAACAATAACATTTCCTTCTGTCATTGTTCAGAAGGCAGTACAAACAGATTTTTGGTACTGGGTAGTGTGTGGGTCACAAAGAGTTCTGCAAAAAATACGCAGCAAATGTAAATACCAATTCACTGGCTTCAGAGAATGTTGAAATATTTCCAGGTTTAATTCAGATGCATACACTGAAAGAGAAGATAACAAGTGCACAAAGCAGCACTTCAGTGTACTATTTTGCCAGGAACCATAGCTTTGACTTGATGCAACTTTCTCCTTGGGAAACTCATTTCACCCTTCTTTGTGGAATTAGTACTTAAAAGCCCCTGGAAAGAGCAGCTGTTTATTATTCTGATAACAACAAGATGAAACGCACAGGAAGGGAAAAAGAAAAAACTATTTACATTGTCCTTGCTTCCTTGTGTCATTACTACAAGCAGAAGAGACAGCGTTGTCTTCAGTTCCACCAAATCACATGTGCATGCATTGTACGGTCTAGGGAATCAAATCTGATATTTTTGTAGGCAATCTGTGTTCATATCCATGATATGAACATGAATAATGATACATTCACAGCTCCAGTGTCTCTTCAAGTCCTGTGGCCAGTTCTAAGTCCTTCTCTTCAGGAGTGACATTGAGGTGGCTAAAGCATGTCCAGAGAAAGGCAAACAGGCTGATGAAGAGTCTGGAGCACAAGTCCTGTGAGGAGCAGCTGAGGAAGCTGGAGGGTTTAGCCTGGAGAAAAGGAGGCTCACAAGGGACACCTTATTGCTCTGTACAACTCCCTGAAAGGAGGTTGTAGCCATGTGGGGGCTGGTCTCTTCTCCCAGGCAATCAGCAACAGGACAAGAGGACATAGTCTCATGGGCAGATACTCCAGGGAAGATTTAGGTTAGACATTAGGAGGAAATACTTCACTAAAAAGGTGATTAGATATTGGAATGAGCTGCCCGGGGAGGTGCTGCAGTCACCATCCCTGGAGGTGTTTAAGGAAAGATGGGATATGGCACTTGATGCCATGTTGTAGTTGACAGAGTGGTGTTTGCTCATAGGTTGGACTCGATGATCTCAGAGGTCTTTTCCAAACTGATTGATTCTGTGCCTGTGTAAGAACAGGCCTGCCCTAGTCCAGCTGCCACTCTATTGCTGATACAGGCCAGGATGCCATTGGCTTTCTGGTCATTTTGGTGGCTCATGTTAGGCCGCTGTTGACCAACACTCCCAGGTCCTTTTCCACTGAGGAGCTTTCCAGCCACTCTGCCCCAGCCTGTTGTGCTGCATGGGGCTGTTGTGGCCCAAGTACAGGACCCAGCACTTCGCCTTATTGAACTTCATACCACTGGCCATGGCCCATTGATCCAGCCTGTCCAGATCCCTCTGCAGAGCCGTCCTGCCCTCCAGCAGATCAGCACTCCCACCCAACTTGGTGTCATCCTCAAAATGCCTGAGGGGGCACTTGATTCCCTCAACCATATCATTGATAAAGATATTAAACAGGAGCTGCCCCAGTACTGAGCCCTGGGAAACACCACTTGTGACCTACATGTAATCTATATGTATAAATTCTGAGAAAACCCAGTAATGCTGCTTCTCTCTCTAAATATAATTTTAATAATTTAGATATTCTGCTCTGGTATTATCAGGCTTGTTTTATGGAAGCTGTCAGATCCTCGAAAGCAGCAGAAGCTAGCAATGCAGAAAACCTATCTAGAGGTAAAACATGACCTCTTGAGTTTTCAAGCATATGCAATGTTATGTGGAGGACAGAGGGAGAAGGAATTTGAGAAGCAGACTGCTGCTTGCTTTTTCCAAGTGAAGTCAACACTTTTCCTAGCAAAACAGCTATCATAACATAGATAAGATTTGTTAAGATATTATATATTGACATGATATTATTAAGATAAATTAGTTGTATCTTGAGGACTTCATATCAGCAGTAAAAGCAAAATAGTTATAAATATGACCCTACCTGTGACTGAATAAATGTTCTTATCACTACTTCAGTGTAGGGATTTAGGCAATGCTTTTTCCATACAGGTCTAAGTGCACAATCAGGCATCTCAATGTTTTTTTCCAGGGGAAAAAGAGAAGTAGTATTGTGCCTGTGCTTTTTGCTATAAATTGCATACTTCAAAGACTGCTTCATACCTTAAATTGCAAACTGGATATGAAGTTGAAAGGATACTGCACATAGAAAAGTGACCGAGACTAAAAGGAGAAATCCAAATATTTTAGAAAACTTATTACACATAACTACTTCTCACTATTTAATACTTCCTTTCAAATATTTTGCTATTTGGTCTAAACAGACCGTAATTTTCACAGGCATGATATTGAACTTCCACTTGCTATAAGTCTTTGCTTAGATAAAAAATACTTTTTATGTTGAAAAGAAATAATCCTTCTGCTTTCCCAGTTATAAACTCAACAGATATTTTGGTGACTTCTTTCCAAATAAAGTGATGCTTATAAATGCCATTTAACAGTGTCTTTATATCTGGTGTATTCAAAGACTGTCAATTTTACCGTAATGGAAAATATGCAAAATCACAAAGAATTAAAAAGAGTGAGAGAAAATGAAGTTGTGTATTGAAAAATCAAACTGTTCATAAACAACATTCAGTCCCCAGAAATGCTTCACAAACACCAGAGTCAATATTAAGGCAGTTGTGATGATTGCATCAGATATTTCTTTTGTTTGTTTACTAAATGGAGAAGAGATTGAACTCATTTTAGCAAGTAAATAGGAGTCTGAGAGGAAAGTTTGGTTTTTTTTTTAAGAGTAGCCCAAACCTACCTCACAATTTATATTTTTCTAAAAGGAGTTAAAAGAATTAGATGCTCATCTGCTCCAATATGTCAGGAAGAATCAAACTTTTCTGGGCTTCTCTGAAAATCTGAGCTTGAAGAGTTGCAGTTGGTGGTGAAAGATGTGTCTGATTTCCTTTGAGTGATTTTTTGTTTATGGAAGTATTAGACTTCAGTATACTGAAGTACAAATTACAAGAAAGGACAGGACCTGGGAAGATTCAGTATTAAAAATTAGGTATATTTCCCTAACTGAGGGGCTTGCAGAATCAAGGATCAGAAGTCATCCAAAAGGTCTCAAATATATTTTTATCTGCATTTTTTTAAACATTAACATTTTGTAAACAGTCAGTACTGTGACAAAACTGCTTTCACATTCAAGTATGAAAATATAGGCCTATCTACACCAAACAGAAGGGGCATATATGCAAAGCATGTAATTGAAATTGCAAATAAAGACTACGAACACATTTTAAAAAAAAATTCTCAGCTGTTGGCTCCCTGGTGGTATCATCTTAGTAGTAAGCCCAGGAAAACCTGATAGCTTAACCTCTGGTCCATGCTGTTCTGCACTTCTAATCACTGGATAGTTGTTTGCATCAGATTGAGGTAACCTATTTGAATTAAGCTTGAAAGGCAATAAAAAATCTGGCAGGTCATCTTCACCTGATGCCAGATCAGAAAAATTTCAAAAAAATTTCAAAGCACCTTTTCTGCTCCTCTTCCTTTTCCTGGCCTGGCATTCCTGCCTTCTTTGTGTCATCTGTTGTGACTGTGCACTTAAACTGGGAGCAGGCTGGAAGTCTGACCTTGCAAAAACCCCAAACAATGTCATGCTCATCCTCTCCTAAAATTAGAAGATTCTTTCCATGTACTCAGTCAGTTAATTTAACACACTCCACAAGATCAAATGTGGTGGATGCAAGGCACTAGACAACACTGCTGCTGCCTGGGATAGTCCTCAGCTGGGAGCTTCCGCTCACTTGAAGGTATCAGATTGACCTAGTTTGAACTAATGGGTTTGTTTCACCCTAAAAAAACTCTAGAGGACTAAAACTTGCCACTAACAGTCCTAGCTGTAAGTCTCATCCCTTCTTATGCTCCTCACAGAGTGATGGTCACCAGCTTAAGTCAACTGCCTTAAAAAAAGATATCGTGTAGCCTCAATGTTGTGGTTCAATAGGTTTCTTTTAAGAATAATATAAGTTTAAAGACTTCCTTTGGACAAAAACCTTCACTTGTATTGAATTGGTGACATACAGTCCTCAAACCCAACAGCAAACAACACAGAGAAGAAATCTAGCTGGAGTTTCTCAGGTTCTCTTCCTTTATCAGGGCTTATGAATGCAGGCTCACCAATGGGCAGATAATTGGGATGGAGCAAAGGTCTGATACATTGCCTTTCATTTAAGGTTTCATCACTAAATTAATGTAACACATGAAGTGATTAACACCTTCTCTTTAAAATTCTCAGAAAAGTAACTTTTAGTTTAGAGTAAGTACATTAATTCCACTTATGATTTAGTGCAACCTGTATACATTAGAATAGGATGAATCACTGCAAAACTGAGTGCAAAAGTATGCAGTTTCAACCAGAAAGCTCTCATTTTCATGCTGATAATAAGATCTGTATCACATTATGCCTAATCGCAGCAGGCCAGAAGCCTCCAGTGTGCCGAGTCTAATAGCAATATACAGAACAGCTAGGAATTATCACTAGATTAATTGTAAGTATAAGAAACCAGACTGTAGTGCTGTGGTGTGGGCAACAGTCTTTTAGCTAAGCCTGAGCATATAAGATATTCTTCTGCCTTTTTGTCTTCCAAAGAAGCAGGAAATGCTGGTATAGTTTCACCTCCTGAGTTACCAGCAGTGTATTTGTACTTCTCGGAAGCATGGGAAGTTCAGTGTAGGCTGAAACACAATGGTATTCTCTCACTTAGGCTGTGAAGGAGTCATTACAGACTCTGTAGCACTAAAAATATACAGCTGTTACATGTCTATCTCTCCTTCATGTCTTTTAAGCTTCAGCTTGCCTCTATCAAATCCTATTATACAGTCTCTGATCATGTTGCACTTCAAGGGTGCAGAGAGAGGTGCTCAAAATCCCCAGGTAAATATTAATGGAATAACCTGTTTCCACATTCCCTTTGTGCTGTCAGGGTTTAGTTTATGCACTGGAGGAAAAAAAGTGTATGCCTTTCTTAAAAGAAGAACTATTGCTGTTCAAACACTCTTGAAGTTTTCATTATCCACAGAATGGCTAATACCTTTATGAATGCTATTCCGGCTCTTGGTTTTTGTTACCTAACTCACAAAGAAACAAACAACTTGATAATTATAATTCAGTGAAGGTAGTTCAGATACTGCAGTTCTAACCCTCAGTTTTAGACAAGGACTCTGAAACTGGGAGTCGAGTATTGCTTACAGGGGTTCAGTGGACAACCCGGTGCGTTGCAACCTTCCTAGAGAAAGCATCCTGCCAGGGAAAGGCTTTTCCAGAGGCTTTAGCAACTTACCTGAGCAACAGGTGATTTCAGCAAGTGTAGAAACTTCTCTGCTACAAGTGATACCAGCTCTTGTGAAACCACCCTGGCACAACTCAGGGACAGAGAGACAGGAGCCTTATATAGCAGCTCCACAGAGATAGCCTTTATTGTCCAGCAGCCCCTGTGAAGGGGAGGCCAGAGGCAAGAGCTCCATCTGTGTCACAGCTCGGAGCAGAAGTTATATGGGGAAGGCAGGGAGTGGGGTAGAAACCAATTAGCCAATGGGGTCCAGGCTATTACCACAAAGAAGCAAGACATGTTGGGAGTGGCTCTTTTGGTCACCATGACCCTGAGGAAGGTTGCTTATCTCTGGGGGGATTCTTTTGGAACTCAGGTCTATTTCCATAGGAATGTAGAGAGCTCCTGTGCCAGGGGCTCACAGCCCTCCACAGTCGAGGAACAGCTTTTAAAGAAACACAAAGGCTCTGCATTTCTGCATTTGTATTTTTGCTTTTTACTCAAATTATAAAGCTGGACGTGGTTCAAAAACTGTTACATCCTTCTCAAAACTGGTCTCCCTAATGCTGTTTTAGCTGGTGGTGGTCTCAACAGGAAATTTTGCTGTAGATATGTGAGTATATAAGCATGAATATACAGTGCAAAAAAGTTTAACAAGGCAGTATAGAAAACATGAACACTAACTACATTAATTACCAATGTACTAAGGATAGGTAGGTCTTTGAAAAAAAAAAAAAAGGCCAGTGTCTCACAGAAAACCTTGTACTTTTCTCCTACTTGCTCCTTTTCATGCTCTTCCACATGGATGTGACAGCCAGAGAAAAACCCAGAGTACTACTTCACAACAGAAAGAGTGCACAAGATCTCTATATATTAAAAAAAAACCTCATTAGATTTCATGCACAAGTTTGTATGAAACCATAGTTATTTCCTTTACATTATTCTGCTGCTACTAAAACAGAAGGACAAAGAAAGGTGTTTGTAAGGATGCCACAGACTTCATGGTAGGAATTTCCCCTGGGGTTCAACCCCCCCATCCCTGAAAATGACTGTGTTGGGCAGGGCTGAGTGCTTTTCAGCCAGGTTTGCAGCTGGGTTGCAGGGCTGCTTTGGTGTAACTACTGAGCAAAGTGTCTCTAACGCTGAACCAGAGGTGAACCTGTAATTCAAAGGGGAAAAAAAACCAAGTCTACAGCACTTTTATGTTCATTTCACAGTTCATGGTGAGAAATTATTCTTATTTTTCAAGTTCCTACAGTGCTAAGCTGAGAAAATGGGCCTTCAGTAATTTTCTTTTAATTGGGAGCCCAGCAGTACAAAGATGGCACAGGCTGGGGTATATTTTGCAGTCGCTTGCTGCAGCTTGCGCTGTGGCAATAATTGAGACTAGGTGTGAGTAAAGTATAGTTCATCTAATGGTAATAATAGGTGCCACAGTCTGGTGTTCTTTCATGGGTGATAAAAGGATAATTTAGCACATGCTATATCTAATTCTTTTTTTCAGTGGGTAACACCAGATCAGGATGTCAGTTCCTAGTCTACTTAACTATTATAGGACTCACCAATAACTTTGATTTATTTTTGCTGCCAACTTACTTTTTTGTAAGGTTTGTCCAACCTAGTCTCCAGTTTTCCATGAGCTCCTACAAGAAATTCTCTCTTTATAGGAGCAGATTTTTGGAAACTGTTGCTGACATGAATCCGAATTACATATCTACAGATTCTAGTTTGAAGACATATTCAAAACTTTCCCTTGCCTACCTTGGCGCTTTTCAACAGTCATCTCCCCCCAGTTATTCTATAAAAACATCACAGTTAAGATTGGAACTCTTATTCATCAGCACAAACATCTATAAATCTCGAAATGGTTCAAAAACTTACATCCTTCTCAAAACTGAAGTTTTTAGAGTCTGAGTAACTCCCAAGTAACTGAAACACACTCCTGGAACTGGCAGGTATGGTCAGGACTTTGTGAGCCTTATTTCTTTGTGGAGAGTCTAAAGGGGGATCTAAAGTGGCACTAAACATCTGTGTTTAGTCATCTAAATGGCTTCCTTGGTCTTCTCTTGGTGTCTAAATGGCTTCCTTGGTCTTCTCTTGGTGTCTAAATGGCTTCCTTGGTGTCTCTGTTTTGGGACCCTGAGGAAGGCTTCCTGAGAACTTGAGTGTGTGGTATTGCCATTGACTCCAGTAGGACTTATGGTGTCTCAGTACTTCTCTAAACCACGAAAACTACAACCACTGGAAAACTTGTGTGGTATATAGATGCCTCAGTTCAATCCCACAGTCCTTGGAGCCTGCCCTCAGCTATTGTCCTGCCCATATTTCTTTGGTTTAGGAAGCAAGAAAATGCTCAGCCGGGATCTGGGCTAAATTCCCACAGACTGAATAACTTTGTGTGCCCTATTCACATAGCTCATGCCCACACTCCGTATGCACACGGGAACTCTTCCCACCTTATATTTTTGGTATGATTATCTCATGTGTGTGTTTAGGTATTCTGCTCTGGATCCTGCACAAAACATTGATTTTCACCCAGTGGCATTTTGGCAAAAGGATAACCTCTCACTCTGCTTTTCAACAGCTCTGCTGTCCTTTCTGCGACACTTACTCCTGTATTGTGCTCCTTGGGCCAAACACTGGTTCATTGGCAACGTCTTGCTGGTCTCTCCCTCTGGGTCTTCCCTTTGTTTTTCTTTCTGCAGTGCCCTTCAGCCACTACCATTTGCTGTTTGCTTCCCTGAAGTAATGTATGGCCTGTCTTCCTGGGATTCATCTGACAGCGGATCTCAGGAATATTTCTCTTCTGTGGCAACAGCTGGGATCAGTGCTTACCCAATCCCACCCTTCTTGTAGCTCATTACATAGCACAGACAATTCAGAGATGGAATAGGCAGGACCAGCTCCCCTCACCGCCTCACAGTCCCTGAGTCTACAACTACAGCCTCCCTGATGCAGGGCTGCAGAATTTTCTGAGCTAGGACTTTCTTATTCTTTCCACCTGAAACTGTTCCTCTTTGTGTGAGCTAAGTGCTCAATTGCTATGAATGAGTGTTCATCCTGAATAGGACGAGAGAAAGCAATCTGAGCATGACTTCAGCACCTGCAGGACTCTACTGGGAAAAAAAAAAGGTTCCTGCTTCAATAAGTGATCATTATGAGGATATTTTACGTATAGACAAGAGATTCTTGTGATGGAGAATATACATAAGATGGGTGTTACATGCCGATTCTGTCATGTTCCCTATGCACCTTCAGCATCTTTTTAATGTAGACTTCATGTATGTTACTTTATGATAACATGGAATCACAGCATCACAGAACTTCTGAGGTAGGAAGGGACCTTCTGGAGATCCTCCTGTCCAGCTGTGTCATGTGCAACTGAGGCACATCTGCACCAGTAGATACAGAGAGTCTTGGCCCTGCTTGGAATTGTGGATAGGCTGAAAAATCTCAGCTGGTGGCACATGTGCTCATGTAACCTGACACTAGGTTTGGTGGGAGTGTTGATCTGCTGGAGGGCAGGAAGGCTCTACAGAGAGTTTTTTACAGACTAGGTCATTGGTTGCGACAACTGCATGAGGTTCAATAAAGCAAAGTGCCAGGTCCTGCCCTTGTGTCACAACAACCCCATGCAGTGTTACAGGGAGGGAGAGTAGCTACAAAGCTGCTCAGCAGAAAGTGACCTGGGAGTGCTGACCAACAGCAGCTGAACTTGAGCCAGTGTGTGTGCCCAGGTGGCCAAGAAGACCAATGGCATCCTGGCCTTGTCAAAAATAGTGGCCAGCAGGACTAGGGAAGTGATTGTCCTGCTACACTTGGCACTGATGAGGCCACAACTCAAGTGCTGTGCCCAGTTTTGGGCCCCTCAGTTCCAAA
This sequence comes from Monarcha castaneiventris obscurior, assembly GCA_026261815.1. Classification (NCBI taxonomy): domain Eukaryota; kingdom Metazoa; phylum Chordata; class Aves; order Passeriformes; family Monarchidae; genus Monarcha; species Monarcha castaneiventris. Next base: position 21,271,773 of record JAMPIT010000379.1, on the reverse strand, counting down.
AGGACATTGAAGTGCTGGAGCATGCCCAGAGAAGAGCAACAGAGTTGGTGAAGGGTCCTATAAAGAGTGACTGAGGGAATTGGGATTGTTTAGTCCGAAGAAGAGGAGGCTCAGGGTGGCACCTCATTGCTCTCCGCAACCACCCGAAAGGAGATTGTAGTAAGGTAAGGATTGGTCTGATCTGCCGTATCATAAGTGAAAGGACAAGAGGAAATGGCCTTAAAGTGCACCAGGGGAGGTTCAGATTAGATATTAGAAAAAAAAAAATCACTGAAAGAATGGTCAGGCATTGCAATAAGTTGTCCAGGGAGGTAGTGTGGCCTCATCTCTGAAAGTGTTCAAGAGGCACCTGGATGTGGCACTTGAGGATACAGGGGTAATTATGATGGTGCCATGTTGACATGAGACAAATGATCTTGAAGGTGTCTTACAACCTTGTTGATTTTGTGATTCTATAGGCTTCAGTTTTATATTTATTGGCTTAGATCTTTACTTGTTTTGTTTATGGGTCTCCCTCACACTCTCTGGTATTCTGTGTAAATGTGCTTAATCTTTCAGACAGGTGATTCAGAGACTTTTATTTATTAAAGCATGCAGTGTTGCCTAAATTAAAAGAGAAAATTTACTAAAATTCATAGTTCAGCAATTTTCATATTTGTTTAAACCAAAAATATCTGCAAAGAATATGGAAGTAGAAATATTTTTCCTGAGAGGCAACATGCATCCTTGCTCATTTATAGTGATTCGTGGTAAGCAAACCCTACACTTTTCAATGACAAATGTGAGCCTAATTTTCTCAGCATCCCTGAAAACCAGTCCTCAGTGGAGTGCATTCTTAATTTTGTGAATTTCTGTATTTGCTGTTGAATATGTTCATGCTTTTCTAAATTTTTCACCTGCATTGCTATAGAGACTACTGAAATCTGATTATCATTGCTGAAAGGCACCACCTTAGCTTGAAGAGATTAAATAATTTTGCTTTTGCACACTGTTTGCTCCAAAACCTGGTTAACACTCTCAACTTAGAACCACCCCTACTGAGGAATTTGCTGGAAAGGAAAATATGATTTATGATTTAAACTCCATTACTATGCTGATTATTCACAGCAGTGAAAATTTATACCCAGCTTGATGTGAAATATTTTGTTTAAGAACTTTGGCCATAAGGAAATACAAAGATATGATAAACCATAACACCAGTGTCTTTCAATCTGTAGTGATCTTACCAGGCCAGGGTCCTATGTAGTACTCTGAGCTTCTTGCTGTTACCAACAGGAGAAGTCTCTGAGACAGCTAAATGACCTCTCCATGTCCTACATCCCTTCTCTATAGCTAAGAAATGATTTAAACTTCTTCTGTGACTACTTGAGGCTTGCAGATGAAAAACAATTTCTAGAACAATATTTAAAGAGGAACTCATAAACTCTCTGAGAGTTTCAGTCCTCCAAACTCAGCCTGTTGCAATGTCAGCCCTCAAAGAGTTAGCCCTGAACATGGAGATGGGAAGGGATCTCCTCTGTTTGCAGGTCCATGTGTTGTGTCTGTGTAGGCGTGCACACACCCATTCAATCATGCTCTTCATTCCTGTGAGGAGACCAATTCACTGCTTTTGGCCTCCTGAAAAAACCTGTAGTTTAACATATGAGTCAAACCATGCACAAAAGGGGGGGTTAAGGTGGTGGGAAAAAAAATTGAACTTGTGCCCTATAAAGACACCTTTGAAAAGTGCTGTCTGAGGAAGCTGCTGGAAATCTGACATCTGCTTGGATTATTCACTCCCTTGAATAAGCAGGAGAAGCAGATGTGCTCTCTTTGTAGCTCTGCACTGCATGAAGTTTCTCAGAGCTTCTCTTGAACCTAAAGTTTACATCTTATAGAAAATTCAGCAATGTCATTTGTCTACATGGATGCCCATATGCAATTCCATGGGCACTGATTTTTCTTATTTTCTTATTGCTGTTATTGATTGTCTGCTTCTGTCATGTGACATGACTTGAATCATCCAAATCCAGTGTGGAACAAATTGACCAGAATGAGACCCCTACAAGCTGATATTACTCCTGGATTACTGTTTCCCCACCTTGTTAGCTTACCAAAAAAACCACTCAGAACTTGCAATTCACTTACAAATGATCCTCATGTAATTGCAGAAGTATCCAAATTTCAAAGGTCACTCATTCTTGAAATCAGCACAATTGATTTTTGATAGCTTGCTGTCAAAAACCATATTTACGTTTCTGAGACAAGGCCTGATAAACTTTCTCTCTGAAGCTTGCTGCCTTAAATAATAGTGCTCAGTGAATAGATTTGTAAAACACAATTTCATACACTGGTACATTGATTACAGGTAATGCAACATGTCATTACAAACACAGTAAAACTCCTGACATGTCACTGAATGTTGTCCTGTATAGAACTAAGAAATATTTAGATGTTGATTTGCTTGATATCACACATTACATAAAAATGTGTCCTCTTGTTTAATGTAGATTGCTGATGGAGACCAGAACGTAAAACATTGCGTGGTGGAAAAAAAACAAAAGCAAAGAGAGAGAGCAAAAAAAAGGTGGTCCTAGATATTCCTATCCTCCTAGATATTCCTATCCTCCTAGATATTAGAAAGCAGTTCTTTAATGTGAGGGTGGTGAGACACTGGGACAGGTTTCACAGAGAAGTTGTGGATGTCTTATCCCTGAAAGTGGTCGAGGCCAGCTTGGATGATCCTGTGAAAAGTCTGCGCAGGACAGGATGCTTGGAACTGGGTGATTGTTAAGGTCGCTTCCAACCAAAACCATTCTATGATTCTATGAGCTATAGTTTTTCTGTCGATGGAAGCACAGACCTACAGTTAATGTGACCACTCAAGTAAACAGGTATTTATGAAATCCCTCCCTTGCCTTGTGGATTAATCACCAAGGCCAAAATTCTGAAAAGGGGGTCAATGTTTAATGTGATTGACTGCTTATTGCTAAGTGTTGAATTCTTAGTAAGTTTGACCAAAATCACATGCAAATTTTGAGGCTTACCCCTTGAAAGAATTGTCAAAATCATGGTATGCTGGCAGAGATATGAAAATAAATAAGTACACGGGGAGGTCTCTTCAAATGTAGAATGAGTACAAGTGCAAACATCCCCTTTCAATAATTTCCTCAGTCATCCTGAGGTAAATCCTTTCAATGATCATTCAGATCTCAGCACCACATTCAAGCTGCAGCCCTGCCATGCTGTACATCCTCTGTTCCTCCACTATGTTCCACTCTGGTCCTGCTGCAGCAGCAATAGTAGCAGGAGCAATATAATTTCTTCTTTCTGTAAATAATGTGCTAAATGCTGCTGTAACTACTCACAGGTTGAACACTGATCACAGTTTCTGCTTAAGAATCCAGTTGGAGTAGACATTGAAGGTACTTGGTTAATGACTATCAACGAGGATGAGTTTGATTCTTATTTTACACAACTTTAGTTCTCAACTAGTTGACAACTTTAGTTGTCTCTAGCTCAAATTATCTAAAGCACAAAGCAATGGAAGGAAGGATATTTTCCCACATATGCATAGCTACATACCATAGATATATTCACATATAGTAACACACCAATAGAGTGGTTATACAAAATTTTTTCTCTGTTACCTTAGGCTGCTAAGTTATGTAGCCAGGACAGCATCAGAAAGATTTAAATGTAATCTTTAGAAATATTTTTTTTGCTTAGTTAGTGGGATTTATATAGGATGGATGCTCTGTGAACTAGTTTTCTGTCAACATACAGTGTGGTACTTGTGGATGAATTCTGTTTGCACAAGTGTGGAACAGCAATCTTTCTTTCCGGGATTAATCAGAAAAAAGTACTATTATAGCAAGCCTAAAACTACAAGCTCTTTTTGTCTCAAGTGAGTTATTATTCCACCATACAAAACTCAACAGTGATGTATTCCCTGTAGCACTCTGTTTTTTCTAAGCAGTCTCAGAGGATTTTCTTACCAGTTTTCCAGAGCTGACTGTTGTAAGGGCATGGATTGTGAGCCGCAACCTGGGCTGTAGGGCTCTAACTACTGTACACAAGGGCCTTTTTTTTCTCTTTCTCTCTCATCCTCATGGCTAGAACATTTAATTGCTGAAAAATGCTCAGAGCTGCAGTACTAACTTGTCACATTGTGCTTGTTTTACCTTATATTTCAAAATAGTCTTGCTTCCCAAAAATACCAATATAATTTAAAAACATTCTCATAGACTTTGTGGACCAATTTTCTTTAGCTTGCCTGTATAGCAACACCTTCTGAATGGAATAGGGTACTATGAATGAAAAATGCATTTGGATACTGAGCAGAAAATGATAGCTATTCTTAACATGGTTTTCATAAATTATGTTCATAATGCTTTAGTGATACATGAAACCTAGAAGCTTCCAAGATTAAGAAAATGCATTTCTTAAATTCAATGAAATGTGCCCATTGTGCCTCCCTCTTTCTCTTTCTCATCCCACCGAAGAATTCCCTCTTTTCAGGAAGTTTGTCATATTTCTTGTCAGTCATTTTTTAATACAGTACTGGTGCTTAAATTTCTCAAACTATTAAAATGATAGCAGGATTAACATTTTTCTCATTTTACTTAAGTTTAGTACTTATTATTGTGAATGCCTGTTTCTGTTTGGTCTGCTTTGGAAGTTTGTGAAGGATGGTTGTACTACAGAGCTTTAAATTCCATTTTTCCATGAGAGAAATACATTTTTCCTGGAAAGTGTCTTAGAGTCACATTTTAAGAGAAGAAATTGCAAAACTGAATTAGTGCATAAATCAGAGAAAATATTTATTTACAGACATGTAAAAATTATGTTACAACATTTTAAAGAAAACTGTAATGAACCATCAATCTGCTCTAATGGGCAAACTCTGAATGTTTTAATTCTAAATTGCAGTGGCACCAATTAAAAATATGACTGCTAACAAAATTATAGTTATCTACATAGTTTAAGTACAGTGATTTTTCAGAACTAAAAATGGATCTACAGAGAAAAATAATAAGGACCGCAACAATATGTATTACAAGAGTTTACAAAAGTAAAAATATTTTTTCTTGATCCAAACTTTAAAGCTTTTTAGTAAATATTTTCCATTCATGCAGCTGCCCATGTTTGAAACAAATATCTGAAATACACAGCATATAAGTCTGTGTAAAAAATGAATTGGTTTGATTCAGGACTGTCCGTAAAGGATTTTATAAGACTGTTGACTGTCTAAACTGATTGACAAGATCTTTTATGTCTCCTATTCTTCCGTATTGCAAGGGATGAGCAATGTTGAAAAACCCCACAACTGACAAAACTCATGTCAAACAAGTAACAAGTAGTGATGGCAAACAACACCGAGCATACTGCATACAGGGACAGCAGAGAACTATTAAGCTCTGTCAAAGCCACCAGCATCCTCTGGAGTGATTTTAAGCAAACATGCCGTTGAGAAACCTTACTAGTAATAGACTGTACGGGGCAACAATCTTCTGGCTTGCAAATGAAGTAGTGCCTCATGGTGTTACCAGAGGTGACTTTTTCTGTGTTCAAAATATATTCAGGACTTAAACGGTGGTGTGAAACAGTGTCAACATTATGAATGTGTAATCATTTCTGTGAGTTTATAATCCAAGGGTAATGATTGTAAAGAATGTGTAAAAATCTAAGAGTGCTTTCTGTATTAGCTCGTCTGGAATGGAGGTGATGAAGAGACAATATACCTAGATATTTCTCATATCTAGTTTATTAACACCAATATCAGAACTGATCTCCTTGGATGATATTCTGCATCTTTTAAGTCAGCCAAAAGTTTAAGTGATTTAAATGGGACAAATGCCCCTTGAGCTGCTGAGGTTTGGAGCTCTTTTTTTTTAACTGTCAGCCAAAGATGGAGATCCCAAAATGGTAATTCTTTTTGCATTTTAGTTAAAAATGTTCATATCCTATATTAGGAGATAGAAAGTGGAGAAGTATTTCACCCTCTGATTTGACCTAACATTTCACTTACACAGGAGTAACATTTTTTGCTGCACTTTTCTGGGAGAGTCAGCCCTGATAAATTCTGAAGCTGCAATTCTTTATGCTCGGGTATAATTACTTATACTAGTCTTTCCTTATATAAGGAGCTAGGTACTACTCAGCACTTATGTAAACCATGTAACTCCACACACAATAAACAAGCTAAATATAAGGTACACAAACATAAGTGAGAGTGCTATGTTACATAGCTGCCTAGTGAAAAAATTCTCACTCAGTAATAGGTAATTAAATTCAAATGTATGCTTTTCTTCCAAATTTTTGAAAAATATCAGTCCTTCTTTGATGATGGTCCCTATGGTGAAAACCTGACCAGAGACCTTGAGCTCCCACTCTCTTACACCCCCACTACTTGAGGTGAACCTGTCATGTCAGAAACTGCTTTTTAAAATAGAAATTTGAAGTTTGATCTTTTAAAAAGTCTCTCTGGTACCTTTTGTTTTCTCTTGCTCTCAGCTACAGAGAGCAATGGAAAGGGCAAGGCAAGAGTTCATCTTTGTAGTGCTGGATGAGCCCAAATAGCAAATACCCTGGTCATGGAGCTCAGGGGTCAGGGCTCCATGCTGCAGACTGGCACACAGCTGGGTCTGCACTCCATTTGGCTGCGTAAGATACTTCCTAAATTAATACCTCTCCCTCTTGGGATGCTGTAGCTACTAAATAATTTATTTAGCCTGCAATCACTTTAAAGACATGTCTCTTTCTATATGAGTACCACTCGCATAAAGATGTAGATGAATAAATACATATTCCTTGTTTCATGTCATTTGCAATGCTAAAGAGGTCTGACTTTGGGATGGTGAACAAGTTGGTACTTTTATTAGAGAAGTCCTTGTGCCCATATCATATATGCTTTGATACCTTTAATGTCTCATTAGTAACGCAAGAGAAATAATGCATCCATTCTGTTTGAAAGGAAATATGATTTATTAAGAAATTCTATACCAAGGTTCCCCCTGCAACATCTGTAATAATTATTCGAACTTCAGGCTTTTAGAAGGGCCTTAGGAGTTTGTGGGTGGAAAGACTACTGCCAGAAAATAACCCAAAAAGTAAAAAGTATGCTAGCTCAGGCTGTCAGATATTGGCAGGCTATAAGTAATTTTCCTGGCTAGGCAGGAGACTGACTGACTTTCCATATGGTAACAACAAACTGCCTTTAGACATTTGCAGGAACAGCTGTAACAACTGTCTGAGGAATGGCATCACAGAGAGTGCTTATCTGAAGAAAGGGATTTACAGAAGGATCCAATTTACAGTTTGTCAAGGATTGCTTTCTTATTTTGACATTTTCACTTTTTAGAAGCTATTCTATTACCAAATGTAATTATTTCCAATGACAAATATATTGAATAAAACAATGGGAAATACCATACAATGTATTTAATTGTGGCACTGATCAAAATGGTCTTGTTTGAATTAAGCAGTAAACAAGGAAGTGCAATATCACCTGACTCTAAATATGGTAAAACAGTAAAATGTGCTAATCATAAAAATAGCTTTTAGAAATATACATTTGTATACAGTGTTTTCCACACCTGTTAAATATGTCCTTCATATTATTATGATACAGTACATTGGCCTTTAAGACATCAAAATTAAAAAAATAATACCAATAATTAGCCAGAGAAAACCACATTTACAATCTAAACCATAAAAATCTGACAATTGTACAGCTTAGAACATATAAGAAATGGAGTTTCTAATATTTGAACAATAATGTCCATTTTAATAAGTAAATTGAGTTTCATACAAATTGAATCAAAGGTGTTGTCAGCCAGTAAGAAACTGCAGTTCACAATTTTCTGAGGGGAAGTCAGAGTTTCTCTTCTCAGCCTTCAGGGGATTCACACATGACATCTCATCACTTGATCTGTAGAAACTGAGAAATGAAATGTTGGCTTTAGTAAGAAAGCATATAATGTCTTCCAGCAGAACCTCAAAAAGAAGCCAAGATATCTGGGGAAAAGAGCCAAGACGACTATAACTTGACTTTTTGACAAAACAACCAAATATCAACATCTATAATGTTTTCCTACCTTAAACCATCAAAGATTAAAAGAAGAATTGTGTTCCTGCAGCTGTGGACAATCAGGACTGTGCAACAGTCCTGAGTTAGACTGTATGGTACAAAATAATAACAACAAATCAAGCAAGAGCTGTTGAGGCTGAAGTATTCCTCCCCTCAATAATGCTATGCAAACAACTGCTGAATAATTTCTATTTTAGCAGCAGGAAATAGAATAATGTATCTTGGCTGCTTTGCAATGAAATGCTTTATTTGCATAATGGCATTCAATCTAAATAAATTGCATGTAGAATTCTTTGCTTCAGTCCCATCACACTATTTATATACCTTACTCCATTTCCATTGGCTGTGTGCTTTCAGCAATGTCTATAGTTACCACATTGATGGATCTTTCCTTAGTTTCTTCCCTTTTGCTGTTGTCTATTTTGCTATTGTTTTTGTGTACCTGCCATAGGTTATAAATCTATATCCTTTGATTTCTTTTGTTGCTTTATCAGCCACATTGTGAAAATGCAAAAATCCAGTGTTAGTCAACACTTTTCCACTTTTAGAGGATCATTCTTCCAGCAGAGGCTGGAGGCAGGTTGCATCTAAATAACTGAATCCTGAGTCCTATGTGACCCATTAGTGCTACCAGCGTCAAGCAGGCATTGAGTGATGCTGCAGGGGAGCATAAGACATACCATCTCCACCTGCCCACAGAAAAACTGACTGCACTTTCCTAATCACATCTGTTTGGAAAACTGACTGTAGAAAATGGTCACAGAAGTAGATGCTTTCTTTTTTTAAAGTGAAATTTTCAACACAAGTTGTTTGGGGTTTGATTTTTTTTTTGTTTGTTTGTTTTGTTTTGTTTTTTTTTAATTTTAGACAGGAAAAACATCTTTCAGCCAACCTTTCTTCACTTCTTTTTTCAGGGGTTGGGGAGTCTATCTTCTTTTATAACACAAAAAGAGAAAACATCTGGTGCACTTCTGATCAAAGCCTGAAAAATTTCTTTTCAGCCAATTTCCACCCCCTTCAATGAAAAAAAAAATAGATAATTTCTGCTAAAATTTCCATTTACAGAGAACCTGGTTTTCCAGAAACATCCAAGTGCCTGCAGGACTGGGCTCCTGACCTTTGGAGAAGTCAGGCATCAGATTTCCCCTTCATTGCAAAGAGAGCACCAGGTTTCTGGTTGTGGTCTTCACAGGTAACCAGGATTAGGGAGAAAAGCTCATGTGAGAGATCCCCGAACTTTCTTCTTTCAGTTAAAACATCCTGAAACTATTATTCTCTACTTGCACAGAGAAAAATCTTCATCTCCCCTATTTTAGGTCTGATTCCCTAGAGAGACTAGCTATAAGAAAAAAGACATTTAAATTCTCCCCTTAAGTCTGAGAGAGGCCTAATGGTTTTTAACTAGCTATTCATCTTAGAAGAAGTTAGAAAAAAAAATCCCACTGTATATCCTATTAGCTTCAAAGAGCGTTCCTCTTTTCTAGCCTTTTTTTCAACTATGCTTTGCTGTTCCATTATGCTGTTATAAAAAGCAATAATTATGAAAGCAAGAAGAGGCAGATTTTCAAGTTATTTATCAAAGCTTTTTTCCCTTGCCATAAACCTTTCAAGCATTTACCTGTCACCAGCACTAAAGAGCTTCATTAGGTTACTATTGTGAAACATTAATGTTGCTAACCATCTGGATCCAAGTCGTCAATGCTGCTTTGCTGTTAGTTAGAAACAGTGATAAAAATTTACCAACACCACCAGTCCAAAGTATTCCTGTGTTTTTCCTTTAGTACAAGGACTTCTTATTTCCCTCTTACTACAAAAAAATGCTAAAGTCTGAGAAGAAACATTAAAATCTGAAAGAACCAAGCTTTTATTTTTTCATGGAATGACAGGAATCCAGGGCTATGATTAATCTAGAGTAATTCAATGCTAATTTCGTTCTATTTCTTTCTTCTGAATAGTATGCAGTTTATCATCTGGCTTTATGGTAGTGCTGATGATATTAAAAAAACCCTCATGATGACTAGTGTTTTTTTAAAATTTTTTTTCATTTCTTTCCCCTTACATATAAAAACATCTCCAGACACAACAAGGAAGAACTGAATTACATTTAAGCCAGCTATGGCTTTCATTTGATGTAGTTCTAACAGAAAACCACTTTAGAAAGTGTGATTTGAACATAATGCATTTTAAGAATTGAATAACTCAACTGAGCATACAGACTTGGCATCTGTAGACAATATCAAAGAAACACCATATACTGTCCTAATTGCCATCCTAATCTCTGAAAGAAAAGATGGAGAGAGGTTATGGAATATTTATTGGCTCATTTTCCACCTGAAATTATATCTGCTGCTTTATTCACTATTTGGATGGCTTTTTGAGCATGAGCTATTGGAAACACTCTTCTTAGGCATAACACTGTATTTCAGTCTTCCAAAAATACTATTGCTACTGTTATTATAGTTCTAGTATAATCCTTCTGGCATTTTTGCCAAATTCAAATTCTAGTAGATTAAATTAATTTTAACTATACACTATTACAATGTATATAACATTGGAAAGCCAACATAAAATATTAAAAAACCTCACTAAATGAAAGTGCCATTCTACTTTATGTGCCCTAAACTATAATAATTACAAATGATAGAGTAAATGAGATAAAATTCAGTAAAAATGTAGTTTTCCATCTTGCTTTTTAGAAATTTAATGATTTTATAACTTACCTCCCCTCAAAGCCCAGCTAATTCCTATCTTAACATCTGTAGATTTTCTAGAATGCTGTGCATGTAAAGGACATTTTCATGTGGGAGAGCCTGGCCATCAGATCACCTGCCAGGGAACCAGTTCCTCTGAGCTCTGTGCTTTGTAGTCATGAGGCATGACAGAGTATTAATATCTTGCACTCTGTATTGCTCCTAAAAGCCTTTTATGAGAAGACATGCAGGTACCATCCTTCCAGAACAGGACATGCCAGCCCCATTTCCCTGGCCCACCCAAGCAGCTGGAAGCTGTAATGGTGACCCTTCTGTGGTGGGGAGCTACTGACTTTTCTAAACTCGTTCAGATGGGCTTTATTTGTCTGCAGGAGATGAGTTTTGTTCTCTGCTAGCTGGAACCAAACAGAGCTCAGCCTCTTTCCTGCTCTGAATTATTTGTTCTTCCTTACAGTTCTGAAAAAGGGAAAAGAACAGAGATATGTTCCTTCATCCCAATAAATACCTAGTTTCCTTCTCACAGGTTTTATGGGAAGAGTGTGCTGGACTTCCTTTACCATGCTTATTTTTCAGACCTAAATGTACAGAAATAAATCTTACTATATGAGAGTGTAAATTCAGCATATGTTTTTGGGAGGGAGTATTAGGAATGTTCTATGACTAAATGACACAAAAGATGTACATGATTAACATCTTACCTTGCATTATATTAAGAAGATGTTTAAAGAAAAGTCCCACAGAATGTTACGGACTTCACTGTATGGTTTACCCCACAATAATTACAAGCAGTAAGAGCATCCAAAGTATATGGAAGACATTAATCTGACAAAATGCATCTGTTTTTAAACAATCATTTGCTCTGAATGGCTTTTGTGATAACATTAATCTTAGAAATTCTCAGAAAACGCAGGTAAAAAGAGGATGGATAGATGATGGTTCACATATACACATGAACTTGAAACCCAAAGCCTCAAGTATTCTTCCTCTTACTCTCCTGTCTCTTTTTCCTTGTCAGACAAACCCATTCTCAGGACTGGAATTCTGAGTTTAATAACTGCAATGGAGGCATCTGAAGCTACTGCTGACCACTGCTTGGTAAAATTGCACATCTATCTCTTGCAGGCTCCTGTTGAGAAGGAGACTTAATGCCTGACACCTTCCTAGGTTTCTGCTGATGTCTGACTGCTTTGGCAGTAGGTTATGTGACTGCCATACATCACTTTCTGCAAAACAACTGCAAGCTCCATTAAAATGCAGCAGGTGCACTGTCCTTTCACTCCCAACACTGGCCCTCGTACATTTGCTACCTCAAACTGCAATTGTAGCACAACTGCTTTCATTGCATCTGATGCTCACTCCTAATACTGTTATCTGTACAACTGAGAATACTGAATCCAGGTCTACAGATGCTGCTCTTATGTCCTCGAGGATAGCATACTCTTTTTAATATCTAATAATTTCTTTTGATTATGAAATGCACTTTCTGGGCAGACAAGGAAATGAAAAATGGAATCTGTCTGCAGAGCAGGCATTAAAAAATCCATCAAAAAAAGCACAACAAAATAGCCAAAACTTAGTTAGCCATTATTGATTTAGATATTTACCTAAAGTGAGAAAAATCATAATGCAGTACAGAAAGTAGTAGTGCAAATTGCCATTCTGTTTATTTGCTATGTCTAACTCAAGAAAATATCCTCTTTTTCCCTTAAGCAGGCAACTCACACTGAGTGCAAAACACAGTAATTTATGTTTGTATGGTACCATGGGGGCATGCACTTTTGTTGGCTTTTACACAGCACTCTTCATCATCAATGGGAAACCACAAGGAACAAGCAGAGCTTACCAAGGAACTTTGAATTTGTATTAGCTATCACACTGACTTCACAGCTGTGTTCATTTGACACCTTGCACTTTCTCCCTTGATTTAAAGCATCAAATCTCTAATTCAGTTACAGCCATATAGGTGGTTTAGTTTAATGCCCCCATATGAAATGTAAATGCTCAGTTCAGTAGGTGTGAGCAGGGAAATGTGAATGTGTATCACACATTTTCTGCTATCAGTTGTAACCCTTGTAAAACATGACAAACAAAATGATGGCAATAAAGCCATTTTTTATAATGAAGTAGTGATAGTATATTCACTTCATTTAACAAACAGAGGGATTGTACAATTTGATAAATATTAATAAACTATTATTAAAAGAACCAGTTGCACATTCTTTAAACTTTCTTCAAACAATGAAACTAATCATTATGTTTTGGACTCTGCCAATCATACTTTAACTGCTAAAATCATTACAGATTCATTTTTTCATTCAGTGAACAGCTTAATTGCTTTGAAGTGTTAGTACTTATATGAGTACATGGGAGGATGATTGTTTTACTCATCAGTGAAAACAAACTCCTATCTTCTTTGTATTAAAATGCTCTGTTTCACTTGTTTGCCCAATAAAAATCAGCAGGAAGAATAAGATAGCCCCATCAGATACAAATTTTCCCCCTAGACCAACATATCTTTTCTTTCTCAGAGTCCAGGCAGAATTGTAATAAATGCTTTTAGGTGTAGTGGTGGAGACAGGACCCAGTTTTTGGAGAGTGCTAATGAGGACACACTGCAGTTGAGATGATGTTCAGGTGTGAGACTGAAGGAATGACTTTGGGATTAGAGTCACCATGGTCATTTGAGAGCTTGAGTGGGGCCATGAAGGAAAGAAGTGGATCTATCCACTTTAATTTAGGCTGTGTGTTTTTCTCCTGCTAGATGGTTTTTGCAGCAAAATCTTCCTCTGCAAGGTCCTTTATAGCAGTAGGAGAAGACTTCGGGACTAGTAGCAAAGTTTCTGGTGACAGTGGGAGGGATCTGAAGCTGGAGGCACTGGGCCTTCTGCAGTGTGGGGTGGGCTGCAGGATCTCCAAGAAGGAGATGTGGAAGAGAGAGGATGGTGGAGAGGTGGTGCCTTTGCAGAACTCACTGCCCTGAAGTCTTTACCAGAATGCAGCCACATTGCTACCCCATGGTGAAACTGGGCCCCACCAAACTCCCTTTCCTGTTCTCTCTTGGCTGTTGAAGCCAATCCAAAGTAAGGCCTCCCTGATGCTGTCCACAGAGTTCCATCAGCCCATACCAGCGTGCCTTGAGAGAAGTTCAACACCTTCTTGGGATCCAGTGCCAAATAAAGCAGAGAAAAAAAATGTTCCACCCTCATTTATCCCTGAATATGAATGGATATTCACAGCAAATTCTCAGGGATATGGCTTTCATTGGAGATCACTACGTGTTTTCTGCTTCTTGGGATGGTGCCTGCTCCATGAGAAGCAAGTCTAACTGAGTCCTATCATAATTCACACTAGGTACGGTACTTTATCATCCTGAATGCTACACAGGAGATGCTTTTAAATTACAGGGTGGTGTAAAAAAGCTGCACACTAAAATTCCTACTGAATTAATCTTTGCACAATGTGAGGAGTAGGAATTCTCTAGTGTGAGGCAGTGGTCCAACTAGTATTAATGCTGAAGGCAAAAATTCCTGTCCTACTAAGGTCAAGGGTGGAGATTTGAACACACAGTTAGATGCATAAAGAAACTAGGAAAACTTGTACCCTGAGGCCACTTAGTATGTCTACGTTCGAAGAAGTGTGTTTTTTAAATATATGAAAGTAGGAGCTTACAAGAAGAACTGCCTTAAACTAATTATGCAGAAAGCACCTACTAAACTTTTCCACTATTGCCAAATTAGAGTTTAGATAGGTATCAAAATCCAAAGGGCACCCATTACAGGCAAAATAATTGTAGGCAATAATGGTATTGAGATAAGGAGTGTTCTGTCTAATCAATTGGAAATGTTTCAGGTACTTGGAGGCAGAATATTTACTCAACTGAACAACCAGATGGAGTGACATAAAAAAAAATATAGAAAAGAAATGGGAAGGAGAGAGTGCTGGGAGATGTTGGAAACATATAGCATAACATATAGAGACAGAGATACTGGGAAAGCCCAGGGTAAACCACAGGAAACAGGAGTGGAATGAGACAAACAATGCAAAATGAATATTTAAATGGTGACAGTATAATGAATTAAGACAGTCAATTATATATACAGGATGCAGAGTCATCTGCTTAAAACTGTTATCTGTGAAAGTCTTGTTATGGTGGAAATGACAATAAAAGATGGTCCTATTTTAAACAGTTTTTGCTTTGCATTTTCCTGCCTAGCACTTACTTGAATGCACAGTGCACAGTCCTGCATAATATTTTGGTTTTATGAGGATTTCAAGAGACATTAATTTTAAAGTAAAAGTTGCAAAGCAAAATGTTGGACTTGGGGTCACATTGTGGTCTGAAAATGGTGCAGAATCTCGTAATAGATAAGAAACAGTTATTATAACCCTGCAAAGAGGAAGCAGAGAAGAATTTAGCCTTTTCATTCTTTATTTATTGTTTTCTGGAAAACACCTTGCACGTTTTGAAAGACTACAGAACTGTAGTGTAGTTTTAGAAATCAATAGCAACAACAATTTGGAAACTTCAGATACACATAGCAGCATGACAAGCTTGGCTAAGTCGGTATTTGATTAACTTCCAAATCTTCATTTTGGCAGACTGAGCTTGTTTTATTCCTCACTGATTACTTTTTTGTTGAAATGGCAATTACAGTTCTATCACCTTCTAAATAACTTCCCTTTTCTGAGGTGTGTAAATGCCTATGTGTGGATAAATTCAATCTGCCTTTCATGTTTTGATATTAATCATGCAGAAAATCTTCTTAGTAACACAGATATATTTTCTCAAAAAATGGAGACCTTTTGGAATAATTGGGTCACTAACTGTAGTGGCTCTGCAATTTGTATTGAAAAAAATAAAAACATATACAATTTCTGTCTTTCAGTATGGAAAAATAACAATCTTTTGGCTTTTCAATATTTGCAACCTCTTTACTTGTGTAAAGACTTTCAGCAGAAAAATGTTTCCTCTGAGGGTTTTCCATTCAGCATTTTTGATGCTCAAGGATACTGATAAAGCCTGTGAAATGAGTGTTTTCTAGGAGAACTAAAGCTATTTATTTTCAAAGACTGACACACCAGGAAAAATGTGTGATGCATGACAATTGCTCAGTTTCAGTTAAATCTAAAAATTTGATGATTAAGCCGATAGACTCAAATCCATAGCACAGACCCCAATGGCTGGCCTGAGTTGTTCCAGAGGATTTGTGTGTCCCAGTGAGTGCCTAGAAAACACCAGTGTCACCCTTCCCATCCACCACTTTCCCAACATATCTCATCCTGCTGTTTTGGTAATAGGTTACTATTCCAATGGTTATTCTCCCTACACACAGATGGGGACTGTTGGTTGCAAATGATGGGTGAACCAAACCCAGCGCAGCATCTTCAACAAGTCATCCAAATTTTACTGGAGCCAGCCAAAGTACAGGGAGGTAAAAGAAGGGCTGCTCCACCAGAATTAGTTAAAATTACATTGGCAAAAATATTCATGGATGGAAACTGAAATCAGTCTTCTTATTTAAAGTGTTGAGTTTCTTCAATTAACTTCTGATGTTTCTTTTTCAGCCACAAGGTACAGCAAAAAGCTCATGATATTTTTTATAAGTCATCATCATCGTCACCTTAAAAGGGATCCAGATTTGCTTCTGGGTGGTAGGTGTTTGGCTGTCCTTGTTTCTGCACTTCACTCAGAGGTTGACTCTATGCTCATAAATTTTAGGCTAGCAAAATCTGTGGGGCTAATTCTGATCTACTTAGCCTAAACAAATACAATGAGGCTACTAATACTGAATATTAAGGTCAACTATATTATATCAGAGACAAGTTAATCTCATTTAGACTAGCACTTTTTTACATGTCTAAGAGAATTTTTGGCCTGACCTGACAGCATTGTTTGCCTCTAATTAAATTCACTGATTGGCCTGTGGTTTTCTTTTGTTTTGTTTTTAAATTGGAGGCAAAGCAGTCCTTTTTGACAGAAGCTGAGCCATTAAAATTAAATATTTGATGTCTCAAAACCATCAAACACCATGACTATCTTATTAAATGATCTCTGAGACTTCAAGCAGGTCAAGACAGATGGCAGCATGCGATGAAAAAAGTAAAACAGATTCACTGAAGAATATATTGTTATTCCACAGACATTTTTCTTTACTGGAAAACATATAATTTTTTGTAAGTTTAAACAATTGGGAATGCTCCTTTCTTACATGCCAAAGAAAGGCACCTGTTGGTCTGACCTCAGAAAGAGGTGCTAATTCTACCTGCACATTCAATCTTCTGAGACACATTGCCCACCACATGGGCTCAGTGTCAAAGCTGAGAACAGGACTCAGAATTCCTGATCCCCCATACTTTATTTATAAAAGAGATAAACAGAAGAGAAAACCCATTATTTTCAAGCTCTTTTTCATCAAATCTGTAAGATTCTAATGGTTGTAAATTAATTGTATTATTTACATTACAAATATTTTAAAAGTTTTTTGATTTTAAGTTTTGAGGTTTTTTTAACTGGGAACTAAATAATATAGAGCAGATTCAGAGGAATAGATCTGAATTCAAGAAAATTCGTTTGCTCATTTGTTTTACAAAAATACAATTACAGGCAGGAAAGTCTAGTAGAAAGAGACACAAAATGCCTGATAACATTGCCTGCATTTTCTGCAGGTTTCTATGTGATATGTATGGGATAGGATTTAAATAATAATTAGAAAAAACATCATGTAGTCAATCAGAAACCAGTAACCTGGTTAAAACGCTGAACACCACTTAGGAAATCTTCCTCTGATAAATTGACTGCCAAGAAAAATCGGGAGGAGGGGCTGGTGGCAAGGTCTTTCCAATGACTCATGTAACAGTGGGTGAACAGCAAACACCTGTACTGTGCTACTGCATATATTAAATATAACAAAAGGGCACATCAGGAAGTTTCTTACAATTTTTGATTTCATGGCATGCTTTTATTACTTTCTCGATTTTTTTCAGTCACAGGTTATTAGATTTACTGCAGCTTTGGAAGGTACAAGGAATTAGTATCTGTCGGGTATGGTGCCCCTAATGACTTTCTTAGGTTGCTCAAGTACAAACATCTCACACGGATATTTATCAAGTGAGCACAATCTTTTACCTATTCATTTGTCTTAGGAATGAAGAACATCATGTTTCCCCTGACACTTAAAGCAAGATTTCAACAACTGGTAAGTGAAATAGAAAAGACAAAATTTTGCATGATCTTAGTGATTTTGAAAGTAAGCTGAATAGGATTTCTGGCATAACACTGCTTCATCCATTGCCATTAATTAGAAGTTTTGTCCTTTATTTTCTAAGTAGTATCCTGTACAATTGCACTCAGCAAGCTGCAAGTTGTCAGAGTAGCTACTGATCTTTTTGACAAGCCTAATCAGCCTAATTTGGCTGATAATAGAATAGTCAGTCCTGTCTGCCCTGATGCTATGGACTGAGAAAACATGCATCTAAAAGGACAATGAAAAACCTAGTTTAATTACAATAATAAATTAAGTACTATCAATGCTATCACACAGTCACATATTTGATCAAAAACTGTGTTTAAACTAGATGAAATTCATCAAATTCTTGTTCTTATTCTGTAGATTTTATTTTACTTTCTGCTGAGTATTTTCAGTGTTGAATTCCATACAAAATAAAGCAAGGAAAGTTTCAAAGTTTCATACAGATTTGCTATTAAATTAATTTCCCTTTAGCTACTTATAGGAGGGGTGTGATGCATATGATCAACCCCTTAACCAAACTAGTGGTAGTATGGTTCAGACTCTGAAGGAGTAAAGGCCTGAGCCACAGCCCAGCCAGCCAAAAAACTCCTCTAGTTGCCATCTGTTCTCTGAAGACCCACAAGGGCAAAGAGTGGCACAGTGAACATTGATGTGTGTGAGCTCAGAACACCCATCATGCAATTAACACAGGTAGCTTTTTGAAGACTCATTCATCAAGGAGCAAAGAAAGTTGTAGGTACAAGGAGTCTCATGCATATCTTTCCCATTGCATGTAATTTGACTACAATCCAGCCACTTCATTCCACAAATCTGACAGCCTAAGTGAGCCTTCTTTGAGCTCTCCCAGCCAAGCAGCCTGGCTGCATGGTGGTGGTCTCCCCTTGAGCTGGGATGCCTCTCAAGGTTACTTCTTGAGGCAGACAGACCATTTACCAATGGCACATATTTGGGAAGTGACTGATATACCAAACCTTTTAGTATGGTAACTATAGTTTGTGGCTTGGTAACTGATTTGTGCCATGGTGATTTTGAATCATTGTTCCAATGATTGTGCCTTACAGTGCTATAGTGAACCTTGCCATTGAACCTTGGCTAAATCACTCTACAGCATCATATTAAAACCACTTTTGCTAACACTTTTGACAGTGTACTTTTCAGCCATCTAAATCACCCATTTGTGACAAGAGGGAAAAGTTTCTGATGAGCTTTAGCCACAGCACTAGTTGGTTCCATTGATTTAAATGGTAATTGCACCAATTTCTACAAGAAATATAGCTATTATTATATCATAATGGTTTTACTTCTGCATAATGAAAATCAGTGCTGCAAGAGTATTATCCTGAGTTTTATGTCTGTGGCAGTTTCTGGTATCAATATTTGAAACATGATTCTCTATCAGACGTTAGAAACAAATTTGATAGACTGAAAACATGCAGTGTGGAGGTGGAGAAAAGCACAAGAGTAAGAAATCAAATAGCCCTGAGAGGTAAATACAACTGAAATATACTTAATAGAGAGGGAACTATAATTGTTGTTGAAATAACTGCTGTATATCTACACTGTAACCAGAACTGGGCCTTTTACAGTCTATGTATCCTTGGTTCTAAAATAATTTAATAAAAATGCCTCTTAAGGCATCTCGTTAAAGTTAACTCATTATTGTGAAACTCCCATCTAATAATGCTTGTCTGGCTTCATTGCTTTTAGCATAGCTACATCAGCATAAAAACACAATGCTATGACTGTGAATATATCCTTCAAATTCCAACCAAGCACTAACCAGTGTCTGATCTGAGTTATGACGCCATAAATCCACTGTATTTGCATCACAGACTCTACCAGAAAACAGTTTGCTGTACTGAATGCTCAGCTACTGAACCACTACTGTGCTATTACTATTATAGTTATTTACTATGAAAGTTTGACAGTTTGATAGGAACTATTATTCTCAGGCAATGTAATACAGATATGAGTGCTTGTGTATAATTCATTCCAGTTAATTATTTTGTTGGTATTTTATTAACCACTGGCCAAAAGTGTTTTTTGGGTTTTTTTCCCCAAATCTGTAATACTTCAGGCTTTAGTGAAGTAATTTGTAACCGCCTGTTTTATTTACAAGGCGATTGCAATGACTTGATCAGTGCTTCCTCAATGATTGATTAACACCCTTTGAAACAAGTTCAGAGAAGATATATGAAATGTCCTGGGGCTGCACTGGGTTGTCCATGTGCTAAATCAGCAGAGTTAGAGAACCATCAAGCACTCTAATTTAGAAATATCCTTCCTTCAGTCTCTCAGCAAGGGCTGCACAATATTAATGCTATTTCTAGTAAGAATGGGCTTGTTGGAGATGGACTGAGGACAAGCTCTTTCTAAAATATCTTAATGTGTTGGACTTGGTTGCAAAGGTCACTTTTCTGTTCTCCCCTGTGCAGCCACAGAAGTAAGAGAAGGTTATTTGTTTTCCTTCCCACTACTGTAACAATCTAAAGCCATGGCAGACACTCAAAGCGTGCTTGATATCACTGGAGATTTGTGTTTGGATAATTTGTCACCTGTTTGTGATTTGTGTGTGAACTGAATTTAGTAAACCTGAAGATCTTTCTTCATAAGAGCTTCTTTTCCATAAAACGGGATGGGTGTTACAATGGTGTGTTGTTTTCGTCACAACACTGTGGAGGGACATTTTAAATTAAAAGGAATGAGCGGATACATTTGCACTAGAAAGGAACACAGAAATTTTAAATTCACTGCTTCCAGAAACTGTTCAATGTTAGAAGTGAAATGAAAGCCTGAATTATGGGTCCAGTAAAATCTGGGATAACCAACTACTTCTTTTTCACCTAACAAAGGAGGCAGAACAAAGGAAACAGACCTGAAGTTTTCAACCCCTTTCACTACCTCTGATGGTCAGTAAGTGACATGAATTGTCACAAATTAGTGACTATTATATATATATAAAACTACAATATATGCATGTCCTTGTACAAGTGGGAGTGAGAAGCTGTGTAAGAGATGAAAAGCTTATGGCACACTTCACTGAGCAAGTTGAAGCCAACTCTTTAACATGTTCATACGTAGATGGATCATATTTCTGAGATCACCTTTTAAAGAACTCTTCAGTATGTCAATGCAGCAAAATTCTTTGGGCATTTTTCTAAGGAGTTCCTCAAGCTGGAGTGTCTGGAACACTGGAGACACTTACTGAGAGACACTTGTGGGCAAATAGTACAAAAGAAACTTTCTCAAGAGGTGATGTTTGATGACTGCAGCAGGTGCTTCAAATGCACCATGTCTCTAATTGGAGTTCAGATGAACTATCAAGTTATTGCTGTGTAAAACTTTTTCACACTTCAGCTGAGCCATAATGACTGTGGGCATGTCTTTAGTCATAGAAAACTACAGTGCAAGGTTGAACAACATCCTGGTCTAGATAGTGGATGAAGAAGGTGTGCAGCTTTTGAATATGACATTGTTTTGTGTGTGCAGACAGGCAGGCAACTGAAGAGGTTGAAGGGTTCTTAAATCCATGCCTGATTTATCTCAGACTGCAGGCTAAACTGCTTTGTCTCTCTTTCTTTACAGCTGATCTAGGCTGAAAGCAGGCATGAGCACAGCTGCCATTACTCAGTTAATGTGCAGAAACCTGTTCCTTCAAATAGACAGCATGTGAATTTAGAGAACTGATCCTACCACCTAAGCCCACAGCATGCATCCTGCGTAGTCACTTCCTCTGCAAGTTAGAATTAGAAATAAAGAAAGAAGTACATTTTTGAGTCCTGTACTGCAAAGATGCAGACCCACATATACAGATTCAGGGACTCCAGTCTGGCAGCAGCTGGACTCTGGCAGTGGGTATGACCTTACTGAACACCTTCCTTTATTGATAGCCTTAGGGAAACAGAATTCTGTTCAGCAAACCTGAAGTAGGTTTTGGGGAATGGCCTGGAAGAAGATTTACAGCTAAATCGGAAGAACTCAGTAAAGGTTAAGACCTAAATGTAAGTAATTTTCCTCTTTCCCTCTATTAATATTTTTTCATGCTAGTGGACTCACAATGGAATTTTCATATCAAAATGACTTCAGGGCATTAGCTTTGCCCACTTAAAATATTTTTCTGTTTACTCTGCTGGTCTTAGTGATGAAAGAAAACATTTTCTTAATCGTTGTCCTAAATCCCTTTAGCTCTATATTTGGAAAACATTATACATTTAATTTTAAAAAGTCTTTTGGAGGTTTTTTTTTATTCCAAGTCCAGTGTTACTATTTTATACAAAATAGTAATGTTTTTCCTACTTTTGTCACATGTAACATGTTTCGTTCTTAGCCTCTGGGTTTTTTTCCTCAAAAGGTTTCTAACTGGCCCCATTCCAAAATCACATATTTGCTTTCAGTCAGCTTTCTTTCCTAAATAACTTAGTTTTTATAAAACAGAATAACAAAATCTGTTAGGACTTGCTTTATAACAAGCCTATATATCTACTTTTCCCAAAACAGAGGGCAATTTCAGATAACAGTGCACAGAATGGGTAGAAGCAGACTGAATTCCCAAGTATTTCTATAGAGGTATTCACTATATATTTGATAGTATTGTTACTGACTTCCCCTTTATAGAGCTATCAATGATTAGAGTAGAAATTAAAACTTACAGGAATTGGCCAGTATATCTACATAAATATATGGCAGTATAAAACAGTCTAAATTACAGTATGCATCAAAAGCTACCATCTTCATATCCGAAGCACAGGCCAAGACTGCTGACTGTTTGGGCAAAAACTATAGATGAAAGATATCTGATTCAATTTATAATTGTTTTTTCTGTGGAAAACACCCCTACCCTGAGATTTCTTTGAAGAATCCTTTGCTGAGCAATCCTTTATTCTATCCATTTCAGTTTTGCATTCACTAATCTCCCTAGGCTTTGCAAAATGAAAAAAAACGCTATTATCCCATTGCAGCAGGCAGGAAAACTAAGGTGAAGTGGCCTCTTCCAAAATTTGATGGAAATGGCAAGGTAGGATGAAAAGGACAGGGATTTTACATCAGTGACAATCTTGGTTGTAAGCTTTAAAGTCTACATTATTTCCAGCTTCTCAGCTAGAGGGTCCCAGCCTTTGGGAAGGTGGAAGGCGTGAGGCTGACTGGCTCCACTGCCCTGGCACTGGACCAGGCTGCACCTGACTGAGATGATGCACCTAAGTCCTCTTCTGTGGCCTTTCCTTGCTACCACCGTGCAGGGATGGGGGGGATGCCACTCATGCTGGGATGCAATGCAGAGGACACCACTCTCCATGTGCAGTGAGCCACCTCCTCCCAGCACTCATGCACTCAGTGATGACATGCAGAGAAACTGGAGCTGCCTCCCCACCATACCTTAGATGTGTATGTCAAACCTCTGAGCTGTCTTTAGAGCTGTGTCTGCAACGCACTGCACTTCAACTAATTCCATAACATGAATCATAACATAAAGGCCTTTTAACTTGGAAGCAGTGGTGTGCAAATGTGGCTGTGCCAATTCCAGACTTTCACTGCTAATGAAGTCTTCCTGTGCTGCTTGCTTTATAGAGCCTTTCCTGCTGAGGCCTTTGATAGATGAGAAAAATTCTTCTACTACTTGCATCATTATATAGTGTGGATATATGCTAAGTATGTTATATCCACAGGGTGAAATGACAGCACTGAGCAATCAGAGTCTAATGCACTGTATGTTAACATCCCCTCTTAGT
Organism: Monarcha castaneiventris obscurior; assembly: GCA_026261815.1. Lineage (NCBI taxonomy): Eukaryota > Metazoa > Chordata > Aves > Passeriformes > Monarchidae > Monarcha > Monarcha castaneiventris. Next base: position 21,248,015 of record JAMPIT010000379.1, on the reverse strand, counting down.
TGTCTGTAATAGGGAGTCTGGTGCCTAATTATTGCAAAACCCACCATTCTTGTTAAACTGTGGTCACCCCTATTGCTAAAATCACTTCATCTGGTCAGATATTAGCCATGGAGGGAGATTTTATTTGCAACTATTGATAAATTACAAAATTTCAACTCACTAAAAATTCAGAGTGACAGCTTCTTACAGAAGTCCCTGAAATCTGGACAGGAGAACCCATACCTTTAAGAAAAAGGGATAATGTCATCTGTTCTACATTGCATGTAAAAAGATGAGGGAATTAATGTTGTAGTAGCTTCTTCTGGGAATAATGCTATTCAAGATACAGAAATTCAAGAGGATCTTGTGCTGGATAAAGGGACACAAATCTGAAAATTACAAGTAGGTTTAAATGGCATTTGCAGTAAGCAGTAGAAACCACTGACTATTCACATGCCCTGCTACTCCAGACTAGCTGTTGATTCTGCTGGGTCCCTTGCTAACTGACTTCTGCTGCTTCACTGGAAGATTTTTACTGCACACACATGATTAAATATCTTTTAAATGCAAGCAATGACAATGAGCAACAAAAGTGCTTTCAGCTCAAAGCAGAATAAGAAATCCAGGAAAGGAGGGACAGTATTATAGAGGTTAAACTAATGAGACTGTTCCATTCTTATTAGGAGTGCATAGAAAGCTATAAATCTGACTTTCCTAATATTTTTTAATGTCATTCTCGAAGAACTTAGGAGTTTAGCACCATAATGGGTATTTCATGAAAGGTGCAACCTCAGGCTGAAAACCCAAACATTCCTTAGCCAAACATGTCTTAAGGAAAAATCCTTCCATCCAAACAATCTGTATCTGTCAATGTAGCCTTGCAGAGCATATACATTGAAGATAGGGACTTGGGACTGTGGGAAGCACGTGTTTACTAGTGAAAAAGTTCACAATTTTAGAATCTTATTTAATTTTGAAATGCACCAGATAAAAAAGGAAAAGAAAAAATAGCACACTACATTTTTACATATGTAAAATAATAAATGTAAACCAATATAAATTACATTTTATTTCCTTTCTGAAATTATCAAGTGTAGTAAAATACACTTTTCTTGTTTGTCCTCAGAGGTTCCTATGCCAAATTGATATTACAGTGTATGAGGAGTACAGGTCTAGGCACTAGTTACAGAACACAGTGCTGCTGTGAGCTTATTTTGTTAATCTGGACTGTTGCTTCTCTGTGGTTACTTGTAGGAACCATATAGACAGACATGGCATGATTAATCCTTACCAGCTCATTGCTGCCATCCTCATCAAAATCCTCCTCTATCCCATCAGTCATATCTTCTCCATCCCCATCTGCATCTGGCCCTCCTTCAATTGGCTCTTCTGTAGAGTTATCTGCATTCTCTGATATGCATTCCTCTTGAATCAAATCAGCATTATCTTCCATTTGTTTCTTTTGGGCTTCTGTAAGGAAAACATACTCTATAGAGATTCAGTAACTTTTCCTATTGGTGGCAAAGGAAAGTGCTCTGCAGAAGAAACCTAAGCTTCCATCTCCAGGTGTGTTAGCTTTTTAAAATTCAATGTGATAATATCTACCAGGCAAATATGATCAAAAACTTTTCTTTCAAGAATTAGTGCATAAATCAATCACAATATCAATATCATCATTACCTCATCTATGCCATGCAGTGGATGAAGGCTTGATTTACCAATAGACTAATCTTTTTGATTTTTCTGTACTTTGCCTTGGAATACACCTGGCATAGTTACCATATATTTATTCATGGGCAGCCAATGAGAAGTACATAAATCTTTATGCTCTGAGAAGCAGAAGGCTGTTAATTGCCAATAAATGAATGAGAATTTGTGTGAATTTACTGTGAATATATCTCAACAACCATACTGGTAATGAACAAATCCTTTTAGACAGGTAAACATGTTTTTTATGGAGTAAAGTATCAGTTACTCCTCATTGGTATAACGTGCTGAAGTAACTGGAGAATGCCCCCCTCCAATTGACCAAATATTGACTTCCTATATTTTCTGCAAAGTGGTGAAAAGAAAGACCATTTCCATGGAGGCCTGAAGAATCTGTTCTGCTTGTCTTCATGAGGGTAGCTGCATTGTTGTGACTAGATATTGTGAAACTCCTGGATATGCTGAGGAACTTCATCCAAACAGCAGAAATCCAGAGGAGGATTGATGGAAGAATGACAGAGACAGACCGGCCAGAAGAATATTTGGAGGGACCAGAGTCTTATTCCTATGCACATCAGGAACTTATATGAAAAACTTTCTGTGCTCAAAGTGAATTGGTTGCATGTAGCTAGAAAAACCAAGGTGTTTTCAGTCTGAGAGTGATCAATGACAAAATTTCTAGAACAAAGCATTTCTTCCTTTGTAAGAGTGACTGTTCTGTAACACTAGTAGTTCATTACCTATCTTGTTGGACAACCAATGAATCAAGGATTGTCTTGAAGCACTATATTTTTGAAGCTCTATGAGCATATTTTTATTTTACCATAAATTATTACCCACTACACATACTATTCAAATCTGATTACATTTTTCTGTTCCATAGTCTTAAACCAAGAGTTTTGTTTTACCTTTTGACTTTGCACATTTATTTTGCCACTTACATTCAACTCTTTAGTCTTCATTAGTCCTTAGTCCCTCATTTTCAACTTCACTTACTGAAGAAACAGAACAATTAAGCTTTCCTCTTTCAGTCACCTAATGTCTTCATAAAGATTCTTAGTTTTAAAGAATAGAAAGTCATCTGAGACAGCTGCTTCAACAGTACTGTAGCCACATGTATTAGCAGAAGATTCAGCCCGTGGAGCTTCATCTTCTGTTGGTAAGGTGCTCCAGACAATGCCTTGCTAGTTATAAGTGATTGTGTTACTTGCCTTACTGCACAAGGAAATGTGGATTGAATCACATATGCCTACTATGTCTGGCCCTACCACTTCCTGTCTTAAGCCACTTCTGACATCACTCAGCTCTGGCAATGACAACTGAATCAACTTTGTTTAAGACTTTTAAAAACAGGGTTGCTGAATTGACAGAAAATACATTTAAATGGGAAACTTTCTAGGATATAGATGCTAAAAAATTAGGTCATTTACTTAATTGTCTTAATGAGAAGATAGACTAGATTCTTCAGAGGAGGCTAAAATACCATCTCAGTACCCATCTCTTTTGGGCTCTTCTGAGAAGTTAAACTAAAGTTCCTAACTTTCAGTCTAATTAGAGCCTAATTTCTAATATTACAGGAAGAATATTCTCTAACATTTATTTTCTCATCAGAACATCTTATTCCCAGCTTCCCAGTTCAGATTTTTGCAAACAAATGAGCTATTTCTACAGTTTTCCTATGTACAGGAAATGCTGTTTTCTATATTCCCCCTATTGAAAAGGTTAGGGCTTGATAATAGAAAAAACCAAAACATCAGCTGTTACTATAAGGAGAGTTTTCATGCAACTGTAGAGCAGTAACCAATGTATCCACTGAGCTTGTCCAGCCTGTAACATCACATTCCTCCAGATGTAACAACTTTTAAGATTAAAAATTAAATATTCTTCAGGACAGTGATTCAGAGTTAGAAAACCAAAAGGGCAAGATGATGGCTTGATTTCTGCTTTATGTAAACAAGACACAGATCCTCTCTCTGATTCCAGTCTTAGTGATGCCACAACTTCTGGCGGAGGAAAGTAAGAAATAATATTGCCAAACCACAGAGAAGGAACAAAATCATATCATCATCTCCCATCTGACACTCTAATTGAAACAGTTCAGCTACTGATGTAGCTTACACAAATCTTTTTGAATCTGCAGACTAATCACCCAGGCTGCAAAACCCTTCTCATCAGGTCAGGAGACTTAAATGGGGTTCCATGCTTACTGGTATCTCTGTGTTTGTCTCCTTACACTCCCCAATGAAAAGCAAAGAATATGAGGGATGGGTTCTGCACCCGATGTTTTAAATCATCAATATTTTGAAAATGTTAATCTCTGAGGATATTCATTGCTTGTCTTCAAAAGGCATTTGACTATGATTCAATACGAATCAACATTTTCCTCTTTAAACTGATTTCTATTTAAATGAGTTCACTACAGTCCTTTAGCAAAAGTGAAAATTGGATATCAAAGTACAATGATGTGCAGATTGTTTTGCATAGTAACAGATTTTTTTAAAAAAGCTCCCCAAGTTAGGGATGCACAGTCTCAGAGTATTTCAGTGCACAAGTGATTCAATGGACTGCCTGGCAATTACATCTTCACCAATTATACCAACTTTTATCTAGCTTGCGTAAAGTACAAAATAGAGTCTAATGAATACATATTGTGCAAGGTTCTCCTGAAAGAGATAATCACATTCTGTACTAATGTTTTACCTTAGACTTGAAAAAAGCCCTCAACTTTGTGAGATAAACTGTAACAGCTGGGGGACTGGCCCTTGTCTGTCAGCTTAGAAAATGATTGTAAAGAAAAGGTAGGTTTTTGTTTTGTGGGGTTTTTTTTAAAGTTACTTGGGAACAGGAAGGATCCAGATTTAAATTCCTATTTTGACTGTGTCGGGTTTGTAACCCTCAACCGCTAATTCCCAGTTTTAGACAGTCTTGATGGAATTCTCTTTATGTGTCCTGATGGATTTTTCGCTTCATGTATCTGACTGCTGTCCAGACACCCAGGTAGCTGTGGGTTCTGAGGCAGAATTTCTTTCACACATTTCACACAAAATTCATAAAAAGGTTTTATCACAGAATGGAGGGGTGAGTTTTTCATGAGATAAGGCTTCCATTTCCCTGCTGGTTTTCACAATATCAACTCACTAGTACACAACTTCTGTACAAATATATACCATGTGATCTGTAAGGAAATAGCACAGAAAATACTACAGAGAGGCACAGGAACTGAGATTGTTTTTATATATACCATGGTGAAAATACAACCTTATAACTCTCAGGATGACTTTAGAAGTGCTACCAGGTGAGATCATTCATCTAACAAAATGAACACTGCAATGACAGTAATAAAGCTCTTGATTAAATTATAAATTAGTGTTGAAATTTTTTCATTCCCAAGGTTTGCCTAAAACCAAAACTTTTTAAGCCAGAAGAAAGCTAAACTGGAGGTTAACCAGTTTTACAAAGAGGTTTACAGCTTTACTCAATACCTGAGGTTGGATAGTATCTCTGGAGTATCCAAGTCCAATCCTTCTTCAAATCAGGGACACACTCAAAGTTTGGCCCAGGTCCATGGGTCCTGAGCCCAAAGAGTTTTGAATGTTTCCAAGGATGGAGCTACTATGGTCTCTCTGGTCAACTCACTACACTGCTTAGTTGCATCTCCTTTCCTTATATAAAACAGAAGTTTTTCCTTGCTTCAACTTGTGCAATATTGTCTATTGCCCAGGCAATAATTCTCGATATACACCATCTATTAATCCTTAATGTGCCCAGCACAAGCATCCCCATGGTCAACAATCTCTGGCTTAATTCTGTTCAGTCAGTTTTTTTGTGATGTTTTGTTTCCAGAACATCTAGAAACATTATTTTTTCTTAGTACACCATAAAAAACCAATTCTTAAATGATGATGCATGCTCTGTGAAGAATATTCATTTATCCTCACAGTTGTTCTACCTGAGAGTTAATTTACCTTGCTTCAGGCCTGCATGAAGTACCAAAATTTCAGAAAGCTTCCGTTCTCTTTGGTCTGTCTGCTTGACTAGTAAAGAGATTCTAATTTTATTCATTTCACTAAAAATGGCTTTTACCTACCTGCTTCAGCTTTTTGCTGCTTCTCAATCTTTTCCAGTCTCCCTAGCAAGGAGTCAATTTTTGTTTTGATTTGAGTTAATTCTTTCTTGATTGTTTGCAACTCATCTGATTTCACTGTGGAAAGAGAGCAGAATGCAAAACATGAAATAAACTGTATTTGTGGTAACATTCCCCACCCAAGCAAAACATATTTTTTTCTTTCCTGTCTAGTAGAAATTCTACTCCTTCATTTTTGTCAATATTTTTAGAGATTTAGCTTTTAAAATAACATTGTTAGTTAAAAATGCTGAATCCCAGAAAACCACAGGATTCTAAGCCTTAATGGCAAGAGTTTGTGTAAGGTGTGTTGCTCTGCAATAATTTCAGGAAAAACATCTCAGAGGTATTCTTCATAAATCCAAGTAACTTTTACTTAAAAACAGCCTATAGCGAAAGAATGATTCAGATATGATAGGTCACAGTCTCGCAATGTTACTTTGCTGGACTATTTTGTAATAATGCTGACAATAATAAAAAGATCCCTTACAGTAGCAGTATGTATTCCTCAGCAAGAGTGAATGGTAATGTAAGTGCTAGGGAAGCCAGGGATGCAAGGTTATGTTCCAGTCAAAATCTCATTGCAAGAGGTGTCAAGTTTTGTTGCTTCCAAAGCTGTCAGTTCAGTTTTAGTTGGCAATTCCTTGTACTTTTTCTAGCTATGGATAGCATATGAAAATATTTCATTCTATGATCACATCCAAGGACATGGAGACATCACCTATAAATTATTAGCTGAAGTTTCACTGCTTTACTGCTTTACTCTTCATTTTTGTTTATTATTGCACTCCCACTGTCTAACCTAAGAAGGAGTAACTGCTTTGGAGGTGTTTTGGCTTCAAAAGAAACAGCACTGCAGCCCTCATAAACTATCTCATTATTTTGGCACTATCAGAACATGTGTTTTATGCTCAGAAGGTGGTCCAATCAAATTCACTTGCCCTGTTTGTGCTAGGTTATCATGTGGAAAAGTTCAAGAGAAGAAAATCCCTGTGCTAGCATGGGAGAATAAAGAAATTTATAAAGGGAGTAAGCAACAGAGCTGTCACTCTTACAATTCTTATAGGAAGAAATGGACTATCACTGTAAGGGATTGGCAGTGGAAGAGCACTGAGCTGTGTTACTCCTCCACTGCTGTAGGAGGATGTTCATTGACTTTGGTGTGTGTATCGAGAGCATGGATACACACAACAGGATGGCCCTTTCTGAGCCAGAGAAAAGGGCTATGAAGGACATGTTCTCTTTTTATCAAAAGGGTCTTCTGTCTGCATCGTGCTACATCAGTCCTGTTCATTGATCCTTGGCCATGTCTGTTATCGTGGTGTCTCATCGTAATTTGTATTGGAGAATCAATTTGATGGTGAAGTGTGAAGACAAGCTGTTGCCTGCTTCAGTGGTAGTTAATGAGTATGTTTTTGCTGCAAATCAGCCTTATTCCAAACTTGTAGCATATTTACAGAGGCTGAAAACAAAGATTTTTATCTTAGAATATGGGCCATGTGCATTATAGTATAACATGTCAGCTAAAGGCAGTAGGTTGCTATATGTGGTAATGCACTTGGTTAATCGTGTTCATATTGAGAAATTGCATTATCTCATACTATCATAGGCTGAAACCTCTGATCTCACACTGAATGAACAGAAGGACTTAAAGAAAAAAGCATAAAAGTAACCTTCATGCTGGACTCTTCTATGCTATACAGTATATGATGGAATTATTTTGTGTATTTATAGAGTGAGGCTTTAAAATGTTCTTAGAGAAATAACGGGTCACTATCCAATCCCACAGATCTGAAACAAAATGTTAAGGTTCTGACAACTGTATATTTAGAAGGTTACTGATTCCCCAGGGGCAGTGGCTGGTCCATGTTGGAGCAGCAAGGTAGCTCAGAATCCAGAGTGAAATGGTGTGAATTGCTGCAATGGGGAATGCTAAGTGTTGTCAGCAACCCACTATCAAGCCAGCTGGCAAGACATTCCATGCAGCCAAGCTGTTGTGTCAGGGATGCTCCCTTGACTAGAAACTGCAGGCTGGCCAAGTCCAAAAGGTGAAAACTCAGAAGTGACACTGCAAGGACCTAATGGTATTTGTTTCCAGTCTACTAAGCAAAGCAGAAAACATTTGCACATCTGAGTTTGACAAGGAAACAGGCACATGCATAGGGCTGCTGTTCAACTCAGGTCTGCTGCACAGGGGCTTCCATGTGATGTCTCTGGAAAAACTAGTTTGGGAAGAAGATGGCACCAGAAGGAACAAGACAACAATGAGGATGCAAAGAACAAACCTCAGTGGAAAAAGACAAGGGCGTGCTGGGCAACAGATGACTGAACATGAGCCAGTGTGTGGCCAGGTGGCCAAGATGGCCAATGGCATCCTGGCCTGTGTCAACAATAGCGTGACCAGCATGACCAGGGCACTGATTGTCCCTCTGTACTCAGCACTGGTGAAAAACCTTGAGTGATGTGTCCAGTTCTAAGCACCTCACTTGAAGAAAAACTGAGGTGCTGGAGAGTTTCCAGAGGATGTCAATGAAGGCAATGAGGCTGGTGAAAGGTCTAGAGGGTAATTCATATGAGAAGTCTCTGAGGGAGTTGGAGTTGTTTAGCCTGGAGAAAAGGAGGCTCAGGGGAGACCTTATCCCTCTCTACAACAACCTGAAAGGAGGCTGTGGCTAAGTGGGCAGTATCACTTCTGCAAGATAACTAGTGATAGGGCAAGAGGATATAGCATCAAGATGCATCTGTGGAGGTTCAGGTTAGATATTAGAAGTAATTTCTTTATGGAAATGGTCATTAAACATTGGAAAGGACTGCCCAGGGAGGAATCACTGTCCCTGGAGAGGTTCAAGAAACCACTGTCTGTGATATTTAGTGCTATGGTCTAGATGACAAGGTTGTAATCAGTTCAAGTCTGGACTGGATGATCTTGGAGGTCTTTTCCAATATAAATGATCCTGTGATTCTGTGATCATAGAGTCAATTGCTTCAAGTTAACACTTACATGGACTGAAAGAAAAAAAGAGAAAAAAATCTCAACCAATCTGCATGAGTTCCAAATTTTCACTGTTTCCAACACTGTGGTGTTGGAAATTACTTGAATTGCTTATGTTTTACCTTGCAGAGAAATGTACAAGTCTCTGAAATAATTCCCCTACAGAAATTCTACCCTCAATTAATAGTGTAGTGGTTATTTCCATAGTAAGTAGCAACTACCAAAGACAAATTATGAAGGACCGTGATGAAAAATAAGTTGAGCATGAGCCAGGTCTTTTTCTTGTCACAGTTAACTTCATCCAGCAACTAAGCACCACACAGTTGCTCACTTCCCTCCAACACCCGGAAGGATGGGGGAAAGAAAATAAGGAGGGTAAAAGTGAGAAAACTCGTAGGTTGAGATAAGAACAGTGTATTAATTGAAATACAGTACAATGATGATGATGATGATGATGATGATGATGATGAATTGAAATACAATACGATGATGATGATGATGATGATGATGATGATGATGATGATGATGATAATGAAAAGGAAAATAACAGAGAAAGAAATAAATTCCAAGAAGTAGAAGTGATGCAAATGAAAACACCAACTGACAGACACCCTTAGCAAGCCCTGGCCAACCTTCCCCATAATTTATTGTTGAACACGATACCATAGTCTGGAACACACCCTTTGGCCATCTGGGGCCAGCTGCCCCAGGTGTGTCCCAGTTCCTTGTGTCCCCCCAGCCTGCGCATTGGTGGGGTGGGGTGAAGCAAAGAAGGACCTTGTGTAAGCTCAGCAGTAACTGAAACATCCCCGTGTCATCAGCACTGTTTCCACCACAAATTCACAACACAGCCTCATAGCAGCTATTGTGAAGAAAATTGACTCTACCCCAGCCCAACCCAGCACACCACTCTATCTAGCACTTGTAAGGCCACATCTGGAGTACTGTGTCCACCTCTGGGCCCTCAGTACAAAAGGGAATGAAGAAAACAAAGCCAGACTCTTCTCAGTAGACCCCCCTGACACACCAAAGACCTTTGGCATAAATTAAAGCATGTGAAATTTCGTCTTAACACAGGATTTTTTTTTTTTTTCCCGTGGATGTGGTCAGACACAGTTCTGGGGAACTTGCTTTTCAGGGAACTTGCACCAGAGGAGCTCCAGACGTCCCTTCCAAACTCAACCATTCTGTGAGTCTGTGATTCAGTAGGATAGCACTCGGGAAGCACTTCAGGCTTTTTAAGCAGTGTTATGACAAAGATAAAATGTAAAGATTATAAATTCTGTGCTCCAGGTGTCCTGCTTTGAGTATATAAATTCTCCTTTAAAACAACATGAATTTTTAAAAAATCTTCTTAGGCAAGAAATAAATCTGTTGGTAAACATGACACCAGAGCTGCATATGTCCAAAATATCTGTTCATCTGCTTTTGAACAATAGAATAGGAAAATAAGGTAACTTACTGTTTGGTAATTTTTTCCCAATTAGCAGATAAACAAATGCCAGCAGGTGACAGAAACGCACATATTGAAAGGGAGAGAAATTACTAATGAAATTTCTCAAGCACTGGCACCAAAATGGCTAAATATCTTGAACAACTCTGATGCAAAAATGTAAATAAACAGGTGAAATTTGCTGATGATATGAAATTGAAAGATATCATTTATTTAGAGTAAACTTGAATGGAAGAAGAGGTCAGGTGATTTTAAGGAATGTTGCATTAGAAAAAATGTTGACATGCAATTGCACTGAAAAAAAATTCTACACTTAACAGCAGAACTACTCTCAGCGCCAAGGCTCATAAGCAGAAAAAGACAGTGATGGAATTATCCTTGGGTTGATAATAGTAGTCTATCAAGCTGCATCACTATATGCAGCCACAAGAAGGAAAACGCAGTGCTAGGATGTGTCAAATGATGTATTGCTAAAGACGGAAAAGTATAATGTCCTTGTATGAGGAGGTGGGGAGTGTAGGTTGAACCACTGAATTCTAGCAGGAACATGTGGAGAACAGCTGTGAAGATGACCATAAAAATGTAAAGCCTATAGAGTGACAGAAGTGTTTTGCTTGTTTGCTGAAGACAAAAAAAGGCGAAAAGAAATAATAGTTTAATGCTAAGACAGTGTTGACACCAAAAAAAAATAAAAATAATATGAACAAATGAGAAACAAACTAAGCTGGAAATTAGAAGAAACAGAGACAGAAAAAAAACAAACCCTAACTATCTTTAAAATGTGTCTGAAAGGATTAGAGGATGATGCTACTTGCAAGAGTAAGGAATTTGATTCAGTGACCCTTTCCAGCCCTTTGTGGCCTTCCAGAACAAATCTTTCACTGAAGCATCTAACACCAAAGGAGACAAGCCACATCCAGCGCATAACAAGAGATATAAAATTAGGGTCAGTGACATTTTTAAAAAGAAAAGGCCTACCCTTGAACTACAGCTATATTTTGAAATATTTTTTGCAGTAACTGCAAATTGATTCATCCACAAAGCATGATTCAGACTTCTTTGGAAAGAAATGTCATACATTTTTATCTAAGCCCTCCATGTTTAATATAAAATATTTTATCATATTTTATTACTTTAGATATCACTGAAAAATGGATCAGCTGATGAAGCCAAGTATAAACTCTATGAGTTAACATGAATTCATTTAAAGACATAATTCAATACATATTTTAATGTCTTAAGTGTCTACGCCTTAATTCCAAGCACACAGAGTATAAAAGATTTGATTAATATTTTCCTCCTGATTTCAGAAATGTAAAATGAAAGTGCATACTCCGAGACCTTCAATTTCTGCATTGTCAGAGAAAGTGAGCTTTTCCCACTTCTAGATAGCAATTTGAATGTACTGCTTCATACCATTAACATGCCATTAATATGAAGAATTACTATGTGTGATTTACCCATCAACATGTTTAATTTTGTGAGTTACTTCTGGTAATTTGGAAATGCTGATTTATGTTTTTCTAGTCTTTGGAGTTAAAAAGAAAACAAAATATTGATAACTGATCCGGGAAAAATTATGGATTTAGGAAAGAAGTCAAATCTTCCTAATGTATTTTGTGTTTTGGAAGCAAATATAAAACACATATTGTCACTTTTTGGTCAAACAGGAGTTTACTGTGCTGGCAGATATTATCTTTGCAGATGTGCTTATCATTGACCAAGGCTTAAGGCATTTTTGGTACTATGTTTTTTGTAACACCTTTGCTCAACAATAAACTTTTGCCTTTGGATTGCTGTTTTTCAGAAGAGAGTCCTTTTGATTCTGGTGATTTCACTTAGGGGATCTTCCGTGTTCTGACCCTTAATATGACATGTATGGGTTCATTTTCTGGATCCAGTCTGAGTGTGAACTGTTATAAGATTTCTACTTGTATCTGAAAAATCTCTTAGGGGAAGCAACCTCATGAGAGTTTTGCTATATGGAGGTGGAATCTTTCAAGCATAGGCAATACCATTTTGACACTTTTAATTCCAAACTTGCAATTAAGCTGTTTTGTGAAGTCTTACATTTCATTAAAACTCAAAACAGTTTCCTTCCCATGAACCATGTTTCTCCTTATTGAAGAAATCCTCTATTTAACTAGCAATAAATTACTATTAGAAGCAACAGTGCATTAGGTCAAGGCGTACAGATTACAAATGTAGAGTAAGGGGCTACAAAATATTAAATTGCATCCTTGCACAATTCAGTATAACCAGCTTTCCCAAGAAAGTGGCAAAGGAAGCTGCAAAACATGCATTCTCTACTTTCCAAGTTGAAGCCTCTAAGGGAATGGCTCCACTATTTCTCTGATAAAGGTCTTACAATAAGCTGATTACATTCCTGTCCAAGTCAACAAAATCACGTTTCTACATTTATGATGGTTTGACTGGAATTGACAAAAAGGGAAGTAATTTTGTGGGAAAATTAGGCATGAAAATCTGTATACTGTGTGTCTGACTCCTTTTAAAGGTGTGCTGCATGCAGAAAGAATATTTTGTGCAATTTATCTCATCATAATAAAAAGTCTCTGCATTTGTGTTCCAATTGTCATTGCAATGAATTGAGGTTAGAAACCTAACAAAGGTCAAAATGTCAGCCCATGTTTTTAGTGATGCATCTTGCAGCTCCCCTTTCAGTTAAAGAGCCGGATCCAAGGATGATCTTGTCACCTGGAGCTCTAAGACTGGCACTTTTAGAATTCAGATCACACCTGAATACACAGATCAGGATATTTTCACTGGGGCATAACACTGTCTGTTTGGATCCGGACACTCCTGATTGCACGTCCATTAAATAATTTAGAGGTTCTGCAATATTTGCCATATCATGCAGGCAGTGTTTTGGAAATCTTATAGCAAGTGCCTGTCCATACTGTAACAAGGGCTGAATCCTATAATCTATGCTATCCATTATTTAAGTCCTGACATAGTACTACAAAATATTTTTTGAAATGCAAAAGAAATAAAGCAAATTTTTCAGGAGTTCTGAGGAACAAATATCTATATGTTAATGTAATATTCTCTGTCTCATTTACTACGATGGAAATTCAGATTTCTGGATGGGAGCTTTTCTGGACATCTGTTGGGATACTAACACTAAGATCCTCAGCTCTCTAGAAGAACTTTATAGTTATTCTTGCTCTGGACAACGAGAAAAATATACAAAAAAACTTATCTGAAAATGATCTCTTTTTTCATGGCAAAGTGAGCCGAAAAAGCCCATCCTTAGTAGAGCATACTTTAGGACAATTAGTGATTTGAATGCACTGACACTACAAATATTCATATAGCTAAGACAACGGTAAATGATGAACAAATAAGATCTAACTAAAGCTTTGATTCACTTTTTGAAAACTCAAAGATTCAAGGACTGAAAAGGACTAACAAAGTAATTTAAGTTCTAAGTTTTACAAAGTAAAGATCTTGAGCTGCATACTTTCTTTTAAAATAATAGAAGAAAACATAATTTATTACTTAAAGTATTGAAGAAGGGGTTACTTCAAGGTGTGTATGAAAATGTCTAGACTCATGGCCATCCCCCAGAGAACACAGGAAGCATTGCTACTTCCAGCTGCTACTCTTAGGGTCTGAGTGAGCTTCATAATATGATATCTAAATTTAGATATCTTCCTGTGTGTTAGGCATCAAAGCTTCTGTTAGTGGTAATGGACATCCCACCCATTAATTCCCTGGAGACTTGTGAGTGATTTAACTGTACGGGCAACAGAGCCTCTCATTGTCAGAACATCATCCTCTCCAAGGAATGTCTTGAGCTCCTTGTTCCTGAGCGTACAGCATTATCTTTAGCTGTGTTTACCACGTGTCCATTTTTTCAGTCATATGCATTTACATGTTTATTTCATGCTTTCCTTCAAGGTCTCTGATATCATCAGGTCATACAACAGGATCAAGAATGGATTCTAGTGGGCTCACTAGAGGTCCATCTTCTTATTAGACACTAGCATGTGAGATTTGAATATGTTATTCAAACAGAGTATATGATTGGGTCCTGTCGATGCCATAATTAACTCCTCTGGCAGTAAGATGTACTGTTGATGGACTCACTTATTTCACGGTTGTATGTAAGACAGCATGATGTTTTGCTGACCACTCTACTACTGCAAAAGACTTGTTGAAGTTCCTTCATTCTTTCTAATATCTGATCCCTACCTGATCTTTCTCTTCCTCTTCCAGTGACGCTTCCAAGGACAGTATCACTCCACATAAGGGGCAGGGGAAGGCGGGTGGGTGCTGAAAGATGCATGAAGAGGAAGATGAAGTTCCCAGGACATTCTATGGAGTGGGGAGCTTGGTGAGCTTGGAGGAGGGAATGCCTATTTTTCATCAGCTTTTCTAAGGACAACTCACTAAAGAAGGGTTAAATGACCCCAAGTTGCCAATCCTGTTTTGAACTTCCTTTCAAACAGAGAAAGACACTGTGCCTCTTTCTACACTCACAGGAATCTGGTAAAAAAAAGTACACATAACCCAACCTCCCGTGGCCCCCCGAGTCCACCCCCACCAGCTTACATACAACCCTCAAGTCTCCACAGAAATCAATGTGCCTCTGTCTGTCTATAACAGGATTATTATCTTTGTTTTATTACCAGCTATTCACAAGATCTCATGATGTATGAGCAGTCAGGTTGAGAGGAGATTTTAAACAGGCTTTTTCTGAAGCCAAGGGAGCAGGTAAAATGTTGAAAGAATTTCCTTCAAAAATGTTATGAGTGTGCTCCTTGACTTGCAGGAAAGGCCTGGAAGCTTTGGTAATCAAGCCAGTTTTCCAAGCTAGATTCTGAGGGTAGGAAATGACTGGAATAGGGCGATACAGTGGAAGATTTCTGTTTGCAGACATTTCTAGGGTAATTGTTTCAATAATATTCAATTGGTATGAGCAACTCACATTTGGATCCTGAGGAAGAAGCCCCACTTGAAGTGGATCGTGATGCTCCCTTCATGGAGAAAACCCCTTTGCCTCTACGAGTTGTTGTCACAGCCACACGAGGACGTTTGAGTGGAATCACTGCACGGGGCGGTGGGGGGACACGGCCATGGTAGTCAAACAACCTAGAAAAAATTAAGTCAGCTGGACTCCATAAAACCCTCTGTGATTTTATGTCATGGAAGCTCTGTCAACTAAATTTGCATGTTATCTTTGAGAAAATTACCCTTTGAAACCGTAATCACTTTATATCAAGTCAAATTAGATTTCAAGGACCTATGCACATTAAGTGCCTTATTCAGATTTCAGTCACACACCGGTGCACAGACCAGCTCAGGTTTTTTGTGTGTCATTTAAATGAAGGATGTATTACGGGACTCTGCAGTTTGCCATATGGAAAATCCATAACTTGCTTTTCACAGGTCCACATAATTTCATTGCTCACAGCCAACAGCAGTACATTTTGTTGTGACATTTCAGCTCCTTTATTACATGCATGGCTTAAATTCTAGTTTTCTATCTGCTATCCTTAAAGATGTAAAAGTAAAATACAAAAGAGAACTTTCCTGAAGACAACCATCACCATAAAGAAATATCCTACAGTTTGTGAAATAACAAGTCTTTGCATATGTGCTCATTATTGAAGAATTAATCAGTGTAGAAACACTAAAATACCCAACCATGCTTAATAAATTAAAAAAAAATATATATATTGTTCAAAGCAAAACCAGTGTAGCAGGCAGATATTCACTTTTACCACTACAGTCAATAAAAGAAACTACAACAAAAAGGAGGTATTGTTCCCAAACAGAATAGCCCAATCCTAAAAATACAGTTATCAATAGCAAGTAACTAACAAGTGTAGAGGGAAATAAAAGCAGTAGAAAAGGTAATCAAAGCCACAGTTATATTTAGAACATAAAAGCTATGGGTTCCGGGTATGATAGGTCAGGAGAAGAAAGTTCAGAAAATGGAGATTTTCAGTTCAGAGTCTGAAGCAGAGGGATAAGCAACATCCTCATAAAATGTTCTCAGATTTACTTGCAACTAGTAATTATGGAAATTTATAACTGCATGTTTAATTTACTCAGTTGTGAGTACTGTCACCCAGCTGGGCAGATACACATTTGAAAACAGACACACAAGAAACAGTGATTCACTCACCACAGTACCTAACAGTATGCTGAACAGGAAATAGAGTCAAATCTTCTGACCCATTTTCTGGTAAGTACATACCTAGTGCTTAAATCAAACCACAGTTCTGTCTGTACTCTAATCCTACAGACAATGTAACCATCTCCCTCCTTTTCCATAGCTGTCTACAAAATGGGTCACAGAGGTCCTGTCACACTCACTGACTGTGAACTCCATGGCCTCAAATATTCCCACAAATGAGCAGTTTCTAGCAATTGTGAGCATAAGTAAAGAATTGTGTTTGAAGATGAAAACAAAACCATTTTTTTCTACTTTTAACATAAATATTAGTGTTTATTGTCACTCATCATTTATCAGATTAGATGAACTGCAGGTTGGTCACAAACTCCTTTTTGAAGTTACTGGATAAAAATGTTTCTGAAGAGCTGTAAACTGTCATGAAAAAGTTCAGTATGTGATTATTACTCCAAAGGTGATTTTTTTCTAGCTTACAACAGTTTGTGTTCACATAATATAGTGAAATATGAAACTATGCTTCCTTTTCTCGAAATGTATAAAAGAACTGTTATCTAAGTGATTCCGGATCTCTTTTATCTGGATATCTGGGTTTCTCTTCTTCTTCCTCTTGTCTATTTATTCCTACTTTTGTTTATGAAATTATGCAAAGCTTTTGGGCTTGGTATTTTTTTTTATCAAGCTCTATATATTCCAATAATATGCTTTCTTTTAAAAAACAATGCTTCCATTTACAGTTTTGAAGTACCGTCCCTGTTTTCCTTGTGCTTGTAATATGAGAAATGATAAAGAGAAATGCTCAGTTCCAAAGCAATCCTTTGCCCCAATAATCACTAATACACTAATACACTAAGGCATACAACTATGCCTTTTCTTTCAGTCACCCTCCTAAATTTATAGTTCTGATCTTGCCAATGCCCCAAAAGCTCTTAGAGAAGGATAAAATCACAAGACCTGTTTAGTAAGCATACATTTGGTGGTGGTAATCTTCTCTGTGACATATTCAAATAGTATTTTGATACACAATAGAAATAATGCAATGAATAATACATAAAATCAGAACTGACCTGTTTAACCAAATGATGGGATTATATTACAAACAAATTAGAAATTATGTAGGATGTACAAAAATATAGGCACACTTACCGATTGTAGAAATCATCTCTGTAGTAATCATAATCAAAGACATAACCACTGTGGAAAAACACAGAAAAACAAGAATGAACTGGTTTATAGGAAAATATACACTGATTAAAACTTCTGTGGTAATATTGTCTTAGTCTCAAATTTCAACCCCTTCTTCAAAGTCCTTCCACTTATTTTATACAACCATACAATGTAAATTATGTTTGTCAATGCTGTTGTCAGCTATCACTGTGTATTTGGAAATGTGAAGTCTGGGGCATGCAGAACAGTGTAAACAGTTGACAGCACATACAGAAAGGTTTTAACACAGTGAGACAGCTCTGTAATTAGAGGATCATTATAGTGTAATTCTCTGAGTGATCAAATGAAGTTAGCATTCCAAAACTGACACCCTCTTCTTTTCTGGTGTAACATAGCATCATCAGTGGTGTAGGAAGACAGTTAAATACATGAAAGAGTGGGAAATGAGTGAGAAGGTGAGCTAAGACAGTTACTTTGATTTAGAGAAACATGAAAAGGCTTGGACTGCTTGCTGGTCCTTGAGTCCACCACATTATTTTCATCGAAAAGAGACAAAGTAAAAAGTTAAGAAAATAAACACTAAATAAGTGTTACAGGGATGCATTCCTCTCAGGTTCAGACCAATCTGGGAAAGAACAGACACCATCAAGGGAAACAAACACATGCGAAATTGCACAGGTCCATGAGAAAACTATTTTTGAGCTGTCAATAGCAAAGTCAATCTCAGACTGATCTTCCTGGTTTTGCATTCCATTAGCAATTTTCTACTTTCGTGGTGAAGAAATAACAAAGAAGTCTTATCTATCTCATACACCCAAAAAACCCCACCCAAACCTACAAACCAATGAGCCAATAAAGGCTCTGCATGGAAAAGTCACAAGGGTTTATAACTCTGCCTAGTTACACAAAATCTAAAATAAAGGGAGATTACAGAATGATAGCGTGATTTAGGTTGGAAAGGACCTTAAACATCAGCTACATATTAAAGAAGTTTTTCTTCACAGGGAATGAACTTGTGGATAATTTCTGCTCTTGGACATTGAGCAAAATGGGGTTTTTAGTGTATAACTTGAAGAATGTGTCAAGAATTCTACCAAAGAAGGTCAGGGCACAATTTCCATCTCTGCCACATCTCTTTCACATGCAAGTGCCCAGTTGCAAGTTGTACTGTCTACCTGCACAATACTGTGATTGAAGATCATGAAAGTTGCAGACAACTGTGGCCCTTTTTGCAATTTATTTGAGAAAAGTAATCCTAAGATGCATTTCATGTGAAACACTTACTAAATTAAACAGCCCTGAGAGACTAGAACCCAGCAGCAGATAAGCTGTGTGTGGCAGAGGATGCAAAATATCATTAAATAATAACAGACTGTGTATAGCGATCATGTTTCTGTATCTTAATGCAAAGCTAGCAAATTTTTTCTAAACCATATGACAGCTCTTATTTTGTCTTTCACTCCAGTCTGCATGGATCTAAGAAGTAACAGGTAGCAAAGCTATTATTTTATTTAGAGGTATTCACAGCTTCCTAGTGGTTTTATTTAGCTGAATGATTAATAGCTTCAGTAAGCCCATACTTAGTATTCAATGTGTGTTTTTAAGTAGAAGATAGCAGACAATTTGAAGAAAAAATATTAAATTTGAAATCCGTGTCACATGAAACCTTTCACCTGGAGTTGACATTAATTTAATTTGCATAAAGACCGGACAAATTCACTTTTTCAAGGTTGAAGACCATGAAGCTGGTGGAGAATAATTCACAGGCACCAGTTAAGAGTAACGCTGAAGGACGACTATACTTTTCTGTAGTAACTCAGCTCTGGCTCACAGGACAGAATAAGGACTGCTGGCCCCTCACTGGATATGAAAATTTTAAGTTGAATTATAATGTTTCATCTGTAATATGCTGAAGAGATTGTAGTGTGAAAGCAACCAGTACCTCTCTCCATCTACAGCCATAATTGTTCCTACTTCTGCATGTCAAGGGACAGACATAAGATTTGGTCAGTGCTGCAGTAAACACCAAGCAGAAAATTAGCACAGGTAATCACTGGCACCGAGATCAAGGTGACTGCAAGGCTCTTAACCTTTTGAGAGTTATTCCATAGCAACCCAACAGCCTGTGTAATGGAGGCCGCAGGAAATCACTCAGACAGTGTTGAATACCAAATACTCAGCAGGTCAGAAGCAGAGAAAGGTTTAAACGAGCCTGTGAACTGGTGGAGTCAGCAGTTTCCTAATGGCACTGTAAACAGGCAGATTACTTACCCACAAACACAGGGCATGTCTACAATATTAGCAATAGAGCTGCATGCATGATGCTGACATTAACGCCATAGACAGTAAAAGACACTGCTTTATGTGTGTCTCACAATGAGGCAAAGAAAACTCATCAATAAAGGGTGCTTCTACTAAGCAAAAGTAATGGTTCCTTTTTATAACTTAGTATCACAAGGACAATCTTCTATAAGCTGTCTTATTTGGTTTCATTAAACACTATACATATCTCTAAAACTGTGTTTGCCTGAAGAATAAAGGATTCCCCCATGACCCTATTTTCAGAGCTATGGTCAAAGTTCCTATGCATGTCAGCAGTTGCACGTGCCAATCAGGCACATACAGTGTTAACGCTTTTGCATCTTTGCAATAAACTTATGGATGCTATGATGTCTTTATATACCTGATATTAAAAACATATTGCAACAGTGTAATCTTTTTGCATTTTGTATGCAATGCCCACAAATGTTGTTTATAAACTAATGACCACATCCTGCTTTAACTTAGGTGGCTCCAAACACTAGTGGTATAACTGACTTCTGTGGGGTTATATTTAGGAGAGTTAATGCAGAACAGAGCAGAAATACCTTTTGTTATTTTCCTCTCAACAAGACTTTTGTCTTGCACGTAAATCAGCCTTAGCTAATATCTCCTCTTCCTTCCACAGGTACAAAGATATATTTAAATAATAAATGTTGACAAACCAGGCATAATGTATCTTAATTTAATTGACAATTCTATCACCATTTATACTGCCAGTTGCTTCTCTGTTGTCAGGCCTGAATAAAAATATTAAATACAAAAGCAATATTCCTTCAATCAAACTCTTTTTGGGAAGCACATATCAACCTAATGGTTGAAACTGGTATTCCAGGCATTTGTAAAATCATTTCTCATGTCATGTGAAAAGAGTATTAGAAATTGTTCCTGTTGAGTGCAAAAGAGAATCAGTCTAAACTGATATGACGTTAAAAAGGAATTCGGTGAGGGTAACTAGATGATTTAGAGAATAAGCATCGAGAGATGGAAAGTTTCCCTGCTAGAAAATCAGTCAGATGGAAGTTACTTTCATAAGCTGTTGAAAAAAATGGTGGATATTTCAGGACACTTTTCAGTGGATGGTTGCCTATACTCCCAGACATGAATTAAATTGGTGGGCTGAATCCCACCTTTACTTTAAAGACAATTCAATTTTAGGTAATGATGAGAGTGCTGATTGAAGTGGAGGGACACTGCTGTTTTGCAGTTCAGGCTGTATATTCTGCAGAGAAAGAGAATATTCTCCAGAGCCTGCTTTTTTGCTGACAGACTTACTGTCAAAAGGCAAATTTTTTCAGTCATTCCTTCAACTAATATATTAGATATTTACAGGAAAAAAGAGGGGGATGGAAAAGTAATTGCAGAGCAGTATTTTACATTCATTTCCATAATGAATATATGAAGGCAAATAGGTATAGTTAAAAAGAACAGCTTAACATCAAAATCCCCAATCACTTATCCCAAAATACCAAACAATTGAACGTAACCTACTATTTGTATATTTCAATTAAGGATTAAATGGCATAGTAATTTTGTAACCATAAGTTAATAAAGGTTTTGGCTTTGTTTTTCTAATTCTGCACATTTATTCAATTAATAAGAGCAAGATATATTTTTCCTGAAGGGGGAAAAAATAAGGAGTTAAGTTTCAAAATGTGCAGCATGGAATGTAATACTTTAAATGGATTTTTTTTCCCCGCAAAACTGAAAACTTTTTTGCAGTTCTAATCTGAGGAGGTGCATTTTGTCCAAGGAGGACATGTATACTTAAAAAAGCTGAAATACAGTACTCCATTTTCCATTAAAGCATCTTTCTGCAGGCACCAGGCAGAATTTATTTGCAAAATGATTAGGCTCTATTTTTTCTGTCTCTAGATATGTCCCTTCTCTACTCTCATCCTCTCTTCCAAGAACTTTTATCCCAGCAAAATATACTTTGGGAAAACTGTTAACTTACTGTGAAACCTGAATTTTAGGCAAAACTTGGGCAAATATTCAAAGTTGCAAATACACAATCAGGTAATTAAATCACTAAGACATATTCCTGTAGAGGATTAGGCAAGGCTTGTGAAGCAGACAAGAACAAAGACATTGAGATCAATATTCAGACTCTGGGGATCAGCTGTTTTCAGAGCTGTTAATGGCAGCCAGACAGACAACAGTGATGCAGGCAGAACTAAACCCCAACAATTTTCTGTGCAGCTAAGTGCTAAGTATTAGAATTACTCCTAATTAAAACTACTTACTGTGGCTGCAGGTATGGCCTATGCTTAACAATGTTGTACTGATGCTCTTTAGAAACAAAATAGTAGCTTTTTAAAGTAAAGATGCCAGTGTAAACCTACTTAATATCTCCCTGACCTTTCTGCTTCTGTTGAAAAACTATTTTTCTGTCATCTAAAGTAATGTGCAGTTATTTATGTTTCCCATGGGAAAATTTCACAATAATGCAAAGAAAAAGTTTTCCAGTGACCGAACTATTTCCCAAGGTGTCCTGTAATTCTACAGTCTGATGTCCATATGGTATTTTTTCTTCCTTAGTACATGAGAAGTGGGTCCTGCCTCTTAAAAATCTGTTTTAAATTCAGTGTGTTCAAGGTACTACTGTCAAACTATACACATGTGATTGATTATCCAATTTGTTAGTAATATTGTATACATTGAAGGAGTGTCATTTGACTTGGTTTGACAACACCACCAGACTGTCATTGACAGGTGTAGGATTAAGTGATGGGTTTAGTGTTTTCACAGCATTGCACTGAGCAGCAGATTAAATTAAAATCATAGTGGCAGCACTGGAGCTGAAAGACTAACTACTTAAGATTACAAAAACAGATCTCTGAAACTTTATGTACTTTTTAGAGGAGCTGTCTTAGAAGCACTGAATGAAACACAAAAGCATGGTTCACAAAAGATTAATTAAGTACAATGTGACGATGGCAGAGGTCATGTAAAAGAAAAAAATCTTGAAAAATGCATCACATGTTTTCCTCTCCACTTTTCAAACTGTCAAAAGGTTTAAATTAAATTTGTGTTCTCATTTACATTAAGTTTACGGATGTAATTTAATTATTTTGGATTGAGCAACTCAAGGTTTAAAGCAGCAAAATGGAGACATGAAAGAAACCGAACTTTCAGTGTCCTGAGTACGGCTTGTGAAGTCAAGACATACTGATTGTTTTTCCAAGAGTGTGCTTTGCAAGTGCAGTTACAATATAAATGAAGATACCAGATACTGTGAATCTAAAAAGCATTCTTGTACTCCTGTCCCACTATGCAAAATTTCCATGGTAGATGGATATGGGAAGTGCATCTGATAAGGATATTCTTCTATAACCTAGCATAGAACTGGATTCAATTCTAGTCTGGTCAGAGATGAGTGGAAATGGAAGTTGTGCATCACACAATCGACTGTGTATCCTCTACACCAGTGCTATGTTGACAACACTTTCCATGATTTCTAACAGATATTCCTATTACTTCAGTGCTTTGGAAGACCTTGTGTTCATTCACTTTCTGCATACACTGTGAAGAAAATAAGATTTATTTTGCATAAGGGAACAAAAAGTCACAAATCAAGGGAATTCCTAAAATATTGGTTGAAAAGCCTTTTAATTTACAGAAGGATATACAAGTGTCACCACTCTGAATTAACTCAATGTAAATCCAAAATAAAGCTGTTGAAATCAAGGGATCATATTTATTTCTCTTAAATATATGTCTGGATTTTTCATTATATTTATTCTCCTAAGGGAAAGGGTTTTTGTCCCAGATGACTCACCTGTGTAGTACGTGGCAAAAAGGACTGATGGCTTGTCATGATACTGGTATTGCAGTTTCCCTATACAGTGTTGGGCATATGGAAGAGCTGCTGATTTTTTGTCATGCAGGTATGAGGCAAGTATGAATCATCTAGTTGAAAATTTTCTATACATCCTTTCTAAGTTACAGGAAGCATTGTTTGACACTGACTAAGAGACCTTTTTCCCCTTAGAGAACCCTCATACTGGTTTCTTTTGTCTACTTTTCTAGTGTCTCAGCCAACTCAAGAACTGAGGTTCTGTGCCTGTCTCTTGAGGAGTGTCCATTTTGCATAGGGTGGGATCTTTCTCAGGTTTCCTCATTCAGTTGTGCTCCTACCTTCCATGCCATGGAAGACTGCAGTCTGGATACTCTCCTGCTTTACTCTGCTTGGCACATTTCTTTACGATCACCTCCACATTCTAAGGGTGTGCTCCACTCCCTGGTTCACTGTCAGGAAACCTAACAATATGGGGTGCTAATCATTTTCTCTCTCCCTCACTGAGGATTTTTTAAGGAGCTTATTCAATGTAGAGTTTAATTAGGTTACATTTTTGGTTTCAGGTTGTACGATTTTCCTGTGTCTAAACTCCTTTAAAATAAAATAGTCACATTTTTTAAATGACATGTTGTAGACTCTGTGAAATATTTTGGTAGCAGAATTGAGTGTAAACTAATGATCCCCTCTGGCTCCTATATCTTAAAAAGAAAAAAAATAAAAGAGCCAACCCACAGAAAATTTGGGGGATTCAGTATTTTTTTTATGGGATCTTCCCTTCTTCTTCTCCCTTGCACTTGCTGGATGTTACAGTACCTCTCCTGGACACTCGTTCATATTGCTGTTTTAAGCTCCAAGGAACAATTGCAGAGTTTGACATTTTGACAACTTGCTTTCAGCCGATAGGAAAAATTCATTAGATGATTGTTATTGCCTGTTACATAATACTAATACTTAAGCAACCTGATCCAGTGGAAGTTGCCCCTGCCTGTGGCAGGGGAGATTGGAACTAGACAATCTTTAAGGTCCCTTCCAAGCCAAACCATTCTGTGATTCTATGATTTGCATAAAATAGGGCTCATGGAGCTTTATGCTTCCATTATTGCTATTTTCTGTAACATTTTTCCCTGGATTATGTGGTCACAGTCCCTGACAGATGAGGGCTCTGCTTGCACTGTTATACACCATGTCTAGTAAACATTTCAAGAAAGTTTCACTTCAAGTGGTTTACCTTTGTGGGAAATGCACATTAGAAGTTAACAATACAGGCACACCTTAGACCAAAATTCATTTTAGATAGTCTATTGAATTAAGCTACGAAAACAATTTAGTGCTGAGAATTGCTTCCAGCATCTCTTCCCAAACAACAAGATTCTGTGAAGGAATGAACGCTGTTAAGGTTTCTCTCTCTGACTCCTCCTTCCCACTCTGTTACCTTCTTCCTGAACTCCCCTTGCATGATTTTTGCATTCTCCCAGCAAAACCACATTACCATTACTCATCGTTATACAATTAAATGGCTGGAATTTTATTTTTCTGTGAATGCTCTATGCAGAAAGACAGTTTTATAGCCTATAAAGAATCATCCAGAATATGAAATGCACCTAACTACTGACACCTAGACAAGGTCAACTTGAAACCAAGCCATACTTGATTCCAGATTTAAAGTAAAACCATGATTAATATGTGTGTGTATATAAGTGAAAAGACTCATTTTGCAAGGAAACAAAGCCTCATTCAATAACTCTCAGGTTCCTCCATCTCTCCCAAAGAAATGGGAACATTTTGACACAATACTGGTGTATAAACCACAATATCGAGCTCCAGTTTTGTTCCAACAACTTCACTGTCTCAGAAGATGTAGCTTCCATTTCCATCCTCTATCCATTTGTACACAAAAAAAAGGATAGATCTGCAGTATGAATTAGATTATTTGAGAAATGTGTCAGTTTTCCTCCTTTGTATGTTGATCCTAATTTCTGTGAAGGTATTAGCTACTTTCAAATAGTTCAGAACAAACAGTTCATGTGAAAAATGCAGTCTGAAAGTTGGTAATTTTTCATTCTGACTATTTGTTGTTCCTTTACTTTCTGTCCCTTGATTTAGATGGCAAGAAAATAAACAAGGCCATATCTAGTAGATACTTCTGGTAAATAAGTGCTTCTGGCAAAAGGTATCCAGTGTTGGTTGAAAAGAAACTCTATATGAGTCAGCAATGTGTACTCAAAGCCCACAGAGCCAACTGTATTTCTAGGCTTCATCAAAAAAACACATGACCAGCAGGTGAGGGAGGTGATTCTCCCTCTCTATTCTGCTCTCATGAGATCCCATGTGGAGCACTGCATCCAGTTCTGCTGTTTCCAACAAAAGAGGGATGGGGACCTTTTGGAGCAAGTCCAGAGGAGGGACATGAAGACGATCACAGGGCTGGAGCACCCCTCCTATGAAACAGGATGAGAGAGTTGGGGCTGTTGAACCTGAAGAAGAAAAGACATGGGGGAGACCTTTTAGCACCCTTCCAGTACCTAAAAGTCCCTACAAGAAGGCTGGAGAGGGACTTCTGACAAAGGCATGTCACTACCTGATAGGACAAGAGGGAGTGGCTTTAAACTGAAAGAGGGTAGATTCAAATTAGATACTAGGAAGAAATTTGCTGTGAGGATGTTGAGACACTGGAATTGGCTGCCCAGACAAGTTGTGGATGCTTCATCTCTGCAAGTGTTCAAGGCCAGATTGGATGGGGCTTTGAGCAACCTCATCTAGTGGGTGGCACTAGTTGGAAATAGATGATCTTTAAGGTCCATTCATTCTGTCCTCCCAAGAAAGTTTATAACTGTTGGAACTTACAACTATCTGGTGTCTATCTGTTTGGCTATCAAAATGTTTGATAAAAGTAGCTGGCTACAGGATGGCAGCTGATTCAATCTTCCATCCTTATCCTTAAGAATAAAGGCTACAGGATTCAACATTCAAGTGTGGAGA
Source organism: Monarcha castaneiventris obscurior (assembly GCA_026261815.1). Taxonomy (NCBI): domain Eukaryota; kingdom Metazoa; phylum Chordata; class Aves; order Passeriformes; family Monarchidae; genus Monarcha; species Monarcha castaneiventris. Next base: position 21,221,334 of record JAMPIT010000379.1, on the reverse strand, counting down.
GCTCAGAAAGTTTGTTTGGTTTTGGATTTGGTTTTTGTTTGGGTTTTTCTTTTTGTATACAGGATTAGAGGCAACTGAAAAGAAAAAAAAAAAACTCTGTATTTGTTAGAAATCCATTTATACTTTTCAAATTAAAGAAATGCTTTGGCATGAGCAAGAGTCACTGCCATAACAATGTCAACTGTCAGTTGCTGGTCATGCATGACAGATTCACTCTGTTATTTCTACTTCACATTTAAGGCTTATTCTCCAACTTTTAATTATGCTCTAATATGTTGTGAAGGATTTAATTTTATTGAGCAAAACTGATCCTTAAATGATTTCAGAACCAAAGCTGAAGACTTTAGAAATGAAAGAATTTCAAGGACAGAAATTAAACTGTTAGAAATAAAACTTATTCTACTATTGGCAAAGCAGAATTTGGCCTAATTCCCTTTTTTTTTTTTTGAGCTACATCAGCAGCAAAGTTGTTATAACTTGTTACACCTCTGCATACACATAGAGTGTGTATGGCTGATGTTGAAAAATTTGCACTTTAGCTTGAAGAATGGTGAGACTTATAAGTATCTGGCCTGAACCTGAGATAAAAAAAATCCCTGAACTCAATGAGTAGCTACATAGTGGTTTTGAACTGCAGTTCATAATTAGAACTAAGCAAAAATATCCCCCGAAGAACCTGAAATCAAAACAGCCAAAATCAAGACCCTTGACATTAACATCAGTTTGGGCCAAACAGAGACTACTGAATATGATCATAAATATCTTTGACATAGTCATGCTTCTTTTCAAATAATGTTGCGTAAAGGCATTATACCCATGCAGTTAGAAAGTGGTTTTTTAACAAGGGCAAATCTCAATCCAAGCTAAATTTGTAGGAAACAATCTATGATACAATTCATTTTACTAATTGAAAGCTTGCCTAATGTCAGGACACACTGTGATTTTATTTCAAATTAGGGTTATACCATGGTATGTTAATTCACAGCTGATCGATCCAGCAAAGCAAGAGTAGTTGTTCCTTAGTATCACACACAAGGCTCTTAACACCGCAGCACTAAAGACAATAACTCCTTGCCTGAAGCTCATTATCTTTTTAAAAATCTTTAACAAACAAGAGAGAGACATTGGAAAGTTCAAATTTTCTCTGCATAAGCAATGTTTCTTTCTGACGTGCCTCTTTCTGCACTGCCTCCTCTCTTTCTCCTAATTTTACAGTTTAGAAAGCCAATGTATACACAGACTGGTGTGGAGCAGTGGACTTTTGAAGCAAGTCCACTGATTGATTGCTATGATCGTAGTTGAACAGATCGAACGCCAAAAGTAGTCTCTTTATCAAGGAGCTGCCAATTGTATTTCTGCAGAAGGGTGGGAAGTGGACTGTCAAGTAAAAGCTCACATAGCAGCTCTGGCTGTCTTTCTGAGGTTGTCTTTTAAGCATATCTCTCTCTTGTAGCTCAAGTGCAAGTAAGATGTTAGGTTAGAGGGATCAGTCTCAAATTTTCAGTTTCTGGTGGAAAAGATCAAACTGATTTCAAGCATGGAATCAGAGGGATTAGCCATCAGATCCCCTCTGACTATTTGTTTAAGGCCTAGCATGCTAAAAACTTAATGTTAAGAGGAGTTTCGACTGTGACTATTGTACAAAAGTAGTTAGAGAAACACAGGCAGAAGAGCAAAGGGTAGACACAGGCTGAGTGATTCGCACAGCATTATAGGGAATTTGAAACTCAAAATATGAAAATTTGGAATTGCTATATCCTCCAATATATCTATCGAGGGGAAGATATTGAAATAAAACTTCTTTGTAATGATCTGGAAACTTGTGAAAATAAATAAAGTCTTTCATATGCAACATAAGAAGGATGAAAACTGTCTCAATTTTCTGATGTGTTGTGAAATATCTCATGATATTTCCACACATGACTGCCACAGCAAGCTTATTCATACTGAATATTCACAGAAGCCCATATAGACTGCTGGGGCAAGATGCTATGTCGATACCTCAGAAACAGGAAATAGGAATACTGCTAACATAGACCTTTTCAAAAACTATTTTCTATAACACGTGGGTCAGTCACTGCTGTTTGGGAATAAACAAGCTAATTTGATGTAAATTGTTTTGTTCCACAGTGAGGGTACATGCCCAAATACCCAAATATGGCAAATGGGGCAAATATGCCCCAAATACCGTCCTTCTTCCTCCCTCCATCTTCCATTGTAAGAAAATAATCTCCCTTTTTGTTTCTTTGTGTTGTCCTTTTCCCTCAACCTTCCTCTCTATTCTTGTGTTCCCAGATTTCTTTTCATTCCTACACTCCCTGAATATTTCAGCCTCCTAAATTTCCTTCAGAACTTTCTCTTGCGCATAATTTTTACCCTCGTCTAGAAAACCTCCCACCTATCTCGTACATAGGTGAGAGTACAAATATTCAGTGCTGAGGAATTGTTCATAATTAAACCAACACATAAATTATATCGATTGTTTTTCTAGAATTGTTAGTGAAAAGGAAGTCTTGGAAGACAGACATAATAGACAATAAAAAAAAGGGAATGGGAAACAGAATAACCAGAAGATAAAAAGAGTGATCTCATGCTCTTGCCTTTTCGCAATAATGAAGAACATTGCTACTGATATTATTAAGGTCAGAGAGGGGAAAAAGAATTTATTAAGGTGAATGTCTGTTGAGTTTATTGCAAATGAAAGTAAATTTAGGAACGAGGAATTAGTAAAATAACATTTTTTTGGCTAAATTGATTAATCTGTTTTCTGTGTAATATATATATATATTGCTCTATGTGTGAAAGTGATGTAGAATGAAAAAATCAGGCAAATAGGGAAACCATAAAATAATTAGATTTAGATTGCTGATCAGTAGAAAAAGTACATAATCTAGGATCTTTAAACATTGAGTAATGTCACAAAGCCACTGAAAAATTCAGTCACAGGAATGGACCAAAATTATTAATTCTGTGGCTTTGTAACCATTTCTTGTGAGAAAGCTTCAAGTAAAAAAAAAGTTATAAATTTATAAAATAGATGTATTCATGCCTGTTTCAGAGTCTTAAAATAATGGGAAGTAGGCAATCACAGAAAAGCTTAAGCCTTGTGGGCTTTGGAAAATTGGAAGAGAAGTATGTCAGTAATACTAGCTGAAATTAAATGGTATAGATTCTCAGAGGCTTCCACCAGTATCCATATGTACTGCCATCCCCCAAATCCCTCCTGTCTCTCTGTGACTACCCTGAAAGCCTCACCCAGTAAAGAGCCTTTGCAGAATCCTGACATGTGGCTCTTGCCTCCAGGCTAAACCTCACAGGTAATCAAAGAGTTTGATGCTTTAAAGAATATTCTCTGCAAAAGCAGAAGATCTGCTACTTCCTGCCTAAGTCAGAGAGCCTGAGTGGTTTTAAGCATAAGAAATTACTGCCGAGGTCTAAACAATGAGTTTAAATAATTGTCAAGTGTGTTCAGTCCTCCTGTGCTTTTCATGAAAACAGCTCCTGAATACCTGGCCTGAATATGAATAAGAGTTACAAGATTACGTTATGGTTGGTAGTTTTATCGGTGTCATAATAACAGAGCAAAATGAGTCTAGTATCTCCTCTTTTTGTATTTTTCCTCTGTTGAAGGGAAATAATTTTTTTAGCTCTCTCTCTTCAGAAGCTGGGTAGGAACAGTAGGAACAGTGTTTGCTCCTTCTGCTGGTGTTACCTGATAACCAGGATGAGGAAAAAGAGTGATGGAATTTGTTACAGAGGATGCCCTCTGGCACATTCTGTTTTGTGCCTTACAACCTATTGTCCATTAAAAAATCCACAACAAACCAAACCCCCACAAAAACTGACTGTGAATTGAAAAAACTTCCATATTTTGGAAGTGTACTGTGTATTATCCTAGCAGACCCTGCAAAGACTAGGCTTTTATTTAAACTATCTCACTTCTGCAGAATGGGATCCCTCAAACCAATGTATGAGAGCGGAATTTCCTATAGATCTGCAAAATGGCTTGAAGGAAAGAAAATACTGCTAAGCAAGAGGAAGAAATGTGAGTGACATATTCAAGTTATTTGATGTATCTTAGAACTATTCTTCTGGAAGGAAATTAACTTATTTTACTTTTTGTATTTTAGAAGCATTTCCAAGTGCTTCCAGGAATCTGAGCCCACCAAAATTACTCTGTGTCTTGTAGAAGTAAGTGCCAATGTTTGAAAGTTACTGTGATTAAGATGTTTTTTGGAAAAAGCATGGCTTTTCAGTATTTTCTACTGTCAAATACTTTCTAGAAAGGGGACCTTGGTGAGGAAAGCAGTAGTTCATACAGACCTCTAACGTTTACTAAGAATATAAATATATACATTAACTAGTGCCAATTTTATTTGTATCTCTCTTTCTTCTATGACTGACAACTATTCATCATCAAATAAATACATACAGTGCATTAATTTTCACTTATGTTTCTCTCTGGGCTTTCCACCTAAATTTATACTGCTTATAGCAAACTATCAATCAAAAAAAAAAAAAAGAAAAATATGGAAAAATCAGACAATATATTGAATCTTAGCTGATAACCAGATGTATATAACACATGGATTTTCAAAGACCATCTCACTGAAGAGCTATTGCTCGCTTATCCAGAAATAATCCCATTCTTTGCAGCTGGCAATAAATGAATCTCTTGTCACTAGACTCAGAAAAAATCAGTTGTTTCTCTTTCGCTCTCCCTGTCTCTTCTGAATTCAACAATATGGGACACGTTATTAAAAGACATATAACAGAGAAGAAAAATATTTTTACATGTTTGACAAACTTTTTAGTTGCTGTGATGGGATTTTCTACCACTGCATGTGTTGAAGTTATATTGACCACATGTTATTAAGGAAGTTACATGTAATTATAGTTAGATATTAAAAAGAATTAATTCAAAGAATTTCTACTGTGCAACACAGTTACAAAATAATTATGGTCTCTATTCACTATATAATACTACTACAGGGCTTAAAAGATGCTGTATTTTCTATGTGTTACAAAATGAGATTTTAATTTTCTGGCTCACACCAATGACCAGTTACAAATCTGCATGCATTATTAGCTGAAATTTATCAAGTGCTAAACTTTCACATATAGATAGCTGTTATAAATCAGCTGACAAGAAATAGCTGGTGATTAATAATTGGATAACCAATCCAATTATCTAGAGAGAAAGATAACTGTTTTGTTGAGGTGATAATTATGCATCATTACTATTATGAAATTGTCAAATATGGCGAGCTGATGTGGGTAATTAAAAGCTGTTGGCATTTTAAATATATATTGCTTTTAAAATATTATACATCCTTTGCACAAAGCAGGATGAACTTAATATGAGCTGGCACTCAGTTGTTATTTTTGCAGTGACCATTTTGCAGTATCCATGTCTTTTTTTCAAGACTCTTGACTTGCCTTGTCTTTTTAAGTCTGAATCTTTCAAACTTTTCTGCATGAAGTTAATTTGATGCATTTTCAGTGGTGGATTTTTAACAAAATTCTTGCCTTTGATATTAAAGCCTTCCAGGCGCTCTGAGCATTTGCATGACTTCTTTTTTATACTAAACCTACATGAACATGAATGCTATATAACATGAAAAGGAAAGAAAGTCCATACACCTCTCGGTCTTGCTTAGGTTGAATATGAACAAACCCCAAAAAGTGTGGAAATAACATTTCTGGAGAGAAGCATCCTGTGCCCTTACAGGCTATCACTCAGCATTCAGCACTAACAAATATCTCACGCTTTCCCTAAGGATTTTATCTTCACTTCTAAGAGGAAAAGGAAGACAACACAAATCTCAAATTCAACTTTGTACTCCAGCCCAAAATTATAATATTGCATTCAGATACTCTTATCTGTATAGATTGTATACTTGATGAATTTTTGCTCCTGAATGATACCATTAGAGACTTTCATTAAAGATGTTACTATCACTTCAGTGACAAATTACACTCTTGTCTTGCACAGGGAATAAAGGAGAGTGGATTTTTCTTTTCTGCTATGCATTTTGCATAGAAAGAAGGATAAATGGAATTGCCTTTACCAAGGGAGTACAGGAACTGTTCTCTCCCTGCATTTGAGACATAAACTACAACAGCAAGAGGTCTGCTCCCCTCTGGCTGCTTTCTGAGAGTGGGGGAAGAATGCAACATTTTATCAACCAATTTTCTTTTGTGGGATCTCTTACGGGAAGATTGCAGCCCACCACAAACATGCAGATCTCAACAACCTGTGGCAGTCTTGAGGTCTTAGGTTGCCCAACTTCATGTTCCCAAAACAATTAGCAATGGAAAAGCACCAAGAAGTTGTAAACTTAGGCACAGCAAAATGAAAAAGCTTAATTAGGTCCTGGAGGCGGTATCATGAAACTGTGGAAACAAATCTGTTACAGAAGATAGATGAATGGGAGGCTGGTGTGCAGGATCAAGCCATCTGTAGGCAGCCAAAAGTAATTTAGATTGGTGTTTTGACCAGCTCTGGCTTCAAGAGCCATTAAGGGCACCCATGTGTTAGTTTATTTGTGGTTAAGTCAGCATTTCTTCTGCAAACAAACATTGCTGTATTTTAAAAGCCTGGTGGATGCAGCTGTCTGGGTTAAAACTTCAGATAGAGGTCCTGGCACATTCTCTGTAAAAAAGAACTCCCTAATTTTTGTGGGACTAGAAGACGCATCTCTTTAACATAGTACCAAGGAGGTGGATGTTGGCTTGGGTCCCTCTTCAGAACATGGTGGTCTAACCCTCTGATGCTCACCTTGGAGGTGGACGAAATACGGAAGTAAAAAGGCAAAAGTAGCACACAGGGAACAATTCTGGGAGGTTTTATCTATCTTCATTATTATGAAGTTGCATAAAAGAATTCAAGTACAATACAGGCAAACTTCTGAAAAGTTCTGGAAAAAAGCTAAGTCAATTTGTGCAGATTAGAATTCCCAAGAGGAATCAATTTTTGTGAGAAAGTCACATACAATAACTATGTGGATGTAATGTGGATTTACACCAATCTGCTCATGGAAACAAACTCAAACCCAAATCACAATACTTCCTCCTAGGCAGACATCCCCAAATATGCTAAAATTTCCAACATGTTCTTAAGATCATGATAAGAACTACAGAAATAGGATTTACTATTTCATGGCAAATAATATAACTTCTAATATTGTCTGTCCTTTTTATTTGCTTCCTGGATTTTTATACTTTCAACTTTGCTCCTCAACCAGAATGGCATGAAACTTCTTTTTTTAATCTTAAAGTTGAGATTTTCAGGTAATAACTTCATTATGAGAGTGGAGGCCCCAAAAAAACCAGCTCATTAGGACAAATTACAAATTGGAGTAATGAAAGTTATTAACAGAAGAGACTGAATTTGGTAATGAATTTGGACATTTCAATGCATGCAAACCAAGAGCAGTGCACCCTCCACACACCCTCCAATTATTTTCCTATAAAAGAGCAGTGCACCCTCCACACACCCTCCAATTATTTTCCTATAATTTTGAGTTGGTAGAAAGTAGAAGCAGCAAGCAATTAATTCAAAATGTACTCAAACAAACCAGAATTCCTTTATGCTATGAAAGCAACACATATTTCAGTCCTGTTTATGCTAATTTTTTGAGTTCTTTTGATCATAATTTACAGTCTTTCTTGCATGTTAACTTTAATTCACACTTCAGAATTTGAAGTTGACTTTTAGTTCTGCAGTTAGTACAACAATTTGGAAGTTACTGATAATTACATGGTAGAACTAACCCTTAAACGAATATTTTGTATGGGATCTTTTGTCTGCAGTTTATATTCTTCATAGCACAAAGTATGGTGTGAAAAAAGGAAAATTAGAGTGAAGACACATAAAAAGATACAGTTCTGAAGGAAAACAGGGAGAGAGAAAGTTATGACACTGGAAAGTTTTAAAGAAAGAAGCTGAAAGGAAAACAGTGCATGAAAAGTGAAATTCAGACTCAGAAGTAAAATATAGATAATTAACTCTAATACATATATTAGCCTACATTTTAGAAAAGAATGGTACTTTTTTAGACTATGGCACATATAACAATATTTTATTTAGAATGATGAGTTATCATTTCAATATAGAGAACATATAACTGTTTAAGTGGCTGTGGCACTATGAAGGCAACGGCTGAAATATGCAAATCAGTTCAGTGTTCTATAATTAGGCTAAAAATGTGATTTTTTTTCTACTTCATAAATTTGATTTTGTTTCTGCTATTGAAGTATCATAATTTTTTTAAAGTACATGATCAATTATTTTTTCATGGTTTAGACAAGTGGTATAGATGATATTTTTCTGAATAAATTCAGTGAAAATAAATTCATAAACCATCTACTTTTTAATGCAACATTTAACTCCTAGATGTATTTTAGTATAAGTTTTGTTTAGTCAATAAGAGCAAAACATACTTCTTAGTATTTTTTTGGGAAGGAAAATATCCATGACTGCTGACTTTATTGACTAAAACCTATGTTTTCAAAGCTTATGTATAGTAAATAACCATAATGTTGAAACAGCATGTTTATGCTCAACATAATCTTGTAAATTATATTGTATGGTTGTTGAATATATAAATATCCATGAAAATACACATATTCCTACTTACCCAACGGACAGGAAAGGCTCCTTTGATTCAAGTCTGTCAAGTAAATAAAAAGAGTTTTAAATATATGTATTTATTGTGTTTAAGAACAATTATACAATGAATTTAAAACAGCCTTTTTCAGTATCAAGTTTATTTAATGGCACAATTTAACATGAATAGAAGGGCATAATTCATTTTACTAGGAGCTTAACTCTAAGAAAATCCCATTTGCCTAATGGAACTTTGGTCTAGAAATCAAGTATTTACAAAGCAGCACATCTAGGCCCTTCAAATTTCACAGTTTCAGATGATTTGTGTAGATATTTGCATAGAATGCCTAGAGTGAACAAGAAATAATTTGTCCTTTTTGTTTCTTTAAAAAAAAAAAAAAATGATATTCCGGATTAAACTTTAAACACACACTTTTTAATTTTTTTGGTAGGTTTCCAGCATCCTGTGCTCATGTGACGTGATCACCATTACGAGAACTTCTGTCCCATTTGCCAGAATTGGCCTTGTGCTGCTTTGGTAGATCCAGAATCATGCCCAGTTCTAAACCCAGTGGTTAAAAGCGCTCTCTCACTCCCTGCTGTTGCTGCTGTCGCTGTGAGGAGACGCTGTGAGACCTGCACACTGCGGGAGCCTCTTCTACTGGTAGTTATCATCCAGCTAGGATAGATATAAGAGTCCTCATCTATGTGATCAGGCAGTGTTTCTGCTCTGGTATCTGCAACTGGCTGCCCTTATTTTTTTTAGTGTGTTCTAGCTTCAGTGAGTTGACTGATATCAGCTGCTTGATAGGATAATTAGCATGTGATTTTAGGATCCTTTATAAATGTGTTTCAAGCATATTTACAGCTGACTAATTTTGAGTGGTTACATGTCATGCAAAAATGTTCCATTGTGATGATTCCCACTGAGCATACTGTGTTAGGAAGAGCAGCAAATAAACACCCTGGTCATTAATATCTCTTTGTAACCTTTAAAAAAAGTGTTTCTAAAGAAGCAAGTATCATGTGTGGAACTGAACATTTCATTTATGACTCTGAAACAAATATAGTCCCACAATAAAATATTTGAAATATAATTAATTTTAAACAATTATAATCAATTGTAAACAAAGGTACAGTAAATAATAAATGTTTTTAAAAAATTTTCATGAAAGTCCTCTTTGTAAAAAAACTGAGTACTGTTGCAGTTATTATTCATTCAGCAAAAGTTTTGTGCAAAAAACTCACAAACCAATAGACCAGTTTAGTTATTACCACCATCTAAAATCCCAAATGTTTTGAAAACAGTCCCTTTTCTGTTGTCCTAATGGCTATAGCTCACCATTCCATTTCTTTCTGGGGTTGAAATCCACATGGAACTAGAAGAATAGAATAGGAAACACTGATGGCTTTGCATAATATACCTGGAAGCACAGTAGAAGCCCAAAGCTGCATGTCCTTGTGGTCAGGGGGATCCTTATCCAGGGCAGTGCCAAGAAAATCTGAGCTTGGCATTCTCTGTGCTTAGGCAGTGCTGACAGGGCCCTTCATGGGGGTTTCATCCTTCTGCAGGTTCTGTGCACTAGTGTTACTCTTTTGTTTCCTGTTTTTCTGCCTAATGAAATGAGTACGTCAGGGGAAGTACTCCGTGTTTGGCTGGAGAGATTAACTATAAGAAAGATGAGCAAAGAATAAAGGTCCCAGAACATATTTACATACTTCACAATACAGAAGTGTTGTGATCAAGAGAGACCTGGCACTATCCTGATGGAGGACATTCTGGTGGATTTTATTTGAAAACAAAAAGTGTGTGATAGAATGCCCTGTGGACAAAATACTGCAATTAAAAATCTATTTGCAGTCCATTCTCAAGCTGGAATTCAATTTGATTTAAATAGTGCTGCCCTAGGTTTGACCTCTCTCTATATTTGACTAAATGGTTTTAGATAATTTGTTGCATTACTTTTAATTAGTGCAAGTGTTCCTCATAGTAAAGGAATACAATTATCTGTTGGCCTTTTATTTCGTAATTCAGCAGAGGGCAAATTAATATAAAGGTTTAAAACTGCAACACAATATGAAATAACATCCTATATCATCTTTACTGGTGACATTTATCAATACAAAAGGTTTTTTACCTTTCTTTTCAACATAAAATACATTGAATTTTCCATGGTTTTGAGGAATTCTTGCATAATTAAATATGATATTGCAAAAAGAGTAATCCTGATAAGTTTAGAGAAGGGGTCTCATACACATCCAGGAAAAATATTAAAACAGAAACTGTCTTCTTTGCAAAAATATATTGAGTGGGCAAGAAAGTTGCTAAGTTGTACAGTAAACAAAGGCTATCGTGTTTTAATTATGTAGGAATGGTAATGAAGCAGGAGAGATTGAGATTCTTTCTTTCTTTCTTTCTTTCTTTCTTTCTTTCTTTCTTTCTTTCTTTCTTTCTTTCTTTCTTTCTTTCTTTCTTTCTTTCTTTCTTTCTTTCTTTCTTTCTTTCTTTCTTTCTTTCTTTCTTTCTTTCTTTCTTTCCCGAAATGGTTTTCTCATCAGAAAAGGTCAATTTGTCAATATGCCAAGGCAATATATCAGTTTGAATAGGAGGGAGGGAGGCTAATCTGGGACATGGCAGACTGAGGTTGTGTTTCACTTTGATTCTGAGTTAAGATTTTCCGAAAAGTCTGACTTCCTTACCTACATATAATACATAAGTTTTGCAGGAGGAAAAAGAGTTTTTACACTGTATAAGTTGCTCAATTAAAACCAGTCACTGTAAACAGGCATAGGCAATTGATTAGTACCCACTGAAATGCTACAGTACTGTCGCACTGTGTTTAAAATAAGGATCCTACAAATTTCCCATTTAGTGTTATTCCCCTTGCAACCTGTCTTGGAGAGATACTTTACAAGGTCTGATTAACCCAATTGTGTATTTTATAATTTTCTTTGCTGCTAAGTTTGCTTATATAAATGGCAATTATCTAAATTCAATCTTTGACATGGACTGAACATCCAGATGGACAAATTTTCAAGGTTTGCAGACAAACATACAGGGAAACATGACTAGACTAAGGGCATGTGAATTCCTCTTTGACTTGTCAACAAATCATGCAATGACAGGAAGGTCCCAAAGTAAATTCTACTTTCCTTGCATAATTGTTCTATTAAGATTACAGGCAAGACTTCTTCTGCATTTGGGGCCTGACCCAAGATACATAAATCTTTATAATTACTTGTTAAAGAATCCTCTCCTCTCCTTCCCAAAATTGTTTACAGGACAAAGTGAATAACAATAACAATATCAGTGCAGTACAGAAGCAAATGGATTTTAACCAAGGATTCTCCGAGGTAATTAATTATGAATCAATGTATTCTTCCTCGTGGTGGTCACATAATTTCATCTTTAAGCACTTAGTAGGAAAAACACATAGAATTTAAGGAATTTGTTAGGGTTCCTATTCTGACTTGTTGAAAAAACAAAACTGACTGCCCTGCATCAGGGAAAGGGGTCAGGAACCAACTTTTTTTTAAGATGAGTCATCATTTTAGGTTACAACCTTCATATCAGAATTCCCGAGGAGGATTAGCTGAGTGTGCTGCTGACATCACACATTTTCTGTTTGACTATAAAAAGCATGAATAGTGACTGCAGTTTTCAAGGGGATTGGAAGCATTTTTATTCAAGCCAGATAGGAAAGTCAGGAGAACTGAAAAGCATTTCGGACTTAGTACAGTGTTAATGTATATTTTGACTGACTGATGTGGCTGACTTATTTACCTGTCAAGTATGTCTTTTTTTGCACTGTACAACTTTAGGAAGCAAAGATTTAGCAGGATCAAAGATTTAGCAGAAATACGTGTAGTGAAAGAATATTCAGATTTTTCGCTCACCCTGTTTATCAATGCATTAAATTTTTAAATTAAATTTAATTTTAAAATGACAACTACTCAAGGGACCTTTCAAAAGAAACTTAGGTTTCCATTCACAGTAATCAAACATGGGTGCATTTTTCTCTGAATGTTGAGTCGGTGATTTGAAGTGATCAAAAAACATCTTTCTTCAGAATTTTTTAAGCAGTGTAAAATATTGTAATTTAATTTAATTTCTTTTTAAAGCATGTGAATTATATTTATAAATGTTGGCAAGTTTTATCAAGAAACTCATATTCTGGAACAAATAAATGGTAGAACAACGGTATAGACGATCTAATCTATCAAAAGTGTTTCAGAAAAAGAGGGAATGGAAGAATAATTTACAGGTTTATGTCAACTTTTACAATTGTTCCTAATAAATTTAATAACTTCCGCTCCCATCTGGTCGTTGACATTGCAATTGATAACTCTGATTAGAAAAACAACAACCAACTGTTGTTTTCATTAATATTGCATAATGTCAAATACTGTGTATTAGTTTTTGCTGTGCCTCGAGAAGTTGCATTCCACAGAGCTAAGTGCTTCTGTTATTTATTGAAACATAAAAATTCTAGCACAAAGTAAAATACATCACTCAAACCACGGAGGGAAACTAACATACTGCAAACTCTAAGTGTAATTTCTCAGAACAAACTTTGTCCTTTGATGCGATAACTGACTTGGTGGAAAAAAGAACAGGCAGATGATAGGTAAGACTTGGTCTCATTTTTAAAGCTCTTGATATTGCCTGATATAAGATTTTCATAATCAGGCTGAGAAAATAAAATCTAACCCCAGCATGACCTTGAATGAAGAATTATGTCAATGGGAAAGAGTGCCACATTAAATAATAGGAACGCTCAGTGTTATTCTTTATTTAGTTTTGGTTTGCATAAATTATTTTAAAAAAATGTGAATGCCTGTAAAATAAGTAACAAAAAGCTGTTTTTTAAACATCCAGTGAACAGAGTTAAAATCTGATTTTTTTTTGATAAACTGAAGAATTAGTCTGAATTCAGTGTAATGAAATTTTAAAAAGAAAAGCAGAGAGAGAATTCAAGGAGAAGAAATGTTCTATATATAGATCAAATGAAGGACAACTGGCTGGGTATTGCAAAAAACAAGGTTTCAAGAGAGGAAGAACTGAGTAAGAGGAGACTGCCAGTTGTGGGGTCATATTAGAACATCTTTCCTCAGAGCTGATTGAGAAGTGTCTTTTAATCAGCACATACTTCCTCTCTTCTAGTCTCAGATCATAGTTAATCAAAGTTCACAACTGAAATATTCAGTGTGAATATTCAGTGTACTAAAACTAAATTTTACTAATTACTGAAGAATTTATTTAATAAGAAAGCTACTACACTAGTAAGCACTCCAGGGATAAACAGATTATCAAACAAGATTATCCCTTTGGCTACCAGACTCTCTCTATGCAGATCTATACATAATCCTTAATAGATGTATAATACATATTTAGTCCCTTATGAAAGTATCACAACACATTATACATTCTGACTGATTAAAAAAGATACATTTTTTCTAACATTTTGTGACTTTTGACTAGGTTAATTATTTAAGATTGAGAACAACTTAGATCACTTCTTGAAGTATCAGCTTTTCCCCAAGTCCATGAGGAAAAAGTTGTACTCAGAAGAAGTTAACTGCCCAAGACATCTGTAGGTAATATGGATCTTACACAGCTTAATTTCTGGTGATAGAGAAAACTGAAATTATAGTTGGTCCCCATGAGACAGCTTGATTTGAGCATTTTATGTCCAAGAATGCTTCTGTTCACCCTTGGGTTTGGTTTGCATTCATGCACTTATTCTGTATTTAATACACTGCAAGATAGACGTGCCTTTAGTCTTTTCAGTGTTTCGAAGTGAAAAAAATTGAATATTTGGCCCAGCATATACATATATACATATACATACATACAAATATATACATATATATATAAACAGGATTTTTAAGCATTTTATGTGTCTGGACAACAGAAAATATGTGCAAAGGGTTTTTTTAATTAGTGAAATGAAATTTTATTTTATTCTGTTTTTTAAAAACACTGCAAAATCACTGACTATTGATCCAGTGCATTTTATTTAGCCAGTTCTACTTAGCACCTAACCCCATGACAGGGCAGTGCCATAGCACTATCTGCAGGAAAAGGATTTGAGGGAATGCTTAGCACAGGATGCTGTTGACAACACCTGATGTCAGCCTCTGCAGATGTGTAGCATATGTACCAAATGTATCAGGAGTACATAGCACATGACCAAATTTAGCTCGTTTCCTAGCAAAATATGAATCTTACATCATTTATAAACATGAAATTCTTGACATACATTTCAGGGGCCTCTAAGATTTTTTATCCCATGGGTAGTTAGGATAGATAACCTTTTAGCCATTAGTTAGCAGAATGTAACTGCTAACTAAAACCACTACATAACATGTAATGCTTGGAGTGATCTTTGAAGTTTGACTGTTGAAAAACTGAATAAAAGGTATCTTTCCCTACAGGGAGGAAGTGCTTTAAAGAGACTGCCTCTTCCCTGTACTAATTTGCACAGCAGCAAGAGGTTAGAATGAGATTTAAACCAGCATATGCAAAAGTTGGTTTGATATACCAGTACATTGTCATATTGGATACTGAATGTATTACTGTTATAAAATGGGATGGAAGGGTTTTGGGGGTGTGGTAGGAAAGGGTGGCACAGAGAACTAAGGGGAACTAAAGGAAAAAAGGAAGTAGCTTCCAATAATACTCATAAATGGGTGGTCTAAATTTTAGGCAGCAAGAAGAGAGGGAAACCTAAAAGCTCTAAGTCATTTTAAAGCTGTATCCTATGTGATTTTACAGGTTAGATTTTACTGTGTCTTCCTTTACAAATCCAAAAATTGCAAAGATAACATGAACGGGGGCATGGATTCTCATAGTTGAATAAGTCATGGTAGTATGTCTGGGGAAAACTAAATTGTGACTTGGAGTGAAATTTATTCAGACACTACATTTGAAAACCTTCTTAGATAGTTATGGATTCCAGTTTCCTCCCATGCCGCCCAAGAGAAGCCTCCTGTTGCCAAACAGAGTGACAAGCTACACTGTTTAACCTATACATCATATCTATGTGATGTTTCCAGTCATGAAGTAATTCACACTCAGATTCAAAGTGAGATTCTTGCAAGTTTCCCAAACTGAAAATGTGCTCAATTTGGTACCTTCGTCCAAGAAACCCTGAAGAATGAAAGTAACTCCATGCCACTGTCAGTTTTTATTTGCTTATTCCCGTGATTTTTACTAGTTACTGAATTTTGCAAAAAACTATGCTTCAAACAAAAGAACGAATTTTGAGAAAAATCTAAAGATATAAGTAGTGTGCCTTAGAGTTTTCTTCCTCACAGGTTTAATCATTCTTTGCATGAAGTTGATTTCACCTGACCCTCTTCGGCTCTAAAGCAGGGTAAGAACACTCAGGTCAATATGTACTGATCTAAAAACATCTAGAATGAGTTCATCGGGGTGGGTTGAACAAAACAGTGTTGACTGATCTAATGCACACAATCAATACTACTTTGCTGCATGGCTATTTGCAGTCCCAAATAGATGAAGGTTAATGCAGGCATTGCCTTTGAGGATCCCAAGGGTAGAGGTGTAATATCCTTTTTCCCTCAATGACACTACTAACAGTTTAAAGCAGTAACAGGGTGGCCACTTCTCTGACAAAGTAAGATTCGTTTTTGTCATGCTGTTCCCTAGAATAATCTCATCCATGCAAAACTGAAAAATGCAACATACAATTTTATGCCAACATGTATTAGAAATGCTCATTTCTTAGGACTCAAATTATGATTATAAATACATGTTTTACTTTTCAGTAAAATAGCCAGAGCTTTTGCCAGAAGTTTTGGGAATATCAGCAACATGATCTACCAAAAAGGCATGCAATTTGTAACCTATTCTTTAAAAAATAAAATTGCATTTATGCATCAACAGCACTAAGTATCAGTTCTGGCAGGGTGGATAATGTATTTTCAGCCAGTATGCTCCAACAAAAACAGAATTCACCAAGAAATAAACCTGGATGGTAATTTTATTGTTAATAATTCACTGCATAATAATATGTTTCTGTTGTCCCTCTGTGTTGGCACACAGCCTTCCATGCTATTTGTAATCTTACTTAACAATCAATTTTCTTTTAAATTAAATATATGTTAAATTTCTTCTTCTAATATAATTCATAAGACTTTAAAATGTGTTACAGTCTCTCATTTGTCCAACCTTCCTTATTTATTCACAGAGTACTAAATTTATAACCCAGCATCATATTTCTGTAGCTCTTTGTAAGCCACCTAAATGATGCCCTTGCAGTACACCAGCAGCTCCCAGACCAAATTACGGCCTTCTATATAATTAGAGGTGGTACATTATGTGAGAACCAATGCCTAATTGCAAGTCCACTAAGTGGTTCTCTGAAGCACAGCGTTCTGCATCTCTGATTACTGCAGCAATTAAGGGTTTACTAAACACCTGAAAATGAAGAATTCTGCTGTGCATTTGCGATGTCAGGACAGGACCTCCTCTATCCTTTCTCATGAATCCTAGGTTCTTTCTTTTAAGACTTAATAAGACAGTTTCTGAACAGCAGTATCTGCAAATCTGGATACTATTTCTATGATGCTTTCTTCACTAAAACTCAAATGCAGAAAAAATACCATGGTGTCAGTTTCTGATTTCTTTTTAATGTGTTGAAGGCACTATTTTTTTAGCCTAACAGCAGAATACCTACACAAGACATCATCTTCATATGGAAGACAACATGCCGTGTCCAAACTGTTTATTTCTTAAATTAAATGCATGGATCTATGCAGGTAATAAAGGGTAGAAATCTCACATGTAATAAGGGATAGGAATAGGGCTCAGGCTGTCAAGATTTAAAGTGAATGCATGACTAAAAGTACTATTTCTGTTTGCCTTCAGGCAAACCCATCAATGCTCTGGATCTTTTAGGAATTTACTTTTTGATTTATAGGACAAAGTTTTTTTCATTCATGTTAGCAGCCAAAATTCTTGGATAAGAAAGGAGTCATAATAAATGCAATGCAATCAGAAAGTTGTGAATATTTTTTCTGTTCTATTGTGGTACAAACAGTGGTTAAAAACCATGAGAAAAAGAGGTTTACAGTTATATACTTTATCTATAGTATATTCCTTCAGGTTTCATAGCAGAAAGAAAAAGTAAGAAAAAAAATTAAACACCAGGAAAAAACCCAACAATAATAAGAGAACAGATTATTCTTCAGATTTTCTAATTTCTGAGCATGAATGTGGTTATGGTGTCTGGGCTTTTTTGGAAGAAGATGACCTCATTTGTATGATACCATATATCACCTGCAAGAGGAAGAGTTCTGAGAGAAGAAGAGGGATGCAGCTCCTATGCAGATGTGTATAAGCTGGTGTCACTTCCTCTTAACAAAAGAAAAAAAACCTGAGGAAAGACTGTATAAGTCTAAGGAATAACTTGAGGGGAGATTGTAACAAA
This sequence comes from Monarcha castaneiventris obscurior, assembly GCA_026261815.1. Taxonomy (NCBI): domain Eukaryota; kingdom Metazoa; phylum Chordata; class Aves; order Passeriformes; family Monarchidae; genus Monarcha; species Monarcha castaneiventris. The sequence goes on along the minus strand of JAMPIT010000379.1, from coordinate 21,203,265 downwards.
GACAATTGCTAATCTTTATGTAGGACCTACTTCTAAATGGATCTGTGTCAAAGGACATAGTTTAAAAACTCGTAACGGTGAATAAAAGAAAGCAAACATGAGAAAAATGTAAGATTTATCATATAGTGATGATCTGAGAGGCAAAACCTGCCCTAGTTCCCTTCTTAAGGAGAGTTAGCAGTATTTTCAATAGTGAATAGCAAGATTAAAAAAAAAAGAGAGTTTTGTTGTCCTAGTTGTTATTGGAGTTACTACACAGATTAGGAATAATATGACTGAATGAAGAAATCAAGATGCCAGCTGCATTTTTTGTCTTTTGGTCTTCTTCTTTATCTGTGATTTATTTCAAAATAAAGAGAAGCAAAAGGTTTTCTTGGATGTTGTTAAGGACCCAAGATAACTTTCTGTCCCGTTTCCCCCCTCTCTAAAGCTATCGAGTGCTGCAGATTCATACCCTGGATTATGTGAAAGGGCAAACTTAAACTTTGTCTGCCTCTCCCAACCCCTCTGAGCACCTGTATTGTTTTAAACATCTATGGGACCAAACTGATTGCAATTACACCATCGTGATTCAGAAGTGAAGACCTGCATGTGCTGCCTTCCATCAGCAGATTTTTTTTTGCTATTCTTATGATATTAGTTATTTGATATGGTGGTCTTTTCTTGAAAGAAAATAAAAAAACAAACAAAAAAAGGTGAGTCACATCAAACTGAATCACTAAATCTGCTATAGCTTTGTATTTGTACCTTTTACGATTTTTAATGTAATTGCGAATACTATTTAAATTCTCAACACAAGCAAAATTTATACTGTTGAAGTAAGAATCTGAAACTAAATTATATTTTTTCTGTGCAGTAATGACTGTTTCAAATGTGACCACTAGCAACATTCTTTGATTAAATGAATGTAAATAGTATCCCACTGGACTTCAAATTCTACTTAAACATGTCTAGAAAGGTGGGTTTTTTTATGGAAGCTAAATCTTTTGTCAGGAGAAGAGCTTCAGAACAACACTTATCTTAGATCCATTCCACTGCACTGAAATAAAATAGCTTTTTTCATGAAGAAAGGTAATCAAAAGCATCAGGAGGATACATTTCTGTAGAAAAATAATCACTTTGATTATAAAGAAATATCACACTATATAGTCTTAATATGACATACTCATAGAAAGATTATGTTCCATAAGCATAATTTTTTTTTTCATTCAATATATTGAATAAAGTCGGAGTTGAAACCACAATTTGATGTAAAATTAAAGTATCAGAAAATACCTGATCAGGTTTGTTTTCTGTTTTCTGGACTGTGTCTTTAGTCTCTTGTAGGTCAGTAATAATGATGGACACACAAGTTCATTAAGAAAAAGAAAGTATAAAGAAAATGTTGTTGGAAATCTAGGGCAGTATTCAATTAAGAAAGATGCTTATACCTGCAGTTATTTTTATTATATGCCAGGTTTAAAATATTGATAATACACTATCAGTGGCACACTACCACTGTAATTATGCAAAATACTGCAGTATTCTAGTAGAATAGTAATGCTTGTTTGGCACAGAACTTGTTGAGCTTATGTTGACGCTCTCACGTGGGAGGAATGATCTCAAGAAGATTCCTATACTAAAAGACAAAATCAAGTTGCCCATCACTGTCCTTTTCATGCTTTCTCCTGAAATTAAGGGCGCTCAGGAGTGCTCAGAAAACCAGTTCAAAATAATGGATGGCTCTGAGGCAAACCAAACCACAGCAAACTCTATAAATGATATTTTCAATAAATGTAAGAAGCAGAGAGCAAGTAGAGAAAGCCTGCAAGCAACTCTTTCAGCCTCTCCTATAGGACTGAAAAACCAAAGGAAATGCAAGATGTGCAACATAATTTTATCATTTTCATGTTAGAGATTATAAAGGTAAAATGTGCTGAGGAAATTGATAAAATATTTGTGTCTAAGAAAAATAAAACATTGACATATAAAATAATCACACCATGTAAATAAAAGAACATCCCTTTCCAGTATACTAATATTAGACATGTAAATAAAATAATTTGTTCCGGAGGCCATCGGAGTTATGAAATTTTACATTAAAGGCTGTTTAATGTAGCTAATTAGTAGCATGTTAAATCAAGCGTGTTGAATATACATTTCAATTGCATTATGTGGAGAAGTGATTGGTAATGGGAAGTCACTGTGCTAATACCACCCAGAGAGTGCTGAACTGTACACCTGAAATTTCAGAGAACAGCTTGGAAAAAAAACTTGTCCTGGAGGGAAGCCTTTTCAGGATCACTGTATGCTACGGCTGGGCAGTGCTGTGGGAACTCAACACCAGTGAGTGGTTCTGGTTACAGCCCAGCCAACATGATGCCTTAAGAGGCTTCCCAGAAACAGAGACTAGACAGAATAAGGGAATAAAGGTAGGCATTTATTTGAAGGACCTTCAAGGTACACCCTGGGGAACCAGAGGCTACTGCCAAGATGGACCCCAAGATGGACGACAGGTCATGAGTTCTTCACACTTTTATAGGTTTGGCTCATTTGCATATCAGGGTTAATTCTCCAATTTAAAGCTTCAGTTTAATGATGTAATTCCCCTCAGCTTGCCCCCCTTTAGAGTCTTTGTTTTACACATTTTGGGCCTAGAACAGCCTGGCTGTCCTTGAAGGCAAAGCCTGGAGAGGCTTTGTTATGTTTACCTAGCACGAGAGAGCAGAAATTACAAGCTACAAGAAACTTCAGAGTTACACTCTAAGCCATACAGAATTTGAAAAATATAAAAGTTAAAACCTAAGGCATCAAACACAGTGAGAGGCTTTTCCTGACTTTGTTAATCCATTCACTAAATCCATTCTGTTAATTGTCTCATTCCAGAAAGTGTCTTAGCAGGATGGATCTTAGGCTAGGCAGCTTCATGCCCAGACAGGAATAGGAATACTGGGAGGACTGAGGATTGAATAACTCCTCAGTGAGTCTTCAAGATGTGACACTGGGGCACAGCCAGTTTTGTTTGTGGCCCTCTAAAGAAGCTTGGGGTTTGGCAAGGGTGAAAATAATTCACATGGGGAGGGTTATTCTTAGATAAAACAGTCTTGGAAAAGTTTATAGGTCAACTACAACATTAAACTGTGTAGAGCAAAGAGAGTGACCCTGGCAGTGCCCAGTAACTCACATTTCCATTTTTTTTCCAAATCCTAGTCTCCTGCTTTCCTACATTGTACAAATATCACTTTACTCCTGGGTCTTCCATCAACTAACTAGTTTTCTCATTAACTCCCTATGCCCTTTGTGTGGTCTCCAGCAGATCCCCACCACCACCTCATGCAGCAGAGCCTGCAGTAATTGTGCTCAATTTCATGACAATAAAAATGCCACCATTCTGCCAGCCTGTAGCACAGTGCTTTTGTTTCTTCAAAAGACTCAAAAGTAGGTGCCCTTGTCATCCTTCTCAAACCCTCTCAGCCTTGTTACTACCAGAGGGGTGCCAGATAAGACTTTTAGCCAGCCCCCCATGCTGATAGCCATACAGAAGGGACATGCTGCATGCCCTGAGGGAAGGCCAGCCACAAGCAGCAGCATGTGCACGGTGGCTATGCTCCACATGTGCTGGGGCTTGGGTCCAGTCCTTGAGCAACTGGGAATGGTTGCACATCAACAGCCTACAGAGCCAGGAATTCCAAGATCCTCATCTTATTTTAATAACTGAAACAAAGGCTTCTGAAATGGAGAAAAATCTCTCAGGCATGCATTTAACATGTCATATAACATGCTAGTGGACTGAAATGAACAACAAATAGTTAAAAACTTATTTTATGATGTAGAGAAGCAGAATACCAGTCCATCAGAGTATTTGTGGTTGATTGTACTTTGGTATGTTGGAGCATAAAAATAGAGGAAAAAACGAGCAAATGGGCTTTCATATGGTGAGACAGAGTTGCTTTTGTGAACATTGATCAAAACATCACTAAATTAAAAAGACAAAGTGTGATCTTTTATTTTACCAAAACATTGCTCCCAAAGAGTGCTTTAACACATTTGTGTCAGCACCTTTAATCTTCACCTTGTGTTTCAAAGGTACTAAGATGTGCCAGTAAAATTAATTTCTTCTGGAGGCTAGACCAATATAACAAGATGCAAAACAATTTTAAGATGCAGATTTTTTAAGCATGTGATTTTCTGTAGAAGTGCTGTGTGCTAAAAAGAAAATTCAGAACAATTTTGAACCCTCTGGGATTTAGGTCCCCCCTCACACACTGAATAGCAATGCAAATTAGGATGAATGCTGATGGAGATTACAGCTATGTTAAAATTTAGCTGATTCCTGAACACTACTCTGAGTACATTTTAAGATATTCAATGAGCATTCCTAAAATTAATAATGTGTTTAACGGCTTTCTGAAACAAAGACTAAATTTTCTCAAAATATTTTAAGGCCTAAACAAAAAAATGGAAGTCCTTTAATTATTTACTTATCTGTCTTGCATCTAAAAAAAGTTATGTGTCTCACATTTAGGCTCCTGCTAAATTTTGCATAGGTAAGATTAAATGAGATTATTTTCACACAGATCTTAAAACTAGAAAAGTTAAAATAAAGGAATGTAGACCCTGAACTGAGCTATCACAGGATATATACCGTTACAGGAAAAAATTAACCTAATGATTTAGATACACAAGCAAAGCTGCAGCGCCTGGCTAGTGACAGAATACCATTTTACATCATTGCCAGGGGAGGGAGAAAGGCACCTTTTCTCTGGCTTCTGGGAAGAAAGGCATTGCTTTTCCAATTGGAAGAAAGCATGGTGTGGTGTGGAAAAGCTGGTCAGTATTTGTCATGGGCTTTCCATGTAAATAGTTTTTTTGTCTTGTACCTTTTTTTATTAATATTTTTGTTGTTACTGTTCCCTTTTTTTATCTCACTGCTGTTTCCAGTGAATTTTTCTTGTCTCAAACTGCATTTTTCACCCCTTTCTACCTCCCATTCTCAACTCCATCCCTGGAGTGGGAAAGGGGAAGGAAAGAGGCAGGAGTGAGTGAGCAGAGTCTGGTTTGGGAGAGTCTCAGGGAGCACTAAATTGGGAATGTCATTGCTAAACCACAACAACGACCATACAGCACATCTCTTTCTACAGTAAATTTGCTGTCTTGTCAAAGAAGGAAATTATATTGCTCCAGCATAATATGGTCCTGATATTTTTACCAATTTATTAACATCTTGGTCTTGATAAATTGATTTCTAATAGTATGCTACATTTCTTAGAATCAAAGCTAGTCTGACCTAATATTTTGTTCAATATCTTCTTGTTAAAAATAGGTACAACACCTGCCCGTACCCATTATTTCTTTACCTTACAGGACCTCCACACGTTTTTGGAAACAATCACTAATAGTCGACACACAGATTCAGCTAGTCCTTTGAACACACTACAGTGAATGTTAGCAGACCATTTCCATTAAATTCACTTAGTCAAACACTGGTTAACCATTTTTTATTGCATACCCTCCGGTTAAAATTGACTTTCTTTAATAGCTGGTCAGCTAACCACTTTTGTTAAAGAAAAAGAAGCCTTTTCTGTATCATCTACTATCTGCTCTCTTCTCCTCCTAACTAAAAATCAGAGGATGTTACTTTAATGACAATCTTTTTGTTACCTTTTATACTGTTATGTACTTTAGCCTTTCTGACATCCTGTAGGATAACTCTGCTTTTCTTTTCTACTTCCAGTCATGGGGTTTTGATTCCACATTCGTACAATTCCTTTTCAATTTTTAGAATGTTAAAGAAAGTTGATGCTGTCATGTTATTCCTTTGTCCGACATTTTCTGCTTCAGGAGAATTTTCTGTTCTACCTTAAGCACAGTCAATGTAAGATTTTCTGCATTTCTTTTGTCCCTCTAATTTCTTTCCAAGAATCTTTCTACTCACCAGGTCTCTGAGCTCATTTAAGTCTGTCCTTTCTGAAATCATTATCCTATTTCTACTGCTTACAGTCCTTCCTTTTAACATTGACTATTTTGTAACAACTAAATTTTTAACCAACAACTCTTTTAGTGCAAATCAAATCTAATGCAACCACTTCCCTCTTAACTTTCTCAGTCTTGTGGGTGGATCCTGGCCAGCAGCTAAGCACCCACAAAGTCAGTCTCACTCCCCTACTGTTGTCCCTTATTGGGATGAAGGAAACAGCAAAAGTGAAAAAGTCTCATGGATTGAGATAATTGCAGTATAACAAGGAAAGGAAGGAGGGAAAATATCCAAGTGATGCAAAGGCAATTACTTTCCATCTCTCATTCACAGTCCAGGCAATCTCAAAGCAACAGCTGCTTTGGAAGAAAAACCTTCCCAATTTTTATTTCTGACTATATGAGAGAATATCTCTTTGTCCAGGTTGGGTCAGCTGTCTCAGATACATTTCTTCACAAATTCTTGTCCACCCCAAGTCTATTAATTGAAAAGGCAGAACAGGAAAAGGAGAAAACCATGAGACTTACAAACACTGTTCAGCAACAGCCAAAACATTGGTGTGTTTTAGTAGCAAACCCAAAACACATATAGGATACTATGAAGAAAGTTAACTCCATCCCAGCCAGACCCAGTACAGTGTTCTGAAATAAGTAAATTGCCAAAGTGTTGCCAAAACTTCATTAGTCATTGATCTTCTCACATATTAGGTTAAGCAATACTGAGATAATAAAAGTTCCTCGTTATTGTACAGTCATAGAGTGCTTTGGGTTGGAAGGGACCATCCCACAGCAGGATAGAGTGGCTTGGAAGGAACCTTAAAGATCATCTAGTTGCAAACAACCCACCATGGGCAGGGATGCCATCCACTAGATAAAATTGCTCAGGATCCCATACAACCTGGCACTGAATATTTGCCATAGGACACCCACGAACACCCTGGGCAACATGTTCCAGTGCCTCACTACCCTCTGAGTGTAGAATTTCTTCCTAACATCTAATCTAAATCCCTCCTCTTTTAGTTGAAAATTGTTCCCCTTTATCCTAACACTATCTGTCCATGTAAAAAGGTATTCTCCTATTTTATAAGCCCCCTGTAAGTACTTTCTTGTGCTTAGTACTCCAGAGCAGGACACAGTACCCCAGGTGGTGTCTTACAAGGTCAGAACAGAGAGGGAGAATGAAGATGAAGGGGGAAATGAAAGTATTCTGTTACTTGCTCATAAAAGCCTCATGATCTTCTAGAAAAATAGTCTGCACTGCATCCATGAAAGGACAAAACCTAAGATATTTTTCCTCTTTAAAATTCCTTTAGAACTTTCCACAGATCTCTCTCTTATCCCTATCTTTTCTGTAGAACAAGTATTTATGAGAAAGGCTTCAAGAGCTCGGAGGTGGAAATATAAATGCCAGAAATCACAGAACATCTTTCAAAATCTTTTGAAATACTGGCACAGAGACAGAGTAGACCAAGGTTACCAGGAACACCTACAGAGTTTAGCAGCTTGCAGTTGACAGTAGTGATGAAACAGGGATTCTCTCCTCCAAAAATAATATTTCTATCACTTCAGCTAAGGGCAGCTATATGATAAAACTTCAAATTTCTTCTGTGTAACATGGAGGCTCAGACCTAAAATGCTCCTGGTTGTCTTATTCTGAGATCCCACCCTTGAATTTTCATCTGAAGCTTTCAGACCAGACAAGGCATGAAAAAGTACTGCTCAAGTGTGTCTGATTTCACTACTGAGTTGCTCTCAGAGCCCAAATGCAGTCTATCTGCATTTCAGCTACTGTAGAAATCAGCCCTAATTGCTTCCATGGATCTGGAGCATAAATTCTGTAGTACTTTCATGAGAAGTGAGGTTTATTGAGCAGAAATACATGTGGGCATGGTAGCCCTAACAATCTGTAATGCTTCACCAAACATAATTGATTTGAAAAAAAGAATGGATGTTTCTTCAAGTTTGTACAAGCTCTGTGACAAAAGGCACCTGGGAATAGGAGAAAGACACTATCAGTGCTCTCCGGAATAGCTGAGGAAGAGGTCCTCTTTTGTCAGAACTTGGTTGTCACCCTTGACAGGAAAATTCATGAGAAACCAAGTCTGTTTCTCTGCAATTATTAGTTATTTCACAGATCATTGCAAACATAAAAGTCACAAAAAATGAGGCTATAGCCAAGCACTGAATCATAAGGACTAAAAGTTGAAATACTCAATTAAGGAAAAAAAAAAATTGATATTAGTACTAGTAGTTGGGAGCATTAATAAATACTTAGATTTCATTATAATTTTGGTAAACATTGCACAGTGCCACTGGTAGACACATTTTAGGTGACCATAATTTTTCTGATAAAAATTATATTGGGATAAGTTAAAGTGAAATCTCACTTACCTGTAAAGTGCTGAAAGTGGCCGCTTGTTGCCGGGTTTTGGTCTGTATGGTTTTGGTTCTCCTGCCATATTGATATCTGAAAGGAAGCAATTGGTATCGGTAATTCAAACATCTGGAAGTTTGCAAAAGCACCTTCAAATCACTGAAAATGAGTAATAGGCAGTGAAAATGGACAGCATACCTAAAAGACCTGTGTAGTTTTACCTCTTCTGAATTGATGCTGTAGAACTTTCTGAAAAATTTTTACTGTAATGCATGAAGATTTTAGGCAAAATATTAATTATTGCTAAGAGCGAGAAATTAAATTTTTTAACACACAAGTTTCTTCTTGGTGAATAAGGTATTCCTATTACAGAAGAAGATTTGCATGGTGAAATAAACTATGATCTCAAGTCAAATTCTGTTGAAAGAGGACTGCAATTGTTCTGAAGAATTCCCCTTTAGGATCTAAAGAAATGCACAGTGATCTTTAACTGCTACTTCACCATGCACTCAGAAAGTAGCTCTTCAAAAACAAACAAGAGAGTATCTATTTCCTACCCCAAATACATCTCTCCTTGGAGAATGAGAAAATCTGGTTTTGGAAATGTTTTCTCTTAGGCAGATACTTATTATTCTCAATAAGATCAGAAATCTTGTGAACACTTTGAAAGTTTGCTTATATTCTACCTGCAAATTTATGCTTGAAATATAAAAGAAAGTCAAGCTTATATAGATATAAGCTTGAAATAGATATATAGATATAGCTTTTATAGACATTAATATTATTCTCAAATTTGTCTCTTCCTTTGAATGATACTCAAAGACATACCAGGAGACAGATGTCTCATTATGATTGCTAGAACAGTTACACATGGAGAAAGAAGCACAGACCCTTCTGTGGAGAACATCTTCTGGAGCTTAGGAAGCTGTCTGTATAAACACAAATCTATATTAAAAAGCTCCTCCACTCTTGATTGAATGTTGCAAAGTTGAAATTACAACAAATCACATGGATAACATGAAACTTCTGTTTAGGAAACAAATTTCATGCAATTTGAGGGATGCTGCAGCTAAATCTCTTCTCAGCTTCAATATAAAAAAAGAGTAACAGTCAACAAAATCATCAGAAGAGTTTCAGTGTAAAATTGTTGTAACAGAACATCATATGCCATTAAATGTGGAATCACATGGTGGTTGAGACTTTCAAGAAAACACATGTTCTTTGCAAAGTCTATGTTTAACCTGAAATTGAGTGTAGTGGAGGGAGGAGTAGAAAGATAAGATGTAGGAGTAGGAATAAACACTGTCCAGTGCAGTGATGTTAAAAGCTCAAACATTTTTATTTATTATGCTTGACCTCAAAAGATGCAGTAAAGGCCTGAGACTTATTGACTGGATACTTTTATTTTACACAAAATGAGTAAAAAACTCCCACTCTGACCTTTTTAAACAATCAGAAGCATTGAAAATGTATGTAGCCTAGTTTTTTTGGGGTTTTTTGATAGAAAATATTTTTCCAATGGAAATGTCATACTTCAAATGTTTAAAAGAATTTAAAAGAATTTTACTCTTATTTTTGATATTTTAGGCTCAGTCAACATTTATTTAAAATTATACAAGGACCTAAAATAAAAAGCTTTTATGTAGAACTATATAATGTAAAATATTTAAGTAACATTTTCTTTATAGAAAGAATTTTGGGATTAAATGTAACTGCAGTTTCTTTTGTAGGAATTTTATTAATATTAAATAATAATTTTTCATAAAATATAAACATTTTTGTTTCTCCTAACTCTCTGAAATTGGATGAACATTGGAGACAGTTTTCATTCCTCCTTGAAATGCTTTCCTTCCCTTAATTTTAAGCAAGTGCTTTATTTAATATTTTTATTTTTGTCTCCCAGTTTTGTTATAAATTCAGCTATGATGCCCTTATTTCAAGATATATAAATTCTACAATGTTGAATCAACAAAGTAAACACCAAAAATTTCTAAAAGCCACTGAGGAATTTTGATAGCTCTGTTGTGTTTCCATTGGCTCCTGGAAATAACAGAATTGAAACAAAATTTTTATGACATTTGCAATAATTAGACCTTTTCACACTATTTTTGTATGTCAGTTTAAGGTTATTGACTGTATTGACTTTCGCCACCTCCTACTACAAGTAGGACAGATTTTATGAAAAAATCACCTTCCCAAGGCATCTTCTGAACCTCAGGAACTAGAGATCCTTGGTTCTACCTATATGACCTTTTGTGTCAAATTTAATTATGCAAAGAAGAGTCAATCTTTAATTAAGGATGCTACTCCTTATCAAAATTTATATAAAAATCAGACCTCATGGTGCAACTATACTTCTTCAGTTCATTCTGTATTATGATACTCCCTTTCAATTACCACGTGGAATATTTTTCATTTGTTCCAAAGGGAAATACCTGAGGCTATGGTATCATCTTCACAATTCCATAATCTTCACATATTTTTCGTCTCTCATCTGCTACAGTTTCAGAGCCATGTCTTAGACCTTTTTCTCCTTAAACCCTTAGTAAAAGGTTTTAAAAACTTTTTCATATCCTTCTGGGACAGATCAATACTATGATGACTGTTCTTATAGACCTACATTTGCAGCTCTACAAGACCCACTTTTAAAAAAGGGGAGTAGTGTAGAAGGCTAAGGGCTGTTTGTTATGTGTTCTCTTTATTTCAATCAAAAATGTCAGAAAGGTGACACTGTAAGAGGCACAGTGGCAAAGCTGTTCAGAATCAGTTAAGATTCCCTGACACTTAAATAAATTTCTAAACAGTGAACTACTTTACACAGATAGTAATAGTCAAAAATTCTCTTTAGCACAGGAAATAGTTCATAGAAAAGCTGTGCACATGGGGCTTTTCTGTTAATATGAAAGTGATTGAATAGCTCTGCAACTCCCTAAGCACTTTGTAGCAAGTTAAGAATGGATGTAGGAAATGCTTTGAAAAGTTAGAACAGATTTTCACCCTATTATTTTTTCAGCACTATCTCTTCCAGCCTCAATTTTCTAACTAAGATTAGAAGTGAACTTGTCAACATTTCTCAAGATAGATTATTTCTATCCCAACTGGAAATCTTGTGAGATAAGTTGTTCTCTTCCTTCATCCATCATTGGTTTCACAGCAGACATTTACATCTACTAGATCATAAACTCTGTGTCAAATAAATTTGCTGTCTGCAGCACAGAGATTTACCTGTGCTAATGATTCCATGCCAAGGAATGCAGAGACATATCACGCCTTATGCTGTTAAATTAGCTACCGCTCTTGTACATGAATATGTACCAGACAACGTCGCAAGGGACACAGACATTCACATTGCTTCTGGAGAGGCATGGATTTGATGAATTGTGCACCTGGTGGATAAAGAAATGGCTCATGGTCATACTCAAAAACTTGTATTAAATGGGTAGATTTTCTGGTGGAGACCACTAACAAGAGTCATTCCTCCGGGATCAGTATTGGGACTGGTGCAGTATAACATCTTTCTTAGCAACACAGACAGTGGCATTGAGTGCACCCTCAGCAGGTTTGCCAATGACACCAAGCTGTGCGGACACTGAAGGCAAGGGATGCCATCTAGAGAGACCTTAAAAGGCATGAGTAGTGGACCTGTGTGGACCTTATGAAGTTCAACAAGGCCAAGTGCAAGATCCTGAGCCCAGGTCTGGGCAATCCCAAGCACTAACACAGGCTGGGCAGAGAATGGGTAGAGAACAGGATTTGGGGGTGAAGATGAGAAGCTTGATGTGACCTGATAATGTGTGCTTGCAGCCCAGAAAGCCAGCCATAACCTGGGCTCCATCGAAAGCAGCGTGGCCAGCAGGGTGAGGGAGGGGATTCTGCCCCTCTGCTCTGCTCTCAGTTGTAGTACTGCGTCCAGCTCTGGGATTAACAACATAAGAAGGATATGGGCCTGTTAAAGCAAGTCTAGGGGAGGGCCACCAAGATAATCAGAGGGCTGGAGCGCCTCTGCCATGAAGACATGCTGAGAGAATTGGGGCTGTTCAGCCTGGAGAAGAGAAGGCGTCAGAGACATCTTGTAGCAGCCTTCTAGTACTTGCAGGGAGCCTACAAGAAAACTGAAGAGGAACTTTTTACAAGGGCCTGTAATGATGGGACAAGGCATAATGGCTTCAAACTGAGAGTAGGTTTAGATTAGATATTAGGAAGAAATTCTTTACTGTGAGGGTGGTGAGGCACTGGAACAGGCTGCCCAGGGAAGCTCTGGATGCCCTATCTCTGAGAGTATTCAAGGCCAAGTAAGATGGGGCTCTGAGCAACCTGGTCTGGTGCAGTGTGTCCCCGCCCATGGCAGGGAGGTTTGAATTAGATGATCTTTAAGGTCCATTGCAACCCAAACCATTCTATGATTCCATGATTCTATGTGGGAATGAAGCATCCCAGGGACTCATATTATTTTCTCTACTCATATACTAGAAATGTTCAGTTAGATATCAACATCAAGATAAATTAATCACTGAAATTCAAAATACTAAAGAAACATTATGAATATAAAAGTGAATATGCAGAAAACAACACATTGTAATGCAGCATCCTGGTCTTACGTGCTTTCAGAACCAAATGAAATTACTTTCTTTATCAAAAGAAATAAATTTTTAGTTCTATATTTTCCCGTTATCTTAGCAGAGCTTAGTTAAAGGATGAGATTTAGATTTCATTCAAGGTTGTGTGTCATCAGCAGAATATATCTAATTTTGAGCATGGTATTTTTATTTGTAATTATAATGAAAATGCCTAGTGATTAATGACAAGTCATAAAAATAATTTAAAACAGAGAAAGAATACCATTATAGAGGACACTCATTATATTCAGTGGCTACATAAAATAATCTGAAAAAACAACTCAACACAGCATGATTTACATTTCTCCTATCACTGTTTCCTGCCATTGACTGCCTACCTCCTCCAGATGTGAACATCCCATTTTTGGAGAGGCAGTATCAGCTAGTCCTGGTGCTTTGCTCACAGATTCCCTGAAAAAGTTACCTGAGAAGCTGGTCCTGAAAACAACAGCTGACTTTAAACAGGCTTTGTAAGTGCAAGCAATGATACCTAAAGAGCATTCATACTCCAGAAATCTTTCAGTAATTCTTCCCTTCAGATTCTTTGAAAAGTGTTATTTAAAAGAAAATAAAACCAAAATCATTTTGGTTCGCAGAAACAAATGCCGTAAGAAGCTTCAACAGGCACTAAGGCAACTCATGAAAACTGGGATTTTGAGGCTTTCTGCTGCCAATTCAGAGCCTGTTTCTCAGGCTACATCTGACCTATAAAATTAAATGGAGCCCCTTCAAGGCATTAGTAGCCATTAATATGTTGTATTAAATAATCAAATTGTTTCTTTGCATGACTTTTAGCCACAGTTTACATGTACTGTCCTATGCAATTTCTAGATGTAGGTAGAGAATGGAAATGACCCACAGACCACTGCGGGCATTTCGCCCAGTGAAAGAGAACAGATCCATGTACCTATAATTAGCACCTATAATTTAATATTAAGGATGTGACCTCTGAGTGTGGGCTGAATGTCGGAAAGACTGGAAACCAAAACCTGGAGCTAAGAGAACTCCAAGTACCTCTATAGCTTAAAAGCTGATTTTCTAAGACATGTTTCATCAGGTGTTCTTCCACACATTCTTGTGAATGATTACAGGAACTGAGACATTACAGGAACTGAGACTCACTTATTTGACTTAAATTTTGGATAAAAAAAGTGTATCATTGTGTATTTCCAGACCAGCTATGCTTTAGACCAACACTTAATGGAAGAGATGATAATTTAAATTAGAATATAGGAAGAAATTCACACAGCAAATCTACAATCTATATACAGAGGGAGGTATTGATAGAGAGAGATCTGGATGAATTTTCTCCTCTTTCAGGTGACACAAAGTATATGGGATAGAAGAGAAAGACCAAGAGGTAGATGCAATTTAGAGAAAGCCTGTAGCCATATGATTTATAGCGTAACTGTACACCAGCAAAGCTAAGGCTAATCTATCTTTCTTTTATACTCTTCCATCTACTAGTCTTATAAATTTCCCTGCTGCCTGCTAAAGAAATTTTAATGGAGTCATGTGACATTTTTTTACATCATAAACTTACTTTTTTCTTTATATGTTCCATTGATTACATGTCATTTCCTCCCTTTCCCCCATCTGTAAAATGTGAAAAAAGCAGAGAGAAAAGGACAGCTCTCTGTTCTCTTCCATTATGTGCCCAAATTGCACAGCTCTAAAGACGAAACTTTCCAGAAAATTGAACACAAACTCAAATTAATTCTCAAGGCTAGTAAAATATTAAATGGTAGTCTGGGTCACACCTTTTCTTTTTCCATAATGGTATTAAAAATAATTTTCTTGTGAGGTTGTCAGGTGTATTTGGATTTTCTCTTAGCATTGAAGTAATTGGAAGACTTTTTTTGTACAAAGATGACAGCTATTGTTAATGCTTGATACAGAAAGAGCTGCTTGTTGAATAGTATATGAAATTGCTTTGTTCAACCATTTCTTCTTTCATTAAATACTGCTAAAATGAAATGAGGCTATAGGATTATATAAGCTATCATTCTTAAAACTATTCTGGAGCAAAAGTGTCAGGCGTTGTCTTGCAAGAAATTTTTTCCTGTTCCCCAGGGAATTGGGTTGGTGTGAGGACAGGCAACAGCTAAAAGGGGAAATCCTGTCCTGTCTGTAGGCTCATCACAAACCATTCCTTCAGAGTCCTGGAGACAGCAGTCTGTCAGCTGCAGAATGGATGCCAATGGACTTCACAGCTGAGATGGAGCACTGGTCTGGCCTTGGCTTTTGTCTGTTTGCTGCCATCCCTGCAGCTCCCACCCCAGGTAACAACAGTCTGGGCCAAACTCCCTGGCCCTATTGGTTGTGCCATCAGCAGTGATCCATGTCCATGCCTAGGGAGAGGCATCACTTTTGCCTGGGGAAGGGGAGAATGCTTATTTGTGCCCTCTGACTGACCATCCATGGACTCCACTGTGGCTGAAGAATCTGTGGCCAAGACCCTACAAACTGCCTCTCTTCTGGTGCTTACATCTCTGCAGAAGAATTACTGTGATATGGCAGGAGTCACCCCGGGGTGCTGGGCTGCAGGGGAAGGCACACCACAGAATATATATTGTGGAGGCCAGTGAGCCTATGGAACAAAGGACAAAGAGAGTCTGCTGAGTGGGACAGTGCCGAAGATCAGAAATCCTCCCCCAGTTAGGGTGACAGAAAAGGCTTCTCCCAGAATGCTCTGCTCTGCTATGTTAATGTATCCCAGTTCTGCTTCCCCAGTTGGCCTGTTGGCCTCCCTGTCCCTTTATACCTTATACCCTTTATACCTGCCCTAGAAGGTTCTCCATTCCCTGTTCTCCAATTGGCCTTTGCTCCATCGCCACCCCCTCAGAATTTCCTATTGGCTTCCATTCTCTAGTCCCACCTTTGTACCACCCCCGTGCCCTCAGATAATTGGTCTCTGATGCTCCCTCTGCTCCCATATATAAAGATGGACCCTCCCGTGTTCTTTGTCTTCATCCCTGGAACCTTTCACGAGTGTGGCTGCATTAAACTTCTGTGGAACCCCATACAAAGACCCTTCCCATCTCTTTGTCATCGACCCATTTACTGGAGCTATCTGTGTGTGTGTGAGTGTGTCCTGCCGAGTGGCTTCTCCTTGGAGGCACTTTTAGGAAGGTCACGGCACCTCAGCATCCGGCACCGCCAAGCCAGAGACCACGACAATATATGGCATGCTTTGTGAAGGGATTCCTATGGGAAGGAGAGCAGCCCTGTTGCTGGCAATCCTGCTCACTCCTTCTTTTCAGCACTGGGCTTGTGCATTCCTCTACAGGAGACAAGAGAATCAGATTCAGCAGAGGCAAGAGAATCAGATTCAGCTTCAAAGGGACTATGTGACCATAGCCACTTATCTGCAGACCAGCTCTGTAAGAGCTGTGGGAGTTTGGATGTTAACTGTAGGAGCCCCAGCCTGGTTTGTGCCATGGAAGCCATGAAGTTGGTTGTCATGTGTATTTCACCTACCATAGCCAAAGTATAGATGCAGGCAAGTATAGTCTTCCTGTAAGAAGATAATTTTAATTTAATCAGGCTTGTGGCTTCTGTTTCTCACCCAGAGAACAAGATTTCTACGTACCAGCTACCTGTTTAACACATGGACTAGAAAACTTTGCACACACAGAAAATTAATGTTGCCATGAGGGTGAAAGAAAGCAGTGGAAAAATACATCAAGAACTTTCTGCTATCTTCAGGGAAAAAAAAAAAAACAAACAGTTTTAATGTAAGCTTGGCCAGCAAGAAGACACACCAACAAAAAGAGTTCAAGCAGGGACTCTCATATGATTGCAATTCCTGCCTGCACTTCTACCTTTTCACTGATGTTGTTAATGGGAAACAGAAATGGTCCTTGATTTACAGCTTTTTTTTCCAGACAGTGAGGAGTGCAAGGTTTACTTTTGCTTTCTCTTGATCACAGTAAAGATGCTGTTTACAAATGAAAGATAGAGCATCTGTCTTCTTTCAGATCAAGCACAATTGTTACAAGGCTGCAGCCAACAAACTCTCTGCTGCTTTTCTCTGATAACAAAGGATAGTTATTACCATGAAACTCAGACAAAGCTTCATGTTGACTAGATGTCTGAGTTTCTCAGCATTGCAATTAGCCCCAAGCAGAAACATTAAACAGTGTAGTGGGGATAGAGTATGAAAGTCCCTCATCTACTTCTTTCAGATTTCAATATGATTTATTCTAGGGAACATGCCCTGAACCTCAGTAATTTTCAACTTGTCCTCAGACTACATTCTTTTTCTCTCTCTTCTAATACTTGGCTACTCTCTCTGCCCCATGGCCCTTCAGCTGACTCTCTTGCTAATGTTCACTTCATGCTCCTAGCAATAGTTTTTCATGACAATTGAAATCTGTAGTGTACAAAAGAGTTCAAATTCCCCATTGCCCCAATCCTTTTCTTTCTCACTATTCTTCTGCAGATGGTCAACTTTATTAACACAAATATGAAGAAAAATTATTTTTTTCCTAAAATACCCATCACAATAACATTTCGCAAAAAATTTCCAACATTGTCTGCACTTGCGAATCATATTTCTTGAAAAATAAAACGAAATTTGCTTACATGTGAAGTACATTTTCTCATAATCTTGCAAAGTGAATGTTAGCTAAGGCTCTCTGAGCCTCATGAGCAGAGTGGCTTTCACAGAAATGCTTTGCAATGCACGTGTCATTCTGCATGTTGCAGCCTGGGGCCTTTCCTGGTTTGGGCACAAGGTTTCAGCAACCCCAGGGGCAGGGAGCAGAGGCAGTAGGTGATGGTTTGGGGCAGAAAATGTTGATGAAGGCCTTCAAGGGGCTGTTAGGTGTGAGGGCAGTGTGTCTCTCTGAAAGGCTATCTGGGATTGGCATTACAGTCATTACTGAGGGATAGGTACATTTAACTTTGCTGTCAAAACGTTCAAGGTAAGGTCTGAACTTGAGAGTATTCCCACAGGCTAGAGGCTTTCATCCAGGCTCACAACAGATCAGAGAGGAATCATGCTGCGGATTCCACTGAGTCTTGAGCAATGATGTTCACTGACCAAGGAAGCTGATGGGGGAGACAGAAATAGACCTCTGCAGCCCCAAATGCACTTCCACCAATTTCCAATAATATTCCTCTCCAAAACGTCTGGTTTTACCTTCATTCTGTGACCTAAAATCTTTCCTCTAATGTTCACCATTCTTGGCTTCTAACGTGCTCTAAGCTTTCATGTTGGTCTTACATCACTTGAAAAAAACCCGTTGCCTCAAAACAACTACTCTCAACTAATTCCAGCTGTTCAGTTCTGCTTTCCATATACCCTCTTTCTGCTCATGATTCTCATGTTCCAGGTTTTGTGGATTTGGAGATCTGTAGAGGAGGATCTTTTCAAGCTCCAAGTTCACTTTGGAATTGCATAGCATGTCTTCTAGCATTTCTGTTGAGATACAGTTATTTTTTCACTGTCAGCTTTATGAAAACTTGTGCCCCATATTTACAGACTCATTGAATTATAGAATAATGTGTGTTGGAAGGGAGCTTTAAACATCAAGTAGTGCAACTCTCCTGCCATGGGAAAGGACATCTTTCACTAGATTGGGTTGCTCAAATCTTGTCCAAGCTAGCCATGAACATTTCCAGGAGTGAGATATCCACACCCTCTCTGGGCAACCTGTACAGTGCTTCTCTACCATCACTGAGGAAAAAAAATTCCTTATATCCAATATATCATGTAATACAGTCCTGAAAGGTTTAATCTTTGTAACAGAAGCATTGTAAATCATATGATGGACAGCTACAGAATTAGCTCATACATTATCATGAAAAAACTATAAATATTACCTTAATGGTATTATAATTTTAGTATTATAAAATAATATAGTAGTGATATAAAGAAAAATGGTCTCGCTAACTCACTAACCTAAAGCCTACCTTTTTTTTTTTAAATGCCATGGCTGTGTTGAATGAAACAACACCAGAAGTGGAGATAATTCCATTGAAATTTGGCAAATGGAATGAAATTTTATTGTGGAGGTGATATGCAAGAGAAACTATGCCAAATCCATTATTTCCACAACAACAATGCTTAGGTTTTAACCATGTTCTAATTTTCTCTCATTGGCAGCTTTTGAAGTTACCAAGTGGGTTCAATTTGGCAACCAAAATGCAACAACATGGAAATCTATTGCAAAAGCAAGGCATTTAAAAACTGCAAATACTGAAAAGATTCAAAATTAATGATATGCACTGTTATTTTACTTGTATCTCTGTGGCATGCCTGCAAGGAAAACAGAAGATTTGATAGGAATAGAGAAAATGCAATAACTTTCCAGGTTGATAGTTGATATACTGTAATTTTCTGCCTTCAGCTGCCCCAGATGCTTTGGAAGGAGACACAAGAACCTCAAACTAGGTAGGAATAAGATTATTTTCCCTCCATTCTCTTATCATCTCAGCATGATTCTCCTCCTAAAATGCTTAGCAGTTTAAGATTACTTTACTTCCTAAAGCATGATGTTTTATCTTTCCTCCCATACTGATTTTGTTAGTATCTACCTGTTAGTAGCTGGAACTAGAAATCACTACAATTTCAAATAGCCCTGCTGACTACATAAGTGTCCTATTACTCTGTTCTAGCTGATATATCATATTGGTGCAGTTTTTAATGAAAAAAATATGATTCTCAACAAAAAAATGAGCTTTTGTTGGCCTTATAATCCCCCTACTCTTCACCCCCTTAAACCCTTTTTCAATCACTATTTATTTCACTCATCAGTAATAACAAAAATTGTAGAAGTCATGTCAGAAACCCTTTCTCGAAACACAAAACATCATCCTTCTCCATGCAATTTATTGGACTTCTGCTGTTTAATTTTGTAGTTCTACATTTGGGTTTGCATGCAAATATACTTTACATGCTGCTTCAGAGGTTCTCTCACAAATGGTTTAAGGTACTTCGTATTATCAATGACATAAATTTGCATATATAAAGAATCAATGACAGGAAAAATTGTAATAGGTTACTAAAAATCCTATTATGAAATAAAATAATTATTTTGAAACTCATTAAATCAAGTCTCAATATCAAAAGTATTACCAAAAGGACCACATGACATATTTCATTTTAATTTTAAAGAAGAAAAAGTATAATTACCATGCATATTAATACACAGCGCTAGAGAAGCTCTCATTGAACATTCACCACCTCTTATGTTAACTGGATTCACGTTCTTCTATGCTTCCCAGTAACATTTTCTGTCTAAGCCAGCTTTGCCAAAAAACTGTCTATTTCTGTTACCCACAAAGCAAATATGTAATTTGGCTCAGAAATCATAGGAACCAAGATCTCCTTCACTCTGTGTTAATTTTTTTCCCCAGAAATCTGTGGGACCATGAGATTTCCAGTTTATTTCTTCAGAATGTGATTATTTTGAGCAAGCTGCACATAAACACACATCACAAATATTTGTAGAAGGGCTTTGGAAACTGATCTCTACTGCAGTTGGGATAAGAAATACATAAAGTTAGACAAGACAGTGAACACTGGTTGGACATTCTTTTCCCTGAAGTCTTTTTGGACATATATCAAATTCCTGTAAGGAGTTCAGAACCCTTATTTTTGCATTGGGTCTCGTTGGAAGCCATATTGTTTCTTCTGCAACTTCTTAATGAAGTTAAAACAGGCACAACCCTCAGCCCCAACACAATTTTCACGCATGTTGCAAACCCCTACCCAAAGTTCTGGAATTTTCCTTTTCCTTTATGTATTTTTTTTTTATACTTGTGCATGAAAACATTTGCAATAGAAGCATGTATTTTCACCTGGATTTTTTTTTGTTATGTTTTTCATATTACCTTTATCACACCGTTTCTGAAAATAGAAGGTTCCAAAGGAACACTAAGGAATATTGAATTTCTCAATCTAGAATTAAATTATTGTGTTGAAGTGGACACTGTAGACAATTGCTTTTATATAGAAAACAAAACACTCTTTAGTCTCAGAAATATCATATCTGAAATTCTTACCTAGCATTATTCCTAAAGGAGGGTACCAAGGACATATCTTAAATCTCAGTACCTGCAGCTTTTAGATGGTTAGATTATTTGTTTTTTGGTTTTTTTTTTTTTTTTTTCTGTACTCTATGCAATAAGAAATTCTGGTGGCTGTTCAAATGAAACAGCTCTCTAAGCTCACCTGGAAACATTAATCTTCTGGACATACTGCATAAACCACTAATCTCATGCTTGTCATTTAATATGAGGAAGGGAGTACAAGGAGGGATGAAAGATGCAGGCATATTTTTAAAGCCTTAGCATTGCTATTTTAATTCATTTTAAGAATAAATAAGATCCCTAGATTTTACATTGCAACAACAACAAAAAAAAAATTGCCAGAGGAAAACAATGGGCTGAGTGATCCCAATGAATAAAAATGAATGTGATTCAACACAATGCTTCAGCAGACTGTCTACTAATCTTTCACTACCTCACGTTCAACTCCTTATCAGACACTGCTGTTAACATCAAGACTTTCATTTTTTTTGCTTGCAAGCAGAGCCAGAGATACAACTAAACCTTTAAAAATATTTATGCTGGTCTGATATACATTGACCCAACAGCCTACAGCCAGCTATGCTAACCTGTGCTCTGCTGTAATCTCAATCCTTTTTCAAGTTGCCTGACACTACTTATGAATCTTAAAAGGATTTAAAATTCTATACTTAAAAATATATTTACCTATTTTCCAAGCAATTAGGTCAGAATGGAAAAGCAGTGCTCTTATAAGAAAGGAGACATCTTTGAATGAGAGCTTAAGGTCTCAGTGTAACCTTCCCCTAAAGTCTGTGATAAAATCAGATTTAGGTCAGTATTGTTACTTTTTGCTCTTCAATCATATATTGGATAATAATCTGAACACTAAGCCTTTTTTTGTTTGTTTGTTTTGTTTCTAACTTACTGAGTTGGAGTCTCAGTAAACTCCATTAAGAAGGAAAAAGGTTTTCACCCTTTATATTTGCCTCTTGCTCATTCATGTGATCACTGTCAACCCAAGCTGCTTTATTTTAGGGAAAAGGAAAATGTACATCCACCAACAAAGCCTCCCAGGGATTCAGGATGCTGTGGCTTGTAATGGACGTGTTCCAAAAGTGACAATGGGAAATCCCATCTGATTGTGTGATGTTTGCACCTGTATCTATGGAAAATGTGTTGCACAGAGCATGGCTGTGCTGGAGCACATGGCATGGTGTTATCTGTACTGCCCAGTCAGTCTGCTCCGTGCAGGACTGCACTGCTTTCCTAGCAACAGCTGCCTCCCACCCTCAGCTCCATCTCCTTTTGTGCAGTCATCCACAAAGACGGGAAATAACATTGGGAAACAATAAATTGTAGTACATTTCTCCATTCATTACTTCATTTTGTGCCATTCACTCGAGTACTGAGTCACCACCATAAAGGCTCCAGGATCAACGGAAGATTAACCCTTTAATGACAATTAACCTTTATTTTTTGCTACAAAATTATGCTCTTTATTTTGGTTTCATCCCTCAAAAGCCTTCCCCCCCCCCCCCCCTTTAAACAGTTCTAAAGACTGAGCTTATTAGAAAAAAAAAATCATGAAACTGAACACAGAAATGCTTCTTAGCTTTAGCTCATATAAGTGGATTGGGCCAAGATCCAGTATCAGTTACCCACCATAAATCTGGTGCTCACTTCAAGGTGTCCCCAAGTTCTGACGTGTGAGGGATGCAATACTGTTGGGAGTCTATTCATGTGTTCTTACAGTTTTTTATTTAAGTTGGTCTGGAAATAGAGTCTGTTCTAACTGTTCTATTTGCAGTAAGTAACAGAGAAATATCCATATTTGCTTTACTTACATTCAAATAATTAGTTCAATATTTGACACCTCTCCTAAATTAAAACAATGCCCAAACCTACTTCATTTAAGAAATCACAGGTCCTCAAATCCTGCTTAGATCTTGGAAGTCTATAAATCTCTCATTCCAAGTTGTGCAAAATAAACATGCCGACAGAAAAATTAAAATCTGTCTGTACTTTCTAAATTAAAACCTGTGTGTTTTGTTTCTCTGATACATGTGCAGTTTGGGGAGGTGAGTGGTGCAGCTGAGTGTGAAGGTCTATCCCCAAAGGAAGGCAAAATGCATTTGCAGATAACAGTGGCTGAGTTTTGGGTTTAGCAGGTTTTTCAGGATGTGTTACCCCAGTGCCCGCAAGGACAGTCATGATGGATGGTGCACAGCACATTTTTGTCTGCTAGGATGTCAACCAAAAGTGAAATGGTATTGCTGCCATGTCAGAACAATGAGTGAGGGCAGGCGTGGCAGGGATTAGTACTGTCACTGACACAGACTTCAGCTGTCAGAGAGACATACAGCCTGTGGTAGAGTAGATGGGGAACAGGAGGGCAAGTGAATTAAGTGCATCCCATTAAGAATATAAATATTCCACTGAGGTCTCATAATATTCATAAACTGGGTGCATCCTGCTTTACTTCTGCCTTTCTCCATACCTCTGTGTGCTTCTCAGGCAGCTCACATGCGAGTCTGTGGGCTGCCTGTGAAAAAAATTTCTGGCATGTGTGACAGCGTGTCACAGCAGCGTGGATGCAGAAATTATCTAGCCTGGCACAGGCCTCCCCTAGGACTCTGAGGATGAAACTGAGGTCTTGATTTTCACAGAGCAGTCTAACAAAGTTCTATGGTGTGTGCATCCAATCTTGCATTTGCAAATACGTGGATGTATTTGTCATGCATTATCAAGAGAGCTAACTGCTAGAGCATTTGCATATGGAAAGCCTCTCACTTGCATGTTCCAAGTTTTTTCTAATCTAGGAAAGGTTCTAGCTATCACAAAGCATTAAATTTTTTTGAATTCTTTTTAAAAAGAGAGAAATAGTAAAAAAAGAATCAGGGTACAAAAACCAGAAGACACTGGAAAACCTACCGTGTTAGAGGTGTAAATATGCTTAATATACCAATACAGCTTAAACATTAATATTTTAAATTTTATAACTGCATTTGGCAAAATTTTGCAGTTCTGCAGAATGCATTCTCTGCAGAATAGTGTGGGAGATTTTACCAGTGTTTGCTTTTTCTGATCTACTAAAAGTATGAACCTCTATTCTGATTTAGGATGATATTGGGAAAGAGGTGAATCACAGGTCTTTTGCTCATGTAGTCACTTCTGTAGTTCAGCTACTGACATCACAGCAATGAAAGGAATCTGTTCAAAGGTCAGATACAATTTGCACCTACATGGGCTTAGAAAATACGTCAGCACCAATTTTTAAACTTTATTAGTTAAATATACAGTATTTTTTATAAAAATAGTAAAATACGTTATTCTGCTGTTTACTAGGTGTATTTATTCTTGCTTAATAAATTACACTGTTTCATAAAATAAAAACCACACAAGAAACTTTCAGTGTTAAATTCCTGTACTGTCAACAGAGGTAGGAAGTTAGAGATCCACACTTCTGTCAAACAGGCAATGGGGAAGACACAGCACTGCTATCTAGTGGGTAGCATAGTCCAAAGATTGAGTTTTGGAAAAAAGTTCTTTCAGTCATTAATCTCAGTGTCAATTTAAGTGCCAGTATTGAAAAAACCCCAACAAAATAACGAATAATGAAACTGAACTACAGAACCACTTATATTTTGGAAGAGCTCAGTTTTTATTTACTTTCAAAAATGTTTCTCCCCTTCTTTCTGCAGACATACCTGCAAATGTCAGTGCCCTTCATTTCCTTTTTTATTCCCAAGAACAGGATTTATATGCAATCACTTCTGAAAAATTGGTCTTCTCTCTTAGTGAGCTACAAAAAAAGCTAAGCTTTCTTTAAGGCAATCCATATTGTGAAGGCCGAGCATGTTTGACAGGATGCCCTGGGAATAGCTGTATCCATGACTGTCAGAAGCAGGGTCGTATTGGGCCATGAGATTACATATTTATTGTGCCACCTTGAAATACATGGTGCCTCCTTGTCATGCCCCACAGCCCTTTTGGCATGCAGGCACGGGAACCACATGGACCCCCTGGCAGTCCCATCCAGGAGTCACCCATCCCTTGGGCTCACAGACACTGCCGTAGCTGGTGTCTGCTTCATCCAGCAGGAACACGTTGGCACAGTGGTGCCAGCGCAGTGGGGAAGTTCCAGTGTGTCCACAGAGCCAAGAATATTTCATACAGGTGTCTCCAATGCTAATTGAAATATTGACTTTCTGACATTGTCACTGCATGGAAAGGTTCAGTGGAAAACCCAGTACTTTTCTCACAAATCAACAACAGCAGTAGCTTCCTTTTACTGACATGGCCATACCTGAGTTACAATCCCAAATCAAGAGATGAAACAAGAAACTGTTTTGAAATATACCAGAGCTATCTCTCTCTAACTAGGCTGTAGCTTCATCGAAACGAATACTTTTAGCAGTGCAATAGTTTCTATTTGCCCCAAAGATTTCACCTGCTGAGAAATGAAAAACAAAGATATGTGACTTAATTTGTCAGGTATGCATGTTTCTATACTAATTACTCCACAAGACAAATTGCCAAGCCATTAAAAAACAATCAACCCCCCTACAAATCCCCCCCACCATTCCATCTCTTCTTTTACTGTCCCCTATGTTGCTCCACATGAAACTGAAAAAAATAATTGGCAAAAATTTGAATATTATAAATAAAATTGATTACTGTGTCCATTGCTGTATGATAGCACAGATACAGTCAACAGAGGTTCATGAAAGACTCAAAGTGACTTCTGTCCCCGGGGCGTATCTGCAGTGAGTTTGTGCTGCCATGTGGGTGCTGGATAATCAAATTCTGGGTAGGGAATAAAAATGACCAACTGAAGGTGCTGTGCTAGTTCAATTTGCAGTCCACAGCTGGAGTAAGAAGGACATACATGGAGTCGCTCCTGTTGTAGATTTCTGAACCTCACGGCACTACCCTTCAGATTTCTGGGATATGTGAATGGTGTCATATGGCTTTATTCCTACAAACACGTCCAAGCTCTTGACTGTATTCACATATTTTGTGCTTTTGAATTTAGTTTCTCCCACAGTAATTGAAAGAACAGTTTTTCTTTCTTTCAGCTCTAACTCCACTGAGATGAAATGGATTATTACTGCTATTTGAATCTGATTTTTTTTTTTTTAATTATGATTGAACCAAGAATATATTTCAGGAAAAAAGTCAAATCTGTGAACACTTTGGAAAGAAAATGGCCATTGGAATAAGAGGTTTAATAACTAACATTGAGGAGTCTCTCTTTTTACACAGTTTCTTTCAATTTCTCATACTGGTTTAATTTCTTGAAACTGCATTTTGTATGATATGCCATTTTAACTAGGACATAAAGCAAGGGTTTGTTAGCTTTTTTCTGTGAAAGTACTGAAAAAAAGCTCACCGCTGTTCAGGACTCTTAACCTATGATATATATAAGTCTTCCTGACATTTTGAAAAAGATTAGAAACAAGATAATAAACTGAAGGGCTTGTGAACAGGCTATTAAAGAGGAAAAGTAGGGAACCACTGGCTTACTCTTTCCTTTCCAATCAGGAGTCTGTTGCTGACAGCAGTTTTTTTCCTCATCTTAACACCACTAAATTCCCTCCTGAACATACTTTTACTTAATTTGTAACCTTAGATAATAATTGTTAGCATGGTGACCAAAGAAAAGGACAGAGTCTTCCCAAATGGTGCCCTGAAAGCAATAAAAGTACCAAATTATAGGTGTGCATTTGAGAAATCACAGATATTCAAACTGTAAATGCTGAAGAGAAAATCCATTTGGCGTAGGAAGCGTGGGCAGCGGAGCATGTCATTTAGTTATACTAGAGATAGAATTAGTTCAAAAGAAGAGAACTGGTTCTTCATTTATTCCTAATATCTAAAACGCTTGTACCTGTGAAATTGAAATTTAGCTAAGAGAGTTTTGCTGTTCCTTGCTTTTATCAAGTTTAGGGATTTATTCTTGTATTAATACTTCTGCTTAAAGAAACAGTAATCAGCAAAAGGATGACTGTGTGTAAGGTTGTAAAACTAACATAGAATTTAGAATATTACTACTTTAGCTAGCACGAATCAGAGAAAACACCCAGAATTGTGATAGTGATCTAAACTCTGTGATGATGGTGGGAAGAGACAGAGACAGTCAAGAGAAAGAGGCATTTCAAATACAAACTAATCCACTCTATTGTATAGACAAGTTGATAAATATGACAAAAATTGCCTAGTCTTACATGACCTAAAATACCATGCTTCGTGAACAAAAAAACACCCATTATGTGCTTTTTCTATCTGTGATATTAACAAATAAACAAATTTGTGAGTACTGTGCTAAATCAGAAAGTAAGAGTAATTACATCCGTACACTCCAATGATTATCTCTTTCTGCCATCTCAGCAGCGAACTGGTGTATCAAAGAGAACGAAAAATACAATGAGTTATCATATATGCTCTAGAAATTCCATAAAGGTAAACCAGAAGGAGCTGTTAGCAATTGCAGATAATGAGAAATTCCACAAGAACAAAGAAAGGAATAAAATAGAAATATTTTTATTATTGAGCTTTTTCCCTAACCCTAACCCTAACCCTAACCCTAACCCTAAACCTAACCCAAACCCTAACCCTAATCATAACCCAAACCCTAACCCTAACCCTATCCCTAACTCCAAATCCTAACCCTAACCCTTAACCCTACCCCAAACCCTAACACTTAACCCTAACCCCCAAACCTAACCCTAACCCTAGCCCTAACCCTAACCCTAACCCTAACTCGAACCCGAACCCTAACCTAACCCTAAACAAATTTGTGAGTACTGTGCTAAATCAGAAAGTTAGAGTAATTACACCCATACACTCCAATGATTTTGTTTTGATCTTGTTTCTAATCTTTCTGCCATCTCAGCAGCGAAGTGGTGTATCAAGGAGAAAGAAAGATACAATGAGTTATCATATATGCTCTAGAAACTCCATAAAGGTAAACCAGAAGGAGCGGTTAGCAATTGCAGATAATGAGAAATTCCACAAGAACAAAGAGAGGAATAAAATAGAAATATTTTTATTATAGAGCTTTTTCCCTAACCCTAACACAAACCCTAACCCTAACCCAAAACCCTAACCCCGAACCGTAAACCTAACCCCTAACCCTAACCATAACCCAAACCCTAACCCTAACCCTAACCTAACCCTAAACAAATTTGTGAGTACTGTGCTAAATCAGAAAGTAAGAGTAATTACACCCATACACTCCAATGATTTTGTTTTGATCTTGTTTCTAATCTTTCTGCCATCTCAGCAGCGAAGTGGTGTATCAA